>JAQPPZ010002616.1:2500000-3750000 GCA_028583015.1 Wollemia nobilis
TCTTGCAAAGAAATTAAAAATCTCTACAAGGTTCGTATTTAGTTAATTTATGCTTGAGTGCTTGTTAAAATATGCAAAATGTACTGAAATACCTTAGAGGTCCAAGTAACTATTAACAAGAGGCCTGTGGTTTAGTATTACTTTGATTTGATATACTCTTTATTGTTCATGAAATTTGAAAAAAAATAAAAATGTAACATTATTGGTCCTCTATGACCATCCTGGAATGGTGATTTAATTCATTTTATTTGAAGTGTTTTAAGTAGATTTTATCTTCTATTGTTAAGCAAATTTTAAACAAATTTTATCTTCCTTTGTTACGTTTTTCTTTGAGCACAAAATAAAATGACTAAATCTAATTTTGAAATGTGAATCCAGAACGGTGATTTAATTCATTTTATCTTGCTTTGTGAATGAATTTTATCTTGCTTTGTTAACAAATTTTTATCTTGCTTAGTTAAAAAAAAATTAAAATAATAAAACCTATGGAGTGCAAGAATTTATTTTGGAACCTTAAAAAAATGCCTTAATTAAATGTGTCCAAATAATTTAACAAGTTAGCCTTAAGAAACAAAATTATTTGGATGCTCTAATTACTTCAAAACCCCCATTATTGATTTTAGTGCAAAATAATGTAACATTTTAGGGCTTTGAGTGCTTGATGGAACTTAAAGAAAATAAAATGGAAAATAAATAAAAACAAAATCTAGGGTTAGATAAAAAATAAAAATCTGAAATAATATGAAACAAAGTGCGGAAAAGTGATCAAAGAGATCTATTGTAAATGAATCCCTCTTATTCTATAGAAAATAGAAGATTGTAAATATTAAAACAAAACCAATTTAGACCTGCATCCACACAATCTAAATCCAATTAAGTGCAATATTCTGAGTAATAAAGGTATGCATTAAAAACATTAAATGATGCTACCATATCCATGCATAAAACATCATAGAATGAACTCAATACATGTATGAGAAAGATGTGCAATAAAAATTGTATTCAAAACCTTTTTTGGTTGCATACAAAGTGGAGAAATTAATTGCAATAAATTCAAAGCCTTCCAATACTTTCCATGTTCCCTTATTCAAAAAACATTTATCCCTTGTACTCTATTTCAATGTTGTATTTAAAACTTTCCAATTTGGCCCTTCGCTTTTTTTTCCAATGTTTGGCTTGCTTTTCCAACTTTTCGCTTGCATTTCCAATATTTGGCCTTCATAATGCCTTGTGCAAGCATATATTATGTTTGTATTCTTCCTTTTCATGTTATGATAATCAACATGGTAGCAATTTTATCCTTTCATAACCATTATATCTCACTTGTAATGGATGCCCTTTGATAATGCCTTTATAATTGTGTAAACAGTAAAAATTATGCATCTAACTATTTGTAAGCATATAACAAATTGAAAGCAAGAGATAAAGTAACTATTGCAAGATAAAGAAATGATTTGCAAATAAGATGCTCTTTATTAATCACAATGAGTTACGGTTACAATATTTCCCTCTTAGGGAATCCCTCAACTTGATACAATCATTACAAAGTTTGTAGCTCCTCAAAAGGGAGAGATGCATTGCAAATATTTTCACTCTTCCAACTAATTTGCTTATGAGAGGGCTTATGAGCTGCCTCCTTCTTTGATGTCAAGAGATATGATGATACTAGGAATCTTGATGATGCTTTGAATCTTGAATGGATCTATCACCTGCACACAAAGAAACTACAAAACACATCAATAGCACATGATGCCTCTCAAGATGAGGCTAGTTTCAAAGTAAATGCAAATAAGGAAAGAAATACCTAAAGATAAGATGAAACACATGAAATATTGTAAATGAATGCAAAGGTGCTTATGAAACTAGAAATAAACCATGGAAATGCAGTAAAGATGGCTAATATAGACTAGATAAAACAAAATACATGCGAGAAATAGTAAATCTAAGGCTAAAATAAGGAAACTAGCATGTCAAACTCTGGTTGATATCGCTCATAGTAGTTGGATCTGCTATTTGTTGTCAAATTCAATGTTTAATCCTACGAGCCATTGTTGAAAATAGTGGTCATAGGTAATATTTTATACTCTTGAAATCTTGGCTTGTTGATGCTCGATTTCCTTGGCAAATTGATGGTCAAGGGTCACCTATGTCTCACAATATGGAACTGGTGGCATATTGTCTCAAATTTGTGGTTAATTGGTTGAAATTACAAGCTTTCTCCTCAAGCCTTTGGAAGCTCCATTGAAATAGCAATAGTTTTCATTCCACAATTGGATAGCACTTTGACACTCCTCAAGGGATACAAAATCACTCTCCAATCTGATAGGGCTTCGCTGCAGTAAATTTAGGATTCATATGTCTCTTTGGGAGGCCTTTAAATAGAATTTTCCAAGTCCTCATATTGGCTTCTCAAGGAAGCCAAGATCAAGAATCAGTTGGGCAGTTAGGAGCAAACCTCTAGAAGATTTGCAACCAAACCACCCAAGAACTATTGCAAATTGGTTAATTGCAACTGATATTGCTCGGCTTTGGGAGATTGAGTTGGTTACAGGGCTAGTCACTCTCACTCAGTGTAGCTAGGGACAGGTTGCTCTTAGCCACAATCAATAGTCATGGCTAGTGCTTATCTGCTCTGATCGTTAGTGGCTAAGATCTTAGCTACTATTGATGTTAGTATCTAAGGTTGCATAGGCCTAGAATTCCCTAAATGAGTTATTAGAATCACTGCTAGCTCTTGGAAAGGTCCAAGCTCATTCATATAGTCGACAAAGGTGCCCATATGAGTAGTCTTCTAAACATGACATATTTTAGGTATCTGCAAATTATTTTGTAATCGATGGTGACCATGTGAGATAATATCAAATTAGGTTCTAGCCTTCCTTGTCTCAGCCAACACCATGTACAACATGTGAAATGCACACTTTTATAAAAAGGTAGTGAAAGCATTCAGTGGACACCCTCAAAACCTTATCGATGACCACCATCTTCATGATAATATAGATAATGTGAACAAAATAACCTTTGATGAGCAGACTAAAAATGAATGAAATACCAACATGTGTGATTCCATCTATGCAGAGTTCTTATTAATCTTTTCTAACATCAATATTTTATGATATTTGTACACTATCAAATGAACTTATTTATTTGTTGCAGTGTGTGATGGAAGACCTCCATAGTATGAGACAAATAATTTAATTTTACTTCTCTTTTTCTTCTATGTATGATAGTAATGGTTGATAAACCGGCATCTGGTCTTATTTCTCAAAGTGTGTGGGTTGCACCTCCTTACTCAGTGTCACTCTGTGTGGCCCTATCTTCCTTAGACAGTGAATTTACAACATTCAAACATCTGACACCTATTGATAGCATATGGGCATCTCTTCTAGCATGAAACCTTCCTTTTGATCATTGAAAGTACTTTGTGTATCACGTATCCTACCATGGCCTCCTAGGTGTCCTCTGACCATGAAAAACTCCTCCATTGATAGTGATAGCGATGACATTTCACTTGGGTTAAACATGGGCTCTATTTACTCAATTTGATCACCTCTTCAGAAGCTAATCAATGTTGAAAATCCTCATGGGCTCCATGTTGTGTGGGCACCATAGTTTGCATATTAGAAAAATCCTAAACTATTTGCATCATTAGGTAGACTCAGTGGTATTGACATAACAATATGAATAGGTAAATGGCCTTCCTATCCATTTATTCACACATCCTAACTCTTTCTTTATTGGTGCAGCATGATAGGAATGAATCCATGAAACCATATTGAGTTGAATAGGAGAACACGTGATGAAATATCAACCCTCATTCTATAACTACGATGGACAATGCAGCCAAAGTTATTTTATCACATCTAGAAAAAAAACCATACCACACTATAACAATACTCTCTTAGTGGTATATGACCATGTTGTGGTGGTTATCCCTTGCTTAGTATCACGTGAACTTGCCCATAACCTGCCATGTGTCATCACATTGCCATCATTGTCTTCATCCCCTGCATGTCACATCACTAATCTTCTACGATCCTCATCGTTCATCTAGGTCTGTCCATAGTCCACGTTATCATCCCTCTATGGGCTAAGTTGTCATTAGGTCTTATTGTCCATCCATCCACGTCATCACCTATCAGCGTGTCTGAGTTGTCCATGCAATTCGTGTCTACTAGTTGGCTACTCCTCGGGATCCATGCCAACAACATTTTAATAAACCTATCATCCAACCAAATTGTGCCAATTAGACCCTTTAAACAATGAAATCAAACATATATTAATATTTTCAACATTATAAAACTAAAACCCAAATCAAAACTTTTTCAAGATACTAAAACCAAAATCTAAAATTGACTCTTAATAAAACAAACCTTACATATATACTATGCATCCCTATATATATGCACATACACAAATATATATATAATGTCCTCTTTTTCTTTTTTTATATTTATTTATTCCTTTTTTTTTAATTTGAATTTGACTTAATTAAAATCAAATGTTTGAATTTATTTAATTCACAACATTAACATTAACAAACATTACAAACCTAACCGAAAATAAAACCTAACAAGAAAATAAGCCTATTAACTTAAGCAAAACACTAAATTTTTTAAAATAAATTAAAAGGAGACACTAACCAACAATGAACCTTGGAATCTAAATTGCAAACTCATGGGTAGGGACCTATCAATCAATCACTCAATGTAAACCACATTTAAGGTGGATTCCCAAATTTGGGGCAAGTTGTGCAATGGCCACAAAAAATGGTGACTCTGCTAGGAAATGCTCCTGAGCATTTTAGTTGAAGAACCCGATCTGAAACCATAAAAACAAAATATCTGAGAAATAAACATCATCTAGCAATATATAAATAAAATGGGGTAAATAGCTTCAAATGAAAATAGATGAACCATTTGCCTCTGCCCAATGTGTGAAATGTGATTCATTTTTGTATTTTTGAAATAATCTAGATTCCATCACTTGTTTTTCATTTAGGCTATAGAATGTCACTCATAAAGATGTGCCTCTGCATTGCTCCACTGCTAGCCAAACATATATAGCCCCACTAGAGATGACCTTGATCTCTTCTAGACCTTCCTCTACTGCCAACTAGTATTCTATAGTCCCGATAGAGATTGTCTGAATCACCCAAGTATTAAATAAATTTTGCATTTACTTATTTTCTTTTATTTTATCTAAATATTGCTCCACTGCCATTCAAGCATCTATAGCCCCGATGAAGATTATCTAAACTTTTGATTGATTTGACTTTTCTTTCCTTCTTTTTTTCTTTTTTTATTATTATTAAGAATTGTATTGCTTTGCAAAATTTGTATGCCACATGTGTTAGAGACCAATTAAGTCTAAATATGGAGTGTATTATATAATTTACTTAATTTGAAAATCGAAATGACTTCATCCTTCAATATTTCAAAGGATGCCCTTTAATATAGTGAGGTATATGTGGAGCTTCAGCGAAATGTTTCATTATCCCCAAAATCCACTATCTTAGTCCAAAATCTAAGAATGATTACTAAACTATTTTATTTCCTTTTCCTCAATTTTACCCGATTCCAGATTAAGCAATCCATCCTACATGCCAAGGAAAACAAAACTCCAAACAAATAAACCAAATCCTAACCTAATGTGAACTGATGATAAAACAGAAGGTAAAATCTTGCAACACAAGAGATTATGTACAAAAATGCCTCACCAAGAAAAAACCAAATGCAAAGGCATGAAAACCAAAAGGCTATATACCATAATATACAAGCATGGTACAAATTATGCAAGCATTCAGTTGTTTCATGGGTGAAAATAATTCTTTAGAAACTGCCTATTAATAGGTAAATGAACATCCTCCCCACTCAAAATTTTCAACCAAAAAATGATAAGGACCAATCCAAAGATAGTCAAATTTATTATGCTCACCCTTTTTCTCATGTGCCTTGTCCCATAATAAAACCAAATCAAATATCTTAAATGTCTTAATATTAGATTGTTTTTCAAACCACCTTTTAACAATATCTTGATGTTTACTAAAATGAAGTAAAGCATCCTCTCATTTTTCATCTAAATGCATAAAGTCAGTAATACGAGCTTCAATTTTATCATCTATTTCAAGGTATTCCTTCATGAATTGTAAAGTTTACAATTTAAGGTTTGAAGGAAAAATAGGATCCTGACCATACACTAAATGATAAGGTGATATTCTTATGTATTATTTAATTCTTATTCTATCTGTCCATAATGCAAATTTCAATTTATTATGCCAATTTCGAGGATTATGTTCAAGCAATTTCTTTTTAATTTACAATTTCTTATTAGATGATTCGACCAAGCCATTACCTTGCAAATAATAATTAGAAGAAAATTTTATGGTCACATTTTTTTCATATGCCTATTCTACAAAATGAAGTGAAGTAAAAGCAGGACTATTATCGTAAATAATTGAATATGGCATTCCAAACCTAGTCACAATTTGTTCTTCCAAAAATTGAATAACAACCTCAATAGTGCAATTCTTGGTGGGAATAGCTTTTGTCCATCTAGTACAATAATTAGAGGCAATGATAATGAAATTATGAGAAGCTAAATAATTAGGGTTTATGACCCCTAAAAAATCCCCACTATGCAAAATGTCTCATCTCAACTATAGGTTGTAATGGCATATATGCATGTCTCTCTCTATTAGCTGCAAGTTGATAAATTTTGCAAGAACATACTTGGGAATGGGTATCTTTAATTATGTGTGGCCAATAGTAACTAGATCTCAAGATATAGTGTGTAGTGGAATTTGCAGAACCATCCCCCGTCCCATACTTACCATGAAAATCATATAGGATGCGAGTGGATTCTTTCTTATTCAAGCAATGAATAAAAATTCCTTCATGTTTTTTCCTATACAACATACCAGCGTTAATCATAAAGTTCATAGAATTTAAATGAATAGATCTTATTTGCATGGAATTAAAATATGAAGGACACTTACCATTCAATAGGAAATAAAAAATATCAATATACCATTCATCTTGCGTGATATCCTCTACATTATAATGTTGACAAGAAATCTAAGGGTCAATATTTGCAAGTGTTTTTTTCAAGCCTTGTCCCTAAACTAGCTTCATTGGATGGATCTCAAGATCAAACTCCTATAAGGTAGACATCCACTTTCATCATTTTTTACCTAGTTCATTCTGCATCAACATGGTTTTTACAGCAGGGATAGGTACAATGGTAAAAACTCTACTATGCAAAACATAATGCCTAAATTTTTTGATAGTTTTGAATAAGGCATACACTTGTTTATCCAAAATGGTATATCTTAACTGTGCATATTTCAAAGGTTAACTCATAAAAGCAATAGGATTTTTAGAATTACCTTCACTTTTTTGAGTTGCACGCTAGCAAATGAATGATCAGATGCAAAAGTATAGATGAAGAATGGTTTCTTGTAATCAGGACTTACCAAAATAGGTGCATTAGAAATGGCATCTTTAACACTCTAAAAAGTAGTCCTAGCCTCACATGTCCAACTAATATTAACATCCTTTTTTAACATGTCATTCAATGGTTTAACAATTTCAGCAAATCTAGAAATGAATTTCCTAACAAAATTAATTTTTCTAAATAATGATCTAAGATCTTTCTCACTACCCAAAAAATGAATCTTTTGGATTATCCTAGCAAGATCTATAGAAATGCCATTTTGTGATATTATATGTCCTAACAATTTCCTTTCAATTACTCCAAAGATGCATTTTTTTGGATTAATAGAGATTCCATGCTCTCTACATCTCTGAAGTACTTTCCTCAAATGAGTAATATGATCTTCTTGATTCTTTGAGAAAAGAGGGATATCATCTACTTTCCTCATATCATAACACTTAAATGGGAATGCCTATTCTCTAACCTCTCTATAAGTCTATGTAGGTTATTCTAGCATATATCCTTGATGCTTAGTTACCATACCTTCACACACTAAGTAAGGTTATCATAACTCACTTGGTAATGAGCATGGTTACCTAAACCTCACTATTTATGGTACCACCATAATTGACTCATAATTGATTTTGTTAAATCATAGTTATGGAACACCTGATCCTCACCGTTCAAGGTGCATCAATTATGAGAATTTCACTATTGAATCATCACAACTCCTTCCAATTTTTTGAGTGCCTTACCAAAACTCCTTTTAAATCTCACCTTTACCAAGTTATTGTATCACTGCAACTCCTCCTAGGATTGGGTTCATCCTTTGACTCAAGGTCCTAAAAGAAGAGGTCTATTTCAAGTCCAAGAAACCCCCCCCAAGATGCATGCTTAAACAATAATTAATATCTCTCATGATTAAGATCTAAAGTGCTATAACAAAAATAATAATCATACTTATAACACAAAGCTAAATCTAAAATGAAGTAGCTCATACTTAACCATATTAAGCTAGTACAAAAGAAACATTTAGCTAGTTTTTAAATCATGAGTAAAGAAAACATAATCTTAACTTCTAACATAATGCTAACATAAAACATCCACTTAATTTTAAGCATCCTCATTAGATCAAGCTAGCATATAGTTTTCCATTGCTTTTCATAATGACAACTTCATTTAAAGTGATCAATACTAACTTATTTACTTATTTAATCATTACACAAAATCTAAATATCTTTTTGCACTTACAAATACTCCAATCCTTTTAGTAATGAAATAAAGATAACCAAGTTTTACATTCCAAAATTTACATTTACATAACAACATTTCCTTCCCAAATATACTAGAGCAAGTCCACCCAAAAGTCCTCTACACCATCTTCTTCTCACAATATTCTTCATGAAGGAATCTCCCTGGACTTAAGAAAAACTAAGGGATTAGGACAACTCTTAATGCAATGCAACTACAATGCTCAATGCATAAAGGCAAGCAACCATGCAATTACAAATTAAAAAACCAAGGAGAGAATCCCATACTTCTCTCCCTCTAATGATTTCCCTACCTACTCAAGTCTCAAGAAATCATTAGTATTTTCCAAAAATCAAGGCTCCTTATCTTATAAAGTGATACCCATATTTCATTATTTAACTCTAATAGAAAATAAAAGGGTCACTAACTTTCTTTACAAGAAAAATAAGAAACATTTTATTTAAAACATATCAAGTTTTAACACATAATATTTAGGCCATTCAATCACAACCCATATTAAAATATCTTTACTAAACATCTTCAAGGTTATTTAGAATATCCTTTCTAACTTATTTAACCCATTATTTTCTTTCCAATTCACAATACAATAAAACAAGCTCTTCTTCTTTGCAAAGGATATAATTAACTAATAATCTATCTTTTCTCAAGATTAAATTAATATAAAAGCATTGTTATCCTTTATTGAAAATTAAGAGATCAAATACATACAAGATCCATCATTACAACCAAGGGCATATAAAAACATAATGGTTCAAAACTACCAAAGTAAAAAGGACCAAGGATTAACAAGGTTGGAAAATGAACAACAAAACTTGAAGACATGGTCAAATGTAAAATAAGGTAAACAACAAGGTATTCTCTATCAAGACACCCCAGACAACATAAGCTCGAAACATGACCATCAAGGAGTTTTAAGGGGTAATCCGAGGGACTAGGAATGCTACGCAGCAATCAAAAAACATAGACATTTGAACTTGGTTCAGTCTAATCTAATCACAATGGGTAGCCAATGCTAGTAAATATAATGTAGTCAAACACAAGACAAAGGAACACAAGGTCTAAAATAAACAACACACAACTTCCAGATACATTCTAAGGGAAGAAAGGGTCATACTTCACCTGATTTGGATAGAGCCCATGCAAAGGTCAAGCCAGAGAAAACGTTAACATAGGGATCATAAAAACAAAATAAACAAAGAACTAGCTACCAAACATCTAAACATCTTAGTAAAAAGCACTCAAAAGGCATTACATAAACTAAAGCATTAAGCAAAAAACCTTCTAAAAGAGAAATTAGATCCTCTACCTCTAAAGCAACTGATTACTCCTTGGCTTCTCGTAGCTTAGTTTCACCTGCTCTATAGATATCTTTCACCAAATCCTTCCCCCATAAAATGCTACCAAATAACCCTCGAGTTCCCCTTCATTCCTCTAGAAATAGGGCACCCAATGAATTTTGGAGTCCTCTTCTTTGAATTCTCAAATGTAACATAGATTCTTCTATGTTACAGGCTCCTCATGTTGCTTTCAACACCATGATCCATAAATTGCCACCTCACTTAGATAAGGCTCTAAGGTTAATTGATTTATTACCACTTTACCTAAGGTAATAATTAATGATTTGATTAAGCAATTCATCTAATTCATTCTAGGTAATATTTTCTCATAATTTTTATTCTATAAAGCAACCTTCAAAAATATTTAAGAGATAAAGCTAATTAATCCTTTATTTCATTTTGAAGCTTTGATAAACAAAGGAAAATATAAGTAATTAATCTAAATTCATCCACAATACTATTAGCTTTATCCTTAGGTAAATTATATTAATTACTTTCTGATTAATACCAAATATTAATATTAGTTATTAACATAGATATTAATAATACAAGTATTAATATCACTAGCCATATTAATAATTAATTAGATCAATCCATTAAATCTATGCTCTTTTCCAAAACTCAAGCAAAACAAGAACTTCCAATCAATAATACACACTATTGTTTTATCCTTTAGTAGGTGGTTTTTTAAGATAACCAAGACATTATTTACACTCTACTAAGGATTATCCCTTTGCCTAAGCAATCTTATAGCCCAACAGTGTATTCAAAACAAATATGCAATACATCTAAATAAAGGGTATTCTTTTACCCTTGAGCCATCGACGAACAAGTCATCACCATCATTTCCATTTTTCTCTCATCTCTAGTGGTTGTCCCATATCAATCCATCGACAAGAGTACATGGTCTTGCATAAAAAACATTCCTCAAAAGTACCATATTATCCATATATCTTAAATAAATAAATAAATGCAATACCAACTCAACTTGATAACATAGAAATAAGAACATGTATTAGATATCCACACATCAATACATAATTCAATATCAAGATAAAGTTCTGCCAAGGAGGGTTGTTATAGTAGACTACTTGGCTAGTATGAAAGATGAAAATAAGCTAAATTTCTTTAGATAGGCCTCTAGCACCATAGAATCTAGAAAGCTTGCATGCATAGCAAAGACCTCTAAGCCACTTGAAAAAGTTACAAAAATGGGTCAATAATTTTCTATTGTATAGGAAGGAAAAGATGACCTAATTTGTTATGTTTGACAAAAGGGTTATGTAGGGAAAACCATGATAGATATAAATGAGCCACTGGTGTTTCTATATTATTTGAAAAATTTTAGGGAGAGTCCCCATTTAACACTTTAACTCATTTTTCCTCGAAGTATCTCAAATTTGCATCTAAATTTTTTTTGTTTTTTCCTCCAAAATTTAAAATTTTGAATTTCAAAAATAGAATATTCTAGGGAATATTTTATGGACTAGCATGAAAATTAGGACTCATATATATTCACTTGCATTAGCATGGCATAGGCCAACATCACTAAGGACGGACAAAGGGAAGTGCTTATTGTTTGTATATTTCATAGATACCCTTCTTTCCTTTTATTTCCCAAGTGCAACACTTAGGGAGTTGGTTATCCAAGGGAAGTTAGGGTGTTTTCCCATAGGAGGTCTTATATTTAGTTTCACTCCATACCAAAATATTATGTATAACTATGATGATTGGTGAGCAAAAATGGTGTTCTATAAAAGAGCTAAATCTATTCACTCATGTCAATTTGGGAGTTCATAAAATTATGAGTACCTATGCACAATATATGCTTGTAGTGTGGGATATGAGTTTCTTTACATCTAATGGTTTGGTGGGGGATTTATTTGTTCATGTATTTTCAGTTTAACCCAAACCCAGTAAAAACTTAAAGATTCAAATAAAGTAGATAAGTAAAAGTGCAAGAAAAATAAATGTGTAAGGGAAATAAACAAAATCCACACTTGCAGAATTAAAAGAAATGAAATAAAACTAAATTAAAATTTTGAAAGGTAAATAAATTTGCACACAACTAAAAATAAATTGCATGAAATAAATAAATAACACATACACACACTCCAAAAATTGGAAATAATAGGGAATAACAAAAATAAAGAGAAACATGAGAGGATTATTGCCTAGAGTGGGCCCGAGCTCTTGTAGTTGGTATGCCCAACTCATTACTTAAGAAATTAATCTCTTACTCCATACGAAATAGAAATGCTCAAATAATTAATTGATAAAAATAAACGTTGCAGTGTAGAATGATTTTTATTAAAAATTTGTAGATCTTTCAGAATTGATCTACGTTCTTATATAGAACATAGGAGATTTCTATTACAATAATGTAATATTCAAAACCTCTAATTTAAACATATATCGTGATTCAATATGACAACTACATGAGAAACTGCAATTTTTACCATTAAAAGAGTGGTCATTCCTCAAATTTGATCATCAATGGATGAGAATGATACTCCCCTATATTTCACAATGGTTTCTTTATAAAAATGATGTGATCTATCGATCAGTAGTCAACATTCTAAATATAAGCACTATATTCTTGCTAAATGTAGGTACCTTTCTACATGAAATATAAATGCTCGAATAATTAATTGATAAAAATAAACGTTGCAGTACAAAATAATTTTTATTAAAAATTTGCAGATCTTCTTTTATAATTGCTCTACATTCTTATATAGAACATAGGAGATTTCTATTACAATAATGTAATATTAAAAATCTCTAATTTAAATATAGATCGTGATTCACTATATTCTTGCTAAATGTAGGTACCTTTCTACATCCGAGACATAGGTACCTTCTTGCATCTAGGATGTAGATACCTTCCTCTGTCTGGGATGTAGGTGCCTTCCTATGTCTAGGATGTAGGCACCTCCATCATCTGAAATGTAGGCATCTTATTGTATCTGGGATGTAGGTGCATTTCTCCTTAGCAATATGTAGACACCTCCTACATTTGCTACGATCACATTTAAGATGTCTTCATACTTCAAAAATATTATTCTTTTCATGCAATTCCAGGTCCATGTAGGACCTCAATTAAAAAATGTGAAAGAATTAACAAAAATATATGGCTACACACATATTTAACTAAAAGCACCAATCAAGTATAACTACTTCATTTTATATTAAATATACACAATAATCGTACAAAATTCACATTTAGTATTAAATATGCTAATACCCTTATAGACGTGAATAAAATGAGTATTTATGGTGCTCATCATACCCCCATGCCTACTTTGTGATATGTCCTCATGTCACATTCTACTAGTGTTCCCCATTTCATTAATTCTTTGCCAGTATACCCTAGTTTGGTGATACCACTCTTGAGTTTTGACATTATTTCTTTCTCTATTTATAGGTTTTTATGTTTTTCTAGTTGATCATCTACTTGGTTGGCTAGGAGCTTCTGGTAATGGTTGCCCAACAACACCAACCAACCCTCATTGAAGTGTTGGCTCTACTTGTTACCACAATAAATGGTGCTCAGATAGATACTCTACTTCTACAACTTTTGGAGTTTCCCATAGATGATATGGTGATATGTAATCCAATTATACTTCTAGTAGAACTAGCTCATGAGGTTCTCTCACTAGTGCCTCTATTTTTTATTTAGCTTCTTCTTTGGTCTCTTCCTTAGTCACCTTAAGGTCTGAAGATAGAGTTAATTTTGCTCTTGTTGGGGGTACCCACATTGTTTCTTTCCTGAACAATCATGTTTGATAAAAATACTTGACTATAGGTGATGCAACTAGAAACAATAGAGAAGGGTGTCCATCAATAGTATGGTTCAGTACTTCTAACTACTTCCTAGTTGTAGGATAGATGTAGATGTGTGGTCCTCATTGTATGTATTTTCCATCCCATCTGGCTATTTTATTCTGCTTCAAAATCCCCTTGAGCTTGGCCACTAATTATTGATGAGCTACAAATGCTTAAAATAATGCATTCCTAATTAGAATAGGTGTCATTCTATGCTTTTAATTTATTTTTACGTTGTCATTTTGGTGTGGCCCTTTGTCTCTTTTCCCATTATTTTCTAGTCATCTATGGCTATAGGTTCTTCAAAGGTGAGCATTGATTCTTCTCCCTTGGGTGATAGTTGCTGGTCATCCCCCATCAATATCTTAGGTGACTTAGTGATAGAATTTTTGATCGACTGGTCCGATGTTGGCTATTCTACTGTAACTAGCCCTACAATTGGTTGTTCAGTAAATTGGTCAATCATAGGGTGTTCTATGGATTTTCCAAGTTACTTTGCTTTTGATGGAGTAAAAAATTCTTACTAGATTCCCTCACTATCAAATATATTGTCAAATATGGGTTCTTCCTGCATTACATGGCTCCCCTACTCCTTAGAAGCTTCTGCCACAAGTGCCTCTTATTGTATTCCTACATCAAATTATTGATCATATAATGTTGCTTTCCTGGCATAAAAATGGTATTCCCTCATAGAGGCCATGTTGTCCTCAAAATACTTAGAAGAGATTTTTTATCCATGGCCCAATCCATTTTAACAACAACATCCACCATGTTGTACTTTTTGGCAAGCAGCTACCGTAATTATTGCACTATGGTTTCTAATTACTACACAATGGGATCTAATTGTTGTTACTCAACTATGATGGCTCATTCAAATTCGTAGAGTTTTTCCTACACTAATTTGTATTTTTCCTCCCAATTGGAGGCTTATGCTTGAATCTCTTTCAATTTATCTTGTAGGTCTTCCTCGAGAGACCTACTACAGGGTACCCCAATAGAAGACAAACCCTGTAATACTTGGATAGCATTTTCATCCTGTAGGGTATTGCCCTCTTCTTCATCTGATGAACTATAGTCCACCAATGTGCCTACTTCTACCTCAACCTTAGATTTAGGTGGTGATATCACCCAAAATGGGCTCAATTCAAGCTGCTCTACCTCATCATATGAACTAATTTATCAGGAGATAGATGCTTCTACTTCTATGTCGAGGGCTACCTTGTATTGTTCTTTTGATAAGTCTAACATGACATGTTCTTCTGTAGTGGCTAGTGGTGGTAGCACAACTTGTTGTCCTTATACATACTAAATTAGGGCTAAAATGAGCTCATGGTGAGCCAATACCATTTGCGTACCTACCTTATATTTTTTGTATTCATCCTATAGGATGCTCACAAGGTAAAATGGGACATTGATCTTATCACCATGCAACAAGTGGTTCAAGAAGTAGAAGTGGTTCACATTGACAAATGAATATCTCTTAATGCAAGTGAAAAATCAAGCCACTTGCTCAAACACAGGCTTCTATATGTCTAGGAGGTTCTGCTTTGGCAACCCCAAATGCATCAAATATGTTGTCGGCTATCCAAAGATTTTTTGGGCACATCACTCAATATTTTCAGTTGAGTGATAATTTTTCCCAATTGCAAAACCACCATCAAAGTCAGGGCATTTTTTAGAAAATCCTCTCTTGCAAATAAATTTAGAATCTCTCCAAGGTTCTTATTTAGTTAATGTGTGCTTGAGTGCTTGTTAAAATATGCAAAATGTACTGAAATACCTTAGAGGTGCAAGTAAATGTTAACAAGGGGTCTGTGTTTTGGTATTACTTTGATTTTATATGCTCTTTATTGTTCATGAAATTTGAAAAAAAAAGTAACATTATTGGTCCTCTATGACCATCCTGGAACAATGGTTTAATTCATTTTATCTCAAAGTGTTTTAATTAGATTTTATCTTCTATTGTTAAGTAGACTTTTAAAAAAATTTATCTTTCTTTGTCAAGTTTTGCTTTGAGCACGAAATAAAATGACTAAATATAAATTTGAAAGGTGAATCTGCAATGATGATTTAATTCATTTTATCTTGCTTTGTGAACGAATTTTATCTTGCTTTGTTAACAAAGTTTTATCTTACTTTGTTATATAAATTTTTAAATTATAAAACCTGTAGAGTGCAAGAATCTATTTTGGAACCTTAAAAAAATACCTTAATTTAATGTGTCCAAATAATTTAGCAAGTTATCCTCAAGAAAAAAAAGTATTTGGATGCTCTAATTACTTCAAAACCCCCATTGCTTATTTTAATTCAAAATGATGTAACATTTTAGGGCTTCGAGTGCTTTATGGAACTTAAAGAAAATAAAATAGAAAATAAATAAAAACAAAAGCTAGGGTTAGAGAAAAAAATCTGAAATAATATGAAACAAAGTACGGAAAAGCGATCAAAGAGAGCTATTGTAAATTAATCCCTCTTATTCTATAGAAAATGGAATATTATGAATATTAAAACAAAACCAGGTTAGACCTGCATCCACACAATCTAAATTTGGTTAAGTGCAAGAGTCTAAGGAATAAAGGCATGCATTAAAAAAATTAAATGATGCTACCATATCCATGCATAAAACATCATAGAATGAACTCAATACATGTATGAGAAAGACGTGCAACAAAAATTGTATTCAAAACCTTATTTAGCTACATACAAGATGGAGAAATCAATTGCAATAACTTGAAAGCCTTCCAATCCTTTCCACACTCCCCTATTCCAAAAAACAATTCCATCCCTTGTACTCTATTTCAATGTTGTATTTAAAACTTTCCAATAAGGACCTTCACTTTTTTTTCAATGTTTGGCTTGCTTTTCCAAATTTTTGCTTACTTTTCCAATATTTGGCCTTCGTAATACCTTGTGCAATCATCTATTTTGTTTGTATTATTCCTTTGCATGTTATGATAATCAACATGGTAGCAATTGTATCCTTTCATAACCATTATATCTCACTTGTAACAGATGCCCTTTGATAACACCTTTATAATTTTTTTGTAATCGATGGTGGCCACATGAGATAATATTAAATTAGGTTCTAGCCATCCTTGTATCAGCTAGCACCATGTACAACATGAAAAACATGTAATTTTATAAAAATGTAGTGAAAGCATTCAGTGGGAACCCTCAAAACCTTATTTATGCCCACCATCTTCATGATAATATAGATCATGTGAATAGGGTAACCTTCGATGAGTAGAATATGAATGAATGAAAGACGAATATGTGCAATTATGTATACATAGAGCTCCCATTAATCTATTCTAACATCAATATTTTACAATATCTATACATTGTGAACTGAACTTATTTTTTCATTTCAATGTGTGATGGAATGCTTCCACAGTACGAGACAAATGATTTGATTTTCCTACTCTTGTTCTTCTACATGTGGTGGTAATGATTGGTAAGCCAGGCTTTGGTCTTATTTCTCCAAGTGTATGGGCTGCACCTCCTTACTCAATGTCACTCCATGTAGCCCTATCTTCCTTAGATGGTGAATTTGCAACATGCAAACACATGATGCTTATTGATAGCATATGCATATCTCTGCTAGCATGACACATTTTTTTTACTATCGAAAGTACTTATGTGTATTGCGTATCCTACCATGACCTCCTTCTAGGTATCCTTCGACCACAAACAACTCCTCCATTGATAGCGATAGAGGTAAATTTTTTCCTAGGTGAAATATGGGCTCTACTTACTCCATTTGATCACCTCTTCAAAATATAATCACTACTAGAAATCCTCACAGGCTCCACATTTTGTGGGCACCATAGTTTGCATATTAGAAACATCCTAAACTATTTGCATCTTTTGATAGACTTCGTGATCTTGACATTACAATCCGAACAGGTAAATGGCCTTCCCATCCATTTCTTCATACATCCTCACTCCATATTTATTGGTGTAGAATGACAATAATGAGTTCATGAAACCATATTGAGTCAATAAGGAGAACACACGATGAAATACCAACCCCCATTCTATAACTACAATGGACAATGTAGCAAGAGTTACTTTATCACATCTAGAATGAAAACCATACCACACTGTAATAATACTCTCTTAGTTTGATTTTATAGCCCACTTTATTCGTATTCTACTAGTTTCTAGGGTAACCATCTATAATATATTGAAACCAATCTCTCATTCCTCTTAAAATTTTGAGTGTTGTGTGTATTTTACTTCTATTACTTTAGTCCCACATTTGGAGTGCAAGGTAGAGAAACATAGTATACACTAAATCTAGCACTCAATGGTATATGATCACATTGTGATGTTCATACCTTGCTTAGTCTTATGTGAACTTGCCCATAACCTACCATATTTCATCACATTGTCATCGATTTCTTCATCCACTACACATCACATCACCATTATTTTATGATTCTCATAGTTCATCCAGGTCGGTCCACAGTCTATGGGCTGATTTTTTGTCAGGTCTTACTGTCCATTCGCCCATGTCATCGCCCTATCAATGTGTCTGAGTAATCCACACGATCCACATCTATTGTTTGGCTGCTCCTCAGGATTCATGCTAAAAACATTTTAGTAAACTTGTCATGCAACCATATTGCACCAATCAGACCATTTAAATAATGAAATCAAACCATCTATTAATATTTTCAACTTAATAAAACTAAAACCTAAATTAAAACTTTTTCAAGATACTGAAACCAAAACCTAAAATTGTCTCTTAATAAAACAAACCTTACATATATACTATGCATCTATATATATATATATATATATATATATATATATATATATATATATATATATATATATATATATATATATATATATATATATATATATATGCACATACATAATGAAGAACACAAGCTTATACTAAGAGGGGGGTGAACAATATAAGACCACTTTTTACTTTTCTTTCCAAATCAATATTATGCAATGTATAGATAGCAATATCAATAGCAATAATCAAAGCAATGCACAAATCACCACACACAATAGAGACACCACAATTTACATGGTTCACCCAATGTGGGCTACTCCACGGAGAAAATATTTCACTAAAATTTTCTCAATCAATCTCTTGGGAATCCTTTCCCTATTACAATGTTTATGGACCTCTATCCAAAGGAGACACCAATCCCCTAAATCAAGTTCATGGATCTCTATCCATAGGAGAACTCCTCCTCTACTCTAGTTGGTGATCCTCTAGAAGACTACTGCCTCCACTACACTAGCTTGTGGATCTCTCTCCACTGAAGACTCTTGTCCCCACTCAGAAGACCTATCCTCACTGCCCTAGCTAATGGATCTCTATCCACTAGAGACTACTATCCTCTCTGCTCTATCACCTCCAAAGATCTATCTCAAATCTACACTAAACATAGTCCTTAGGTCTAGCACAAATCTGCTCAATATCTATATCTAGTCTAGCACAAACTTATCCTCAAATATGCACCAAAATTTACTCTCAAATCTGCACTAAACACAGTCCTTCGATCTAGCACAAATCTATCTTCAATATCTATCCTCAAGCCTTAACTCAAGGCTTATCTATTAAGAAATATTTTCACTGAATATTTTTGGACAAGCCTTGATTTAAGAAATATTTTTGTCCACAAGTCCTCTCTAGAACTTGCTCAAATCTACTCTACAAGTTCTCTCTAGAACTTGCTCAAATCTGCTCTACAAGTCCTCTCTAGAACTTGCTCAAATATGCTCAACAAGTCCTCTCTAGAACTTGCTCAAATATTCTCAATAAGTCCTCTCAAGAACTTATCCAAATTTGTATTGTAAGCTTTCACAAAAGCTCACACAAAATCAGTCCACAAGTCTCCTCAAAGACTTACCTCAAATCTGCTCAACAAGTCCACACAAAACTTGTCCAATCTCATAGAAACATAAAGAGAATTGTTAGAGACTCAATATATTCTATACTTATCACAATGCTCAATTAATTTCAATCACTCTCTTAGAAACATAAGGAGAATTGTTAGAGACTCAATATGCTTCAAATTCAACTCAATGCTCAATCACTTTCTCAACTCAATTCAGAATATAGAATAGTTTATTTTATGGAACTTGAACAATCACTTCACACATCCACTTGAATAGGCTCAACCAACTCTACTCAACCAATCACTCAATGAAATAATCCTTGCTCACAAACCCTAGTCCAAGCATATAAACATCAACTCAAAATATTTCCAATAATGCTCAACAACAAATCTCACATAACAATGATACTCATGATCTTTGCAAACCCTAGTTCAAGTTCTTCGCTCAACAACTCACTTCAACAACAATGCTTATAAAAACAACTCTCACATAACAATGATACTCATGTTCTCTTCAAACCCTAGTTCAAGTTCTTTGCTCAACAACTCACTTCAACAACAATGCTTATAAAACAATCTTCCCATAGCAATGATACTCAAACCCTAATTCAAGTTCTTCTCACAACCAATGGCTTCAACAACAATGCTTATCAAACAAGGTTTTAACAACACTTCTTTATTCCAGAAAACCTTGAAGCATTCACTCAACACACTCAATAGGAAACCCTAATCAAGTCCTTTTCACTCCAAACTTATTTTTTAGAAAACCAATCAATCAACTCAACTATGGAAGAATGTGCTCATACCTTTTTCTTGATGATGAAGGATGATCTTCAAAAATGCTTTCACGAACCACAAACACTTCTATGCCAAGCTCCAAGAGGTTAGAAGATAATGTTATACTTCACAAAATATAATTAATAGCTCAATATACACCTTATATCTCCTTCTCAATAGCAATATTTGACAATAATATCTTCACAGAAATTTCCTTTTCAAAACACACCTTCAATTTCTCAATTTCACAAAATTGATATTCCAACTTAATTTCTATCTCCTAAGGTAAAATAATATTTACCTTAATAAAGCACCTATTTACCACTTAGGTAAATAAATTAATATCACCTTATAACTCCCTAACCTTAGCACAATTAATCAAATTCCACAAACACCCCTAAAACCTTAGCACAATGATCAAATATCACAAATATTCCCTTATGCCTCCTAAACCTTAGTATTATGCAAAAATCAAAATTAAATCATAAAAACCTTTGGTGAATCCCCCTTCCACGTTTTTTGGGGTTTCGACCCTGCGCCTTCTCCCTCGGCTGGTGCCTTAGCTGTGGCTAGCTAGCCATGTGAGCTAAGCGCTCCATGTGCTTAGCTTAAGCCCTAAGGTTGCTTAAGCCTTTTCTCCAAGGCTTTAAAGGCTTTGGCCTTCTTCCACGTCTAGCACCAAGCTAGACCACGAGCGCTACTCCCTCTGCCTTGTTCCTCGCTCGAACACGATGTGTTGCCTCGATCACGATGCGCTACCTTGCCTCTGCAATACCCTACTCCACAATTTTTGGAGGCTCCAGATTTTTTATTGTATTCGAATTCAAATTGCCATCTTCCCTAAGGTTTATCTTAGGGTTTAAATACCCTTCATTTGCTTTGCATACAACGTCGGTGGATGATTCGACTTGATGATGTCGGCTTGTATAAATTATAATTTATAATTAATTTAAATTCAAAAGAATTTAAATATTATAAATTTAATTTATAAACTTTAGACTTTAATAAAAAATTAAAGCCCTCTTTGAGTTAATATCAAAACTGTCATTTGCACTTCACTGGGTTGATGAAAAATAATTCCACCACCTTGGTTTTAATAAAAACCTTAATTCTGCCATCACAATGTTAGAAAACTATCATTATGGTTTTAATAAAAACCTTTTAATGTGCCACCATGGTTTTAACAAAAACCCTTATAAAATCATATTTGGACAACTTTTCTCCATCTCTTTGCATTGCTCCTGGTGTTAATGATGGTGTACTCCATGGTATTAATGATAGCTTCATGTGTTCACTTTGGCATCAATGACAACTTCTCACCTTGACATCAATGACAACTAAATGAGCTCAAAATGTCCAACAATCTCCCCCTTTGTCATTGATGGCAACCCAAATTATTTTTACTAAAAACTTGACCTTTCCTTTGTTCTGCTCCCCATGGGACATTGCTCCCCCTGGCTCAATGCTCTCTCCTCTTTCCTCAAATACCAAATCTCTCCCCCTTACTCAAATCTCTCCCCCTTTGACATCAATGGCAAAGGGTCACCTTTGGGGCTCGGGGCTAAGAATGAGCCTCTTAGCTTAGCCCCTCCCCCACCTCCTCTTGAGGTGGTTAATTTTGGGGTGGGAGTATTTCTACTCCCATAAAGCATTGTTCTTTACCTTTATCCTCTCTTCTTTTTATCTGATCCTTCTGATTCCTCTGACTATTTCTTTCAATGTTCCTATCCATGTCTACATTCCTATCCATGTTCCTATTCATGTTCCTATTCCTATTCATATCCATGTTCATATCCATGTTCATATTCATGTTCCTATTCTTGTTCATATCCATGTTCCTGTTCCTGTTCCTACTTGTTTTTGGAATATCTGCTCTACACCACTTTGTTGTGTGACCATCATTATTGCACTTATAACACTTAATGTTATTATTCCTTGGAGGTGCAAATATCTTAGGATTTCTCCTAGTGAAGCCATACCTTCTTCTGTCATGAACCCTGCAATTTATTGCCTTGTGACCAAACTGATTACATGAGTAGCAATACCCATGGAAAAGTTGTCTGTTCCCATATTCCTATCTTTCATGTGTCCTACACTGTGAAGCCATGTGCCCAAACCTATGACATGAAAAACATCTTCCATTGAAGTTTCCTTGTCTTGACCTCATTGGTCTCCTAGTCTCTCTTGACTTATTCTGATTGTTGTTCCATATGTATCTTCTTTGTGCATTGTTCTTGTCTTTGTTGAACTCTCTATTGTCCAACTCATCCTCAGATGTCTCACTTCCTTTTACACTGTCTTCTTCTGAAGTATCTTCATCTGAAGTTTCTTCTCCTCCAAAACTTGAGGTTGACTTTCCTTCCCATTTCTTTTGAACCTGTTCAAATCCAAGACCTATTTTTGCTTGATGTAGTCTTTTGTATCTTGATGAACTTATCCAAGTTCTTTGAGCTATTTTTGAACCCTTTTAGCTTGACTTTGGAGTCTTCCAAATATTCTCTTAGTAGTGCCACTTCTTGTGCTAACTTTTCACATTCTAAGATCTTCGCTTCTAACTTATCCTTGAACCTTTTTGCCTTAGCTTTTGATTTTTCTAAATCCTCTATAAGCAATATTCTCTCTTCATCACATTCTTGAAACTGAATTTCAAGTTTAGAGTTTTGCTTTCTTACCTTCTTTACCATGTCAAGGGCATAAATAAGTTCTCCCTTGAGATCATATCCATCTTTCTCTGAATATTCCTCTATTTTTTTACCTTTGTCCACATCTTTATTTTCTATTGGCTTGTCTTCTATAGGATCATATTTTCCTTCTTCTAGTGCCATTAGAATATTCTCTTCTGGTCCTTCAAGTGTATCTTCATATTCATCATCACTGAAACTATAACCATCCCTTGTACAACTATCTTCAAGATGTCCAAAGTTACCACATCTAAAACACTTGAGAATTACTGGAGTCCTTTTCTTAACTTGTTCTTTTTCTTCAATCATAAAAAGAACTTCATCTCTATCATTGTCTGAAAAACTAGCATCACTATCACTTGAGTACTTACTTGCCTTATCCACATAGTAGCTCCTCTTTTGTCTTTGAAAGAACTTCTTTCCTTGTCTGCTTTGTCCATCCTTGTTTTTCTTTTGGTGCCTATATCTTTTTGATTCCCTGTTCTTGTGATCCTATTTTTCTTCACCATTGTTATTCTTAGCTTCTTGACAATCTGTTGCAAAATGTCCATACTTTCCACAATTGAAACATTTAACATATTTTAGATCTCTGGATCTTCTAGAATCCTTATATCTTCTACCATAGTTAGCTTCTTCATCACTAGGACATCTTGATTCTGACTTCTTACCCTTTGTCTTCTTGATTGCTTTGAATGTTGCTTCCTTCTAGGGAATAGGATCTTTTGTTCTTATCTCATGTGTTGTAAGAATACCAAGCAACATATCTCTTGTCAAAGTATCACCATCCATTGACACTTCTATAGTAGAAACCTTTTCACTAAATCTTTTTGGAAGAGTTCTTAAGACTTTATCACAAACATTTGATTCATCAATCTTCATTCCAAGTCCTTGCATAGCATTAACAACCTCATCAATTCAAAGTAGATAAGTACTAATGTTTTCCTCATCCTTCATTCTTAATTCTTCAAATTGTCCTTTGAGATTTTGCATCTTTGCTTTCTTGACACATTTATCTCCTTCATATATATTTTGCAATTTATCCCACATTTCTTTTGCAGTTTGATAATGCATAACTTTCATAGACTCTATTCTATGCAAACCTCTCAAAAGTGCATTCATTGCTTTTGAATTGTAATGTTGTAGGAGCTTACCTTCCTTATCTATAGGAGGATTAATCAAGGGATCGTATCCAAATTCAACTGCTTCCCAAATTTCATTTCCAAGTGCCATCAGGTAGATCTTCATTCTCAAACTCCAATATATATAGTCACTTCCATAAAATACTGGTGTTGAATTATCCGAGGACACATTCTTAGAATCCATTATGTTCTTGTTAGCTTTTCCTTCAAGCTATTAAACTCTTCTGAAGGAACCCACTCTGATACCAATTGAAGAACACAAGCTTATATTGAGAGGGGGTGAATAATATAAGACCACTTTTTACTTTTCTTTCCAAATCAATATTATGCAATGTATAGATAGCAATATCAATAGTAGTAATAAAAGCAATGCACAAATCACCACACACAATAGAGACACCATAATTTACGTGGTTCACCCAATGTGGGCTACTCCACGGAGAAAATATTTCACTAAAATTTTCTCAATCAATCTCTTGGGAATCCTTTCCCTATTACAATGTTTATGGACCTCTATCCAAAGGAGACACCAATCCCCTAAATCAAGTTCATGGATCTCTATCCATAGGAGAACTCCTTCTCCTCTACTCTGGATGGTGATCCTCTAGAAGACTACTGCCTCCACTACACTGGCTTGTGGATCTCTCTCCACTGAAGACTCTTGTCCCCAATCAAAAGACCTATCCTCACTACCCTAGCTAATGGATCTCTATCCACTGGAGACTATTGTCCTCTCTACTCTATCACCTCCAAATCTTTATCTCAAATCTACACTAAACACAGTCCTTCGGTCTAGCACAAATCTACTCAATCTCTATCTCTAGTCTGGCATAAACTTATCCTCAAATATGCACCAAAATCTACTCTCAAATCTACACTAAACATAGTCCTTCGATCTAGCACAAATCTATCCTCGATCTCTATCCTCAAGCCTTAACTCAAGGCTTATCTAAACTCTGATGGATCTACCCTAAACCTTAACTCAAGGTTTGAACAAATAAATCAACTATGCTCTCAAGTCTTCTCAAATACTTATCTCAAATCTACCTTGTAAGCTTCCACAAAAGCTCACACTAATCTATCCACAAGTCCTCTCTAGAACTTGCTCAAATACTCAACAAGTCCTCTCTAGAACTTGCTCAAATATACTCAACAAGTCCTCTCTAGAACTTGCTCAAATATGCTCTACAAGTCCTCTCTATAACTTGCTCAAATATACTCTATAAGTCCTCTCTAGAACTTGCTCAATATTCTCAACAAGTCCTCTCTAGAACTTGCTCAAATATGCTCCACAAGTCCTCTCTAGAACTTGTCCAATATGCTCAATAAGTCCTCTCAAGAACTTATCCAAATATGTATTGTAAGCTTTCACAAAAGCTCACACAAAATCAGTCCACAAGTCTCCTCAAAGACTTACCTCAAATCTGCTCAACAAGTCCACACAGAACTTGTCCAATCTCATAGAAACATAAAGAGAATTGTTAGAGACTCAATATGTTCTATACTTATCACAATGCTCAATTAATTTCAATCACTCTCTTAGAAACATAAGGAGAATTGTTAGAGACTCAATATGCTTCAAATTCAACTCAATGCTCAATCACTTTCTCAACTCAATTCAGAATATAGAATAGTTTGTTTTATGGAACTTGAACAATCACTTCACACATCCACTTGACTAGGCTCAACCAACTCTACTCAACCAATCACTCAATGAAATAATCCTTGCTCACAAACCCTAGTCCAAGCATATAAACATCAACTCAAAATATTTCCAACAATGCTCAACAACAAATCTCACATAACAATGATACTCATGATCTTTGCAAACCCTAGTTCAAGTTCTTCTCTCAACAACTCACTTCAACAACAATGCTTATAAAAACAACTCTCACATAACAATGATACTCATGTTCTCTTCAAACCCTAGTTCAAGTTCTTTGCTCAACAACTCACTTCAACAACAATGCTTATAAAACAATCTTCCCATAGCAATGATACTCAAACCCTAATTCAAGTTCTTCTCACAACCAATGGCTTCAACAACAATGCTTATCAAACAAGGTTTTAACAACACTTCTTTATTCTAGAAAACCTTGAAGCATTCACTCAACACACTCAATAGGAAACCCTAATCAAGTCCTTTTCACTCCAAACTTATTTTCTAGAAAACCAATCAATCAACTCAACTATGGAAGAATGTGCTCATACATTTTTCTTGATGATGGAGGATGATCTCATAAACTACCTTCACGAATACCATCTTCTATTCCAAGTTCCAAGAGGTTAGAAGATAAGTGTTATACTTCACAAAATACAAGAATAGCTCAATTTCATGATACACCTTATCACTCCATCTCAATAGCAATATTTGACAATAATATCTTCACAAAAATTTCCTTTTCAAAACACACCTTCAATTTCTCAATTTCACAAAATTGATATTCCAACTTAATTTCTATCTCCTAAGGTAAAATAATATTTACCTTAATAAAGCACCTATTTACCACTTAGGTAAATAAATTAATATCACCTTATAACTCCCTAACCTTAGCACAATTAATCAAATTCCACAAACACCCCTAAAACCTTAGCACAATGATAAAATATCACAAATATTCCCTTATGCCTCCTAAACCTTAGTATTATGCAAAAATCAAAATTAAATCATAAAAACCTTTGGTGAATCCCCCTTCCACGTTTTTCGGAGTTTCGACCCTGCGCCTTCTCCCTCGGCTGGCGCCTTAGCTGCGACTAGCTAGCCATGTGAGCTAAGTGCTCCACGTGCTTAGCTTAAGCCCTAAGGTTGCTTAAGCCTTTTCTCCAAGGCTTTAAAGGCTTTGGCCTTCTTCCACGTCTAGCGCCAAGCTAGACCATGAGCGCTACTCCCTCTGCCTTGTTCCTCGCTCGAACACGATGCACTACCTCGATCACAATGCGCTACCTTGCTTCTGCAATACCCCACTTCACAATTTTTGGAGGCTCCAGATTTTTTGTTGTATTCGAATTCGAATTGCCATCTTCCCTAAGGTTTGTCTTAGGGTTTAAATACCCTTCATTTGCTTTGCATACAACGTCGATGGATGATTTGACTTGATGACATTGACTTGTATAAATTATAATTTATAATTAATTTAAATTCAAAAGAATTTAAATATTATAAATTTAATTTATAAACTTTAGACTTTAATAAAAAATTAAAGCCCTCTTTGAGTTAATATCAAAACTATCATTTGCACTTCACTGGGTTGATGAAAAATAATTCTGCCACCTTGGTTTTAATAAAAACCTTAATTCTGCCATCACAATGTTAGAAAACTATCATTATGGTTTTAATAAAAAACATTTTAATGTGCCACCATGGTTTTAACAAAAACCCTTATAAAATCATATTTGGACAACTTTTCTCCATCTCTTTGCATTGCTCCTCGTGTTAGTAATGGTGTACTCCATGGTATTAATGATAGCTTCATGTGTTCACTTTGGCATCAATGACAACTTCTCACCTTGACATCAATGACAACTAAATGAGCTCAAAATGTCCAACACATAAATATATATCTATAATTTCCTCTTTTTTCTTTTTCTTTTTTATTAATTAATTAATTTATTTTTATTTTTAAATTTGACTTAATTAAAATCAAATGTTTGAATTTATTTAATTTACAACATTAACATTAACGAACATTACAAACCTAACTGACAATAAATCCTAACAAGAAACTAAGCCTATTAACCTAACAAAAACACTAAACATTTTAAAATAAATTAAAAGGAGACACTAACCAACAATGAACCTTGGAATCTACATTGCAAACTCATGGGTAGGGACCTATCAATCAATCACTCAATGCAAACCAAATTTAAGGTGGGTCCCCAAATTTGGGGCAAGTTGTGCAATGGACACAACAAATGGTGACTCTGTTGGGAAATGCTCTTGAGCATTTCGATGAAGAACCTGATCTGAAACCATGAAAACCAAAGATCCAAGAAATAAACATCATCTAGCAGTCTCTAGAGAAAATAGGGTAAATAGCTTTAAATTAAAATAGATGAACCATTTGCCTCTACTTAGTGTGTGAAATGTGATTCATTTTTGCATTCTTGAAACAATCTAGATTCCATCACTTGTTTTGTATTTAGGCTATAGAATGTCACTCATAAAGATGTGCCTCTATATTGCTCCACTTTCAGCTAGACATCTATAGCCTCAATGGAGAAGACCTTGATCTCTTCTAGACATTATATTAATTTTGTATTTACTTCTTTTCTTTTATTTTTTCTAGACATTACTCCACTGCCAATCAGGAATCTATAGCCCCAGTGAAGATTATCTAAACTTTTGATTCATTTGGATTTTATTTCTTTCTCTTTTTTTCTTTTTTTTACTAAGCATTGTATTTCTTTGCAAAATTTGTATGCCACCTGGGTTAGAGACCACGTAAGGCTTAAGATTGAGTGTATTAGATTTTTACCTTAATTTACAAATCAAAATGACTTCATCCTTCAAAATTTAAAAGGATACTCTTTAATATAGTCAGGTATATGTGGAGATTTAGTGAAATGTTTCATTGTCCTCAAAATCCACTTTCTTCATCCAAAATATGAGAATGATTACTAAACTATTTTATTTATTTTTCCTCAATTTCACCCAATTCCAGATTAAGCAATTCATCCTATATGTCCAAGGAAAACAAAACTCAAAACAAATAGACCGAATCCTAACCTAATGCGAACTAATGAGAGAAAAAAAGGTAAAATATTGCAACACATATATTATGTACAAAAATACCTCACCAAGAAAATGCTAAATGCAAAGGCATGAAAACCAAAAGGCTATATACAATAATATACAAGCATGGTACAAATGATGCAAGCATTTAGCTGTTTCAAAATAAATTAAAAGGAGACACTAACCAACAATGAACCTTGGAATCTACATTGCAAACTCATGGGTAGGGACCTATCAATCAATCACTCAATGCAAACCAAATTTAAGGTGGGTCCCCAAATTTGGGGCAAGTTGTGCAATGGAAACAACAAATGATGACTCTGTTGGGAAATGCTCTTGAGCATTTCGATGAAGAACCTGATCTGAAACCATGAAAACCAAAGATCCAAGAAATAAACATCATCTAGCAATCTCTAGAGAAAATAGGGTAAATAGCTTTAAATTAAAATAGATGAACCATTTGCCTCTACTTAGTGTGTGAAATGTGATTCATTTTTGCATTCTTGAAACAATCTAGATTCCATCACTTGTTTTGTATTTAGGCTATAGAATGTCACTCATAAAGATGTGCCTCTGTATTGCTCCACTTTCAGCTAGACATCTATAGCCTCAATGGAGATGACCTTGATCTCTTCTAGACATTATATTAATTTTGTATTTACTTCTTTTCTTTTATTTTTTCTAGACATTACTCCACTGCCAATCAGGAATCTATAGCCCCAGTGAAGATTATCTAAACTTTTGATTCATTTGGATTTTATTTCTTTCTTTTTTTTTCTTTTTTTTTACTAAGCATTGTATTTCATGCAAAATTTGTATGCCACCTGGGTTAGAGACCACGTAAGGCTTACGATTGAGTGTATTAGATTTTTACCTTAATTTACAAATCGAAATGACTTCATCCTTCAAAATTTAAAAGGATACTCTTTAATATAGTCAGGTATATGTTGAGATTAATGTTTCATTGTCCTCAAAATCCACTTTATTCGTCCAAAATATGAGAATGATTACTAAACTATTTTATTTATTTTTCCTCAATTTCACCCAATTCCAGATTAAGCAATTCATCCTATATGTCCAAGGAAAACAAAACTAAAAAAAAAAAGACCGAATCCTAACCTAATGCGAACTAATGAGAGAAAAAAAGGTAAAATATTGCAACACATATATTATGTACAAAAATACCTCACAAAGAAAATGCTAAATGCAAAGGCATGAAAACCAAAAGGCTATATACAATAATATACAAGCATGGTACAAATGATGCAAGCATTTAGCTGTTTCAAAATAAATTAAAAGGAGAAACTAACCAACAATGAACCTTGGAATCTACATTGCAAACTCATGGGTAGGGACCTATCAATCAATCACTCAATGCAAACCAAATTTAAGGTGGGTCCCCAAATTTGGGGCAAGTTGTGCAATGGACACAACAAATGGTGACTCTGTTGGGAAATGCTCTTGAGCATTTCGATGAAGAACCTGATCTGAAACCATGAAAACCAAAGATCCAAGAAATAAACATCATCTAGCAGTCTCTAGAGAAAATAGGGTAAATAGCTTTAAATTAAAATAGATGAACCATTTGCCTCTACTTAGTGTGTGAAATGTGATTCATTTTTGAATTCTTGAAACAATCTAGATTCCATCACTTGTTTTGTATTTAGGCTATAGAATGTCACTCATAAAGATGTGCCTCTGTATTGCTCCACTTTCAGCTAGACATCTATAGCCTCAATGGAGATGACCTTGATCTCTTCTAGACATTATATTAATTTTGTATTTACTTCTTTTCTTTTATTTTTTCTAGACATTACTCCACTGCCAATCAGGAATCTATAGCCCCAGTGAAGATTATCTAAACTTTTGATTCATTTGGATTTTATTTCTTTCTCTTTTTTTCTTTTTTTTACTAAGCATTGTATTTCTTTGCAAAATTTGTATGCCACCTGGGTTAGAGACCACGTAAGGCTTAAGATTGAGTGTATTAGATTTTTACCTTAATTTACAAATCGAAATGACTTCATCCTTCAAAATTTAAAAGGATACTCTTTAATATAGTCAGGTATATGTGGAGATTTAGTGAAATGTTTCATTGTCCTCAAAATCCACTTTCTTCGTCCAAAATATGAGAATGATTACTAAACTATTTTATTTATTTTTTCTCAATTTCACCCAATTCCAGATTAAGCAATCCATCCTATATGTCCAAGGAAAACAAAACTCAAAACAAATAAACCAAATCCTAACCTAATGCGAACTAATGAGAAAAAAAAAGGTAAAATATTGCAACACATATATTATGTACAAAAATACCTCACCAAGAAAATGCTAAATGCAAAGGCATGAAAACCAAAAGGCTATATACAATAATATACAAGCATGGTACAAATGATGCAAGCATTTAGCTGTTTCATGGGTGAAAATCATGCTTGAGAAATCACCCATTAACAAGCAAATGAACATCTTCCCCACTCAAATTTTTCAATCAAAAAGTGTTTTCTCAAAGAATTTATAAAATTTGATGAGGACCAAGCCAAAGATAGTCAAATTTATTATGCTCGCCCTTTTTCTCATGTGCCTTGTCCCATAATAAAACCAAATCAAATATCCTAAACGTAATAATATTAGCTTCTTTTTCAAACCACCTTTTAACAATATACTGATGTTTACTAAAATCAAGTAAAGCATCCTCTCATTTTTCATCTAAATGCATAAGGTGAGTATGACAAGCTTCAATTTTATCATCTATTTCAAGGTTTTCCTTCATGAATTGTAAAGTTTACAATTTAAGGTTTGAAGGAAAAATTGGATCCTAAAAATACACTAAATGATAGGGTGATGTTCTTATGGATTATTTAATTATTATTCTATCTACCTGTAATGAAATTCTCAATTTATTATGCCAATCCCAAGGATTATGTTCAAGTAATTTCTTGATAATTGACAACAATTTCTTAGCAAATGATTTGACCAAGCCATTACCTTGTGGATAATAATTATAAGAAAATTTTATGCTCACCTTGTTGTCATATTCCCATTCTAAAAAATGAAGTGAAGTAAATGTAGGACCATTATCACAAAAAACTGAGTATGGCATTCCAAACCTAGTCTCCATGTGTTCTTCCAAAAATTGAATAACAACCTCAGTAGTGCAATTCTTGGTGGGAATGGCTTCTATCCATCTAATACAATAATCAGAGGCAGTGAGAATGAACTTATGGGAAGCTAAATAATTAGGTTTTATGATCCCTACAAAATCTAGGTGCCACTAAGCAAAAGATCTCATATCAACTATAGGCTGTAATGACATAGATGAATGTCTCTCTCTATTAGTTGTAAGTTGATAAATATGGCATAAACGTACATGGGAGTGGGTATATTTAAATATGTGTGGCTAATAGTAACCAGATCTTAAGATTTGGTGTGCAATGCCATTTGCAGAACCATACCTTTTCCCATACTTACCATGAAACTCATGTTGGATGTGAGTGGATTCTTCTTTATTTAAGCAATGAAGAAAAAATTCTTCATGGTTTTTTCTATACAACACACCAGTGTTAATTATAAAGTTTGTAGACTTTAAATGAAGAGCTCTTATTTGTGTGGAATTAAAATGTGAAGGGAACTTACCATTAAATAATAAATGAGTAATATCAATGTACCATTCATCTTGCGTGATATCCTCTACATTATAATGTTGATAAGAAATCTGAGGGTCAATCTTCATAAGTGCTTTTTTCAAGCCTTGTCCCTGAACTAGATTTTGCAGAGATACTCCTGTGAGTACCTCTATTTCACGTATGTATTTAATAATAAATTAATGGATAACTTCGATGGCATAACCAGAACAATGCAAGGATAAAGATAAATAAGAAATAAAGTTAATGTAAATAGATCGCCACTTGAGGTGGGCACACCCTCGTCATAAAGGCAATTATGCGAATACGCAGTGAAATAAAAATATAAAGATGATATTTAAGAACTACACATTTGGATAGCTAAATAATGAAACTACACACTTGGATAATATTGTAGAACATAGCCGACGCTATGTTATTTGGTATGTAACATGACTCCCCTCCTCGAAAAGCTTTGTCCTCAAAGCTGGAAATGTCTGGAAAATCCTTTCAGGTTCCCATGTAGCTTCTTCATCTGGTATGCCCTGCCATTTGATGAGAAATTCTTGGATGTGACGAAAGCTCCATATGCATGTTCTGCTTTGTAGAATTGCTTCTGGCTGGAGATATATATGCCCTTCTGCATCTAGTATTGGTAATATTGACTGAGATTTCACTTTTTGGCCGATCACCTTGGCATGGTCATGGGATCTTTGGGGAGGTAGTCCCTTTGGTTCTTGGAAGACCTCTGCATAATGTGTTACAATGTCCCATACATCTGGAGCAAAAATACCCGAAGTTGCTCGAGATTGCTTTTTCAAACAATTAATTTGATCTATGAATCTGTATCCAACCTTTTTTAATGTTTTCTCCATACTATGAGAGCTCACCATCTGTGATGGGGGAGTAGTAATACCTTGTAAGCGAATGACCCATCCGTTTTCCTTCCATTCCACAAATAATTTTTTGAAATTGAAGCTGACCGTGTCTAGTGTTTCCAACCATTCAACTCCAAAAATAACATCAGAGTTCCCTAAATTCATTACGAAAAGAGATCCAAACCAGGTATAAGTTCCCATTTTAATGGAGACTTGAGATGTTCTCCCAACACATTGAGCGTTCACCCCGTTGGCTACTAGAACCTGGAATTTGTCTTTGTTGGAAGAATTAATGAATAAATTCAAAGCTTTTGTTGTTTTGATGTCGATAAAATTGTGGGTACTGCTTGAATCAATTAGCACATTTACCTTTTTTTGGTGGATAAATCCCGGTACCTTGATTTTATGGTGGGCTATTGACCCCATGAGGGCATACACAAAAATAGCCATTGTATCATCTTCCTTCTCTTCTAGAACAATCGATAGTTCTTCTTGAATAGGTTCTTCCTGGTGGTATGCTTCTTCCTCTTCTCCTTCATATTGAGTGCATTCAATATGAAAGTTTTGTTTTTGTGCACATGCTTGTTCTCTAGGATGGTGATTGTGACATTTATAGTAGAAGTATCTTGATGGTTGATCATTTCTTCAAAAAGAGTTGTTGCCATACGAAGGATGACAATAAGTTTCATGTTGTGTATACAACTGAATTCTCTTCTCAGCTAACTTGGCCATTCTTATGCAATCGTTCAACGAGGTTGGATTTTGAATGTCCACCTCCACCTTAATATTTTCTTTCAAACCATTGCAAAAATCTCCTACCACTATGTTTGGAATGAGGTGTAATACATACGATAGTAAACTGGTGAATTCGGAGACGAACTCACTAACTGATATTTCTTGTTTAAGAGATAACAGTCTTACTGTGTATGATGATGTAGCTCCTTCATCAAATATTTCTAAAAAATAGGTAGTGAAATTATTCCAGGAAACAGTAGCTCCTTTATCGCATTTAAGCCATACAAACCATTGGTAAGCCTCAGTGCCTAATTTTGATGCAACGAAAGGGACTTTATCAAAATCCTTAATTTGGTATAAGTCGAGAATGCCTTCCATTTTGGCTATCCAACCACGAGGATCATGACCCTCAAAAGTGGGCATATCAATGCGTGGAAAATTATTAGGGCCTCTTGGTTGGTTATAACCCAATCCCTATCCTGATCTTGGTTATATCGTTGTCTATGATAGCGATTCCTGTAATTATTCGGATTACCTCTTTACTGCTCCCAATCTTCATCTTGGTCATCATTTTCTTCATGCCTTTGTTCATGGGAGTGATTTTGGGGATTAGTATTGGGATTAGGTTGGTTTTGTGCGCTTAATAGTTTAGTTAGGTTGACATTAATTTGGTGCATACCATCTAGTAATTGTCAAAGAGCTTCATCAGTGGTAATGGTAGAGTTGCCTGATTCTCCTTGTGTGACATTGTCGTGAGTTGGGGAAGGGTTAGCAGCCATGGGGTCAACCAGTGGATGACTCGAATTAGAACTACCAATTTTGAAAGGAGAAGGAGAATTATTTGTACCTTGGCTTCGATGAGGTCTTCTTATGTTTGAATTTTCTTTGTTGGGAGCTTCCGAGCTTGTTAATCGACCGTCAGATCCTTTGATCCAACTTCTACTCATGCACTGTTCAAAATTTCCTATTTAGTAATCCTTGAGCTTCAATTTTTGCAAAATTGGGGTTGGATTTTGGCAAAAAATTTGTTGTTTTTTTGCCTTAAGTGCCACTCCAACTGTGGCATGGACTTGAATGTTTTGTTTGGCTCACCTCCTTTACAATAGTTTTCAGCAACTTTGGACGACTTTCAGCAACTTCTGACAGAATTTTGACAACTTATGTTACAATTTCTTGACAACTTTTTCACAGCAAGGAACAGACAACGATGACACGATAAGACAAACAGTGAGGAATGAAAACTTATGTTACAATTTCTTGACAAATTTTTGACAGCAAGGAACAAACAACGATGACACGACAAGACAGACAGTGAGGAAAAAATAGTTATGACACGACAAGACCCGAATGACACGCAGATACAAGCAATATCAATTGACGATTTTGGACACGAATGACGCAAGACAAGAATGACACGTGGACACAGACATGGACCCGACCAATCGACATGACACAAATGACATAGGACAAGAATGACACGTGAACACGGACCCGACCAACCGATGTGACACGAATGACACTGGACACATGACCCAACTGACATGGAAGACATGACACGAATGATAGCCAGCTACGCATGTGAGAACCAACCACTGTGTGATCGAAGTCACACCTTTGAAATGGAGCCTCCCACCTTATAAGTCATCCTACTACTTTTTTGCGACGAATGTGGGATAATCCCTGAATGGAAAAAAATTAAAAAATTTATACGGATGACAATACCATATGTTAAACTTTATAAACTAATTTTTGCTATTTTCTGATTGGTCGTCGTTGTGGGGTGAGAATTGTTTATTGCAAGCAAGAGGGAATCACGATTGTGCTGAGTTTGAGCCGAGTTATGCTTCAAATTGATATGTCGTTCGAATCGTGTTGTCCGTTAATTAAAGATGTGCATTCATTGGTATGCTCACACTATAAAATGCCTGCACACAACCCTCTCTAAAATTGAATTTTGCCTTATGATATTGATGTTGCGAACACTGCCTTTTACGGCTTGGTTTGTTTACTCAGGACACCAATATTTCCAAAACTCGACCGGAGAAAGCTTGCTTATGTTGATTACGAAATGATGCTGCCCGTAGGACCAGAGTACGACGTCGCCTAGACTGACTGATACCACTTGCAGAGATACTCCTATGAGTACCTCTATTTCATGTATGTATTTAATAATTAATTAATGGATAACTTCGACGACATAACCAGAACAATGCAAGGATAAAGATAAATCAAAATAAAAGTTAATGTAAATAGATCACCACTTGAGGTGGGCACACCCTTGCCGTAAAGGCAATTATGTGAATACGCAGTGAAATAAAAATATAAAGATGATATTTAAGAACTACACATTTGGATAGCTAAATAATGAAACTACACACTTGGATAATATTGTAGAACATAGCCAACGCTATGTTATTTGGTATGTAACAGATTTATTGGATGGATCTCAAGATCAAACTCCTATAAGGTAGACATCAACTTTCTTCATTTTTTACCTAGTTCATTCTGTATCAACATGGTTTTTATAGTAGGGTTAGGTACAATGGCAAAAACTCTACTATAAAAAATGTAATACCTAAATTTTTTTACAGTTTTGAATAAGGTACACACTTGTTTATCCAAAATCATATATCTTAACTATGCATATTTCAAAGGTGAACTCATAAAAGCAATAGGGTTTTCATAATTACCTTCACTTTTTTGAGTTAGCATGCTAGAAAATGAATGATTAGATGCAAAATTATAGATGAATAATGGTTTCTTGTAATCAGGACTTACCAAAATAGGTGCATTAGAAATGGCATCTTTAACACTCTAAAAAATAGTCCTAGCCTCACATGTCCAACTAATATTAACATCCTTTTTTTACATGTCATTCAATGGTTTAACAATTTCGGCAAATCCAAAAATGAATTTCCTAACAAAAATAAATTTTCCAAAGAATGATCTAAGCTCTTTCTTACTACCCAAAAAAGGAATCTTTTGGATTACCTCTATCCTAGCATGATCTATAGAAATACCATTTTTTGATATTACATGCCCTAACAATTTTCCTTCAATTAATCCAAAGATGTATTTTTTTGGATTAAGAGAGATTCCATGCTCTCTACATCTCTGAAGTACTTTCCTCAAATGAGTAATATGATCTTCTCAATGCTTTGAGAAAATAGGGATATCATCTACATAAATGACTATGCATTTACCAATGAGGTCTCTAAAAGCATAGTCCATGGCACGCTGAAATGTAGTACCTGCATTAAGCAAAATGAAAGGCATTCTCTTGTAAGCAAATGTTCCTCATTTAGTAGTAAATGTTATATTCATTCTATCACGTGGGTCAATATGAATCTGATTATATCCAAAATATCCATCAATAATTGACATCATTTCAGATCCATTAACCATTTGTAAATGTGATCGATAGAAGGAAGAGGGTAGTTATCCTTTTGCAAAGCTTTATTAAGGTTCCTAAAATCAATGTGTTACAGGCCAAACAAGGTTAAATTATTTCCTATTTTTATCACTTGCCCATGCATTAATTATCAGCCCAGGGAGCTTCGTAAACTTGCGAAGGGTATCACATAGGATCACTTACAATACCACTTTGAGATGATTTCGCTAGCTCTACTATTGGGGGTTGTTTCAAATGTTGTCAATCATTCATTCATTCCTCAATAAATTACGTATGAATAATTAAATCTTCAAAAAGAAAATATTCATACGTGCATACTAATAACAAACCTATTGCAATCATAAAATAATAGTGCAAAAATAAACCTATGGAAGTAGTAAGCTAATCTAGAAAACATAAATAAAGGGAAGAAATATTGTCTTGGAGTGGGCCCAGGCTCCAGCAGCTTCCTCCCAGCTGAACACGTGCTTAGGAACTCTTAGAACTTTATTATAATCACCAAGGAATTACAATGCTTCTTAACCTCTGTAATCCTCTCTATATTTCGTATTCTATCTTTGATATTTTTATTATCTTATTAGAGAGGTCTGTGTGTGTTTATATAGCACACCCACAAATATTCTGTTACAATGTGGTTACAACAGTCGATTCATTCTAGACTAAACTAAGACAGTCTGGTAAATGTAATCGACATCTGCTAAAATTGGCATTCGTTCCTAATGATGGTATGTTCTCTGATTGGTTCATGATTTGTCTGGTGTAGGTAGGACATTCTCATACATTAGTGCAACTCTTGAATTAACTTACATGATGTAGAGTTGGAATTGCACCATTCAATGTTGCCCATGTCACGGTATCTGGTCAATAGGCAAAGAACAGAGGCACCTTCTCTATGAGGAAGGTGCCTAAGTATATCGGGTGTCTTATTTATACAGAAGGTGCCTATATTCTGTTAGCACCTTCTTGGAAGAGGAAGGCACTTGCCTTCTATTGGCACCTTCCTATAAGAGGAAGGTGCCTACCTTCTTTTGGTGCCTTCCTAGAAGAGTAAGGCACTTATCTCCTGTTGGTTCCTTCCTAGAAGAGGAAGGCGCCTACCTTTTGTTGGTGCCTTCCTTGAAGAGGGATGTGCCTACTTACCATGAATTAATTCCAAAAGAAACAAAGTGCCAGGTCTATGAAAAGACCTCGATTGATCCAAATATGACTAACTCAACTACAATTCCACAAAATCACACTAAAACATACAAATTAGATAACAAACAATCTTATTAAATAATTACATAACCATTCATAAAATATATAATTCCTATTTTATAGCCACATAATGATTAATGAAACTCATACAAAATATGGGCATTTTCAAGGATCATTATCCACCCATGCCTAACATATGCCATGCTCTCGTGGCATCAAAACTATAGATAACCTCGTTAACTCCTCATCATTGTCATTTTTTGGTGGATCTTGTTGTACCTATGGCCCATGTTTTCTTCTTCTATGGACCAGCATCTGGAGGTGGAGTTCATCTTTTCTCACGTAGAGCTACAGGTGCTACTATCAGCTTTCGCTTGAGTTGCTGACTCTGCTTATTTGCTTTTCTCATCCTGGCTGCTATTGGGGGTGGTATTGCCAACATGGTTGTTGCTGCTTGAAACACCACTTTTGTAGCCTACCATAGGTCAGCTTCTGAAGGCCTAACAAATGCAAGAGAGATATCTTAGTTATCCCTCTTGAGATGAACCACCTGGGCCTTCTGTAATTGGGCTACTTTAAGAGTAAGCCCTGTATTTTCCCTCGTAATGGCAACAACTTCCAATTTGGGGCCATAAACCTCCCATCTTTCAAAATACCTCTGTATCTTGGAGGGCCACCCTCTGGATGCCTCATAAATATCCCAAAACTAGCTATCCTCTATCAAATTAATGCATATACCAGGGTCTCCCTGAACCCTCAAGGTTGACTCCCTAGCCTCCTTTGCTACTATCATTTCTTTGAGTAGTCATTCGAACTGCTTTCGCCTTTCTATGAACGGCTACATGTCCCATTTGTCTTCTTATATTTTGGTGAAATTCACCCTCACCTTCTTCTGAGCTGTCCTAGACCCTTTTCCTTTTTCTTGCATAGAAACTATGGTGGCTCAGATGGAAGGTTTATCTTCCTTCCTGGCAGTTGTTTCCTCATTACGAGGGACTTGACCTAATGTCGTTGGAGCTGTATCTCCATCCTCATGTATTTTTGGTGTCATTCCCATTGGTCCTTCTATTTCTTCCTCTTTAGGTCTAGGGGATTCCTCTTTAACCCCTGATCCTGTCTACAACTATTGGCTTCCACCCGATTTTGCATCGCTTAGGTCTATGACCAGGGGCTCTATGGGTCTTCTTCTCTCATAAATTCTAAAAATAGATGAATTCTCCTTTGCCTCTAGGCTATTCTACAGGGCATTTGACCAGAATTATCCTGAATAGAATACTCATTATACTAATGTGGGAGAATTTGTTGGGACCTCAATCGCCCAATCAGTTTGGGTTGACGCATCCCTTTTCTCTGTCCCCTTGGCCTGGAGTTGGTTTTATTCCCACAACTACTAGACCAACTTCTCGAGCTGAGTGATACTTTGTGCTTGATATTTCAGCTCTTCTTCATTCTTGATTTGGAAATCCTCTAGAACTTGTTGGGTCATCCAGTAGTTGGTTTACCATTCTAGGGCCTCCTCTAGGGCTGCATCAATTTTATTATTGCCCGTAGGAGTCCCTACATCCTGTGCACTCTGGCTTGTCAACTCTCAAAGGGTCTGGGCTACAAGATCGACCTCTGAGTCATCTTCCTCCTCATTCAAGGAGAGGATGAGTCATTGTAGGTGTTTCCTCCTAGGGGCTAGTTCTAGTGGTCAGAATTTAGCCTCACCGTTAGCAAGTCGTGCCCCTTCTTCTTTGTACTTGGGCACTGGGGAATGCCCTCTTTCTTTTATAATGCCCAATTTCCCAATGTCCTCTACTTCATTTTTATGGCTATCCTCCACTCGCCCTACCTTGACAATAGAATCCCTTGACAATAGAATCCTCCCACCTTTCCTGGCCATCGTCTCCTCCTACGTTGGAACTCTGCCTTTGTGCTTCTACATGGTGGACCAGCGCTGATATCAGCCCATGGTGGACCAAGGTGGAAGGTGCCCCATTCTAGTATCTAGCTGCTTCCTCATTTATGGTATTTTCTAGGTAGAATGGCACGTTCATTTTCCTCCAATGCACAAGGAGATTCAATAATTGCACATGATTAGTGTGCAAATGTGTATATTTCCTAGTGCATGTAAAGAACCAAGAAACTTGCTCGAATATCTTTTGTAGATTCATAGGAAGGCTACTTTTTGGTAGCCCTTCCTTTTCTATCTACACGTTCTCCCCTAGCAGTAGTAATTCGATGTATAGATTCAACATTCTACCCTTGTATGTGCACTCGCCTATGAGAGGCAAGCCAGTCACCTATGAGATATGTTTGGGGGTGACTGGAATCTCCATCCCTCGTACTTGAGCTAAGTCTGCCCCTAAGGAGGTAGTAAATTCCTTGGCTGCCTCTATATTCTAGCTTTGACTGACCAGGATACAGTACTCAAGCCATTCCTCGGCTTCGAACTGCATCCTGACTGCCCCCTGATTCCTTCTGTATAACTCAGTTCATTTTTCTTCACTGCATGATTCCTCGATCATACTCCCATGGCACCTTCCCTTAGGCTCTTCTATTTTTCTCCTTGCCTTCTCAGGAATGCACCTTCTTATAAGAAATGTGCCAAACCATAGCTTTCAATTTTGGCAAGGTACGCTTCACAAGCTACATCGTTGGCATGATTGGCCATGGGGGATGCATGATTTTTATGGTGGTGACATTTTTTGGTACTACATAATTTATGAATGTTTACATAAAAATTTGAGTAGAGTATGCACGTACCTGATTGGATGTCTCGTGCATCATGGAGAGTGTCGATTCGCCAATCTGTGATATGGGGGATGGGTACTTTGTTTGCATGGATTACGCCAAATTTTGTTGCTGAGTTGTTTTAATGGTTGATGCCAAAGACAAACTCTTGATAGGCTAACAAACCGCCTGTCTATCATTTTTGGAATGTGCACATTGATATCACCCCATAATTCTATGATATTTTTTATTGTATCAGTTCCCTATCAACGAGCGATGGTGGTAATCTGATATCGCCTACTCGTGTGATGATCTTGTTTCGATCGAGGCACATGTGAAACTTTAAGTGTTGGTTGTATATGGAAGGTATTCTTCGATACCTTCTCGATGTGGAAGTTGCTTGATATGGTGCCTTCCCGATGTGGAAGGTGCTTGATATGGTGCCTTCCCAATGTGGAAGGCACTTGATATGGTGAATTTATGATGTGGAAGGTGCTTGATATGGTGCCTTCTTGATGCTGTAGGTGCTCTTGAATGGATGCACATTTTGGTGGTGGAAGGCACTCTTTTTTATGATGGTGCCTTCCTACTATGGAAGGCACTTCTGAATGGGTGCATCTTCCTAGAGTGGAAGGTGCCTTATTTCAGTGGTGCGCCTTCTTTATAAGGAAGATGCCTTATTTCAGTGGGGTGCTTTATTTATAAGGAAGGCACCTTATTTCAGTGGGGCACATTATTTATAAGGAAGGCACCTTATTTCAGTGGGGCACATTCTTTATAAGGAAGGCACCTTATTTTAGTGGGGCACCTTCTTTATAAGGAAGGTGCCTCGCCTCTTACTCGAAACCTCCATCACGACAGAAAACATCCACCTTCGTTAGGTGCCTTATTCTAGGAGGAAGGCATCATACCTCAAGTGGATAGTCTTCTTTGATGATGAAGGATTTCTACAAGGCTCTTTCTTGGTAGCCATGTCATGATTGATTGGTAAAGGGTGATCAAGCCTCCTTAGACTTGCTTCATGCTACCTTAGCATCTTCCTGCAAGGGCTGGCGTCTGAATTTCCTCTTGGGGAAGAGTTTGTTGCCCACCCCCACGCTTGAATAGATGCTGCTTCTACCCTACGAGTGTCGACATTGGGATGCTAAGCCAAATCAGGCCTGGTTTCCTAGATACCTATTCTTCATGTTGTCAAGTCCTCCACTTGCAAAAATCAAACAAAAAGAAATAAAAACATAGTCAGTTAGATGCATTTCATGCCTATTGGGCCCTAAACCCAGGATCCCTGTAGCTTGCATGCAGGCATCATCCCTATAAAACACACCATAAGAAATAATAAAAACCTAAAATAACTACTTTTTGTTAGCACCTCCATGCCCACTATTTTGCCTACTGAGATTTTGGTCCAGATTCACAAGGATGGGGTCTCCCCCATGCCTACTCTGGATCCCACCAGTAAATTCTTGGACATGATATAGGGCCACAATCGGTGGCCATTAATGATTAATACAACATTGTTACCGTCAATAGATCTAACATGCACAACACCATTCTTGATGAGATATACCACCTCATACGGTCCCATCCATCTTTGCATTAATTTTCCCTTCCTTTCTTGGAATTGAGAATTGTACAACATCACCCATTCTCCTTCTTAAAACTGTTGTAGTTTAATGTGGCAATCATGCCACTGTTTCCTTTGCTTTTATATGATCTTCGTTCTTTCTAAAGCATCCATTCAAATTTCATCCAGCTAATTCAACTATTGAATCCTTTCTTTTTGAGCATCATCCAGGCTCAAATTTAGTTCTAAAGTTGTTCTTAGTGTTTTTATCTCAAACTCGATGGGCATCATTGCACTCTTCCCATAGACCAATTGGAAGGGTGTAAAGCTTGTGGTGTATTTCCACATGGTGTTGTATGCCCATACTACCTTCGGTAGCCATGTAGCCCAATATTTTCTATGTTGTTGCATGTTTTTTTTTAGGATGTTCTCTATTTCCCTATTTGTCACCTCCACTTGCCCATTTGCCTGCGAATGGTAGGGTGTAGTTTTGTTGTGCCGAACTCTGTATTGCTTCATCAGTTTCTCGATAAAATTGGAGGTGAACTAAGGGACTTGGTTAGTTTTTATTTCTCTAGGGACCCCAAATCATGTAAATATGTGAGCAAATAATAAATCGATAACCGTTCTTTCTTTTGAATCCCTCAATGCCTGAACTTCAACCCATTTGGTGACATAGTCTATACAGACTAAAATAAACCTCCTACATATTGAAGGTGGATTAATTTTCCCCACAAAATTCATACCCCACTTGTCAAAGGGTTCCAGGTGTACCTGAGGTTGGAGGCGTATTTCATTGCGATGGGTTGGTTTACCCATTATTTGGCATTCATCGCACTTGCTGGCATATGTGGTTGCATATTTGAATAGAGTGGGCCAAAAGTACCCAGCTTGTATGATTTTATAGGCAGTCTATTTCCCTGCAAAGTTTCCTTTGTTGCATCTTATCATATAGGTCTGTGTGTGTTTATATAGCACACCCACAGATCTTCTATTACAAGGTGGTTACAACAGTCGATTCATTCCAGACTAAACTAATACATTCTGGTAAATGTAATCGATGTCTGCTAAAACTGGCATTCATTCATAATGGTGGCATGTTCTCTGATTGTTTCATTCTTTACCTGGTGTAGGTAGGATGTTCTCATACATTAGTGCAACTCCCTAATTAAATTACATGATGTAGAGTTGGAACTACACCAGTCAATGTTGCCCATGTCGCGTTATCTGGTCAACAAGCGAAGAACAAAGACACATTCTCTATGAGAAAGGTGCCTAAGTATATCAGGTGCCTTCTTTATACATAATATGCATACCTTCCATTAGCACCTTCCTAGAAGAGGAAGGTGCTTGCCTTATGTTGGTGCCTTCCTAGAAGAGGAAGGTGCTTGCCTTCTATTGGCACCTTCCTAGAAGAGGAAGGCACCTACCTTCTGTTGGTGCCTTCCTAGAAGAGGAAGGCGCTTCTATCTTGTTGGTGCCTTCATGGAAGAGGAAGGCACTTATCTCTTGTTGGTGCCTTCCTAGAAGAGTAAGGTGCCTACCTTTTTTTGGTGCCTTCCTTGAAGAGGAAGGTGCCTACTTACCATGCATTAATTTTGAAAGAAACAAAGTGCCAGGTCCATGAAAAGACCTCGACTGATCCAAATATGACTAACTCAACTACAATTCCACAAAAACACACTAAAACATACAAATTAGATAACACACATAATCTTATCAAATAATTATATAACCATTCATAAAGATATACAATTTCTATTATATAGCCGCATAATGATTAATGAAACTCATACAAAATATGAGCATTTTTGAGGCTCATCACAATGCATAACTGAATCTCTCTAATTTTCTTTCTAACATGAACTATGTTTGCAACCCATGTGGAATGTTGGATAGGAAATATAATTTTTGCATCTAATAGCTTTTTAACTTACTTCTCTATGAGAGGTTCTAACAATGGGTTAACTAGACCTTTTTTTCATCAAAATGGTATAGAATCAAGTTTCAAAGGAATAATATGCATGATAATGTTTTTATTGTAAGTTTTTATATCATGATAATTCCATGCAATACAATCCCTATAGTATTTAAGTGCGTGTATTTGAAGAGCACAAGCTTATACTGAGAGGGGGTGAACAATATAAGACCACTTTTTACTTTTATTTCCCAAACAATATTATCCAATATAATCAATGGCAATATCAATAGCAATAACCAAAGCAATGCACAAATCATCACACACAATAGAGACACCAATTTAATGTGGTTCACCCAATGTGGGCTACTCCATGAAGAAAATATTTTACTAATATTTTCTTAATAAATATCTTGGGAATACTTTCCCTATTACAATGCTTATGGACCTCTATCCAAAGGATACACCAATCCCCTAATCAAGTTTGTGGATCTCTATTCAAAGGATAACTCTTTTCTGGTGATCTTCTAGAAGAACTGTTTCCCCCACTGATCTGGCTAATGGATATCTATCTATTGAATATTTATGTCCTTACAGCTCTAGATTAATGGATCTCTATCCACTGGATATTGTCGTCCTCTATACTTTGTCACCTTCAAAGCTCTGTCTCAAATATACACTAAACATAGTCCTTTGGTCTAGCATAAATATGTCCTCAATATTTATCTCTAGTCTAACATAAACATGTCCTCAAATATACACCAAAATCTATCCTCAAATTTGTACTAAACATAGTCTAACACAAATCTGTTCAATCTTTATCCTTAAGCCTTAACTCAAAGCTTAACTCAATATCAAATCAACTCTGCTAGATTTGCTCCAAACCTTAACTCAAGGTTTGAACAAATCAATCAACTCTACTCTCAAGTCTTCTCTAAGACTTGTCTTAAATATGCTTTGTAAGCTTCCCAAAAAGCTCACACCAATCTGTCCTTAAGTCTTATATAGAACTTGTCCAAATCTTCTCAATAAATTCTCACAAGAAATTATCCAAATATTCTCAATAAGTCCTCACAAGAACTTATCTAAATCTGCTCTCAATTTGTATTGTAAGATTCCACAAAACCTTACCCAAATATATCCACAAGTCTTCTCAAAGACTTACCTCAAATCTGCTCAACAAGTCCACACAAGAACTTATCCAAATCTGCTCTCAATATGTATTGTAAGATTCCACAAAAGCTTACCCAAATCTATCCACAAGTCTTCTCAAAGACTTACCTCAAATATGCTCAACAAATCCACACAAGAACTTCTCCAATCTCATAGAAACATAAAGAGAATTTTTAGATACTCAATATGCTCTATACTCATCACAATGCTCAATCAATTTCAATCACTCTTTTAGAAACATACAGAGAATTTTTAAAGACTCAATATGCTTCAACTCAATACTCAATCACTTTATCAATTCAATTCAGAATATAGAATAGTTTATTTTTGTAACTTGAACAATCGCTTCACACATCCACTTGACTAGGCTCAACCAACTCTACTTAACCAATCACTCAATGAAATAATCCTTACTTACAAACCCTAGTCCAAGCATATGATCACTCACTCAAAATATTTCCAACAATGCTCAACAAAAAATCTCACATAACAATGATACTCATGTTCTTTTTAGAACCTAGTTCAAGTTCTTTTCTCAACAACTCACTTCGACAACAATGCTTATAAAACAACTCTCACATGACAATGATACTCATGTTCTTTTTAGACCCTAGTTCAAGTTCTTCACATAACCAATGGCTTCAACAATAATGCTTATAAAATAATATTTTAATAACTCTTTATTCCAGAATACCTTAAAGCATTAATTCAACACACTCAATAAGGAAGCCCTAATCAAATCCTTCTCACTCCAAACTTATTTTCCAGAAAACCAACCAATCAACTTAATTATGGAATAATGTGCTCATACCTTTTTCTTGATGATGAAGGAACTTCAAATATTTGCCATAACCACAAACACTTCTTTTCCAAGCTCAAAGAATTTATAATATCATAAACTCCCTCAAAATTACAATGTAAATATAAAAAAACGTATAAACCTTATAAATCCATATTTATGAAAATATTCATCTACAAAAATAATTGACCAAGTACACCTTATGATCTCCCTATAATAACAATAATATCACCTTCAACAAAAAGGTACTCTCAAAATAATCAATCTTCAATTTACCCTTTTGATAAATCAACCATGTAAAAATATCTTCATGTAAAAATAAAGTTTACCCCATATATCTCCTTTTAAAAAACAATTAAAATTTAAATTAAGCCCCTTTAACTTTAACCCCTTATAACTCCTTTAAACTTGTTGAGTGTATATTTTTCCCAATTGCAAAATGCCACCACATGTAGAGTATTGAATAGAAAAATCTCTCTTGAAAAGAAACCAAATGACAAACATTCAACTTCTCCAAGGTTCTGGTAAAATATTTAAAGATTGTCACAGTGCAAAAAATAATTGAATAATGTATGTGACCATAAACAAGGGGCTTTGCTGGTTCTAAACAATGCTTAGTGATTGAAAGATCTAATTGAAAAGCCAGTGTAAAATAAAATTAGTTCTTTTTAGGGTTTTTTAAATTGATGCTATATTGAATCCCTGTTAGTAAAGTATGTTATCTTCACTTAAAAGGTTTCAAATGATAAAATGTGGAATTGTCCACCTCATTTTAATGTTCGTGCCTTTAATATGAAGTAAGTTTTAGATAGTTGGGTTCATTTTATCTTCCTTATGTTGATGCCACTACCCTAATAGTAGTTAGTAGAAGTTAGCATGTTAGCAATGTTAGCAAAATTAGCTTTCATTTCTTATCTTAATTTAATGTGAAATAACAAGTTAGTTGTAGACACCAAAATCCAGCCACTTGCAAGTCATCTATACCTTCCTGTCAGCCACGTGTCGGTCATCCACCTTCCCGCCATTATTTGGCCCAATTTCACCTTTCCCGCCATTTTTCATCCCCAAATTTATTTAAATTAATATTTATATATATATATATTTTAATATTTTAATATATATATTTAAATAATAGTTTAAGTGATTTAATCTGAGCCGTCCATCCTTCATTTAATCTCATCCGTCCATCCATCTTAATCCATTCCACAACCAAGATTTATTCTCTACCCTTGGATCCGCTTTAATCTTAGCCACACGTTCAAAGTGTCGTTAAAACCCTAAAGTGTGCCCTAAGAGTGGATTATAAATTGAGTCACTTTGATGGCTCAAACCCTATGTCTTTTGCTACTTCTATCTCTTCTCGATTCTAATTCTTCTACTGCTATCTCCTCTCTTCTACTACCCTTTCGCCGCATCCATCGCCGCTTCTCGCCGCTTCGCCGCCATTCCTTCGCAATTCTGAAATCTCCCATTCCTTCGCAAGTGCCCGCGGCGTTTACCCTTCACCAAGTGCCCACGGCTTTACCAAGTGCCCACGGCTTTACAAGTGCCCTGCGTTTACCCACCCACACTCACCGCTCTCGTAATCCAGATCCGTAGCACGGGGCGTTCGACGAGTGCACCAGGGCGCCTTCCGTAGCCTATTCTCGACAACAACATTACTCTGTGTGTCGCCCGGTCTAGCTGCGTTAACAGAGAACAGGTATAAATTAGTTTAAAGCAAGTAGCCGTATTTTATGTATTAATCTGTTATTGATTTTAGACATTCCATTTTATAAGGTTTTAGATTGTTCCTGAGGGCTCACGCAATGGAGCCCTCTCATTAATTTCTAACTCCTTGATAGTGTTAATGTGTGCAGGTTTTTGATAACAGATCCAGTTTATTGATGGCAAGATTGCCGGAGTGGTCCAAGCAAGGGATACGACAAAGCCCACTCACTCGGTTGGGATTGAAGATACGTTCTTCGAAGCGCCACCATTTGTGCCAGCCTAGGGTTTCGGAGAACCCTAGCATAATTTGTAACTCTGTATCACAAATAAAGGGTTACAGCCCAGCTTGTATTCAAAAAGGAGTTTTTAAACTCCATCGATTAATAGAAATCGTTTGTTTTTGTGCAACTATTCTGTACTGTCATTGTGATTTTATTTTTTTGTTTGGCATGTATTTTTAATCTACAAATGGCGATCACTATGGGACCCCTAGGGTTTCATATTTTTAAATACTTGCTTTACTAATCTGCTCTTGTTTTCTGTTTCATTTTGCAGGTTCCAAAATCGTGAAATTCTTGTTCCAACTAACTAGGGTTTCGAGCTTGCAAAACGCAGCAGACGCAGAGGGGCGTCTGGAAGTCCAATACGAAACGCAGAGGTGCGTTTCAGCCTGTGCAGACTCCCGTGGGCATTTGAAGTCAGTTTTACAAAAAAAGCGTAGGCTTCCAAGTAAGTGCTGTACTTTTTACGTTTTTGGTTTTTCTACCATATTTTGTTTCTTTTTCAGATCATTACTTTAAAATGAACAAAAACTAAGTAATCTGAAAAGAACAGATTATTTTTAATTACATTTTTCTTTGCATTGCATTATTGATTGTTGCTTGCATTAAAAAAAAAAAAATTTGCATACCTAGTTGCATATTAGAATAGCTACGAATTATTTGTTTTAATTATCTAAGTAGGACTATTGATTGGATGTCAATAGTACTCCCGCCATTGGGTGATTCCAGCAGAGAAGTGGACGAACCTTCCGGTTGCTCCTTTGATATCTCGATATCATTGGTAGGCAGGGGGTTTTAAACGGTGTACTTCACTTCTTCGGAGGAAATGACATGTTTTCGTAGCCTCTTGCTTAGATCATTAGAACTTTTGATTTATAGCCTTGTATGTACACATTAGATAACTAAAACATTTAAAAAAAAAAATTCATTGCATTTTCATATTGCATTTAAAAAGTGATATCCTGGATTTCATCACTGTGTATTGCTTGAAGTTTAGTGACGGTGGAATTCATCTCCATCCATTAAACTTCTGCCTTAGACACCATAGGTCACCCCCGAGCAAACTTGCTGGATTTCATCACCAATAAGAATCTCGTTGTCCTTTCCTAGCCATAGTTTTTACCTTTTTTTGTGAATAATTCAAGATTAGATCACATGCAAAACTCATAAACCGGACACTTAAAATTTACTACAGATTAAGATCAGAAAATAATTAATTAACCGCAGGTAAGACACATTGGTTGAAACCTAGGTTGTGACTGTTTTCTCGATAATTTCTTTAGTGTAAATTTATCATTCTAGTTTTGCATTCTTCTTTTTCTGAATTTGTTTAGATTTATTGCGTTATGGTCTTAACAAGGAATCAATCTAAAATGTTAAATCTAAATAATCAAATGGGTAATTCACAGAACATCCCCACCACCAACATAGCCACTTATCCTAGTGAATTTCAGTGAGTTCGCTTGTAGGTCTTTCACGTCCTTCTACCGTCTATCGCATGGCCATGCCCATGGAGGAAGACAATTCCCTGCCATATTACCCACATTGATATGGCCCAAGTGCAAACTCACTTAAGAGATGGCACCGGCTATGTCCTTGAGCCAATCCAAGATTCCCCTATGCAAGATTCTATTTTTCAGCAGGATATTGCATCAACCATACCCGCTGGTTTCACTCAGGTCTACACTAACCCTTTTTTGAGGCTAATGTGGTATCTGCTCAGCCGGCTTCATCTCCAACATCTTCCCAGATGCTCAATTGTCCTCCTTTGGAGACAAATGTAGTGTCTTCCCGACCACCTTCTCCTCCATGTACCCGGTTGTACACCAATTTTCTTTATGAAGTTGGTGGAAACTCTTCTAGCCATAACCAATTTCAACCCTCTTCTTCCCAAACCATTTATGGTTTCACCCTACCCGGGACACGCTCATCGTTCCTTCCTGTATCGCCTACTTCAGCCACCTTCATTGCTCCCGCTATGCAGCCTCCCGTGACTACCATGGCAGCCCGCCCTCCACCTTCATCCAATCATCCCACCTCCCTTGGGTTAGAGATTAATAAGGTTAAGGAGTATCTCGACAAATTGATTTTGCAACAACAGCAACAAAATGCTCAACCACCTGTCGTAGTAAATCCTACACCCCAACCAATTTCTACCCAACCAACTTTTATTAGCTCGAGCCCCACCTGGGTACTCCCAATCTTCGGTGGTGTCCATTCCTACCCCACCTTTCTCCCAACCTAGTCCCAGTTCATCATCTACCCCAATCACCTTCTTTCCGGTATCATCCATACCAACAACCTGTCCATTCCACACCGCCTAATCCAGGCAATTTCATCCCATCTCATCAATTTTCCACTCTTCCATTACATCATCATAATCATCAAACGAGTCAAAATTTTAATGAAGATTATCGACTCCATGCTATGCAACAACAGATTGACAACCTTATGCTTAACGCGCCTGGCTCATTTAGTCGAAACCTACGCTAAGGTCATTGATCAATCAACCAATTCATCCTTCGGTACCTTCACCACCATATCCGACTGATTTCACATTACCGAAGTTTGACAAATTTCGAGGAACTGAGGATCCTCATGAACATGTGAGCTCATTCATGCATGCTTGCTTTAGAATCCAAAATAATGATGCTCTTATGCTCAAAACTTTTCCTCGTACATTAGGAGGAGATGCTGTACAATGGTATAATCATTTAGCTCACCATAGCATTTATGCTTACGAGCAATTGATTAATCTATTTTTAGAACGATTCTCCCTGAATGTACAAAAGAGAGTCTCATTGTCTGACTTATACAAGCTCAAGCAACATGACGATGAGACTGTTTATGACTTTGGAAACCGTTGGAGGGCTATCATTAATAAACTCGCCATTCTCCCTACCAATGGAGGAGTTAACCAAAATGTTCACCCGGAGTTGTCTAAAACCTATCTCTTGGTTACTCCAATTACAACAATACAGGACTTTTGAAGAGGCTTTGGCCCAAGCAAGTATCATAGAAGACATTAAAGTCCAAGAGGGTGTTTTAAAACCCCGTAGAAAAGAATGGCAACAAAAGGGCCAACAACGAAATAATAATTATGGCCAAAACAAACAAGCACAAGCTAGTACAACCTCAAATGTTAACCAAGTTAATCAAGTGGTGGCGAGTCAGCCCGTAATGGCTCAACAACAACAAGTAATGCAAAGTCAACCGCAACCAATTGCTTATCATGCGGTACCCGCCCCTACTCAACCAGCTCCCAATACTGGGCCAACCATGGAAACTCGACCTTGGCAAAACAATCGTCCCAAGCGACAATTCACACCTTTAGATGAACCATATGCGGTCATATTCAACAAGTTATATAGCACAAATCAATTAACTTTACCTGAGTTTAAACCTTTAGACCCATCTAGAAGGGGGAAGTATTACAAGGAGTACCTATTTTGTCCTTATCATAGGCAAAATGGGCACGATATCAATAATTGTACAACTTTCAAACATGTGATCCAAGATCTTATTGAGATTGGAGCCATTAAATTGGATAGCCCCTTAGCCCAACAAAATCAAAATCTTGGTATATTTCAAACACCCCTTCCACATCGGGAGGAAGCTCCAACAACTTCAGGGGGAGTAACTCAAGTAACTCCTCCTAATCAAGTCAACCATGTACAACAATACCAAGGTTTTGTGGGTACTATTAACGTAGTAACCCGGGGTCAAAGGGCGAACCAACCAAATCAGGCTGAACCACAGCCACCTGTACAAACCCCCACCCACCTCGTAACAGATGACCCAACGACGTGCTAGTACTTCTCAACAACCGCTAAATCATTCTACTCAACGCCAACGACCCATCATGTCATTGAGTAGCCGGTTAACTACCAGCTTTAAAAATGGCTTCGCCAAGTTATCGATCTATGACCTCATTCAACAATCTCCCCGCATAGAGAGGCATTAATGGAAATATTAAAGTCAATCGAGCTTCAAACTCAAGATACTAATGCCTTCAACAACTTTGTGGGGAGTATTCAAACATGCATGGAGCCCTCCATCACTTTCTATGATTTTGAAATCAAACCTATGTCAACAGAAAGTATAGATCCTCCACTACATATCATGGCCAAGATCGATAACAAGCCATTCAAGAGAGTCTTAATTGACACCGGTTCCTCAATCAATATCATTACAACATCGGCGTTGAGTCATCTAAAGCCATCGCCATCCCTTATCACAAAGTCGACTTTTACTCTTAAAGCATTCAATGATGCTTTATCTTCCACGGTTGGCACGGTTATCTTGCCCATTGAGGTAGGGGCCCGAACTTTGCATACCTTGTTTCACATCTTGGAAGGGACCATGGCATACAATGTATTGCTTGGACGGCCTTGGCTTAGGGAGATGAGATGTGTCCCTTCTATACCGCATCAATGTCTCAAGTATGTATATGAGGGACAGTTCATTGTGTACCCGCCGACACGGAACCCTTCAAACATTGCAACTATGTCTCAAATCCTTATGAGATTGTGTTGCCATCCACTCATCTTTTCTTGACCCCATCTATTTCTTCTATACCATCTTCTTCTAAAGCTCCCATTCCCGAGGAGCCACCCATCATATCGCAACCATCTTCCTCTTCCGCTATTCCATCTCATTCACCACTTTCTTCATCAACTAATCTTCCTTCTTCTTCATCGGTGACCACATGCACATGTGGCCATGACCAATCATCTCTTTCCACGTCATTACCCCCTTCTTCTACACCTTCTTCAACATCACCTATTATTCCTCCATCTTCCCAACCATCACCAGCTGATGTTTCACAAGTCAGTGAAGCATCAACCCAACCAAATCCTTCCAATTCTTCTATCCCACATTCTTCTATTCCATCATCAAGTCCATCTCCCTCCCAAGTCAAGGTCCATCTCACTCGATGCAGTATTGGTGAGTATGCCATCCAAGATGTCCACATCACACCGTTCAATGTGCAAACAGCTAAAGATTTTGGTTGTCCACATGACCAACATTTATCCATTGGATCGGTTTATAACATGGGTTCTATGCCAAATTCCATTAATTTTGTATATGGGGGAATAGAGTCATCTTCTAGTCCTACCACCATACTAGAACCCAAGCATCCAATCCCTGCCAATATCGAAAGGATGGAGGGTTTTCCCTCTCGCTATTTCCATAGACATAATTGGCAGCAATTTGGCCTAGGTCGATACGAGCAAGGGGTAACTGAACGCATCGATATGCCATACCAGAGACCCACTGAGCGTTTTGGTCTGGGCTACCAACCACTTCCATCCCTTTCTTCTTTTGAACGAGCTTTTCAAAGCATTAATCTTAATTCAGAAGAAGAAATCCTCCACCCCGACGAATCCGAAGATGAAGTCTATGAAGAATTTGACGTCATGTCAAATGGTGATGAATCAAGAAGAGTCGGCGCCCATTGTTCCCCTCACTAAACAAGACGAGTTTTATCTCCAATTGTTCCCTCTCCAAGAGGCCATCTTTCGCTTGCTTCTTCCACAAGAACGAGGTGAACCACCCCTCCGCCACATCCATAAGCCATAATCCAAACCCGTATTATATGTATATACTAAAATAGTGGTTTTCACCACTACCAAAAAAAAAAAAAAATTAGAAAATTCCAAAAAAAAAAAAATCAAAATATATAAAAATACTTTATTGCTTTATGTATGTGTGTAATAGTGGTTTTCACCACTACAAAAAAAAAAAAAACTCAAAAAAAAAAAAAAAAACTGAAAAACTATGTTGTTTTGCACTTCAGGTCTTCCGAGGTCTTCACCGGTTTTCCCTTCCATTCCGCCATCCTTTCTTCCATAAGTCGACAATGAATTTTGAAGACTTATTCACCCCGCTCCATAATCCATATGATCCGGATAAGCCAATCCCGATCAACCCAAGCTTGATTGACATGGATCGGATTTCATCCCCTCCATCTATTTCATAGTTCATCCTTTCCGAGGAATTGTTAAGGGCTTCCGCCAACTACATTCCTCCTTCACCTCCACATTCACCTTCATCTTCTAAGCCAGAGGTCTTCCAGCCAGACATAGATGAGAGCAAGGCACAGGAGCTTGATGACATTTTAGATGACATAAATCTGATCCCTACTCCCCATCATCTTGAGGAAGGTTCCCACATGTCTATTGAAGAAACTATCGATGTAGACCTTAGTCCAGACCAAGATGGCACCCAAATTGTGAAACCGGCTAAAAGTCTATCATCGGAGGAACAAGAGCAAATGATTGCTCTACTCAAGCGGAAGAAGGAGATATTTGCATGGTCTTACAAAGACATGCCAGGCCTAGACCCTAATTTGGTTGTCCATAACCTCACCTTACAAAAAGATGCTAAACCCGTCAAATAGAAACTTAGGAAAATGCATCCTACCGTGGCCCTCATAGTTAAATCGGAGATTCAGAAACTTCTGGATGTTAAATTTGTCGTCCCGATTGATTATCCCGAGTGGCTTTCTAACATGGTACCCGTTCGCAAGCCTAACGGGGGGATACGTGTTTGCATCGATTTTCGAGATCTAAATAAAGCGTGTCCTAAGGATGACTTTCCTCTTCCAAACATTGATACTCTTGTCGACACCTGCGCTGGTCATGAAATGCTTTCGCTCATGGATGGATTTTCAGGATACAACCGGATTCGAATAAACCCTGAAGATCAACACAAAACAACATTTACCACACCTTGGGGAACTTTTTGTTACAGGGTGATGCCCTTTGGCCTTAAGAACGCAGGTGCAACCTATCAACGAGCCATGACTTATATTTTCCACGATTATATGCATAAGATTATCGAAGATTATGTGGATGATTTATTGGCAAAATCTAAAACTCGACAAGAGCATTTTGATGTATTGGAAAAGTTTTTGATAGACTTCTAGAGCATAAAGTAAGGTTGAACCCTAAGAAATGTGTCTTTGGTGTTACCTCGTGCAAACTCCTAGGTTTTATTATCTCTAAACGAGGTATTGAGGTGGACCCAAACAAGGTCAAAGCCATTATGGAAATGTGTCCCCCAACTAATTTGAAGGAGTTGCGTAGTTTGCAAGGAAAGATTAATTCAATCCGTCGCTTTATTGCACAACTTTCTCATAAATGTAGGCCATTTTGCCACCTACTACAAAAGGGGGTACAATTTTCATGGACAGATGAATGTCGTAAAGCCTTTGATGACATCAAGCAAGACTTAGCATCTCCGCCGCCTTAGCTCCGCCTCGTCCAGGGGTCCCTTTCAACCTTTATATCTCAAAGAACGGACTTTGCCTTAGGGACAATGCTTGCACAAAAGAATGAACAAAATCGTGAGCAAGCTATCTATTATATTAGTCGAACATTGGTAAGCTATGAAACCCGATATGCTTATGTGGAAAAGTTGTGCTTAGAAGTGGTTTTTGCCACTAAGAAACTTCGTCATTATATGCTTAGCCATACAACATATGTCATAGCTAGAGAAAACCCTCTGCGTTATATGATGTCTCGCACTTATAATAACACTCGTACCGCTAAATGGATAATGTTGCTTACCGAATTCGATCTTGAATTCATTAGCCAAAAATCTGTTAAAGGTCAAGTTATAGCCGATCAACTTGCGGAAGCTCCGCTACCTAGTGATCATCCTTTGATTATTGAGCTCCCAGATGATTCGGTATTTGCTATCACCGAACAAGAAGAGGACATCATTCCGGAGGAAGATGTTGACATCACGCTATTCTTTGATGGCTCTAAGTGCGCGAAAGGTCGTGGTGCTGGAGTTGTGTTTCATACACCTCAAGGGATTCCCATCCCTTTATCATTCAAACTAGACTTCCAATGCACCAATAATACAGCAGAGTATGAAGCCTTAATTTTAGGTCTTCAATCAGCCATAGCTATGAGCATTAAGCGTATTCGGATATTTGGGGATTCTCAACTCGTGGTTAAACAAATTACAGGAGAATACCAAGCCAAAGAACCTACCATTAAGCTTTATCATGATGTAGCAATGAAGTTGCTCTCTAAGTTTGATTGGTATGAGATCACTAGTTTGCCTCGCTCGACTAATAGATTTGCGGATGCCATGGCCTCTCTTGGATCATTGATTCCAAAGGACTCCCTTGGATAGGTACAACCCCTAATCATTTCCACAATCTCTAAGTCTGCAATTGTCCGTGCGGAGTCTAAAGATGAAAAAGATGTTTGCTTTATCCATTCGGATCCATATGAGCCTTGGTCTAGTGAGATAGTAGCCTTCCTCAAGTTTGGAACACTTCCACTTGATTTGTCTCGAACTACCCGCCGCTGCTTTAAGCAAAAGGCAGCTCGTTTTGTTCTTTTGGGGGATGTGTTGTATAAACGTGGATATGATGGAGTACTCCTCCGCTGTCTAGAAGCTGGTGAAACACATAGAGCTATTGCTGAAGCCCATGATGGTACTTGTGGTGGTCATTTTAGTGGAATGGCCATTGCGAAGCGTATTTTACGTATGGGGTATTATTGGCCCACTATGGAACAAGATTGTTGCAAATATGTTAAACAATGTAAAAAGTGTCAAGAACACGCTAATTTAATCCATATACCATCACAAGCTTTACAGCCCATCCAAAGCCTTTGGCCCTTCTCACAATGGGGTCTCGATTTAATTGGCAAGATTTCACCTGCCTCTTCAGGACAACATACTTTCATCATTACAGACCCACCGAATACTTCACAAAGTGGGTTGAAGCTATTCCTCTAACCAAGACGACAGTCCTAGAATTGTGGAGTTTATACTTCACCATATCATTTGTCGTTTTGGTATTCCCTCTAAAATCATTTTCGATAACGGCAAGTCTTTTAAGAATAAGGATGTTCGAGCTCTTTGCGAAAAGTATAATATCCAACATAGTTTCTCAACTCCTTACTACCCACAAGCCAATGGACAAGCTGAAGCTTCCAATAAGACCATAATTGCTATTCTTAAGAAACTTGTTAAAGAAAATCATAAAGATTGGCATACACAAATCCCCTTGGCATTATGGGCTTACAGAACAAGCATCAGAACTCCCATTGGGGCAACGCCATTTTCTTTGGTCTATGGAGCCGAAGCAATCATGCCTCTTGAGCTCGAGATCCCTTCCTTGCGAATTTCTTTGCAAGAATTTATCGATGATGATACTGCTAGACAAGCACGTCTTGATCAACTCACACTCATAGATGAAAAACGAATCAATGCTTTAGAGCATTTGCGAGTTTATCAAGACCGATTGAAACGTGCTTACAATGCCAAAGTTCATCTAAGAGAATTTCAAGTAGGGGATCTTGTCCTTAAAGAGAATCAACAAAACACCAATGCATTGCCGCATCTTCGAGATAAATTCGCGGCTAATTGGTTAGGTCCATATATGGTCACCGAAAGAGTGGGCAATGGAACTTATAGACTTGCCAGTTTAGAGGGAGAGGAAGAACCCGAACCACTTAATGTTATACACTTGAGGGCATTCTACGCATAGTTTGAATTTTATATGTACATATATACATGGCTTGTACAACAAAAAAAAAAAACAAATAAAATAAAAAGAATTTGCATTTCATTGTTAGTTGCATACATCTCATTCAAAAACATTGCATTTCATGTGCATACATCTCATTGAAAACCATAACATTTCATTTTCAGCCATAGTTGCATATCATGTTAGAGACCATTCTATCTTTTGGATATAAAATTTGGTCAAGCAAAAGTCATGTTGCCTTAATCAGGGGCACCTTCATAAAATCCATCAAACCGAATTGTCATTCGTACACCCATTTTCCATTTGCACATATTTACATTGCCAAAATGTTTTCAACCACTCACCATTTCTAGTGTTTTAAGCAAACTTCGAAATGCATGTCAAAGTTCTCTAGGGCCATATCACAAATTACACTAAATAAAATCTTGAGTATTGGGAAATGATTTCAAAAGCGGTCTTGAACCTATCACATTTTCACATCTTAAAAACATCTTGTGTCAAAGAGAGATAACACCATCCTTGGGTTGTGCCTTGAAGTGAACAGGGTAATCCTCGTTTGTCCTATCATGCAAACATAGTCCATAAAACAGTGGTTCTTACCACTATCACAAGCAATCACAAAATATAAATATAAACAGAGTAGTAAGGATAGGGTAAAATTCTCATCATACTTCGGTTGAGAATCCGATTCCCCAAAGCTCTAAGGAAATGAACATTTTTCACACACCACCGATCCCAAATAAGTTGTAAGGATCGTACTACTTGTCCAATCGCACGGATAGGTAGTCATCCCCAAGGCTTACAAAGGTCAAAAACAACATGGACTATGGAGTTAACCTTCACCGGGGCTATAGACGCTTGACTGGGCACAGTGGAGTATACTCATTGCGTGGCGACATGTCTCTCCTCAAAGAGAGACCTCTGAATGCTCATACGGACAAACTAGCTTTGGGGTCTTCTCCATAACAGGGTTACCTAATTTGTGCAAGATGAGGTTAATGAACACACTTGCACACACATAGGTTTTTGATTGCCTAGAGTCACTACCATGCTTCTGATTTGGTTAATGAACTCACATGCACACACATTTGGTCCTAGTTGAATTAGGCAGTATTAGTAAGTTTGTTTGATACCACTAGCATGTTTGAGTCTTTGTAAAATAGTCTTCCTCCATATTTTCTTCCATATCAACCTCCATATCTTCTTCCATATTCATGTCATTCCATACGTCATCCATTCACAAGCCACCAAGTTCGGTGCCCCTGATTAAACAATTATGATAACAATTGGCTAAATCTAACTATCTAAAAGTATGAGTGCTTCTTAGTGCATATTTCATTTACTTAGTCTCGCATTAATCATCTATAACTTTGCATTCCATTCCATCACATATGTATTAAAACATATAAAAACATGCATCACAAAAACATAGGCATTCACACAAAAGAAAGTAAAACACTAATAAATAAAAGCCATGTTATATATATGTATAAAGATCAAAACGTACAGTGAATGCCAAAAGGCTACAATATACAATAGAGCACCAAGGCTCATAAAGAGTGCATCTAAGCACTAAGCTAACCATCAAAAGAGGATCCCTGTGACCTAGTAGGAGCCCTAGACCTAGTGGTGTGCCTAGACTCACTACGCCTAGAGACAGAGGAGGATGGAGGATCAAGCAACACAATGTGATGCCTAAACAATGTGTCCTCCGGAGCCTCAATATAACGAGTCCTAGACCTAAGTCTAGATATGTCTATCCCGTGTCGTCGCTCTCGCTCCGCTAGCTCTGCCTGGAGTCCCGTCACCCCGTCATCCCGGGGCACCCTAGTCGCTCCATCCAAGTCCGCCCGCATCCGGGCCATCCTCTCCCCCGAACAGCTATCGTGGCATCCCCTCTGCAACCTGTTGCTCCAACCGAGCTATCCTCTCATCCCGAACAGCTAGCATAGCATCGTGCTCTGCTATCTGCTACTGCAGCTGCGCCAGATCATCCTCGTGCCCGCTAGGGGGTACCTCCCTAGTCTCTCCCATGGCCTCTCCTAGGCCCTCGCCATCATCCTCCTCGTCATCTCCGCTCCCCGATGCCTGCCATGCCATCTTCCCCTTTCACCTTCGACTTCATCTCGAAGGCGGGGACCCTCCTCGCGCTTGGGAACCTCTACGGTTCCCTCGTCCTCTCCAGCTCCAACAGCCACCAATGGTGGCTCCCACCTCGGCTCTGTGGCCATCCATGCTGCATACTCAGCTGTTACCCCGACGTCGTCCACGTCGAGGATCTCCATGTCCTCATCGTCCTCTGTCGCCTCCCTCCATGGCTCGGACACACGGCAAATCCCCTCTCGATCCGTGCCTCCGGTAGCGCACCGGCTCACCGGGGACATCCTGTCTCAATCCGACCCGGCGGAGCACTCGAGACATCCGTATGTACTCCGCCTCGCCGTGGCCCCGACCCACTACCCATATAGCCTGTCGCACCCGTCTCAGATGCTCTCCATCACCGATCCACCTCGCCTCCCGCCAGGGCCTCCAAATGACTTGGGCATCTGTCAAGTCCGCCCATAAACTCCTATACCATTGCCCCGATCTCACGGGGCGGCTCGGCTGTCTCTCCTCCGCCACTAGCCATCTCCTACCATAAGCCTGGCTCATGTCCCAGGAAGCACATGGCAACCCCTCCGGTCGAGCCACTCTGAAGTGCTCCCAGCCCCAAGACCGGAGAACCAAACTGTAGCCTAGGCCCTTCCGGCCCCGTCTTCGAACCTCATACAACTCCCAGTACACCCGCGCCAATAAAGCGGGCGCCCTGTGCATACACTACCCTATTAGTGAGCATCTCGCTCACTACACCCATCAGTTCCATGGAAACCTGCACCCGATGCTGTTCGGGGCCACAATGTTGGCCAATACGAACATCATCAGAGCCTCCACCGCTACCAACTCCTTGGCCGTATACATGGCCAAGTAAGGAATCCCCCGCTCTCCGTCCGGATCTCCCTCCAATCATCCCCAAACAACTTGGCCATCTCCGTGGCCCTATCTCGTCCAACCTCCACCTACGCCCCCTCCACGGACACCTTGAGGATGCGGTATACATCCTCAAGCGTCACCGTCATCTCTCTAGCGGGAGCCGGAACGTCCCCCGATCTGGATCCCACCTCTCGGCCAAAGCCGAGAGGTACCCCTCATCCGCCCGAACTACCTCCAACCGGGCTGCCTCCGCTAGCCCTACCGCCTCCAATATCTCCCGCCTTCCCGGGACAATGACCTCCTCATCCCCGGAATGATAGGGGAGAATCGGTGTCGTGCCTCTAACACCCTAAGCTGCAAAACAACAAAACAAAAATTGGTTACAAATTTTTTTCAAAAAAAAAAAAAAAAAAAAACAAATAAAAGTACTTGCTTAAATAAACAAATACCTCAACTGGCTGCACTGGCGCGTCCGCTCCCATCTCCGCCATAGCTCCCGCGTGCTTCACTCTCCCACACAACCTTTCACTTCACTTCACTTCATTCCACTCCCTCAGACGCACTTCTCTCAAGCTCGAACGCACAAATGAGCGAAATTCTCGCTGAAACTTTTTAAATAGCTAGTTTTGGCACCCTGAAATGCAGTGGGGCATTTCATGGCGCATTCAGATGTAGTAGGGCATTTCATGATGCATTCAAACACCGGCGGGCATTTTTGCCACCTCCAAATGCATACCGGCGTTTGGTGTCAGTATTGAATAAAAGAACAAAACTTACAAAATTGAAGCTTACCTCCTCCAAATTTCATCAAATTGCATCCATCCATTCTTCTTATCATAATAAAACATTTTGTGAAGGTTACAACAGCTTTGGAAACAAATTTTGTCATTTTGCTCAAAAAGCGCATCATTCATCGTTGATTTACAAATTGGGTTAAAAATATTCAAAACCTTCACAAAATTAACAACATTCATCAATTCTTCTCGATCTATCATCAATTTCATTCATTCTTCTTTCATCATGCATATTTTTGCCAAATTAAATTAAAGTAAACCTCGTATCTAGTGGTATATTCTATCACCTTGGCGATTGCAGCGATTTGCATCCATGCAATTCGGTAAGAGGATTAAACCACCATAAGGACACTTACCATTTATCATCATCAATTATTTCACCGTTTGAAAATTGGAAATCAATTTTGGGTATCCTACTTTTCAAGTGACCTCATACCAAGATTAATTTGCTCAACAATTGTCATTGATGGCCTAGTTCATGGGGCCTTAAACGTGGACAATCTTCAATATCATCATTATTTTGAGTCTTGCTAGAGATTAAGGCTACCTAGGTTGATTGGTTCCGACCCGAGGAATTATCCATACAGACACTAGGAGCATCTCTGAAGTTCTGGACTCTTTCATATTGCATCTCTGCATATCAATGGCGCCAACAAGGCAATTTCATCAACAGTATGGATTCACCCACAGGAGTTGGGGCATCCGTTATCAATTTTTAACTTTCCTAATAGTGGAATTCATCTTACATGATCATGGAACTTACAATTTGGCAAAAATCCCTTTATAACCGTTGGGGCGTAAAACGGTTCATCTTTCACATCACTCATATCGTCTTCAATCATATTATTTTCTGGTTTGTACACCAACCCCTTTTCTCGTTGGGACATAAACAGATGGTTCATACACCAACCCCTTTTTCACCGTTGGGGCAAAAACGGTTCATTTTCTTCCAATTTCTTCCAATTGGCTCGTGAGAACCATTCTCGCTCGCCAATTGAGGGGGTAAGCCGATAAATTTTAAATATTCTTTTATTCTTTGGTCTTCAAAGTTGTGCTTTAGTCTTGAGAGAGAGTTGCGTCTGATCCAGCTTTTCAGGTGTCCTAAGTTTTTGTGCTGCATTGTGTCTTCACACAAAGCAGCTCAAAAAGGGGCATCTGTAGACACCAAAATCCAGCCACTTGCAAGTCATCTATACCTTCCTGTCAGCCACGTGTCGGTCATCCACCTTCCCGCCATTATTTGGCCCAATTTCACCTTTCCCGCCATTTTTCATCCCCAAATTTATTTAAATTAATATTTATATATATATTTTAATATTTTAATATATATATTTAAATAATAGTTTAAGTGATTTAATCTGAGCCGTCCATCCTTCATTTAATCTCATCCGTCCATCCATCTTAATCCATTCCACAACCAAGATTTATTCTCTACCCTTGGATCCACTTTAATCTTAGCCACACGTTCAAAGTGTCGTTAAAACCCTAAAGTGTGCCCTAAGAGTGGATTATAAATTGAGTCACTTTGATGGCTCAAACCCTATGTCTTTTGCTACTTCTATCTACTTCTATCTCTGATTCTAATTCTTCTACTGTTATCTCCTCTCTTCCGCTACCCTTTCGCCGCATCCATCGCCGCTTTCGCCGCCATTCCTTCGCAAGCATTCTGTAGAATCTCCCATTCCTGTCGCAAGTGCCCACGGGCGTTTACCCTTTCACCAAGTGCCCACGGGCGTTTACCAAGTGCCCACGGGCGTTTAACAAGTGCCCACGGGCGTTTACCCATAGCCACAGACTCAGACCGGCGTCTGTAATCCAGATCCAGAAGCACGCGGGCGTTCAACGAGTGCACCAGGGCGCCTTCCGTAGCCTATTCTGACAACAACATTACTTCTAGGTGTCGCCTGGTCTAGCTGCGTTAACAGAGAACAGGTATAAATTAGTTTAAAGCAAGTAACCGTATTTTATGTATTAATCTGTTATTGATTTCCTGCATTCCATTTTTATAAGGTTTTAGATTGTTTCTGAGGGCTCACGCAGTGGAGCCCTCTCATTAATTTCTAACTCCTTGATAGTGTTAATGTGTGCAGGTTTTTGATAACAGATCCAGTTTATTGATGGCAGCTGATTAAGCTGGAGTGGTCCAAGCAAGGGATACGACAAAGCCCACTCACTCTGTTGGGATTGAAGATACGTTCTTCGAAAGCGCCACCATTTGTGCCAGCTAGGGTTTCGGAGAACCCTAGCATAATTTGTAACTGTGTATCACAAATAAAGGGTTACGAGCCCAGCTTGTATTCAAAAAGGAGTTTTTAAACTCCATCGATTAATAGAAATCGTTTGTTTTGTGCAACTATTTTGTACTCTGTCATTGTGATTTTATTTATTTTTGTTTGGCGTGTATTTTTAATCTACATTAGTATCCCTCCTAAACCATGTGTTTTATCTGAAAGCTTAGATTAATGAATTTGGAGGTGCAGAAATTCTGGAAAATGACCAGAATGGAAATAACTTGAAAGCTTAACAATTCTGGAAATAGACCAGAATAGAAATGAAACTAAAAGGAAATTAGCATAAATTCTAGAAAAGGACTAGAATGGAAATAAAAGAAACTAAAATTCTGGATGGACCAGAATGAAATGATTGAATGCTTGAAATAAAATGAACTTAACAAAAATGAATGAATAAACAATGCAGATTTGGTTAGCTGAAAAAGTCAAATTCTGAATTAGTTTAGCAAGCTCCTCCCCTGCAAAATCCCAAGTTATGAGGTAATCATAAAACAACCTGAATTAATGGACCTACAACATAAGCACAATACCATTAAATCAAGTGCAAGACTCAAAGGAAATAATAGAGAAACTGCATAATCTTGACCTTCGCCTATTGCAACCCATTTCATGGCATAAGACAATGGCTAGAAGTCACTAAAATGCAGAAATGATAAGACACTAAAAACGTTAGTTTTATGATTAGAAACCCTCCTTTTGATTTTGTTCACAAAAGTTTGCTACCCTCTCAAAATCTAAAAAATGCTCTTTCTTATTGCTTTTCGGAATGTTACATCATTTCCAGCCCCCCTAAATAGGTAGGATAGCAAGGTATAAATAATGCTTAGAAGTCCTTTCGCTTCAACTTCTTTCACAATTAAAATAATAAATGGATATAAGAAAATAATCCATCATCATTTTTTGTGATTTAATACAATAAAATAACACTTCTAAACATTATTTTAAACAATAATAAAACCAAAAACATAATCTTACGTAACTCCTTATGTATCCCCTTTCTCTTATCACATAGGCATTCTACCCAAGAACACCCCTTTGCACCCATAAAAATGAATAATAAAAAATATTTAACTATACCTTATAACCCCTATGATTTTAGGCCTCCTTTAAAACATTGAATATAATCAAACAACATTCACATTAAAATAAGGCAGGCCAATCTCATTCAACAAGATTTTCATTGTGCTCTTCAAAACCAAGGCCCGATGGTATCTCTTCGAAGCCATACCAAACATGCCCAAGGATTAGGATGACGTCCCCCATCTTGGGTACTTTGGTTTCTATATAACCCAGTGAGGCTATCATGCCATCGACACAACCATGGCGCTATCAACACCATGTTGTGGTGCTACAATCGATGCAACCATAGCGCTATCAAAATAATGTCTCCATGGTGCTATGTTTGATCATAGCCATGGCACTGTCAACACCACATCATGGGGCTACCATCGATGCAGCCATGGCACTGTCAACCCTTCACCATGGTGCTGCCATCGATCGCAACCATGGGGCTATCAACACCACGTCAGGGGGCTACCATCGACGTAGCCATGGTGCTGTCAACCCTTCACCATGGCTGTCGATCTCCTTGCTCTCGCACTCACGCTATGCAATACCAATGAAAAACTTTACATGCTCTCGAGTTAGACCTTTATCTCCATCAATTAGGGTTATGGGTTGCCTTAATAATGTTTCTTTGTTGGCTTGTTTGATGGCATACCTCTAGTTTCAACCGTTTCACTATCGAATCCAGCACCTTATGTGTTGTCCTCCTAAAACCCTAACATTATCATTGGACCGATTCCTCTTTTGTCAGCATTACATAGCCTCAAACATTTTGGAATAGCCACCCTTGCCTTTGACCATTTTGAATAGCCATCATCACCTTCTCCTGCAATCAAACGTAACATGGTCAAACATATTATTATCACATCCTTTGTAAAGTATATTATAATAATATTATTATATACAATATAATAATATTATTATAATAATAACACTTTAGAATAAAATAATCATAATAATATTAATATAATAATAATATTTTTTAAGTGTGATTTCTTCATGTTGATGGAGGGGGATTGCTCTGCTAGGGTTTGATGAGGAAAGCTGCTTTGCTGGAATTTTTTTGAGACCTATCTGGTGGGCTCTACGGGGATGGCAATAGTTTCTAGAGGAGGTATGAACAACTGGAAGAATGTAGTGATGGCATCAGGTCCATCACAGAGCGTGCATGCTAGGGTTGGTATTTCTTTTAAAAATTATTGGAAGGAATAGGATTTCCCATTGCATGCCAGGAATTGCTTGTTAAAGAACAATGGATGTTTGGAACGATGTGAAGCCAGGCCGGTTCTAGTGGTTCAACCAGACTTGGTGGCAGAAGATGTGGAGTATTTAACCAAAAATGCGCTTATTGGTAAATTTATGGGCATCCAAATTTCTCTTCCCTTTGTGGAGGCTTGGGTTAGGAAGACTTGGAACCTTGAAGGTGATGTGGAGGTGATGCTGAGTGCAAACAACTATTTTATGGTGGCTTTTTCTTGTCTTGCGGATCGTAACAAAGCATTTGAATGAGGTCCCTATTTTTGTAACCAAGCGGGACTCTTTCTTAAACCTTGGCATGTGGGTTTCAACCCATCAGAGGAGCGACCGTCATGGGTTTCGGTGTGGGTTCGGCTTCCATGGCTCCCATTGGAATTTTGGAGAAATGACATCTTGCATATGATTGCCCTTCTACTTGGGAAGCCGGTTGGGCTATCATGACAGACACTGGATAAAAAGGTAATATTTGTTGCCCATATCTGTGTTGAAATTGATTTAAACAATCCTATTCTATATTCTATTGAAATACAGTTTGGATCAACCACATGGGTTCAAAAACTTGACTATGAAGCTCTTCCATTTTATTGCCGAATTTGCCATGAATATGGCCACTCACAAAGAAAATGCCCTAACTTTGTCCTGCCTGTGGCTTCAAATCCTAGGCCCTCTCAAGCTGTACAAAATATGGATAAAGGAAAAGCCCCGATAAAGGAGGGGGATCAGGATAAGGAAGGCTTTGTTACGGTAAAACCTCGAAACAAAGGAAGAAAGGCAAAAAAAGACATTAAGGATAACCAGCCAGATACTCAGCTCAACCGTTTTGAAATTCTAGAGAATCTTGATTAGTGCATGGAGATACCTGAAACATCGCTACCTATTATAGATATAATAGGACCAAATAAGTTGCCTCTTCATGAGGTGGAACCAAGGGAACCAGATATAGGGGGTTTAAATAAAGAACAGAGGGCTTTGGTTTCAAGTATAGGTGATATGGTTGGCCCTAGCCCTGGAAGTGAAGTTATCTTAGAAAAGGGCATAGATTTAGATATGCCCTCTCCTACCCAGGCACTGATGCAGTCATCCATGGACTGTAAAACTCCTACGATGCTGGGATTGCAGCATAAAATAATTAAAAAAATGCTTTAGATAAGAATATGAAGGTGGGTCGAAAGAAAGACCAGGATAAAATTAAGTTAATGGGGGAGACTTTGGTAGAGTCAGGTTTGGTGATAACATTGGACTCCCATTTTTATAACCCCCAAAAATGATTATACTTTCATGGAATGTAAGGGGGTTGAACAACATCCCCAAACAAAAAGCTGTTCATGATTTGATTCGTGTTCATTCTTCGAATGTGGTTTTTATTCAGGAGACTAAATTAGCTATTGATAGTTTGTTCAATATTGCTCCCAAGTTGTGGAGAAAGGGGCAATGTTAGTGTATTGGTGCATGTGGATATGCTGGTGGCCTTGCTTGTTTATGGGATCCAATTAAGATCTCTCCTCTTACCTGGATTTCCAGCAGGTGGTCTATTTCGATGATCGGGCATGATAATGAATCTGGTGAGACCATCCTACTTACAAACATGTATGCTCCTATTGATTACAATGGTAAAGTGAATTTATGGGAGCACATTGGCTTTGTGAGAAGTCTGGCTCCCCTGTACCCATGGATTTTGGCTGGAGACTTCAATTCTATCACTTGTCTGGAGGAAAAATGTGGTGGGATTGATCGTCTTGAGCCTTTTTATTCTGTCTTCAATGCTCATATCCGGGCCTTGAACTTGGTTGACATCAAGCTAGATAATGGGATATTTACCTGGCATAATAGAAGATGTGGGGAATATTCCATTTCAGAGAGACTGGATAGGTTTTTGATCTCTAGTTTTTGGATTGGCAATAATAGAAGCGATAGTTCTATGATTCTGGAGGGTAGAGGATTTGATCATTGGCCTATCAAACTCTCTGCTCTGGAGTTAGGGCTAAAAAAGAATCCCTCATTTAAGTTTCAACTTATGTGGCTGCGAGATCCTAAGCTTCATGATTTCATGCGAGGTTGGTGGACTAATGGCAAACCTCCTCATGGCACCGCTATGTACTCCTTTATGAAGCGGCTTCAATTTGTTAAGCATAAATTGAAGAGATGGAATAGACTAAATTTTGGGAACCTTTCCTTGGCTAAGCTGGTAGCTCTTAGGAGGGTGGAAGAAGCCTCAAGGAAGATTAGAGATCAGGGACTCATAGAGGAGCTTCTTGTTGAGGAATCTAAGGCTGTAAAAGACCTTGCTGAATGGGAACTAAGGGAAGAAATTTTTTGGAAACAAAAATCTCGAGTAGATTGGATTCAGGAAGGGGATAGGAACACAACCTTCTTTTATAACTTTGTTAAGGCTCGTCGTAATGGTAACCTGATTACCTCTCTTGTTAATTCTCAGGGTGCCCTACATTCTTCTTTCAAGGATATTTCAGAAGAAACTAAGAGGTATTTTTCCTCTCTCTTCAAGGAGGATGCCCTCTCAGATGAGGAGGAAGAAAAACTTATTCTAAATTGTATTCCATCGATTGTTTCTAGAGAGATGAATTAGCACTTGATGGGTCCAATTTCACTTGAGGAGCTGAAAAGTGTTGTATTCAAGATGAAAAAGGGGAAATCCCTGGGCCCAGATGGATTCCCGATTGAGTTTTATCAAGAGTTTTGGGAGTTAATAAAATTTGACCTTTTGGAGGTGGTCCGTGAGTCCCAAAAGAACAAACATATGCTAAGGGCCCTAAATGCTACCTTTTTGGTGCTTATTCCCAAGAAAGAGGGAGCGAATTCCTTGGATATGTTCAGGCCTATTTCTCTTTGTAATGTTGTATATAAGATCATCACAAAAATTATTGCTGAGAGGCTGAAGATATGGTTGAGAAAAATCATCTCTGAGGAGCAAGGTGGGTTTGTTGTTGGCCGAAAAATCATGGATGGGGTTGTTATTGCTACAGAAGCTATTCACTCAATGAAAACTTCTAAGGAGAAAACTATGTTCATTAAGTTGGACATGGCAAAAGCCTATGACAGAGTTAGATGGCCCTTTCTTCAAAAAGTTCTTACTGCTTTTGGATTTGAGGAGGAATGGATTAGATGGGTGATGAGTTGTATTTCTTCTTCCTCATTCTTCGTTCTTGTTAATAACAAGACATCAGAGCTGTTTAAGGCCTCAAGGGAATTGAGGCAAGGAGATCCTCTATCTCCTTATTTTTTTATCATTATGGCAGAAGGGTTAGGCAGATTACTCAAGTCTCAAGTCAGGCATGGTCTCATTCAGGGGTGGAAGTGGGATAATAGTTTGCCACCTCTTTCCCACCTTCAATTTGTTGATGATACTGCTTTGTTGGGAGTTACCACTATCAAGGAAGCTGGAAACATTAGACAGTATCTTGACATATATCTTGGTGCTTCTGGACAGGTGATTAATGAGGACAAGTCCTTTATTTTCTTCTTCAAAACCCCCCCTCTTATTCAAGCCAGGATTGCTTGCATTCTAAGATTCTAGGTCGGGACTCACCCCTTCATTTATCTTGGGATCCCGATTTCATCTCATCCTCTGCCTAGATCTTCTTGGCAGTCTATACTTGATAAGTTTAGAAGGAAGGTAAATCACTGGACTGTCAAATGGTTATCCTCTGCAAGTAGAGTATTGCTTTTAAAATTTGTTATTCAAGCTTTACCCATTTACAGATGTTTTGTGCAAACAACTCCTAATTTTGGAAACATTAGACAGTCTCTTGACATATATCTTGGTGCTTCTGGACAGGTGATTAATGAGGACAAGTCCTTTATTTTCTTCTTCAATACCCCCCCTCTTATTCAAGCCAGGATTGCTTGCATTCTAAGATTCTAGGTCGGGACTCACCCCTTCATTTATCTTGGGATCCCGATTTCATCTCATCCTCTGCATAGATATTCTTGGCAGTCTATACTTGATAAGTTCAGAAGGAAGGTAAATCACTGGACTGTCAAATGGTTATCCTCTGCAAGTAGAGTATTGCTTTTAAAATTTGTTATTCAAGCTTTACCCATTTACAGATGTTTTGTGCAAACAACTCCTCATTTCATCAAGGACATGGATGCTTTGTCAAGACAGTTTTTGTGGTCTAGCAAACTTGATCAATCTAAATGGAGTTTGGTTAGATGGGATTCCATTTGTAGGCCAGTTCAAGAGGGAGGCCTTGGGTTGCGACAGGCAACTCTTTCTGGGCAGGCTTTGGCTACAAAACTTTATTGGAGATGGTGTACCTCTCAAGATCAGATTTGGGCTAAAATATTATCTTATAAATACTTGAGAGGTATTTCTGAGGTAGATATCCCTAGAGCCAGTTTGGTTGGGAAAGGTTCTGTTATCTGGGACACTCTGAAAAGAGGAGCTAATTTAATTAAGCAGGGTTTGTTCTAGATTTGCAATCAGGGATCAAATGTTCTTTTTTGGGAGGATTCTTGGGATGGCCACACTCATATCTTGACTCAATAATCCAGGTTACATTCCATAAGCATTTTTTTCTTGGAAGCAGGCTGGTCTCATGTGGAGGAATTTAAAAAAATCTAGTATTTTGGAAATATGGAGATGTACATATGGAAAGATCCGCAGGAATGGCCCCAAGGGGGATTGGTCGAGGATAGAGATGTGCTTGCTCTTATTATTACAGGGAGGTACTATTCTTCATTGAGGGATAAATATATTTTGGCTTGGAACCCTAATCCCAAGGGAACCTACTCTGTAGCCTATGGTTATCAAGTTCTTGATAAGCAAAAGTTCGGGAGTCTCCCTGTCACATGGTGGAAAAAGGTGTGGAATAGATTTGCTTGGTCGAAATGTAACTTTTTTCTCTGGCTGGTAGCTCGTAATAAATGCCTCACTTGGGATAACTTGAGGAAGAGGGGATTTCAAGGTCCCTCTTTATGTGTCCTTTGTGGTAAGAATGAGGATGACTCTTCTCATTTATTTTTCCAATGCTCCCTTGCCAGAGACATTTGGCACTGTTGGTGGAGTGCCTGGAACCATCCTTGTTTTCATGTGCTCTCCTTGGTGGAGTTTTGGAGTAGTCTGGGCAGACCTCCAACCAAGGCCCCCTTCCTCCAAGTGGCTTGGAATGTGGGCCCTTCCTGCATCATCTGGCAGATTTGGGTCAAACAAAACCATTGCATTTTTTAGGGAAGTCATTTTGTTGTTCAACAGATTTTGCAAAGGATCCTGTGTATGGTTCAAGAAACTATCCATAGTAAATGTGATGTGGACCCACATTTGGACTCTAGGGAGGAGAAGGTATGACAGGCCCTTGGTTTGTTTGGGGTTGGTGTGAATTATTCTAGCCCTAGTAGGATTCCTCAGCTTAGGAAGAAGGTTAGGGGAGAGGGTAGATGGAGACTGCCCCCTAGAGGAGTTTTAAAAATTAATACTGATGGGTCATCCAGGGGCAATCCTGGACATGCTGGAATTGGTGGTGTTGGGAGAGATTCTGCTAGTGTGGTCAGTTTTTTCTTTTTCATTTATAAAGGTGTTCACTCCAACAATATTATGGAAGCTTTGGCGATTCTTGAGGCCTTGCAAAGGGGGTTTTCTCTTGGCTGGCACAGGATTCTTTGCAAGTCTGACTCTCAAATTTTGGTTAATATTTTAAACAGCAAAAGAGTGGAGGATGTTAATTGGCAGTTGGCCTCTGTGACCATTCAGATTCTTAGAATGAGTGAAGAGTTTGAATTTATATCCTTTGTGCACATTCCAAGGGAATGGAATGGGGTTTCTGATTACCTGGCCAAAAGGGCTTCTGAGCTATTGGATACTTAGAGTATTGATAACTGGGAGAGTCTCCCGTCTGGAGATTCTCAACACCTACAGGAGTTGATCCATAAGGATGTTCAGACTTAATGTGGTTTGTTTTTTTTGGTTTTCTTTGGGAGTTGACCTTGTCTGGTGATTTAGCCTATCTTGTTGCTTATTTGAGTCCTGGGTGGGGGCTCAGCTGTACTTTGTAATCCAGACTTTTTATCAATAAATTTTTACCCCTTTATTTAAAAAAATAATAATAATATTTTAGAACATTATGATATAATCATAATAATATTATTATAATAACATTTTAGAACATCATAATAATATTACTATTATATACATAATATAATTAATGTAATTATATTAGGTAGATAATAGCATATTATTTTCTATCACAATTTTTTTGTACCTTTTGTATCCTCTTCTTGTTTTAGGTAATGTTTTGGTCAGACCTTGCTTTATTAAACACATTCCATCACCTTAGATAGTATGAAGAAAATTAAACTCTATTTATCAAAATGGATTTTAATTAATCTAAGCATTAATGCCTAGATTAATTAATCATTAAATATCAAATAACTAGGAGGAGGGGCTCTGCAGGTGACTTCCTATGAAAATCCTTTTCTGCTTTCCTGCATCCCTTCCTCAGCCCTGTCCCAGGTCCTTGATCCTTTTCTAGTTTCCCTGGCACCTCTTTTTCCCATCCTTTTTGGTTGGAAATGTGTTGCAGATGATCTTCATTGGGGTGGGAGATCACCGTTCCATTGTTCTGCCCCTTTCCTTGCCCTTCAATGGGAAAACCTATGTTCCACCTTTGCTCCATTGTCTTGCCTTTTCCTTTGGTGTCAGGGTTCTAGGTTGGGTTTAGGTTTTTCTTCCTGGGACTCTTCCTAGGTTTTCTCAGGTTGTTTTTGGAAGTCTTCTTCACATCTGCTCGTTGAGGATCTTCAGTGGTGAATGGCTGGGTCTGAGGAATTTTGGCTTCTTGAGTAGTTTTGCACAACATCCTTTTGGTCAGAGGAGGGACCATGTGCTTGATACTATGACTCTGCTCTTTGGATTCGAGGTGGTGGGTTTTGTAGGATTTTAGTTCCTTTCATGGCTTTGCAGCCTCTGGTCATTTTGCTATTGAATCCTTGTAGGTTCTCCTCCTTGTTTCCTTGAAGCTGCTTTTTGTGGGTCTAAGGAATTATGGCTTCTTGAGCAGTTTTGCACAACATCCTTTTGGGCTTGTGGGGTTGCCCATGTGCTTTCTACTATGACTTTGCTCTTTGGGTATGAAGTGGTAGTTCCTACGGGTCTTAGTTTTTTTCATGGTCTTTGGGAGCCTTTGGTTTTATAGTTGCTGATTCCTTAAGGGAATTCCTTTTCTTTGTACCTGAAGCTATTGTTGAAGGTTGTATGGGATGTATGGCTGCTATTTTTTGGTTTGAGCTCTAACGTCTATAGTCATGCCTTTTCATGCTTCCTTCTTAGTGAATTCTTGTGGCACTCTCCCGTCCTTTCCTTCAAAAGTGCTATTTTGCTGTTGTTGCTTCCTTTGCTAAGTAGATGTTCTTGAAGGCTTCCTTTTCACATAAGGACCCTATGGCCTGGGGTGTTCCTTTTACTATTGCACCACTTCAGTACCATCTTCAAGCTATTCTTCCATTTTGCTTCATTTCGAGCTCCCCCCTATGTAGGATGTTGGTTTTCTACAAAGCTTTGTTTCCCAAGGGTGGTTTCTAGTTTTCCTGCCCTTGGGATGTTTCAAATTTTAAATCCTTGGCTTTGTTTTATTTTCCCGCCCATGGGAAATTTTCAAAAGGATTTTCATGGTTAGGATAGTTTGGCACTTTCTCCCGACCTTTTTCAATGCCTTGTGTTTCAAATTTGGGTTTCTGGTGGGCTTTCCCTTCCTGCCCATTTTTCCTTTGGCTCAAAGGAAGATGTCTTCCTCTGGCACAAAGGATTGCGTGTTCCTTATTTTGTTCCTTTGGGCTGACCTTGCCTGAATTTTTGTCCATCCTTGGACAAATTCCTTTTGTTTCATTCTGATGTTTCGTGTTGTATTATGATCCTTTGTAATCAGGTTTTGGGATCCTTGAAAAAAAACCACTTTTAATATAACAAAAAAAATATCAAATAACTAAAGCAATTAAAATCATTAACATACATGGTCAAACATCACTATTCTTACAAGCCAAAGAAAACCAAAAACCTTTAATAACAAAACATGACAAGTAGATCTCCAAGAAGCTTGGGGTGGTTGTGGAAACTCCACAACAAAATGGCGACTCTACTGGGAAATGTTCTTGAGAATTTTGGTGAGAACCCAAAAAGAAAATCTGAAAACACACTCTAAACCAGGAAGCAACAAGCATTAGCAAATGCATAATTAATGTCAATAGACTCGTAAGAACAACAAAATATTAGAATCATGCAATATTAACTCTGTGTGTGTGAAGTACTCCACACCTTATTATTTGTAACTTTTCCGCATTGCATCACCAATTTTACTTGACTAGAATTATCACAATGAATATGGAGAGCTTTGAGGGTAAAAAATTTATAGCATGGGCAGCACATTCTATGGTGTCTTGGGCAAACACCTCAAAAATTTCTAACCATCTTAGGATCAAATGTGTGTGCGATGAATTCATTGACCAAATATAGAGCTTGGTTATGATCCATCATCATCAAGGGTCGGTGTGTGCAAGTGGACCTTAGAGCTTTAGTGAATCAGATTCTCAACCAAGGTGTGATGAGAATATAACCCTATCCTTTACTGCTCTCATCTTTGACAAAAATAATTAAACCGGTTATGGATGAGGTCATCAAACTAATCTATCCTCATGGCAAACATAAATCTCAACCTTGCAAGAGTCATGTCACCAGGCATGAGTGTACTCCACTGCCATTCAAGCGTTTATAGACCCAGTGGAGGTTAACCCCATAGTCCAGTCTTCTTTGCTTGGTTGTGCTCTATATTTTTTTCCTTAAATAATTTTTGGGATGACTACCCATCCTTCTGAGGGATAAGTAGTACGATCCTTATAATTTAGTTTAGATTTTTGGGGAATCAGATTCTCAACCAAGGTATGATGAGAATTTGACCCTATCCTTACTACTCTTATTTGTAAATCATGCTAGTGGTGATAACCACTGTTTTATAAGTATAAATATTGTAGTGGTAAAAACCACTATTCATGGACTATGTGTAGGGTGGGATAGACCAAAATTATCTTTTTGCCTCACATCCCCATCCAAGTATGGTTTCATATTATTTTACCCAAGATGTTGGACATGGAAAAAAATGTGATAGACCCACGACAACTTTGGCAATAGTTTCCAAACCTAAGATCTTCTTAGTGTTATTTGTGCCTTTAATCCCAAGATAATTGGACTTCACTTTTAGTGTTTGGGTTTAGCATATGGAGGTGGATTGGTCATGATGTTTATGTGATAAGAATATGCCCTTGAGACATGGGTGGATGATATTAAAAAATCAAGGACTTCATGCTTCATGATATGCAAACAATATTCACATTTTCAAGCCCTTTTGCCATATGATTCCAATGTTTCACATCCTTTTAGTCTTGGTTGAAATTTGTATACACATAGGCTGAACTCTTACTCTTACAATCAAATCCAAAACTGGACAACCTTGACATACTAAAAACTCCTAAAATCAAAGAAAACAAAATAAATAGGAAATAAAACTAATAAGACAAACAATAAAGCAAGTTGATTAGTGTACATATAATACAATGACTCTACCCTTAGGCCTAAAAATAATGCTTTAAATGAAGGCCATTGATGGGTAAGGCCAAATCCTTTCCATCCAAGGTTTTTAATCTAAAACTATTTTCACCTAGGACTTCGGATATTAGATAAGGTCCCAGCCACAAGCAATCAAATTTTTCATGTTCTCCTCTTTTCTCATGCCTTTTATCCCACAACAAAACTAAATCTAAAACTTTGAAGGCCTTAATTTTGGATCATTTATCAAACCACATTTTTATTATGTCTTGATGTTTGCTGAAATGAAGCATGGCTTCCTCCCTCTTCTCATCAAGATGCATTAATTGTGTTAATTTGGTTTCAAGTTTATTATCAGTCCCAATATAGTATTTTATAAAATGTGAAGTTTGCAATTTTAGATTAGTGGGAAAAATAGGATCTTTCCCATAGACTAAGTGATAATGAGATGTCCCAATTGACTCCTTGATTCTAGCCCTATCTGCCTAAAGGGCAAAGTTTTACTTACTATGCCAATCTCTAGGGTTCTTTTCAAGTAATTTTTTGATTATGCATAATAAATTTTTATTTGATGATTTTGCCAAACCATTGCCTTGGGGTAATAATTGGAAGAGAATTTTAGACTCACCTTATTGTCATATGCCCAATTTACAAATTTTAAAGAGGAAAAGGCAGAACCGTTGTCACTTACTATGGATTTAGGCATTCCAAAATGAGTGACTATGTTTTCCTCTAGAAATCTAATCACAACCTCGGAGGTGGCATTCTTAGTATGTATAGCCTCTATCCACCTTGTGCAGTAATAAGTAGCGGTGAGGATGAACTTATGGGAATCATACGAGTTAGGATTTATCACCCCAATAAAGTCTAATCCCCATTGTGCAAATGGTCTCATCTCTACCACTGACTGCAACGGTATTGTTGCATTCCACTCTCTGTTGGCTGCCACTTGGCATATGTGACATGTTCTTACATGTGTATGTGTGTCTTTAAACAAGTGGGGCCAGTAATACCCAACTCTAAGAATCTAGTGTGTTGTCGCATTTGCTGACCCGTGTCCAGTTCCATACTTACCATGAAAGTCTTTGAGTACTTGGGTTGCTTCCTCTTGAGTAATGCAACGAAGAAAAATTCCTTCGTGATTCTTCCTGTAAAACACACCAAATTTAATAAAAAATCTAGCTGATTTTAAATGTAGTGCCCTGTGCTGAGTGGAATTCAAATGAGAAGGGCACTTACCATGAAACAAAAAATATATAATATCTATGTACCATTCCTCTATAGTGATATCATTAACCTCATAGTTTTGGCACATTATTGAAGGGTCAATTTTTGCGATGGCCTTGACCAAACCTTTTCCATGCACTACCTTCATGGGATTTATCTCTAAGTCAAATTATTAAAGGGTAGAAAGTCATTTCCCCCTTCTTTCACCTAGCTCACTTTGTAAGAACATGGAATTTACTGCAGGGTCAGGAACTATAGAAAAAACTTTACTATGCATAATGTAATGCCTAATTTTTTTTATAGTTTTAAACAAGGCATACATTTGCTTATCTAAGATAGAATACCTCAGCTTCACGTCCTTCAAAGGAGAACTCGTAAAGGCTATAGGATTTTCAATGTTGTCTTCACTTTTTGAGTTAACACACTTGCAAAAGAATGATCTGAAGCAAATGTGTAAACATAAAATGGTTTAGCATAGTCTGGACTAATGAGAATAGGGGCTTTGGAAATAGCATCCTTGATGCGTGTGAAGGCATCCCTTTTCTCACTGGTCCACTTTATCAAAACATCCTTTTTTAGCATATCATTTAGGAGCTTGGCAATATTGGCAAAACCTGAAATGAATTTTCTCATAAAGTTAATCTTACCGAAAAAGGACCTAAGCTCCTTTTTGCTATTGGGATGAGGAATATCCTAGATAGCAGCTATTCTCTCTAGGTCTATAGCAATCCCATCTTTCGAAATGACATGCCCTACCAACTTACCCTCTGTTACCCCAAAGATGCACTTTTTTGGATTTAGGGAAATTCCATGTTCCCTACACCTTTGGAGTACTTTCCTCAAGTCTTTAACATGATCTTACCTCTTCTTGGAGAATATAGGGATATCATCCATATAGACAATAATACACTTACCAATGATCCCCTTGAATGCAAAATCCATGGCTCTTTGGAAAGTGGCTCCAACATTCAACAAACCAAACGACATCATCCAATAGGAAAATGTTCCCCACTTCATGGTGAAGGTCGTCTTCATCCTATCATTTATATTTATGAGAATTTGATTATATTTTGAGTATCCATCCAAACATGACATCATTTCAGACCCATTTACCTTTTGGAGTATCTCATCAATGGTGGGTAAAGGGTAATTGTCTTTTTGGCAAGCTTTGTTCAAATTTCTAAAGTCTATGCACAACCGAATTTCTCCACTCTTTTTCCTAACAGGGATAAGATTATCCACCCATTTGGAATGCCTAATATGGAATATGATTTTGGCTTCCAAAAGCCTCTTCACTTCCTTCTCTATCAAGGGCTCTAGGATTTGGTTAACCGTTCTTTACCTCTATCTAAAAGGCTTGGAATCAGGCTTCAGAGGAATAGTATGCATGATTACATTCTGGTCATATTTTTTCAGCTCTTCATAGCTCCAAGCTATGCAATAAATGTACTCTCCTAAAACCTAAGCTATTGACTCATTCTCTCATTGTGTGCATGCCTTTGCAATGAACACTTCATGCAGATCTACTACACTCTCCAAATTGACTGAATTGCATGATTCCTTGGGGGATGGTATTTTTCTTTCCTTTTTATTTTAATATCAACTATCAAACAACTTTTCAAGAGAGGCCCTATCACTTAGCATCTCGTTCCATACTCTGGTTGTTCCTACTTCTACTTTCCTCCTCTCTTCTTCATCTATAACCTAATTTTCAAATATGCCAGAATTAGTAACAAAAATAAAAATGTGTCTATCACTATCAAAAACCTATAAATTTGTGACATTGTCTGGTATGGAGGGGCAAGGCACTAAATCTATGGAAACAAATTTACATTTTTTATGGTTAGTAGGTGAAAGCATGCTGGCCGCTATGGCTAATGAATCAGCCATTTTATTATTTTTTCTTGAGATGAGGGAAATATTGAAAGCATCAAACTCATTAATTAATTCCCTCACTCTAGTTTTATAGAGGTTCAACCTCTTGTATCTATAGGTATACTGCTCCTTGACCTATTTGAATACTAACTCTAAGTCTCTTGATGCATTAAGCCACTTTACCTTTTCTCTTAGTGCTAACTGAAGTCCAAAAATTAGGGCTTCATACTCCGCCACATTATTGGTGGTCGGGAACTATAGTCTGTAGAAAACAATCAAAGGCTTACTACTAGGACATGTGAGCTCTACCCTAGCTCCTGCACCTTGTTTTAATGTAGACCCATAAAAATTTAGTGTCCACACCCTCTTGTTTTATTCCAACGTACCATGGTAAATATTATCGTTTTGGGACCCTTCGACTATGTCTTCTATGTCAAAATTGTAAACCCCTAATTCTATTTCACTGAATATCATTGGGCTTATTATACTTTGTAATCATTTCCCTAGGTCTGGTATCTCTATCTACCTATATTTGGTTTGCAACTCCTCTCCGTGGCAACCACATATGGGAGGAATCGGTCACCACATAACCATTGATATTTTTGCTCCAATCTCTGCCCAAAATCATGCCATACTTGGCAGCAATATTTAGCACAAGGATATCTATGTAATGTTGGACCCTAGGCTCTAAGTTAATTTGAACTAGGACATATTTTACAACACCTACTACATCCACCATAGATATGTCCAATTGGACCACCTTATTATTCGAATGAATAGGCTTAAGTCCTAGCTTTTGGCTTATCTCAAGAGGTATGATGTTGGTCGAGGCACCATAATCAATCAAAAAGTTGTGTAAATTCTTGCCTGTGATCCTAATGGTTATGAGAAAAGGGGGTACCTCTGGTTTCTCTTTCCTCATAGCAATTTGGGGTTCTACATATTTAACATCATGAATTTGACTCAAGGAATTCAATATCTTCCCCCCGATTTTATCCTGCCCCAACAATTGAGAGACCTCATACATTGATATATTGGCCTTGGTACTTTTCATGTCTTCTTCCAAGTTATAAGTGGATGTTCCAAGATTTGACACTTTTGGCATTGTCCTAGGTGCTTCCAAAAATGGAGGTGGTGGATTCACATCACCTTTTGTATCAAGAGGAACTAAAGGGTTGTTTAGAGAAGTAGAGGATATTTTGGGATCCTTAGAACACCTAGTAAAATACTTGTGATTGGATTTCCCAAAATGTCTGGCAGCCTGAGCTTCCAAAGCTTCATCCTCTTCCTCTCCTAACACATTCATATATTCCTCCATCTCATCATTTTCTAAATAATGAATAACTTCAGACACCAAAGCATCTGAATCTCTATGGTAACAGTGATGCATTTCCTCATCACAATCCCCTAATGCATTAGCTTTATTGGCTACCATATTGGATACGCACCCATTGTTAGGCTACGTATTGTACAGTCATGTTCTCCTATGGTCATGGTTTTGATTGGGCATGGGATTTTGGGCAACTTGTTTTTGTAACTGAATGATGTCATTTCCCTATTTGATGGTCATTCTCTTGAGCTCTTCTAGCTCATAATTGGAACCTTGTGGTTGGGACATGACAGCCCCAGATCCACTAACATTTTTGACATTAGCAACCTTTGGATTAGGGACTAAGGTTTGACCCTAGGTGTTTTGGGTCCACCATGGACCCTTGTACTGTAGAGGTGCAACCATGGGATATGCATTTGAGGCCTGAGTACTACTCACCTCAAATCCTGGTAAGGTTATCTTATTAGTAGCCATCATTTGCAGAGTGGGTGGAATGGCAGCATTAGGGTATGTCAAAAAATATGGAAGTGTGAGAGCGAATGGGTATGACTGATGATATGGCAAAGCATTCATCATGGGCATCTTAGGTGTCATATCTTTATTCATCATGGAAAATTTATTGTAAGGACCATATTACCCTAACATAGGAAATTAAGGCATAGTGCCACCTTGCGATGTCATTTGCTACTCAATAGTCATGGCTTCAGCATAGGCTAAGGCTAGCATTGTAGCTTGAGGATTTCTCCTAGTAAACATGGTTGTCATCAGGTCTAAGACTGCAAGGTATAATTACAATGCTACAGTAGTGTCTATTACAAAATAACGAGTCATGTTTGTGTAAAGATTTTGGAATCTGGCATTAAATGTTTTGATAGGTTCATTAGGATACCTCTTGCATGACATGAATTGGTTATACATGATGGTAGGATCTAGAAATGACCTAAATTGAATAACAAAGGTAGATTCCAACTGGGCCCAAGATATAATGGACCTTGCAGGAAGATTCCTATACCATTAATGAACCATTTGGTCAAAGATATTAGGGAAGAGTCGACAAGTAATGTCTTCATGACTGACTCCCTACCTAATCATATGGTCCTTGTAAATTTGAACATGCTCTTCAGTTGAAATGGGACCATCATGGAAAAAATTAGGGATAGACCTCTCAAGGTGCCTAGGTATGTCATGGACATCCCCAGGTATACTTAACGAAGAACTTTGAGTACCAAAATAGGGAACTGGCTGTTGTTACTGTTGTTTTTGGGCCATATTAACCAAATATAATGACCCTACTAAAGTAGTTGATACACTTGAGATGACGGAGATGGCTACACTTGATGTAGCTCTTACGGTGGAACTAATGGGTGCACACCCACTAAAGGTATTCAGATTCAAAGGTCTGAGAACTAGCCTTTCCAAATCTAGGCAAAGCATCTCTAAACCTAATGTATTAGAAGGCTCAGATGGGATTTCGATCCCTTGGATTTTGTATCTCGGTTTCCTAGGTTTGGGAGAAATACTTTGAAAAATGGTTTCTTTAGTGGTTTTATACCTAGTAGTAATGCGTCTAGGTGGGTCCAGCTTGAGAAACTTAAATCTATTCTACTAATATTTCTCACAAACTAGTCAAGAGTAACATGTTGCACCTGCAAACACAATATTGTTGAACCAAAACTGACCACGTTAGAATTAGCAAAAAAAACTAAATCACAAAGCATAAAAGAAGACCCTCCTTCTAGCACCAAAGATTTTGAGTGTATATTTTTCCCAATTGCAAAATACCACCACATGCAGAGTATTGAATAGAAAACTCTCTCTTGAAAAGAAACCAAATGACAAACATTGAACTTCTCTAAGGTTCTTGATAGTGCCAAAAATAATTCAATAATGCATGTGACCATAAACAAAGGATTTTTCTGGTTCTAAACAATGCTTAGTGATTGAAAGATCTTACTAAAAAGCTAGTGTAAAATAAAAGCAATTCTTTTTAGGGTTTTTTAAATTGATGCTACACTGCATCCCTCTTAGTAAAATATTTTATCTTCACTTAAAAGGTTTCAAATGATAAAATGTGAAATAGTCCACCTCATTTTAATTTTTGTGCCTTTAATATGAAGTAATTTTTAGATAGTTGGGTTCATTTTATCTTCCTTATGTTGATGCTACTACCCTAATAGTAGTTAGTAGAAGTTAGAGTGTTAGCAATGTTAGCAAAATTAGCTTCAATTTCTTATCTTAATTTAATGTGAAATAGTAGTTTAGTATCCCTCCTAAACCATGTGTTTTATCTGAAATCTTAGATTAATGAATTTTGGAGGTGCAAAAATTCTAGAAAATGACCAGAATGGAAATAACTTGAAAGCTTAACAATTTTGGAAATAGACCATAATAGAAATAAAACTAAAATAAAATTACCAAAAATTTTGGAAAAGGACCAGAATGGAAATAAAAGAAACTAAAATTCTGGATGGACCAGAATGAAATGATTGAATGCTTGAAATAAAATGAACTTAACAAAAATGAATGAATAAACAATGCAGATTTAGTTAGCTGAAAAATTAAAATTCTGAATTAGTTTAGCAAGCTCCTCCCTACAAAATCCCAAGTTATGAAGTAATCATAAAACAACCTGAATTAATGGACCTGTAACATAAGCATAATACCATTAAATCAAGTGCAAAACTCAAAGGAAATAATAGAGGAACTGCATCATCTTGACCTTCGCCTATTGCAACCCATTTCATGGCATAAGACAATGGCTAGAAGTCACTAAAAAGCAGAAATGGTAATACACTAAAAACGTTAGTTTTATGATTAGAAACCCTCCTTTTGATTTTTCTCACAAAAGTTTGCTACCCTCTCAAAATCTGAAAAATGCTCTTTCTTATTGCTTTTCGAAATGTTACATCATTTCCAGCCCCCCTATACAGGTAGGATAGCAAGGTATAAATAATGCTTAGAAGTCCTTTCGCTTCAACTTCTTTCACAATTAAAATAATAAATGGATATAATAAAATAATCCATCATCATTTTATGTGATTTAATACAATAAAATAACACTTCTAAACATTATTTTAAACAATAATAAAACCAAAAATATAATCTTACATAACTCCTTATGTATCCCATTTTTCTTATCACATAGGCATTCTACCAAAGAACACCCCTTTGCACCCATCAAAATGAATAATAAAAAATATTTAACTATACCTTATAACCCCTACGATTTTAGGCCTCCTTTAAAACATTGAATATAATCAAACGCCATTCACATTAAAATAAGGTAGGCCAATCTCATTCAATGATATTTTCATTGTGCTCTTCAAAACCAAGGCCCGATGGTATCTCTTCGAAGCCATACCAAACGTGCCCAAGGATTGGGATGATGTCCCCCATCCTGGGCACTTTGGTTTCCATATAATCTAGTGAGGCCATCATGCCATCGATGCAACCATGGTGTTGTCAACACCACGTCATGGTTCTATGATCGACGCAACCATTGTGTTGTCAAAACAATGTCGCCATGATGCTACGTTCGATCATATCAATGGCACTGTCAACACCATGTCAGGGGGCTACCATCGATGTAGCCATGTCATTGTCAACCCTTCGCCATGGTGCTATCAACACCACATCATGGGGCTACCATCGACGCAGCCATGGCATTGTCAACCCTTCGCCATGGTTTTTGAGCTCCTTGCTCTCGCACTCACGCTGCGCAATACCAACAAAAAAAATTTCATGCTCTCGACGTAGACCTTTATCTCCATTGATTAGGGTTACGAGTTGCCCTAATAATATTTCTTTGTTGGCTTGTTTGGTGGCATGCCTCTGGTTTCAACCGTTTCATTGTAAAATCTAGTGCCTTATGTGTTGTCCTCCTGAAACCCTAATGCTATCGTTGGACCACTTCCTCTTTTTCCAACGTTACGTAACCTCAAACATTTTGGAATAGCCACCCTTTCCTTCGACCATTTTGAATCGCCGCCATCGCCTTCTCCTGCAATCAAACGTAACATGGTCAAACATATTATTATCACATCCTTTGTAAAGTATATTATAATAATATTATTATATAAAATATAATAATATTATTATAATAATAACATTTTAGAATAAAATAATCATAATAATATTAATATAATAATATTATTATAATAACATTTTAGAACATCATAATAATATTACTATTATATACATAATATAATTAATGTAATTATATTAGGTAGATAATAGCATATTATTTTCTATTACAATTTATTTGTACCTTTTATATCCTCTTCTTGTTTTAGGTAATGTTTTGGTCAGACCTTGCTTTATTAAACACATTCCATCACCTTAGATAGTATGAAGAACATTAAACTCTATTTATCAAAACTAATTTTAATTAATATAAGCATTAATGCCTAGATTAATTAATCATTAAATATCAAATAACTAAAGTAATTAAAATCATTAACATAAACAGTCAAACATCACTATTCTTACAAGCCAAAGAAAACCAAAAACCTTTAATACCAAAACATGACAAGTGGGTCCCCAAGAAGCTTGGGATGGTTGTGGAAACTCCAAAAAAACTATATTTAAAACTTAGGTGTAGTAAAAATTAAAATTAAAATGTTTACCTTCACCTTGGGTGAGACTCGAACCTTCGATTTCCACCTCCTCGTGAGTCCTATCCACAACCTCGGCTACCATGAGTGCTAGGCGCTCGTTTAACACCAATCGAGCACCATGTGCTCCTTAACCCTTGCTGGCACCAAGTAAAAATAAATCGCGTGCTTCCCATGCCAAAATGATCCATCGTGATTCGAACATAGGTCTCACATTGCCCAAGCACCTTAACTCCCATCCAAGTACTACTAGGCCACGCCGCCTAGTTGGATGGGGGTTCTCCTCCTATGGAAACTTCAACCTCCTCGTTGGTGCTAAAACCAATTTTATCTTTTTCCCTTCTGCAGCCTTTGATTATGAATTACATAATATTGAATATTATTCAAACACTCTTTGAAACTGCCATTAAGGCATGTATTAATATACAATGCCTCCCATTTCCTTGGACGTCGGCACATTTAAATTTTTCACTTTAACCTTAGACATCGGTGCATTTCATTTTTAAATAATTAATTTATAAATTATTTAAATTCTTTAGAATTTAAATCTTATAAATTAATATTTAATTCCTTTGGGTTTTATTAAGGCTTAAAGCCTTCTCTGAATATACCACCTTGTATAAGTAATATTTATTTATAAAATTTAAATTCAAATTGAATTTAAATATTTTATAAAATAAATATTAAAACCTCTTTTAGCTTTTCAAAAAGCTTCCTTGGGTTTTTATGAAAAACCTTTTATTTTGCTCATCCATGGTTTTAATAAAAACCAACCTTCATATGCTTCCACATAATATTAAAAATATTATGAAGTTATTTTGCCATTAACCTTTGCATTGTTCCTTGAAATATTCCTTGACATCAATGATGACTTCATTCCTTGACATCAATGACAACTTGACTCAAAATGTCCAACAATCTCCCCCTTTGTCATTGATGGCAACCCAAATTATTTTTACCGAAAACTTGACCTTTCCTTTGTTTTGCTCCCCCTAGGACATTGCTCCCCCTAGCTCAATGCTCTCTCCTCTTTACTCAAATACCAAATCTCTCCCCCTTTGACATCAATGGCAAAGGGTCACCTTTGGGGCTCGGGGCTAATAATGAGCCTCTTAGCTTAGCCCCTCCCCCACCTCCTCTTGAGGTGGTTAATTCTAGGGTGGGAGTATTTCTACTCCTAGAAAGCACTGTTATTTACCTTTATCCTCTTTTCTTCTTATCTGATCCTTCTGATTCCTCTAACTATTTCTTTCCATGTCCATGTTCCTATCCATGTCCATTTTCTTGTTCCTATTCTTGTTCTTGTTCATATCCATGTTTCTATTCCTGTTCCTATTCATACTTGATTCTGGAATTTTTGCTCTACACCACTTTTCTATGTGACCATTATTATTGCACTTATAACACTTAATGTTATTATTCCTTGGAGGTGCAAATGTCTTAGGATTTCTCCTAGTGAAGCCATATCCTTTCTTGTCATGAACCCTACAATTCATTGCCTTGTGACCAAACTGATTACATGAGTAAGCAATATCCATTAAAAAGTTGTATGTTCTCATATTCCTATCTTTCATGTGTCCTGCACTATGAAGCCATGTGCCAAAACCTATGACATGAGAAGCATCATCCATTGAAGAAACCTTGCCTTGACCCCATTGGTCTCTTAGTCTCTTCTACCCTATCATGTTTCATGTTCCATCTGTTTCTTATTTGTGTATTGTTCCTTTCCTTCTTGAACTTTCTATTGTCCAACTTATCCTTAGAAGTCTCACTCTCTCTTTCATTCTTTTTTTTGTAGCTTCTTCCTTTTTGGTGCTTGAGCTTGACTCTCCTTTTTTTCTTCTTGTTTCCTTTGTTCTTATTTAGAACTAAGTCTTATTTTGGTGACTGATGATCTTTGTGCATTGATAATACTATCAAAAGTCTTTGAATTTTCCTCAAACTTGTGTAGTTTGTCCTTAGAACCTTTTACTTCCATCCTTAGTGAAACTATCTCATGCTCTAATATTTCACACTCTAGATCTTTTGTCTTTAATTTTTTGGCCATACCTTCTTCAATTTTCCTTGCCTCTTCAACCTTGATTTTGAAGTTGGTGAGTTCCTGTAGAAACTTTACTTTTGTTTTCTCATCTTCTTGAGCTTGAACCCTTAATCCTGAGTTCTCCTTTTTAATTCTTTGAGATCAACACTAAGTCTTTTACATTCTTGCTCTTTTACCTTTGACTGTTCAACCATATCCTTTTTCAGCTCTCCTTGCCTTTTCAACCTTATCTCTCAAGTCAGAGAGATATTGTAGAAGCTTTGTCTTACATTTCTCATCTTCTTGTATTTGAGCCTTTAATTCTAAATTCTCTCTTTTCAATTCAACAATTTCCTTAAGAGTGGCTTCCTCTTTTTCTTTTTCTAAATCTTCCTCTTCTTTCTTTCTTTGATATTCTATAGGAGAATCTCCTTTTTCTTCTATTATTGAAAGTAGATTTTCTTCTTCATACCTATTTTGACTGTCCCTATTATCATTTAGATCCATTTCATCTTCACTACTACTGAACCCATGATAATATCTTGCATCATGACCGATTTGACCACAAACAAAGCATTCTTCACCTTCTTGTGGACAATAAGTTGCATGGTGACCTGTATTCCTACATCTTGTACAAAACTTTATCAATTTGATCTTTTCTTCACTACTTGATTCATCTCTTGAATCTATTTCTATTCTTCCTCCCAACACAACAATATCAAACTCATATTCCTTTTCTTTCATGACCATGTGTGTTCTTTTCTTCTTGTGTCTCATGGTTCTACCTTTTGCCTTTCTTTGCCATTTGTGTTCTTGTAAGATCTTCCTTCAAGTTGTTAAACCCTTTTCAAAGGAACCGACTTTGATACCAATTGAAGAACACAAGCTTATACTGAGAGGGGGGTGAACAGTATAAGATCACTTTTTACTTTTCTTTCCCAAATAGTATTATCCAATATAATCAATGGCAATATCAATAGCAATAACCAAAGCAATGCACAAATCATCACACACAATAGAGACACCAATTTAACGTGGTTCACCCAATGTGGGCTACTCCACGAAGAAAATATTTTACTAATATTTTCTCAATAAATCTCTTGGGAATCCTTTCCCTATTACAATATTTATGGACCTCTATCCAAAGGAGACACCAATCCCCTAATCAAGTTCATGGATCTCTATCCACAAGAGAACTCCTTTCTCCTCTTGCTCTAGCTGGTGATCTTCTAGAAGAACTATTACCCCCATTGCTCTAGCTAATGGATCTCTATCCACTGAAGACTTCTATACTCATTCAGAATACCTATCCTCACTACCCTAGATTAATGGATCTCTATCCACTAGAGATTGTCATCCTCTGTACTCTATCACCTCCAAAGCTCTGTCTCAAATCTACACTAAACATAGTCCTTTGGTCTAGCACAAATTTATCCTCAATCTCTATCTCTAGTCTGGCACAAACCTGTCCTCAAATCTGCACCAAACTCTATCCTCAAATCTGTACTAAACATAGTCCTTCAGTCTAGCACAAATCTATCCTCAATATCTATCCTCAAGCCTTAACTCAAAGCTTGACTCAATCTCAAATCAACTCTGCTGGATCTGCCCCAAACCTTAACTCAAGGTTTGAACAAATCAATCAACTCTACTCTCAAGTCTTCTCAAATACTTGTCTCAAATCTGCCTTGTAAGCTTCCACAAAAGCTCACACTAATCTGTCCTCAAGTCCTCTCTAGAACTTGTCCAAATCTGCTCAATAAGTCCTCACAAGAACTTATCCAAATATGCTCAATAAGTCCTCACAAGAACTTATCCAAATATGCTCTCAATATATATTGTAAGCTTCCACAAAAGCTTACTCAAATATGTCCACAAGTCTTCTCAAAGACTTGCCTCAAATTTGCTCAACAAGTCCACACAAGAACTTATCCAAATCTGCTCTCAATATGTATTGTAAGCTTCCACAAAAGCTTACCAAAATCTGTCCACAAGTCTTCTCAAAGACTTACCTCAAATCTTCTCAACAAGTCCACACTAGAACTTGTCCAATCTCATAGAAACATAAAGAGAATTTTTAGAGACTCAATATTCTCTATACTCATCACAATGCTCAATCACTCTTTTATAAACATACAGAGAATTTTTAGAGACTCAATATGCTTCAACTCAATACTCAATCACTTTCTCAATTCAATTCATAATATAGAATAGTTTATTTTTGGAACTTGAACAATCACTTCACACATCCACTTGACTAGGCTCAACCAACTCTACTCAACCAATCACTCAATGAAATAATCCTTTCTTACAAACCCTAGTCCAAGCATATGATCACTCACTCAAAATATTTCCAACAATGCTCAACAACAAATCTCACATAACAATGATACTCATGTTCTTTTTAGACCCTAGTTCAAGTTCTTTTCTCAACAACTCACTTCAACAACAATGCTTATAAAACAACTCTCACATGACAATGATACTCATGTTCTTTTCAGACCCTAGTTCAAGTTCTTCACACAATAAATGGCTTCAACAAAAATGCTTATAAAACAAGGTTTTAATAACAACTCTTTATTCCAGAAAACCTTGAAGCATTAACTCAACACACTCAATAAGGAAGCCCTAATCAAATCCTTTTCACTCCAAACATAAATTCTAGAAAACTAACCAATCAACTTAATTATGGAAGAATGTGCTCATACCTTTTTCTTGATGATGAAGGAACTTCAAATATCTGCCACAACCACAAACACTTCTTTGCCAAGCTCAAAGAAGTTATAATATCATAAACTCCCTCAAAAGTACAATGTAAATATCAAAACACTTATACACCTTATAACTCCATCTTTATGAAAACATTCATCTACAAAAATGATTGACCAAGTACACCTTATGATCTCCCTATAATAACAACAATATCACCTTCAACTACTGGCAATTTGAGTTATTTTATGTTGTCATTGATGTCACATGGATCATTGATGTCACATGGATCACATTGAGTTTTGGTGGCCAAAGCATTTCATAAATAAGCATTTATGATATTTTGGAGAGCATGGATATATACAGGGTTTTTGTGAAAACCAAGGCAGGCAAAATAAAAGGTTTTATTTAAAACCATGGATGGCAGATTTGAAATGGGTTTTTCTTAAAACCCAGATTGGCTTTTCGTTTCATCGAAAAAGGTGCCCCAGTGATGGAGATATTTATTTTTAAATATTTAGTTTAAATTTTAAATTATTTAAAATTTTAAATTTTAAAATTAAATATATTAATTTTAGCGCCGACTAAAGAAAGGAGGAAAGGCTATATTAATTTATAGCATCGACATCTAAAGAAAGAGGAAAGGCATATATATATGCCAACAAAATCTTAGACTTCATGACCCCCAACGCTTATTTTTTGAATGCCTTCGATTGAGGAACGAATTGCGAAAAGAGAGAGAAGTGTGACTTTGGTCTATTGAAAAATCATTCATGGAGTTTAATAAGATGCATAGGCATATTTGGCCTAGTGGTTCATGCATTGTGTGTTATGCAGGAGGTCCTGCGATCGAGTCCCGCCATGGTTATTTGCTTTGTTGAAGCGCTCGAAGCATTGTTAAGTTTTTCGAAGGGTGCAGAAGTTTATGATATAAGTTTTTGTTCGTGTCCCTTTGGACATGTGAGGGCATGTGGCCCAATGGTAGGTTGGATGTGGTTAAAGCATTGAGCAAGGAGACGTCACGAGATCGAATCCCGTCAGGGACAGAGGCAAGTTAATAATTTTTTAATATATTTTATTTTTTCTAAAGTTGCCCTAGGAGGAATAAGGGTTGTGATGCATGTTTAGAAAAAGAGAGATTTCTGGTGTTTCTCCTTTTGAAAGTATATCATATTATATATCATTGGAAAGCTTATTTCGAGGGCTATTTGATTAACTTGCTTAGAGGGAGAAATAAGGTGTATGTAAAGAGATATTTCTATTTTTGTAAAGGGTTTCAAAAGTGAAGGTTGTTTTGTTCTTTTTCAAAGGTGATTAATTCTTTCATGAGGGGACATGTTGTATCTTATTGAGTAGGAGTGATAAGGTGTTATTTGGATATTATTGTTGTGATATTAATCATGATCTCTAACCCTTGTTGAAAGTTGAAAAAGAAGTTTGTTGAGTGTGGCAGATTTAGTGGACATCCAATAAGGCATCAAAAGGTATGAGCAATATTCTCCATTGACTTTGTTTATGGTGGTTGATTTCTGAAATATCATTGGAGAGAAAAGGATTGATTGTGGTTTCCTTTTCGAAAGTGGTTGGTTGAATGCTTCAAGGTTTTCTGGTTTGAGAGTTGTGTTTAAACCTTGTTTTATAAGCATAGTTGTTGAAGCCCATTGGTTATGCAAAGAACTTGAGTTAGAAAAGAACATGAGTATCATTGTTATGTGAGATTTGTGGTTGAGCATTGTTGGAAACATTTGAGTTGGTTGATACATGCTTGGACTAGGGTTTTGTGAGAAAGAGTTGTCCCTTGTGGTGATTGGTTGAGTTGAGTTGATTGAGCCTAGTCAAGTGATTGTGTGAGGTGATTGTTCAAGTCCCATGAAACAAACAATTCTATAATTCTGATTTGGGTTGAGATTGAGCTTTGAGATTAGAACATATTGAGTCTCTAACAATTCTCTTTATGCTTCTATAATATTTGAGTTGAGTTAAGATTGACTTGAGTTGAGTTGAGATTGATTTGAGTTGAGATCATTGTGGATCATTGTTGTCATCCATTGTAGAGTGCATTGCCATTCATTATTGAATTCATCATTGAGCCTTGCCTTCATAGATTTGTGGATGAGATTTGAGTGCTACTTGAGCATGATTGGTTGAGCCTTTGAGAAGGCTTTTGGGACAGATTTGTGGTAGTTTTTGTGTATGATTGATTGAGCCTTTGAGAAGGCTTTTGGGACAGATTTGTGGATAGATTTGGGACAACATTTGAGCAAGTTCTTGGTGAGCTTGTTGAGCAGATTTTGAGCAAGTTCTTAGTGAGCTTGTTGAGTATTTTGAGCAAGTTCTTAGTGAGCTTGTTGAGCAGATTTTGAGCAAGTTCTTGGTGAGCTTGTTGAGAAGTTTTGAGCAAGTTCTTGGTGAGCTTGTTGAGCAGATTTTGAGCAAGTTCTTAGTGAGCTTGCTAGAGCAGATTTTGGGCAAGTTCTTGGTGAGCTTGTTGAAGCAGATTTTGGGCAAGTTCTTAGTGAGCTTGCTAGAGCATATTTTGGGCAAGTTCTTAGTGAGCTTGCTAGAGCAGTTTTGGGCAAGTTCTTGGTGAGCTTGCTAAAGCAGATCAATGGATTGCCTACCTAAGTAGATCAGTGTATTGCCTAGCTTTGAGAAGATCAAAGTAATCATTTGTATTGGGATAAGGATCCTTATTTCTATGTGAAATATTATAAGGAGATTATCTTGTGGAGTACCCCACATTGGGGGAACCATGTTAAATCTTGTGTCTCAATTATGTGTGGTGATTTGTGCACTTGTTTACTATTGCTATCTATGTCATTAATGCACACTACTATATTTGGTTATTGCAATTAAGGACACTAATTGATATTGGTTTGGAAAGAAAGTAAAAAGTGGGTGCTATACTTTTCACCCCCTCTCAATATAAGCTTGTGTTCTTCAATTGGTATCAGAGTGGGTTCCTTTGAAAAGGCTAACAACTTGAGGGTAGATTCTACAAGAACACAGATGGCTTCACAGAATGGATTATCTACAAATAAGGCTCCACTATTTGATGGTAACAATTATGCTTTCTAGAGCATGAGAATGAAGAACTACTTGATATCACAAGGATATGAGGTATGGCAGATGGTTGAAAAAGAGTATAAGGTTGAAGGTGATCCCGAGGTAGATAAGACTATCAGGAAATTGGTTGAGATCAATGCAAGGGCAATGAATTGTATTTTGAGTGGGCTACATGAAACAGATTTTGCAAAGGTCATGGTATGTAATTCAGCTAATGAAATGTGGACCAAGTTGCGAAATACTTATGAAGGAGATTCAAAGGTAAAGTTGGCAAAACTACAAACTCATAGAAAAATATTTGAGGAATTGAAAATGGAAGATTCTGAAGATATTGCAAAGTTTTTACTTCGAGTTGATGAGATTACTAACACCATGAGAGGCCTAGGATTTGAGATGAAAGAATCAGAAGTTACTCAAAAGGTTTTGAGATCACTTCCCATGAAGTATGATGCAAAGGTTTCAGAAATAGAAGAAACAATGGATATCAACAAGCTAACAATGGAAGAACTACAAGGAACTCTCACAACTTATGAGATGAGGGTGAGTAAGCATCAAGTTCCAATAAAAGAGATTGCATTCAAGGCTTCAGAGAAAAATAAAGGGAAAGTTCCAGAGATAGATAGAGATTCAGATAATGATGAGGAAGCTAACTTCATCAAAAAGAAAAAGGACTTAAGAAATTACAGGGATATGAAGAAAGTCAAATGCTACAAGTGTGGTGATTTTGGTCACTATGCACACAAGTGTCCACATGAAGAAAATAGTGATGATGAAAAATAGGGTCACAGAAGAAAAGAAGATGGAAAGTATAAGCATGACAAAGATAACAAGTACAAGCAAAGCAAGTATGAGAAGAAGAAAATTTTCGTAAGACAAAGAAAACTTTCTACATTGTAGAAGCAAGTGATAGCTCAGATCACAGTGATAGAGACAAGTCAGATGATGAAAAGGAAGAACATCTATTCCTAGGAATAGAAGGTGAAAGAGAACAGTGCTTTGTATGTGGTCAAAGAGATCACAGATCAGGATATTGCAATGGTTTTAGTGATAGTGAAGATGAGATGACACATCAAGGAAATAGGCATGGTCAAAGAAATCATGAAAGTTTGTTTGCTATAGAAGATTATAATGATCTTAGTGACAGTGAAGATGAAGAAGGGTTTTTCTATGGGATAAAAGAAGTAGAAGAAGAACATTCACTCCAAACAGAAGAAGTTAAGCAAGAGAACATTGTAAGAAAGATAGATGTCTCAGTTGATCTAAAGGAAGACTTCAATGATATCCATGAGCAACTACAAGAGGTTAAGGAGAATCTAAAAGAATTGAGATGTTCCATACTTGAGAAGTTTGATCCATCACATGACTCAAAAGGTCAAGATATTTTCACTAAGAAGGAAACATGTATTTTAGAGACAATAAATATGGATGCCAATTTGCTATTTGACACAAATGAAGAGAAAGAAGAGGAAGGTCCCAAAGCACCAAAGGTCTCATATTTCAGGTTTGGGGAATCACACTCAAAAGGAAAGGAAGTTCTAAAAGATGAAAGCAAGGAAGCACCTAAGTTTTATGAAGAAAGTTCCAAAGTTCCTATGGCTCCAAATATTCAGTTTGGATCTTGTTTTGAGATAGGTGAATCAAGTTCAAAAGGAAAAGAAATTCTTGAAGAGGAAAGCAAGGAAGAAACTAAGGAAGAGGATTTAGATACTACAAAGAAGGTTCAAGGATGCAATGCACAAGTTGAAAATGATCATAAGGATAATGGTCAAGAAAGGTATGAGGAACCAAGGCATGAACAAAGGGCTTTTCAAGGACATTGTTTTTCTTGTAATGGATTTGGACATAGGGCTATACACTGCAGGATCCATGGATCAAAGAAGTTTGATTTTGCTAGAAGAAACTTCAAAGGAAGAAGGTATGGTTTTTAGGGACATTGCTTCTTATGCAACAGGATTGGTCATAGAGCTTCTCAGTGCAAATAAAATGAGCAACATGGTTTTGGTTTTAGAGCTACACAAATCAGAAGTCATGGTCATAATGGTCATGAAAACAAAACTTCACAATACAAGGTTCAGGAAAGGAATGGATATGGAAATTATTTCAAGAAAGAATTCAGGATATGGGCACCATCCAAAGGCTACAATATCAAGTGTTTTAATTGCAATAACTTTGGACATATTGCAAAATGGTGTAGGACTCAATTCCAAATAGGTTCAAGACAAGAAGGTCAAACAGGTTCAAGAAAAGAAGGTCAAACAGGTTCAAGACAAGAAGATCAAGTAATTCATCAAGAGAAGGATATCAAAAAAATATGGAAGGAAGTTGACAGAGGAAAGAAACAATGTAATATGGGAGTAAAAGTACTCCCACCCCAAAATTAATCACCTCAAGAGAGAAGGTGGTGAGGGGGCTAAGCTTAAGAGTCATATCTTTTAGCCCCATAGGTGTCCCTTTTGCCATTGATGTCAAAGGGGGAGAGATTTGAGTAAGGGGAGAGCATTGAGTTAGGGGGAGCAGCCTCCAAAGAGAGCATTGAGTTAGGGGGAGCAGCCTCCATAGAGAGTATTGAGTCAGGGGGAGCAACTTTGATTCTCAGAGATGGTTTTTGAAGTGATTGTGGTTTTTGCATTAGAGGTGTTGCCATCAATGACAAAGGGGGAGATTGTTGGAAATTTGAGTTATTTTATGTTGTCATTGATGTCACATGGATCATTGATGTCACATGGATCACATTGAGTTTTGGTGGCCAAAGCATTTCATAAATAAGCATTTATGATATTTTGGAGAGCATGGATATATACAGGGTTTTTGTGAAAACCAAGGTAGGAAAAATAAAAGGTTTTATTTAAAACCATGGATGGCAGATTTGAAATGGGTTTTTCTTAAAACCCAGATTGGCTTTTTGTTTCATCGAAAAAGGTGCCCCGGTGATGGAGATATTTATTTTTAAATATTTAGTTTAAATTTTTTAAATTATTTAAATTTAATTTTTAAAATTAAATATATTAATTTTAGCGTCGACTAAAGAAAGGAGGAAAGGCTATATTAATTTATAGTACCGATGTCTAAAGAAAGAGGAAAGGCATATATATATGCCAACAAAAGCTTAGACTTCATGACTCCTAGCGCTTATTTTTCGAATGCCTTCGATTGGGGAACGAATTGCGAAAAGAGAGAGAAGTGTGACTTTGGTCTATTGAAAAATCATTCATGGAGTTTAATAAGATGCATAGGCATATTTGGCCTAGTGGTTCATGCACTGTGTGTTATGCAGGAGGTCCTGCGATCGAGTCCCGTCATGGTTATTTGCTTTGTTGAAGCGCTCGAAGCGTTGTTAAGTTTTTCGAAGGGTGCAGAAGTTTATGATATAAGTTTTTGTTCGTGTCCCTTTGGACACGTGAGGGCGTGTGGCCCAATGGCAGGTTGGCTATGGTTAAAGCACTGAGCAAGGAGACATCACGAGATCGAATCCCATCAGGGACAGAGGCAAGTTAATAATTTTTTTAATATATTTTATTTTTCTAAAGTTGCCCTAGGAGGAATAAGGGTTGTGATGCATGTTTAGAAAAAGAGAGATTTCTGGTGTTTCTCCTTTTGAAAGTATATCATATTATATATCATTGGAAAGCTTATTTCGAGGGCTATTTGATTAACTTGCTTAGAGGGAGAAATAAGGTGTATGTAAAGAGATATTTCTATTTTTGTAAAGGGTTTCAAAAGTGAAGGTTGTTTTGTTCTTTTTCAAAGGTGATTAATTCTTTCATGAGGGGACATGTTGTATCTTATTGAGTAGGAGTGATAAGGTGTTATTTGGATATTATTGTTGTGATATTAATCATGATCTCTAACCCTTGTTGAAAGTTGAAAAAGAAGTTTGTTGAGTGTGGCAGATTTAGTGGACATCCAATAAGGCATCAAAAGGTATGAGCAATATTCTCCATTGACTTTGTTTATGGTGGTTGATTTCTGAAATATCATTGGAGAGAAAAGGATTGATTGTGGTTTCCTTTTCGAAAGTGGTTGGTTGAATGCTTCAAGGTTTTCTGGTTTGAGAGTTGTGTTTAAACCTTGTTTTATAAGCATAGTTGTTGAAGCCCATTGGTTATGCAAAGAACTTGAGTTAGAAAAGAACATGAGTATCATTGTTATGTGAGATTTGTGGTTGAGCATTGTTGGAAACATTTGAGTTGGTTGATACATGCTTGGACTAGGGTTTTGTGAGAAAGAGTTGTCCCTTGTGGTGATTGGTTGAGTTGAGTTGATTGAGCCTAGTCAAGTGATTGTGTGAGGTGATTGTTCAAGTCCCATGAAACAAACAATTCTATAATTCTGATTTGGGTTGAGATTGAGCTTTGAGATTAGAACATATTGAGTCTCTAACAATTCTCTTTATGCTTCTATAATATTTGAGTTGAGTTAATATTGACTTGAGTTGAGTTGAGATTGATTTGAGTTGAGATCATTGTGGATCATTGTTGTCATCCATTGTAGAGTGCATTGCCATTCATTATTGAATTCATCATTGAGCCTTGCCTTCATAGATTTGTGGATGAGATTTGAGTGCTACTTGAGCATGATTGGTTGAGCCTTTGAGAAGGCTTTTGGGATAGATTTGTGGATAGATTTGTGGTAGTTTTTGTGTATGATTGATTGAGCCTTTGAGAAGGCTTTTGGGACATATTTGGGACAATATTTGAGCAAGTTCTTGGTGAGCTTGTTGAGCAGATTTTGAGCAAGTTCTTGGTGAGCTTGTTGAGCAGATTTTGAGCAAGTTCTTAGTGAGCTTGTTAATTTTGAGCAAGTTCTTAGTGAGCTTGTTGAATTTTGAGCAAGTTCTTGGTGAGCTTGTTGAGAAGATTTTGAGCAAGTTCTTAGTGAGCTTGCTAGAGCATTTTTGGGCAAGTTCTTGGTGAGCTTGTTGAAGCAATTTTGGGCAAGTTCTTAGTGAGCTTGCTAGAGCAGATTTTGGGCAAGTTCTTAGTGAGCTTGCTAGAGCAGTTTTGGGCAAGTTCTTGGTGAGCTTGCTGAAGTAGATCAGTGGATTGCCTACCTGAGCAGATCAGTGTATTGCCTAGCTTTGAGAAGATCAAAGTAATCATTTGTATTGGGATAAGGATCCTTATTTCTGTGTGAAATATTATAAGGAGATTATCTTGTGGAGTACCCCACATTGGGGGAACCACGTTAAATCTTGTGTCTCAATTGTGTGTGGTGATTTGTGCACTTGTTTACTATTGCTATCTATGTCATTAATGCACACTGCTATATTTGGTTATTGCAATTAAGGACACTAATTGATATTGGTTTGGAAAGAAAGTAAAAAGTGGGCGCTATACTGTTCACCCCCCTCTCAGTATAAGCTTGTGTTCTTCATCAACTAAAAGGTTCTCTAAAAATAATAAATCTTCAATTTACCCTTTTGATAAATCAACCATGTAAAAATAAATTTTACCCCTTATCTCTCCTTTTAAACAACAATTAAAATTTAAATTAAGCCCCTTTAAATTTAACCCCTTATAACTCCTTTAAACTATTTTTAAAACTTAGGGTTGATAAAAATTAAAATTAAAACATTTACCTCTGCCTTGGGTGAGACTCAAACCTTCTATTGCCACCTCCTCATGCATCCTAGTCATAGCCTCAGCTGTCATGAGTGCTAGGCACTCGTTTAACACCAATCGAGCACCACGTGCTCCTTAACCCTTGTTGGTGCCAAGTAAAAATAAATCGTGTGCTTCTCATGCCAAAACGATCCACCATGATTCGAACGTAGGTCTCACACTGCCCAAACACCTTAAGTCCCAGCCAAGTGCCACTAGGCCACACCGCCTAGTTGTATGGGGTTCTGCTCCTATGGAAACTTCAACCTCCTCGTTGGTGCTAAAACCAATTTCATCTTTTTTCCTTTTGCAGTCTTCAATTATGAATTGCACAATATTAAATATTATTCAAAAACTCTTGATATTGCCATTAAGGCATGTATTAATATACAATGCCTCCCCTTTCCTTGGACGTCAGCGCATTTCAATTTTTCACTTTAACCTTAGACGTCGGCAAATTTCGTTTTTAAATAATTAATTTATAAATTATTTAAATTCTTTAGAATTTAAATCTTATAAATTAATATTTAATTCCTTTGGGTTTTATTAAGGCTTAAAGCCTTCTTTGAATATACCACCTTGTATAAGTAATATTTATTTATAAAATTTAAATTCAAATTGAATTTAAATATTTTATAAAATAAATATTAAAACCTCTTTTAGCTTTTCAAAAAGCTTCCTTGGGATTTTATGAAAAACCTTTTATTTTTCTCATCCATGGTTTTAATAAAAACCAACCTTCATATGCTTCCACATAATATTAAAAATATTATGAATTTATTATGCCATTAACCTTTGCATTGTTCTTTGACATATTCCTTGACATCAATGACAACTTGACTCAAAATGTCCAATAGTATTATTCCTTATTTTTATTGGTGTTTGCATGCTTTCCCAATAATTACATTATGTGGATCTTTATTATTTCCAATATTAACTACATTATATACATCATTTGGAGGTGAAATTTTGTCACGCATTTTTCTTTGGTAGTCAAAACCAAAAAGTTTTTCAAGTGAGACGATACCTTTTGGGATATCATTAGTTCTTTTCATTACTTAATCTTCTTCATCTTCATCCTCTTGTAACTGTTGGTCTTCTTCAATCACCTAATTTTCAAAAACACCTGAGATAGTTACAAATTCAAAGATGTGTTTGTCACTTTCAAATACCTATAAATTTTTAACATTGTTAGGTATAGAAGGAAAATGAACCAATTCTATTGAGAAATTTTTAAATTTTCTTTTATCGATGGGATTTAACATACCTATTGTAATTTCCAAATAATATGCAACACAATTACTCTTTCTATAAATTATAGAAATGTTAAAGGCTTCAAATTCATCTATTAAGTCTCTAACTCTAGTTCTGTAGTGAATTAGCATTTCATATTGACATGTGTATTGCCCCTTTACTTTCCTAACAACTAATGTTGAATCCCATAAAACTTTCAAATATTAAATGTTCTTATTCAAAGCTAATCGTAATCCAAAAATTAAAGCTTCATACTTCGTTGCATTACAAGTACATGGGAATTTTAATCTAGATTCAACAAGGGAAGATCTACCTTTAGGGCTAATGATTTCAACCCCAGCTCCACTACCCTATTTTTATTTAGACGCATCAAATTTAAGTGTCCAAACAAGATGATCATCATTAAGTGGATCACAAGATAGAATTTCAACATTAGATTTATTTGTAACCAACTTGATATCCAATGTGTAAACACCTAATTTAGAATAATTATAAAGGTTTTCATTTGTTCTATACTCTGTGATCAACTCATCGATTCTAGGATCTCTTTCAATTCGAATTTAATTGGCTACCCCTTTCCAAGGTAACCACTTATGTGAGTAGACCGTGGCCATATAGACATTCAAAATTTTGCTCCAATACCTGGCCAATAACATACCATGCTTGTCAGGAATATCAACATGAATATCAATGTTTTGTTGAATTCTAGGTTTTGATGAAATAAGAATATGAATGTTATTGAGCATACCTACCACATTCACCTCAGATATATCTAATTGTACCATCATTCTATTTGAAGGAGTGGGTTTCAAACCCAACCTCTAACAAGTAACATAAGGCATTACATTACCTGACGTGCCTGAATCTACTCGACAACTATGTAAATTTTTTCTTGCAATTTTGATTGTTAGAAGGAAGAGAGGAACCTCTTATTTCTCCTTTCATAAGACAAAATTTGACTCTGTAGTTTTCCTAGCATCATTTTTTCTTGGTTGACCAAGTGCCTTAATCAAGGAATATTTTTGGTTTGTCAACTGCGCAACTTAAAAAAAATGATGTTGGCTTTGGTTTTCTTTAGATCTTCAATGATGTTGTAAGAAGTTTTTTCATGATTTTGCATATTTTGAGGTAGTTTGGGTAACTCAATCCAATATGGAGGTGGAGGGTTGTTGTTTTCCTTAGTATCTAATGGAATAATGGAATTATTTAGAGGATTAGAAGAAGTATTTGATATCTTACTCTTACTACTCAATTAGTAGTTGTGATTTCCTTTTTTAAATTGCCTAAAGGCTTGAACTTCTTCTTCTATGGGGTTATCATCCTCCTCTTCTGGATCAAAATTTTCAACAACTAAAGCAGTTCTCTTACCTTTGCTTGAACTAGCTTTATGAGAAGAGTCCTCATTAGATACTAATTCCAAATCATCCATCTATTGTTGCAAAATATCTAAAGTCACCTTAAACTTTGGGTATTCATTTTCATTGTGCTCTTTAGTGGAATGCATCCTACACCAGTTTTTCATAGTCAAATTTGAAATATTAACAATTGTATGAGATTTACTAGAACTAGTAGATGCATTATTCTGATTAGCAACCAAACTAGCTACAACCCCATTGTTTGGTCGTGTGTTCCACTATTTCCTCTAAAAACTATAGTTTATGTTTTATTGAGAGTTTTGTGGTGCTTGCTTTTGTAACTGAACCATGTCACTACTTAGATTTTGGACCAACCTCTATAGGTATTTTACCTTTGAATTAGGCTCATTAGGTTGAATAGTAGTAGTGGTAGGATTAGTTGGATTCCAAAAACCTGGAATATTTTGATTTGGTACCACGTTTTGATTTTGAACATTTTGATTTTGCAAGGTGCCTTGAGTTTGAATGTTTGGATTTTGAAATGGATTCAAACTCTATATGGGTGTTGGATTTAAGAATGTAGGCAAGGCCTGAGCATTTGTTTTTGTGGCTATATGGGTGAAATTTTTATTTTCTAAGAGTAATGGATTGGTCATATGTGTGGGTGTAGTCGGATATGTAAATGTGGAAGGATAAGTAGGCATGGTAGGGCAAAAATTATTGTAGGGCAAAGTGTTCAACATTGGATTCTACTATGATAATTACTGGTTCATCATTAGGATTTGATTGTATGCTCTAGGTTGTACTAAAATAGGTAACTATCCTATCCCATAACCCTATGGTATCAACTTATACTCAACAGTCATGGATTTCATGTATGCTAAGGCAAGAATAGTGACCAAAGTATTTCTCCTAAAAAACATAGAGGTTATGGGATCTAATGCCTTGAAGTATATCTGAAGGGCAATATCAATAGTGATAGCATAGGGAGCAATCAATATCGAATAGATTTTTTGAAATCTTGTGTTGAACACCCTCAATGGCTCATTGGATTCCCTCATGCAAGAAGAAAATTGATGATAGATTATGGTAGGATCTAAGGGTAACCTAAACTGATTCACAAAAATAGTTTCTAACTAGATCCAAGATGTAATGGAGTTGGTAGGTAGACTGATGTACCAGTCATATGCCAAGTCATCTAGGGTCAAAGGAAACATTCTACAAGCAACATATTCATGTTCCACTTGCAATTTTATTAAGATATATTTAAAAGCTTGAATGTGTTCCTCATTCAATATGGTGCCATCATGTTTATATTTGGGAAAGAATTTCTCTATGTTCTTGGGTATATCATGGGCATCCCCAAAAATTTTCAAAGGGTTACTGTGCCCTCCCATACAAGCAACATTTGCAGCCATTGGATTTGGTGGTGGTGTGACTAAAGGAACAATAGGAAGAATAGGAACAACGAGTGGATCAACTAAAATCCCACTAGGTGGTGTTGCGGGCCAAACAAGGTTAAATTATTTCATATTTTTATCACTTTCCCATGCATTAATTATAAACCTAGGGAGCTTCATAAAAGTGCAAAGGGTCTCACACAGGATCACTTACAATACCACTTTGAGATGAGTCTACTAGCTCTACTATTGGGGGGTGTTTCAAAGGTTGTCAATCATTCATTCACTCCTCAATAAATTACGTATGAATAATTAAATCTTCAGAAAGAAAACATTCATACGTGCATACTAATAACAAACCTATTGCAATCATAAAATAACAGTGCAAAAATAAACCTATGAAAGTAGTAAGCTAATCTAGAAAACACAAAGAAAGGGAAGAAATACTGGCTTGGAGTGGGCCCAGGCTCCAATAGCTTCCTCCTAGCTAAACACGCACTTAGGAACTCTTAGAAATTTATTATGATCACCAAGGAATTACAATGCTTCTTAACCTCTATACTCCTCTCTATATTATGTATTCTATCTTTGATATTTTGATATCTTATCAGAGAGGTCTGCGTGTGTTTATATAGCACACCCATAGATCTTCTGTTACAAGGTGGTTACAATAGTCGATTCATTCCAGACTAAACTAAGATAGTCTCCTAAATATAATCAACGTCTGCTAAAACTGACATTCATTCCTAATGATGGTGTGTTCTTTGATTAGTTCATGCTTCACCTGGCATAGGTAGGACATTCTCGTACGTTAATGCAACTCCCAAATTAACTTACATGATGTAGAGTTGGAACTACACCAGTCAATGTTGTCCATGTCGTGTTATCTGGTCAACGAGCAAAGAATAGAGGCACCTTATCTATGAGGAAGGTGCCTAAGTATATCAGGTGCCTTCTTTATACAGAAGGCGCCTACCTTCCATTAACACCTTCTTGGAAGAGGAAGGCACTTGCCTTCTATTGGCACATTCCTAGAAGAAGAAGGTGCTTGCCTTCTGTTGGTGCCTTCCTAGAAGAGGAAGGCGCCTACCTTTTGTTGGTGCCTTATTTGAAGAGGAAGGTTACCATGCATTAATTCTGAAAGAAACAAAGTGCCAGGTCCATGAAAAGACCTCGACTGATCCAAATCTGACTAAATCAACTATAATTCCACAAAAACACACTAAAACATACAAATTAGATAACACACATAATATTATCAAATAATTACATAACCATTCATAAAAATATACAATTCCTATTATATAGTCGCATAATGATTAATGAAATTCATAAAAAATATGAGAATTTTTGGGGCTCATCATCCCCCCATGCCTAACATATGATACGCCCTCGTGGCATCAAAACTATAGGTAGCCCTATTAACTCCTCATCATTGTCATTTTTTGATGGATCTAGTTGTACCTACGACCTGTGTTTTCTTCTTCTGTGGACCGACATCTAGAGGTGCAGTTCCTCTTTTATCATGCAGAGCTATAGGTGCTACTGTCAGCTTTTGCTCAAGTTGCTGACTCTGCTTATTCGCTTTTCTTGTCCTGGTTGCTATTGGGGGTGGTATTGCCAATGTGGTTGTTGCTGCTTGAAACGCTACTTCTAAAGCCTACCATAGGTCAGCTTTTGAGGGCCTAACAACTGTAAGAGGGATATATGAGTTATCCCTCTTGATATGAACCACCTGGGCCTTGTGTAATTGGGCTACTTCAGGAGTAAGCCCTGTATTTTCCCTCGTAATGGTAGCAGCTTCCAATTTGGGGTTATATACCCCCCATATTTCAAAATACCTCTGTATCTTGGAGGGCTGCCCCTGGGATGAACTTTAAATCTTCCAAAATGGGTTGTCCTCTATTGGATTAATGTAGATACCAGGGTCTCTCTGAACCCTCAAGGTTGACTCCCTAGCCTCCTTGGATGTTGTCATTTCTTTGAGCATCCGTTTGAACTGCTTATGCCTTTCTGTAAATGGTTGCATGTCCCATTCATCTTCTTCTATTTTGGTGAAAGTCACCTTCACCTTTTTTTGAGCTATCCTAGGCCCTTTTCCTTTTGATTGTGTAGAAACTATGGTGGCTTAGATAGAAGGTTTCTCTTCCTTCCTGGCAGTTGTTTCCTCATCATGGGGGACTTGTTCACTTTGAGGGACTTGCCCTAAAGTCCCTGGAGCTGTCTCTCCATCCTCCTATTTGTTCGGTGTTGTCCCCATTGGTCCTTCTATCTCTTCCTCTTCAGGTCTGGGGTATTCTTCTTTAACCCCTAATATTGTCTATAGTTGTTGGCTTCCACCTGGTTCTGCATTGCTTAGGTCTATGACTGAGGGCTCTATGGGTCTTCTTCTCTCCTCACTCCCAAAAATAGAGAAATTCTCTCTTGCCTCTGAGCTGTTCTACCGAGCGTCTGACCAAAATTCTCCCAAAGAGAATACTCATTCTATTAATGTGGGAGAATTTTTTGGGATCTCAATTGCCCAGTCAATTTGGGTCAATGCATCCCTTTTATCTGTAATCTTGGCCTAGAGTTACTAGTTCTCTTTCCACAACTGCTCGAGCTGAGTGATCCTTTGTGCTTTCTCTTTTAGCTCTTCTCTGTGCTTGATCTGGCAATCCTACAGAATTTGCTGGGCCATCCAGCAGTTAGTTTACCATTCCAGGGCTTCCTCTAGGGCTGTGTCGATTTGATTATTGCCCTTGGAAGTCCCTACATCCTATGGAATCTAGCTTGTCAACTCCTGAAGGGTCTGGGTTGCAAGATCGACCTTTGAGTCATCTTCCTCCTCCTTTGATGAGAGGATGATTTACCATTGGTGTTTCTTCTTGGGGGCTGGTTCTAGTGGCTAGAATTTGTCCTCATCGCTAGCAATTTGTGCCCCTTCTTCTTCATACTCAGGCACTAGGGAATGCCCTCTTTCTTCTATAAAATTAACCAGTGCCAATTGCCTGATTTCCTCTACTTCATTTTTAGGGCTATCCTCTACTTGCCCTACCTCGGCAATAGAATCCTCCCATATTTCTTGGCTGTTGTCTCCTTGTGTGTTGGAACTCTGTATTTGTGCTTCTACATGGTGGACCAACGCTGATATCAGCCCATGATGGTCCAAGGCAGAAGGTGCCCCCTTCTAGTATCTAGCTACTTCCTCCTTCAGGGCATTTTCTAGGTAGAAGAGCACATTCATTTTTTGCCCATGCACTAGGCGATTCAAGAATTGCACATGATTAGTGTGTAGATGGGTATATTTCCTGGTGCATGTAAAGAATTGAGCAACCTGCTCCAATATCTTCCACAAATTCATAGGAAGGCTACTTTTTGGTAGCCCTTACTTTTCTATCTACATGTTCTCCCTTGGAAATAGTAATTCGCGTATGGCTTCAACATTTTGCCCTTGTATGTGCACTCGCCAGTGAGAGGCAAGCTAGTCACCTATGAGATATGTTTAGGGGTGATTGGAATCTCCATCCCTCATACTTGAGCTACGTCTCCCCCCAAGGAGGTAGCAAATTCCCTAGATGCATCCATATCCTGGCTCTAACTAACCAGGATACAGTACTCAAGCCATCTCTCAGCTTTGAACTATGTCCTGACTAACCCCTTGATTCCTTCTATATCACTCGGTTCATTTTTCTTCATCGCATGATTCCTCGATCGCCCTCCCATGGCATCTTCCCTTAGGCTCTTCTATTTTTATCCTTGCCTTCTCAAGAAGGCATCTTCTTATAAGGAAGGCACCGAACCCTAGCTTTACATTTTGGCAAGGTACACCTCATAAGCTACATCGTTGGCATGATCGGCCATGGGGGGTGCATGATTTTTATGGCGGTGATATGTTTTGGTACTACATAATTTATGAACAATTACATAAAAATCTTAGTAGAGTATGCATGTACCTGATTGGATATCTCATGCATCATGGAGAGTGTCGATTCACCGATCTGTGACACGGGGGATGGGTACTTCGTTTGTGCAGATTACATCATATTTTGCTGCTGAGTTGTTTTAATGGTTGATACTAAAGACAAACTCTTGATAGGCTTACAAATCATCTGTCTATCATTTTGGAATGTGCATGCTAATCTCACCCCATAATTCTATGAGATTTTTTATTGGAGCAATTCCCTATTATATGAACGATGGTGGTAATCTAATATCGCCTTCTTGTGTGATGATCTTGTTCTGATCTAGGCACACGTGAAACTTTAAGTGTTGGTTGTATACGAAAGGTGATCTTCGGTACCTTCCTGATGTGGAAGGTACTTGATATGGTGCCTTCTTGATATGGTGCCTTCCCTATGTGGAAGGTGCTTGATATGGTGCCTTCCCAATGTTGCAGGTGCTCTTGAATGGATGCACCTTCCGGTGGTGGAAGGCGCTCTTTTTTATGATGGTGCCTTCCTACTATGGAAGGCGCTTCTGAATGGGTGCACCTTCCTAGAGTGGAAGGTGCCTTTGAATGGGTGCGCCTTCTTGGAGTGGAAGGTGCCTTTGAATACATGTGCCTTCTTGGAAGAGGAAGGCGCCTCGGCTATCATTTTTTTTTATCAAGGATGGATGTGCCTTACTGATGTGGAAGGCACCTCGGCCCTCAATTTTTTTTTTGTAGGAAACGTGCACCTCCTTTATAATGAAGGCACCTTATTTTAGTGGGGCACCTTCTTTATAAGGAAGATGCCTTATTTCAGTGGGGTGCCTTCTTTATAAGGAAAGCACCTTATTTTAGCGGGGCGCTTTATTTATAAGGAAGGCGTCTCACCTATTACTCGAAACCTCCATCATGATAGAAAATTTTCACCTTCATTAGGCATCTTCTTCTAGGAGGAAGGCATCATACCTCAAGTGGATAGTCTTATTTGACGATGAAAGCTTTCTACAAGGCTCTTTCTTGGTAGCCATGTCGTGATTGACTGGAAAAGGGTGATCAAGACTCCTCGAACTCACTTTATGCTGCCTCAACATGTTCTTGCAAGGGCTGGCATTTGAATTTCCTCTTGGGGAATATTTTGTTGCCCACCTTTGCACTTGAATAGATTCTACTTCTACCCTACGAGTGTCGATATCGAGATGTTGATCCAAATCAGGCCTGGTTTCCCAAATACCTATTCTTCATGCTGTTAGGTCCTCCACCTACAAAAAGTAAACAAAAATAAAGAAAAATACAGGCAGTTAGATGCATTCTGTGCTTGTTAGACCCTGAACCTAGGATACCTGTAGCTTTCATGCAGGTATTGTCCCTATAAAACACATCGTAATAAATAGTCAAAACATAAACTAACTACTTTTGGTGAGAACCTGCATGCACACCATTTTTCCTGCTGATATTTTGGTCTGGATTCACAAGGATGGGGTCTCCCCCATGCCTACTTTGGATTCCACCAGTAAATTCTTGGACGTGTTGTAGGGCCGCAATCGGTGGCCATTAACGGTTAATACAACATTGATGTTGTCAATGGTTATGATACGCACAACACCATTCCTGATGAGATCTACCACCTCATACGATCCCATCCATATTTGCATTAATTTGCCCTTCCTTTCTTGGAACCGAGAATCATACAACAACACCCATTCTCCTTCTTGGAACTGCTTTAGTTTAATGTGGCGATCATGCCACCGTTTCCTTTGCTTTTGTATGATATCCATTATTTTTAAAGCATCCATTCGAATTTCATCCAGCTAATTCAGTTGCTGAATCCTTTATTTTTGAGCATCATCCAGGCTCAAATTTAGTTCTAAAGTTGTTCTCAGTGTTTTGATCTCAAACTTGATGGGCATCATTGCACTCTTCCCATAGACCAATTGGAAGGGTGTAAATCTTGTGGTGGATTTCCATGTGGTGTTGTATGCCCATACTACCTCCAGTAGTCATGTAGCCCAATATTTTCTATGTTGCTACACAATTTTTATTAGGATGTTCTCTATTTCCCTATTTGTCACCTCCACTTGCCCATTTGCCTATGGATGGTAGGGTGTAGTTTTGTTGTGCCAAAATATGTATTACTTCATTAGTTCCTCAATCAACGTGGAGGTGAACTAAGGGTCTTGGTCAGTTGTTATTTCTTTGGGGACCCCGAATCATGTAAATATGTGAGCAAATAACAAATTGGCAACTGTTATTTCTTTTGAATCCCTCAATTCCTGAACTTCAACCCATTTGGTGATGTAGTCTATATAGACTAAAATAAAACTCCTACCTATTGAATGTGGGTTAATTGGCCCCACAAAATCCATACCCCACTTGTTGAAGGGTTCGACGTGTACCTAAATCTGGAGGGGAATTTTGTCACAATGGGTTGGTCTGCCCATTCTTTGGCATTCATCACACTTGTTGGCGTATGCGGATGCATATTTGAATAGAGTGGGCAAAAAGTACATGTCTTGTAGGATTTTATAGGTAGTTCATTTTCCCACAAAGTTTCCTCCACGTGGTTCATCATGACAAGCTTTGAGTATTTTTGAGAACTCTTGTTCTGCTACGCATCTCCTTATGATCTCGTCATGTCTTGTTTTTAACAGGAGGCCATAAATCCATAGGAAATATGTGATTTTATCTATTACCACCTGCTTTTCTCGAAAGGAGAGAGCAGGTGAGGTTCTTTCGATGGCCAAGTAATTGGCTATATCTACATACCATGGTATTTTTTCACTGATGGTGAACAAATGCTGGTCCAAAAACTAGTCTTCCACTACTGTATGGTCCACTGGTATCAATCTAGATAGAAAATTTGCTATAATGTTGTCCTTGCCCGATTTTTTGACTATTGTTATGTCAAATTCCTACAATAGTAGGAGCCACCTGATAATTATTCCACCAATATCCTGCTTGCTCATTAAATATCTGATGACCGCATGGTTCGTGTGGACAAAAACTTTATATCTAGTGATATAATGGCAGAATTTGTTTATGGCATGCACAACTACAAGGAACTCCTTCTCTGTCACCGTGTAGTTGAGCTCGTCTCCTACCAAGTTTTTGTTGACATAATAGATGGCATAAAATTCCTTGCCATCTCTATCCAAGGACTGCTCCGATCACATTGTTGGATGCATCACAATAGACATGAAAGTGTATGGTCCAATCTGGTCCTCTCAAAACCAGTGTAGATATCAGTTTCTCCTTGAGCAACTAAAATGCTTCTTCACAGTCTTCCATCCAATTGAACTCCACATCTTTAGACAATAGAGTGTGTAGTGGTTTTGCAATCTTACTTAATTAGATGATAAATCACTGGTAGTACCCGACAGATCTTATCCTGGTCTTCTTATCCTCTCTGGATTTGATTATATCCATTGAATCCATCTAGGAAGGAGAAATACTTTCACCTCAAAAGTATGTCCAAGACCTGATCAATGAATGGGAGTGGGAAGTGGTCCTTATTGGTTGCTTTTTTTAACACTCTATAGTCTACATATATTCTTCACTTCCCATTATTCTTGGGGACTGCCACCAGTGGTGACACCCACTCACTATTAGAAATTGGATAGATGAATCTGAAAGACAAGAGTTTTTGTAGCTCTACTTTGACAATGTCTTTCATTATTGGATTCATTCTTCCTTGTGGTTGCCTACTCGGAGTTTCTTGTTCATCGAGGTATATTAGATGGGTACATATCTCTAGAATTATTCCCTTCATATCCGAGTAATCCCATGCAAATGCTCGTTGGTGTCTTACCAGGAGCTCTTCTACTTTTGTCAATTGTGTGGGAGTCAACCCACTACTGATGTTTAACGTCCTTCTTGGCCCAACATTTATCTATTAAATGTGGTGATCTTAGGCTCTAGCCAATGGACACCCAGGTGCGATGAAGGAGGATTCTCCATGGAGGAACTCTACAATAGCACCATCCTCATATTTTTCTTTCACCAACTCATCCAACACCATCACCTGCTGGATTATGGACAGCTTATGATCTTCATGCTTGGTCAATGTAGGTTCTCCCAACGAGTTAATGGACTGTGCAAGGGGTGAAATGATCAATATTTTGATGTTTTATCCATTAGAGATGGTCATCAACCCATCACAATAGTTGATGTAAGCATCAGTTGTTGCCAGCCATGGCATTCCCAAGATGAGCAGGTAGCCACCTAGCCTAGTTTTAGACTACAAAACTAGGAAGTCGACTGGCTATTCCCATGCATTAACTATCACTATTACATCCTCAAGAATTCCTTTCAGTGCCACGGTTGATCGATCGGCTAGCTACAACACTATCATGGTGGGTCTTATGTTCGTGAGTTGTAGCCTCTACATGGTATCCTGATGTATTATGTTGATGGCTACTTCGAGATCGACCAACATATTGAACAAGGAATGTACTTCAATTTTTACAGTCAACACTAGGCTGCTCGGATCCGTGTACTTGGTATGACACATCTTACCAATCATAAAATCTGCTAATTTACCCACGACATTGATATTTTGGGTTGATTTTTGTCATGGCCTTCTTAGGCACATCTCCCTTATCGCCTTGGTATATATAGGGACATATTAGATAGCTTGAAATAGTGGAATTATCACTAAGAGGTTCTTCATGCTAGATAGGATATCAAACTCTGACTACGTTAGTTTCTTCTGTTCTTGCAATTGATAAGGAAATGGAGCCTTTGCTCTCTCAGCTACTTCTTCTACCACCTCTTCTATAAGAGGTGTTTCTCCTACATCTTCCTCCTCTTCTATCAGCAAAGGTGTTTCTACTCCTAGCTATCTACCAGACCTAAGCTGAATATGATACATCGGATACATCTTGCCTTCCATGTTGTATGCTGGATGATTCACTCTGTTATTTAGATTTATCGTTGGTTGTGTGGGTAGTTGCATAGGTCTCACTACTGGAAAGACCAACATGTTTTGATGGGGGTGAGCTAGCGCTATATTTTGTGGGACCAGATTCCATGGAGTGTGTCCTCTCCACTACTACCCTAGATATTGATATGCCATCCAGGGCTGTTGATTCAAGAATGTTGTTCTTGGGAGTGTGTTAGACCAAGGTGATGGCCCCCACCACTTCATGTTAGGTGGTTGAGGTGGGCCTTATGACATGTATGGTCCTACCCCATATGATGGCATTCCAGTTGGCATATTCCTTGTAGGGGGTTTTGGCCAACTCTTCTGATTGCCTATGAAATAGGCCTTCATAGCTTCAGCATCCTCCTAATTGCTAGGCAATTTTGAGCATAATCGGGTCTTATGGTTCAGCCTGCAAACTGTGCATACTCTAACTTTGTTCTTCGAGAATGCGTTCTTTGCATGCTTTCCTCTGTATTTTCGGTAGAAATAAGCCAATGTTGCGTCATTTTCTTACTTATTTTTCTCTAAAAATAATGTATCCATCTGTAATGCTAGAGACAAAAGCATTTCGCTTTTTAGATCCTCTAGCATTTTGTCTATTTTTATTTTCATGACTGAAGCATCACTTTCATGGTTCTAGAAGTGGTCTTGCCTCTCCTTCTTGAGTAATTCTGACATAGTTGTAGGATGTATTCCATAACGTGCTGGTAGAAATCACCTCAAGAAATCATGTTGAGAGCCTCCAGTGATTCATTATTAAGTCCTCTCAAAAATATGCTTTTGAGAGATTTATCAGATAGCTTCACGTGAGGAGACCATTGAAGATTGAAATTGAATCTCTCCTAGTACTCTTCGAGAGACTCGTCCTATTTCTGCATCATGCTCATGAATTCCTCTTTGGAGTCTCTTTCTCTCATGAAGTCTTAATATTGCTCTAGAAAGATATTCTTCATTTGATCTCATGTGGCAATGTGTTTCTCCCCTAGACCGATGAACCATCGCAGAGTTGCATCATCCAATGTGGAAGAAAAGAGCTTCAGCTTTGATGAGGCCTAAAAATGCCTCATTATTGCACAATGTTTGACTACCATATGATAAGTTAATTGCCAAATAGTTGACTAAAATATACTATTTGTTAAGTTTTTGCATGATTTTATGTTAGGAATATTATATCTCTATTTTTGAATATTATATCTTTGTTTTTGACTATTTTCAGCATTTTGTGATTGATTTTGCTTGATTAAGTACCAAGTAAAAACATGCATTTCAATTAACAAAATGTGGTATGCTGATATCCATTAACTTATAAATGGTTTCTTAATTTTTTCCTGACCTTCAACTTGTTTCAAATCCACATTGAAGCCAAAATTTTAGGACTGTCATAAATCTAAAAATCTGGAAAAATCAGCCATATAAAAATTAGCAAGCTGTCACTTTATAGGAACACCTTGAAGTTGTCAAGAAAAACATGATGATATGGATGGAATGAGTTCATAAGGACTACAAAATACATTTGACCTATTTAGAAGCATTCCTACATGGTCTAAATAGGCAGCAACAGGGTGTAACAGAGCAGGGGCAATTGTGCAGCACTGTTGCACTATTTCAGCATGGTCACTTGGTGAATGAAGTGTATAAATTTAGTAGCAGCTTGATGTACTCCTTCATGTTGATATTTGAATAATTTTTCCATGTTCTAATTTGATTGAATTTGTAAGAAATGCCAATATTCTACAACTATGTAGCAAAACTAGAAAATGCAGTAATTTACCATGTAAATTCCAGCAAGCTACCAATGAATGGCAAGGCATGAAATTCACATCCAAGGAAGAATGAATACTATTGCAATCTGATCCTGAAGGCTAATCCACATTAGAAATGTAGAAAAAACCATTTGGATTCAACATAGTTTGTCATTCTAAATATCTTTGGAATGAACACAATGTCTTCGAAATGAGAATTGTAGTGTCTTCGAAATGAGCCACTTATCTTCGGAATGAAAATAGAATGTACTTTTTGACTTGTTGATTGAATTTTTGTGGTGGAAAATGGGATGAGAAGGTTTATAAAGTTAAGGGAAAATATCTCCCATTTTATTTTTCCGTCCTTGCCATCCAAAGCCACCATTCATTGAAAAGATCAATTTTGATCCTCTTCTAGGATGAACCCAGAAAAACTGTAGCATAATAGAAAGTTGTTTGCAACACAGGAATGGCATATTTTGAAGTGGAGAATGATGTGTGAGATATTTCTAGACTCCTCCCATGTACTCCCACCACTGAAGATGCTTTCTAAGGGCCAATGACTACTACCGCAACACAAACCGTCCCGTATTTGCATTTATTTTAGATCCAGAATTATTGGCAAATCACTGTAACGTAGCACATAGGCTTATTTGAGCATGGGATATGTTGTAAATGTTTATATAAATAACATATCTCCCTCCTTGGTTGAGCCAATTAGGAATTAGGATAGAGGAGAGTTTTCAATTGCAGTAATTAGGATTGTACAATAATTTTTTGTAACATTTTTTAGCATGTTTTGTCATCAATAAAAGTGCAGCTATTTATCATTTTATGTTGAGTGTTAATTAGTTAAGGAGTGCTTTTCACCTCCTTCTAGATCAGGAAGTATGGGCCCACTTTTAGATCTAGAAGGAGGGATTTTATGGCAGGTTTTAATCTGTAATTTTGCTACAACAAAATTAATAGATTGCTTGCCAGATTTCATTTTCTTGTTTTTATTTTGTATTATGTGATTTATTTTTTCTATTATGTTTATGTACAGCATTTGTGTGTATGTCAGCTGACAAATTATATTACACATTTTTCCTTTGTTTTCCATGTTTTCCTTGTTTTAGAAACTTTCCTTTTTAGCATATTTCATTTTGTTGTCAATTCCTATAGCATAAGCTTGACAACCTTTTGTGGCAGGGCATTGACAGGTGTTTTTAGAATAAGTTTCATTTACAAGCATCATTTCAATTCTACAAAAGTAGATTAGATTTCAATTTAGCAATTTCAATTATGCAAGAGTAACTAGATTTCAATTCTACAAAAGTAGATTAGATTTCAATTTAGCAATTTCAATTCATGCAATTGTAGTTAGTTGTTAAATTCTGCAATTTAGATTTAGTTTTCAATTCTTGTAATTTATTTCAGTTTCCATTCTTCATACTAGGTTTAGTGTGACACCAAAAGGCTAAACCAAAATCTTCTTCACCAATAAATTCTTGAAATTTGAATGCCTAAATTGTACTCTGCCCTAGCTTTCTATTGTAGACAACCTTGGACACCACCCCGGATTGATAAATCATTGAGATTAAATGATGGGACTCAACGACACTCATAATTTTGGCATCGTTTTCGGGGAACATGGTGTTGTTAGAGGGTAAAAGTAGTCAAATAATTATTATTGTGCTAAGTTATGAAGTTCAGAGTTAAATCTGAATGTACTAGCTGGTATAAATAATAATTATTGATAGTTGCATTTCAATTCATTTAGAAAACAAGCAACCATAGGGAGGTGATCTTCACACTTGGGGGTTAAATTGCCTAGTTTGAATTCTTCTCAAAGAGAGATCCCAACAACAAAAAACAGGGCAAGTAAATCAACCACCACCTTCAGCCCAACCTATGGCCAATATGAATAATACAGGACAGGCAACCCCTGTCTATGTAAGCTAAAAAAAAAAATGAAAAAAAATATACAAAAAAAATGAATAATTCAGTAGTGAAAACCTTCTTGGAGGCGCTACTGAGTTGGCTTGCATGAAAACTAATTTTTTGAAATCCATTGCCTTGTTGATCTACCCATCATTGTTCCACCATTGTACAAATCTCACACTACACATGTGTTATGTTTTTTTATGTTTTTAGATAGCCTGCTAACAATCATCAAAAACAGCTTGTAAGGTGCATGACCAATTTTTAGGACAAGAAGGTGTGTGTTTCTTGCATTTAATTCATAGTAAACATTTAGCATTTAGTGTATGATAGTCGGTATTTGGCATAAACTATTCATACAATAGTGACAAGTTGAAAAAAAGGAACATGTTCAAAATGTCAAGAAACACCCCCTTATGCCTTTAATTGCATAGAAATTCCAAAACTATGCAAAAAAAACCTGATTTTGGGACAAACATGGCAGCAATTCTATTTCAATTTATAAGGCAAATTTTAGAAGGAGAACTGCAAGTTTATATCTCATAATTGTCTGATAAATTGAAGGAGGATAATCAACAAAATGCACCTGAAGGTTCTATTTTAGTACTACTGTAATAAAATAGCAACATACAAAACAAAGAATAGCATCTAAACAAAAGGATAAAGAAATGATTTTTTGATGTTATGGAAGGCTTATACACTCTAGAGATGGACCCATAATAGAATCTATAGCTAACTTTTGCATAGGAGGTCATTTATGCATTTTGTTGAAGATCTTTGGAATGAGAAAACATCTTCAGAATGAGAAGTATAGTCTCTTCGAAATGAGAAAACATCTTCGGAATGAGAAGTATAGTCTCTTCGGAATGAGAAAACATCTTCGGAATGATAAATGCAGTCTCTTCGGAATGAGAAAACATATTTGGAATTAGAAATGTAGTCTCTTCGAAATGAACAGACATCTTCGGAATGAGAAATGTAGTCTCTTCGGAATGAACAAACATCTTTGGAATGAGAATACAGTCTCTTCGGAATGAGCAAGATATCTTCGAAATGAGTAGAAACTGTACCAAAATTGCTAAAAATGCTATAGAATAGAAAAAATATTAGGGTACATCAAATATTGAGGTTTATAAGGCTCTACCACAAGTAATTACATCCCTCAAGCATTTCAAATAAAACAAATTATCAATTTTGTTCAAAAGGTGCAAACAACAAAAATAAGCATTCAGGCTGAAATGTTGTTAAGAACAGAAAGTTCCATCAGTAGTAGTGCATCTGCCAAATACGGTTCCACTTGATATAGTGCAATAAGGAGCAATTTCTCAGTTGGCAGGTAGCAAAGGATGTTCACAAGAATAAAACCTGCATATTACTATGGCCTACTAAGATGCATGAGGGCATGCATCAATTCAAGTTGGGGGGATGATGAGGCCTAAAAATGCCTCATTATTGCACAATGTTTGACTACAATATGATAAGTTAATTTCCAAATAGTTGACTAAAATATACTATTTGTTAAGTGTTTGCATGATTTTATGTTAAGAATATTATATCTTTGTTTTTGACTATTTTCAGCATTTTGTGACTGATTTTGCTTGATTAAGTAGCAAGTAAAAACATGCATTTCAATTAACCAAATATGGTATGCTGATATCCATTAACTTCTCAATGGTTTTTGAATGTTTTCCTGACCTTCAACTTGTTTCAAATCCACATTGAAGCCAAAAGTTTAGGACTGTCATAAATCTGAAAATTTGGAAAAAACAGCCATATAAAAATTAGCAAGCTGTCACTTTATAGGAACACCTTGAATTTGCCAAGAAAATCATGATGATATGGATGGAATGAGTTCAGAAGGACTACAAAAGACATTTGACCTATTTAGAAACATTCCTACATGGTAGAAATAGGCAGCAACAGGGTATAACAGAGCAGGGGCAATTGTGCAACACTGTTGCACTATTTTAGCATGGTTACTTGGTGAATGAAGTGTATAAATTTAGTAGCAGCTTGATGTAATCCTTCATGTTGATATTTGAATAAGTTTTCCATGTTCTAATTTTATTGAATTTGCAAGAAATGCCAATATTCTACAATTGTGTAGCAGAACTGGAAAATGCAGTAATTTACCATGTAAATTCCAGCAAGCTACCAATGAATGGCAAGGCATGAAATTCACATCCAAGGAAGAATGAAGACTATTGCAATTTGATCATGAAGGCTAATCCACCTTATAAATGCAGCCAAAACCATTTGGATTCAACATAGGTGGTCATTCTAAAGATCTTTGGAATGAACACAATGTCTTTGGAATGATAATTGCAATGTCTTCGAAATGAGCCACTTATCTTCGAAATGAAAATAGAATGTACTTTTTGAATTTTTGACTGAATTTTTGTGATGGAAAAGGGGATGAGAAGGTTTATAAAGTTAAGGGAAAATATCTCCCATCTAATTTTTCCATCCTTTCCGTCCAAAGCCACCATTCATGGAAAAGATCAATTTTGATCCTCTTCTAGGATGAACCCAGAAAAACTACAGCATAATAGAAAGTTGTTTGCAAGATAGGAATGGCATATTCTAAAGTGAAGAATGATATGTGAGATATTTCTAGACTCCTCCCATGTACTCCCACCATTGAAGATGCTTTCTAAGGGCCAATGACTACTACTGCAACACAAACTGTCCAGATTTGCATTTATTTCAGATCCAGAATTATTGGCAAATCATTGTAAAGTAGCACATAGGCTGATTTGAGCATGGGATATGTTGTAAATGTTTATATAAATAACATAGCTCCCTCCTTGGTTGATCCAGTTAGGAATTAGGATAGATGAGAGTTTTCAATTGTAGCAATTAGGACTGTACAGTAATTTTCTGTAACAGTTTTCAACATGTTTTGTTATCAATAAAAGTGTAGCTATTTATCATTTTTTGTTGAGTGTTAATTAGTTAAGGAGTGATTTTCACCTCCTTCTAGATCAAGAAGTATGGTCCCACTTTTAGATCTAGAAGGACGGATTTTATGGCAGGTTTTAATCTGTAATTTTGCTACAACAGAATTAATAGATTGCTTGCCATATTTTATTTTCTTGTTTTTATTTTGTATTATATGATTTATTTTTTCTATTATGTTTATGTACAACATTTATGTGTATGTCAGCTGACAAATTATATTATGCATTTTTCCTTTGTTTTCCATGTTTTCCCTGCTTTAGAAACTTTCCATTTTCAGCATATTTCATTTTGCTGTCAATTCCTATAGCAAAAGCTTGACGACCTTTTGTGGCAGGGCATTGACAGGTGTTTTTAGAATAAGTTTCATTTACAAGCATCATTTCAATTCTACAAAAGTAGATTAGATTTCAATTTAGCAATTTTAATTATGCAAGAGTAACTAGATTTCAATTCTGCAAAAGTAGATTAGATTTCAATTTAGCAATTTCAATTATGCAAAAGTAACTAGATTTCAATTCTGCAAAAGTAGATTAGATTTCAATTTAGCAATTTCAATTCATGCAATTGTAGTTAGTTGTTAAATTCTACAATTTATATTTAGTTTACAATTCTTGTAATTTATTTCAGTTTCCATTCTTCATACTAGGTTTAGTGTGACACCAAAAGGCTAAACCAAAATCTGCTTCACCAATAAATGCTTGAAATCTGAATGCCTGAATTGTACTCTGCCCTAGCTTTCTATCGTAGATAGCCTTGGACACCACCCCAGATTGATAAATCATTGAGATTAAATTATGGGACTCAATGACACTCATCAAGCTTCTACGTATCATATTTTTAGTCGATAGAACTGCATAAAACATCAAACTTAAATAAGAATAGGTCAGGGTCCTCGGTTGGGTATCCTTTGAAGGTAGGAAGGTGAGCAGGGGATATGCTTTTCATTTTGGTATCTCCTACTCCTTCATCAATCAAGAAGCTAAATCTAGATGAAACTTCTACGTCGGCCATTTTTTTAGGAAATGTGATCTCTAATGCATTACTTATGGCCTTACGATCGTTCAAAATATTTTGATTCAAGGCTCTAAGGTTATCTGGTGTTATCGTCCGATCTTCTACAATTTTCCACAACAGGTCTTCCTCTAAATGTATCCTTTTAAACAAGGGGTTTATGATGGTTCGTTCTTCCCCAAGTTGATGGTATGAGGAAGCACTTTGCACAAAGTGTCGATCCTCACTCTAGTGGAGTTTTGGCTATGAGTTAGGCAAATCTAGTTCAAGCTCAGAGTGTTTGGTCGACTCAAGTTTTGGAGAACTTTGTTTTACAAACTAAATTCCAGGTCCTCTTCTTCTCAAAGAACTCATACAAGGTTAGATAGAAGGTTTCAGGTATTACAATTGATCTAGTAGAGGCACTTCCTCGAAAATGATGCCAAAATGTTGCGGGCCAAACAAGGTTAAATTCTTTCCTATTTTTGTCACTTTCCCGTGCATTAATTATCAACCCAGGGAGCTTCATAAATTTGTGAAGGGTCTCACACAGGATCACTTATAATACCACTTTGAGATGAGTCTGCTAGCTCTACTATTGAGGGGTGTTTCAAAGGTTGTCAATCATTCATTCACTCCTTAATAAATTATGTATGAATAATTAAATCTTCAAAAAGAAAACATTCATACGTGCATACTAATAACAAACCTATTGCAATCATAAAATAACAGTGCAAAAATTGACCTATGAGGCAGTAAGATAATTTATAAAACACAAATAAAGGTAAAAAACATTGGTTTGGAGTGGGCCCAAGCTCTAGCAACTTCCTCCCAGCTGAAAACGTACTTAGGAACTCTTAGAACTTTATTATAATCACCAAGGAATTACAATTATTCTTAACCTCTGTACTCCTCTCTATATTCTGTATTCTATCTTCGATATTTTGATATCTTATCAGAGAGGTTTGCGTGTGTTTATATAGAATACCCACAGATCTTCTGTTACAAGGTGGTTACAATAGTCGATTTATTCTAGACTAAACTAAAATAGTATGGTAAATGTAATTGACATCTGCTAAAATTGTCATTTGTTCCTAACGGTGGCATGTTCTCTGATTGTTTCGTGATTCGCCTACCATAGGTAGGAAATTCTCATACGTTAGTGCAACTCCTGAATTAACTTACATGACGTAGAGTTGGAACTACACCAGTCAATGTTGCCCACGTCACGTTATTTGGTCAACGGGCGAAGAATAGAGGCACCTTCTCTATGAGGAAGGTTCCTAAGTATATCGGGCACCTTCTTTATACAGATGGCACCTACCTTCTGTTAGCACATTCTTAGAAGAGGAAGGTGCTTGCCTTCTATTGGCACCTTCCTATAAGAGGAAGGTGCTTGCATTTTGTTGGCACCTTCCTGAAAGAGGAAGGCGCTTGCCTTTTGTTGGCACCTTCCTAAAAGAGCAAGGCGCATACCTTCTTTTGGCACCTTCCTGTAAGAGGAAGGAACCTACCTTTTGTTGGTGCCTTCTTTGAAGAGTAAGGTGCCTACTTACCATGTGTTAATTCCAAAAGAAACAAAGTGTCAGGTCCATGAAAAGACCTCTACTGATCCAAATCTGACTAAATCAACTACAATTCCACAAAAACACACTAAAACATACAAATTAGATAACACACATAACCTTATCAAATAATTACATAACCATTCATAAAAATATACAATTCCTATTATATAGCCACATAATGATTAATGAAACTCATACAAAATATGAGCATTTTCGAGGCTCATCAGGTGGAATAACAACTACTTCACTCTTGGATCTTCTATGTCTTTGAGTAGGATATAGGCTTTGTAAAATGGTATCTTCTATAGCATTATACCTATTAATGATACCCTTAGGTTCCATCTTAACAATGACAACAACAAGTATTTGTTAACAATGCATCAATTAAACCATAACAATAAGAAATATTCTCAATTTATAAAAGGTTAGTATAAATCCATCATCAATTAAAGAAATTTCCAATCAATTAATATGATCACCTATCAACAAAACCTCGTTAGCCAAGACCAATACCTTCAAATAAGCCTTTCAAGTAACAATGAACAATTTAGCATTTACAATAATAATGAAATGACCAATTCAAGCCTTCCTTCTAGTGCTAATTTTGTTGTGCGTTGAGGACTTAGAGAAAATCATTAATTTAGAGCTCTCTCAAGTAAAAATGAATAACTTACAATCTAAAGTAACAATGAAATAAACCAATTCATGCCCTCCTTCTAGAAACAATTCTATTGAGTGATACTTTTTCCCAATGGCAAAACCACCATCACATTTAAGGTATTTGTTAGAAAACCCTCTCTTGTAAAGAAATTCAAAATATCTCCAAGGTTCTTATTTAGTTAACGTGTGTTTAAGTGCTTGTTAAAATATGAAAAATGTACTAAAATACCTTAGAGGTGCAAGTAACTATTAACAAGGGACCTGTGGTTTGGTATTACTTTGATTTGCTATGCTCTTTATTGTTCATGAAATTTGAAAAAAAAACAAAAATGTAACATTATTGGTCCTCTATGACCATCCTGGAACAATGATTTAATTCATTTTATCTCAAAGTGTTTTAAGTAGATTTTATCTTCTATTGTTAAGTAGACTTGTAAAAAAATTTATCTTCCTTTGTTAAGTTTTACTTTGAGCACAAAATAAAATGACTAAATCTAACTTTGAAAGGTGAATCTGGAATGGTGATTTAATTCATTTTATCTTGCTTTGTTAACAAATTTTTATCTTGCTTTGTTAAAAAAAATTAAAATAATAAAACCTGTGGAGTGCAAGAATCTATTTTGGAACCTTAAAAAAATACCTTAATTAAATGTGTCCAAATAATTTAACAAGTTAGCCTTAAGAAACAAAATTATTTGGATGCTCTAATTACTTCAAAACCCCCATTATTGATTTTAGTGCAAAACGATGTAACATTTTAGGGCTTCAAGTTTTTGATGGAACTTAAAGAAAATAAAATGGAAAATAAATAAAAATAAAAGCTAAGGTTAGATAAAAGTATAAAAATCTAAAATAATATGAAACAAAGTGCATAAAAGTGATCAAAGAGAGCTATTGTAAATGAATCCCTCTTATTTTGTAGAAAATGGAATACTATGAATATTAAAATAAAACCAGGTTAGACATGCATCCACACAATCTAAATTTGGTTAAGTGCAAGAGTCTGAGGAATAAAGGTATGCATTAAAAACATTAAATGATGCTACCATATCCATGCATAAAACATCATAGAATGAACTCAATACATGTATAAGAAATATTTGCAATAAGAATTGTATTCAAAACCTTATTTGGCTACATACAAGGTGGAGAAATCAATCGCAATAACTTGGAAGCCTTCCAATCCTTTCCACGCTCCCTTTTTTCAAAAAAATCTAGCCCTTGTACTATTTTTCAATGTTGTATTTAAAAATTTCCAATAAATCCCTTCGTTTTTTTCAATTTTTGGCTTGCTTTTCCAAATTTTCGCTTGCTTTTCCAATATTTGGCCTTCGTAATGCCTTGTGCAAGTGTCTATTTTGTTTGTATTCTTTCTTTGCATGTTATGACAATCAACATGGTATAAATTTTATCCTTTCGTAACCATTATATCTCACTTGTAATGGATGCCCTTTGATAACATCTTTATAATTATTTTATAACTAATTTCGACCATGTGATATAATATCATACTAGGTTCTAGCCATCCTTTTCACGGTCAGCACCATGTACAACATGCAGAACATGTACTTTTATAAAATGGTAATGAAAGTATTCAGTGGGCACCCTTAAAACCTTATCGATTCCCACCATCTTCATGATAATATAGATCATACAAATAGAATAACCTTCTATGAGCAGACTAAGAATGAATGAAAGACCAATATGTGTGATTTTGTATACGTAGAGCTCCCATTAATCTATTCTAACGTCAATATTTTACAATATTTGTACACTGTTAACTAAACTTATTTTTTTGTTGTATTGTGTGATGGAAGGCTTCCATAGTACAAGACAAATGATTTGATTTTCTTGCTCTTGTTCTTCTATGCATGATTGTAATGGTTGATAAGGCAAGTTCTGGTCTTACTTCTCCAAGTGTGTGGGTTGCACCTCCTCAGTGGCACTCTGCATGGCCCTATCTTCCTTAGATGATGAATTTTCAACATTTAAACATGTGATGCCTATTGATAGCATATGCACATCTCTACTAGTGTGATACCTTCCTTTTGACCATTGAAAGTACCTTTGTGTATCGTGTATCCTACCATGACCTCCTTTTGGGAATCCTCCAACCATGAACAACTCCTCCATTGATAGTGATAGTGACGAAAATTTTCCTAGGTGAAACATGGGCTCTACTTACTCCATTCAATCACCTCTTTAGAAGCTAATCACTGCTATAAATCTGCATGGCCTACATGTTGTATGGGCACCATAGTTTATGTATTAGAAACATCCTAACTATTTGCATCTTCAGTAAGACTCGGTGGTCTTGACATAACAATATAGATAGGTAAATGGCCTTCCCATCCATTTCTTCACATATCCTCACTCTATATTTATTGGTGCAGCATGACAGGAATGAATCCATGAAACCATATTGAGCCAAATAGGAGAACGCATGACAAAATACTGACCCCAATTCTATAACTACAATGGACAATGTATCCAGAGTTATTTTATCACATCTATAATGAAAAACATACCCCACTGTAATAATACTCTCTCAATATGATTTGAAAACCCACTACATTCGTATTCTACCAGTTTCTAGGGTCACTATTTGTACTAGATTGGAAGAAATATCTTGGTCCTCTTCAAATCCTGAGTGTTGTGTGTATTTTGAGCAAATATTGACATCATTGTTTGCTTCTACTATTGCTTTAGTTCCACATTTGGGATGCGAGGTAGAGAAAAAGAGTATAAACTAAATCCAACACATAGTGGTATATGACCACATTGTGGTGGTCATCCCTTGCATAGTCACATGTGAACTTACCCATAACCTACCATGTGTCATCACATTACCATAGTTGTCTTCATCCCCTGTGCATCATGTCATCGATCTTATGTATTCCTTGTCATTCATCTAGGTTGGTCCACAATCCATGTTGTCAGCCCTCTTTGGGCTGAGTTATCATCAGGTCTTACTATCCATCCATCCACATCATCATCCTATCAACATGTGTAAGTCATTCATGCGATTCACATCCATTGGTTGGTTTCTCCTTGAGATCCATGCTAACAACATTTTAGTAAACCTATCATCCAACCAAATCATGCCAATTAGACCCTTTAAAAAATGAAATCAAACCATATATTAATATTTTCAACATAATAAAACTAAAACCTAAATTAAAAATTTTTCAAGATAATGAAGTCAAACCCTAAAATTGTCTCTTAATAAAACAAACCTTACATTTATACTATGCATACCTATATATATGTATGCATATACATAAATATATATAATTTCCTATTTTTATTTTTCTTTTTTATTTATTTATTCTTTATTTATTTATTTATTTATTTTTGAATTAATTAAAATCAAATGTTTGAATTGATTTAATTCACAACATTAACATTAACGAACATTACAAACCTAATCGACAATAAAAACTAACAAGAAACTAAGCCTATTAACCTAACCAAAAAACTAAACAGTTTAAAATCAATTAAAAGGAGACACTAACCAACAATGAACCTTGGAATCTACATTGCAAACTCATGGGTAGGGACCTATCAATCAATCACTCAATGCAAACCAAATTTAATGTGGGTCCCTAGATTTGGCGCAAGTTGTGCAATGGCCCTGCAATACTTGGGTAGCATGTTCATCCTCTAGGGTATGACCCTCTTCTTCATCTGATGAACTATAGTCAACAAATGTGCTACCTCATCCTTGGATGTAGATGGTGATATCACCCAAAATGGGCTCAATTCAGAGCACTCTACCTCCCCATCCGAACTACTTTATTGGGAGATAGGTACCTTTTCTTCTCTATCGAGGGTATCCTTGCATTGTTCTTCTAATGAGTCTGACTTGACATATTCTTCTATGGTGGCTAGTAGTGGTAGCACAATTTTTTGTCCTTCTACATGTCGAATTAGGGCTGAAATGATCATGTGGTGAGCCAATGTCATCTACATGCCTACCTTATATTTTTTGGATTCATCCTATAGGGTGCTCACAAGGTAAAATGGGATATTGATCCGATCACCATGCAACAAGTGGTTCAGGAAGCAGAAGTGGTTTGCATTGATGAATGAATATCTCTTGATCCAAGTAAAAAATCAAGCCAATTGCTTGAACATAAAGCTTCCATGCATCTAGGAGATATTGCTTTGGCAACCCCAAATGCGTTAAATGCATAGTCGATTGTCCAAATAATTTTTGGGCACATTGCTCAATATTATCACCCTTATATATTTTCTCCCCTATGCATGGTAGGTCGGTGACTACTGCAATGTGTTCTTCTATCACCGGTATGACCAGACCCCTCATGCACATGATCACATTAGCCATGGATGTTGCAAATTCATGAGTTGCAACTAGATCTTGCTCTTGGCTGACCAAGATGCAATAGTTCAACCAACCCATGGCTTTGAATTATTCTCAAACTACCCCTATTATGGTTGTGAGATTTGTGGGCTCATTCTTCTTCTATGCATGATTCTTTGATGGTCCTCCCATGGCTATCACACTCTATTTTTTGTATTACTAGTACTCAATAGCAACTACACCCATATTAGTAGCATGTTAAAGCATGTGACTACATCCTTGCTAGTAGTGTACCAAGGCATGCAACTACACCCCCATCATTAAAGACAATTACAATATCCTCATAATTAATTTTAATTCATGCACCCGTATGTAGTTGGATTCTATTGAAACTTCCTCCCATGCCTAATTGGTGCCATGTGGCAAACTGTTGATGTGGGATTGCATGATTGGATGGGAGAAGTGTGGGGTATGCATTGGCACTTAACACAAAAATAATTTTTTGAATAATCATGCATATAAATAACAAAAATATTGGTACATACCTGGGTGGATTTCATAGAACATGATGCGTATAACACCCGATGGCACAGAGTCATTGGTTTATGCATGATTACGATGTACCAATGAATTAGTATCTTATGCCATCCTACGTGTGGTGTCATCCTATTGAAGGTAGTTTTATTGGGTACTACATAGTTGTGGGTTTCAAGGTCTCGTGCTAAAAAATTAAAAAAATATTATTATTTGGCATGGGAGTAGACACACTTCCTTGTTGGAACTCGGAAGTAGGTATATCCCATAATTAACATCTTGAGAGTAGGCATACTGTATTGTTGAGAATAGATGTACTCCATCGGTAGAAGCTAAGGAGTAGGTGTATTTCATCATCAACAATTGGGATGTAGGTATACTTTATTCATAAAAAAGTAGGTGTCTTCATGCTTGCACGAATATAGGCACTGCCTCCCTATTGGAAAGTAGGTACCTCTGGTTCTGGTTTTGACATGAAAGTAGGCATCGCTCTCCTATTAGGGAGTAGGCACTATTCATGTTGCTTCTGAATATAGGTGCTACCCTCTTGGTGGGAAGTAGGTACCTCTACTCTGACTTGCATATAGATGTCACCCTTCTAGTGGGAAGTAGGTACCTCTACTTTGGATATAGGTATCACCCTCTTGGCGGGAAGTAGGCACCTGTGTACTAGCCAAAATATAGGCATCACCCTCTTGGTGGGAAGTAGGTGTCTTTGTGTTGGCTTGAATATGAGCATCATCCTCTTGGTGGGAAGTAGGCATTGGTATATTGGCTTGGATATAGGCATCACCCTCCTAGTGGGAAGTAGGTGCCATCTTCGTATCACTACACTCCTAGAAAGCAAGAAAAATAGGGTGGCGTAGCTCTTTCCTGATAGGCACGATGGCCTACAGTTTGCAATGGGTTCCATGTGGCCCTATAAAAAAATGAAAACAAAAGAAAACTTGTTCTATAACATTTTAAAAAACATATATATATCTCTTTTTTAATGGTGAACGTGTGAGCATTCATCAAACTACTGAAAATATTTTTGAAAATGGGGTCTCCCCCATGCCTATGTCTGAGATTGTTCCACGAACTTGAGGCATGTGGTAAGGCCATAATTGATGTTCATTGATGGTAAAAATTAGTCCACTATCGTCAATTATTTTAATACAAACAACTCTATTATTAATTATTTTAACTACCTCATATGGGCCCAACCACATCTAAATGAGCTTCCCCTTCCTCTATTGGAACTGGGAGTCATACAATAACACCTATTCTCCTTATTTAAATTATTTTGGCCTAATGTGGTGATCATGCCATATTGCTCTCTGTTTTTGCATTGCTTTTGTGCACTGCAATGCTTCTTTCCTATATTCATCCAACTAATTCAGTTGGTGAATACACTCTTGTTGTGCAGCATCTAGATTTAAATTAAGATTTGTAGCAATGTGCATAATTTTTATATCGAATTTGATGGGCATCATCACATTTTTCCTGTACACCAACTAGAATGGTGTGAATCCCATGGTTGTTTTCCATGTAGTTTGATATGCCCATACCACTTCTGGAAGATATTTTTCCTAATCCTTCTTGTGTTGTTGCACTATCTTTGTCATAATATTTTCCAACTCATGATTGGTAACCTCCACCTAGCCATTAGCTTGTAGATGATACAAGGTGGTTTTGTTGTGTTAGATCTAGAACTGCTGCATAAGTTCTTGTATCATCTTCGAAGTGAACTGAGTTCCCTGGTCAGTGGTAATCTCCCTGGGAACACCGAACTTGGTGAAGATAAACTCATATAGGAACTACACCACATTCTCCTCCTTGGTGTTCTGCAATGCCTACACTTCAACCCACTTGGTAACATAATTAGTGCAAACTAAAATATACCTTTTACCATTAGATTGTGGATTGATAGGTCCAAAAAAATCCATCCCCCATTTGTCAAATGGTTCAATGTGCAAATGTGGTTGGAGGGGCATTTCATCTCTTGTAGTTGGTCGACCCATTCTTTGACATTGATCACAATGGTTGGCATGTTTAACTACATATTTAAATAGTGAGGGCTAGTAATACCCTATTTGTAAGATTTTAAATGCAGTTATTTTTCTTGCAAAATTCCCACCACATGGTTCATCATGATAGGCTTTTAAAATGGACTGGGATTTTATTTTTTGCCACACATCTTTGCATAATCTAGTCAGGACCAATTTTAAACAAGCAATCGTCAATCCATGAAAAGGTTGCACTCTTTTCAATTAATTTTTGAGCTTCTCGGGGGGTGAGTGCAGGGGATACTTTACCAGTTGCTAGATAATTGGCCATATTGGCATACCATGGCATATGGTCATCTAGAGCAAAGAGATGCTCATCCAAGAATGTGTCCTCAGTTGTAGTGTTATCTTGAGAAATCAATCTGGATAGAAAATATGCAACTACGTTATCCCTTTCGGGTTTGTCTACAATAGTAACATCAAATTCCTATAGGAGTAAAAGCCACCTAATAACCCTACCACTTACCATAGGCTTGTTCATCAGATATATGATGGTTGCATGATCAGTATGTACAAAAATTTTATAGCTCGTGATATAATGGTAGAATTTATTTATAGCATGTATAACTACGAGGAACTCTTTTTCTGTGATAGTGTAATTTAATTCAGCACCCATAAGGTTTTTACTAACATAATAAATGGCATATGCTTCATTTTCTTCCTTCTATCCTAGTGCTACCCCTATAGAATTGTTAGATGCATCTACATAGATGTGAAAGGGGAGGTCCCAATTTGGACCTTTGAGCATGGGAGTAGTTGTCATTTTTTCTTTTAATATTTGGAATGCTTGTTCACACTCATTTGTCCAAACAAACTCAGCTTCTTTGGTTAATAATGCATGTAGTGGTTTGGAAATATTACTAAAATATTTAATGAAATGTTGGTAGTACCCAATAGAGCCTAAGAAAATTATGGACATCTCTCTATTTTTGGGGGTAGGCAGTTCTTTGATAACTTCTTCTTTCTTTTATCTACCTTTATCCCCTCAGTAGAGATGTGATGTCCTAAGACTATCCCTTTTATCATTAACATGAAGCATTTTTCATTACTCAAGGATAGATTAGTCTCTTGACAACATTGGAGTACTCTTTCCAAACTTGTTGTAGCTTCTTCAAAACTTTCATCATAAATGGTGAAGTCATCCATGTAAACCTCTACAGTTTCTCCTACCATGTTCAAAAATATACTAAGGACTGCTCGCTAGAAATTTGTAGGTGCATTACACAACCCAAAAGGTAAAACATGGTAGGAAAAGGTTCCCCAAGGATAGGTAAATGTGGTATTTTCCTGGTCCTCTTCCCCTATTTGGATCTGATTGTATCCATTGTATCCATCGAGGAATGAAAAATACTTTCATCCTGCTAGGGTATCTAGGACTTGATCTACGAAAGGTAGGGGAAAATGGTATTTTTTGGTGGCCTTATTCAACATCCTATAATCCACACAGATCCTCCATTTGCCATTTTTATTGGGTACTACCACCAAAGGTGATACCCATTGGCTATCTAAAATGGGATAGATGAATCCAATAGATAAGAGTTTTTGTAGCTCAACTTTCACTATCTCCTTCATGGCTGGGTTCATCCACCTTTGGGGTTGCCTAACTGGTCTCACATTATCTTCCAGGTAAATTCTGTGAGTGCATACTTTGGGTGCAATACCCCTCATGTCTCTATAATCCCAGGAAAAAGTAGTTTTATGATTGTTTAATATCTCCTTCAATTTTTCTTCTTGAACAGTCATTAGTGCATTGTCAATGTTTAATACCTTACCAAGTTCTATCTCAATTTGCTTAACGTGATGTTCCCTTCTACCAACAAGTGGGGAATCCATGGGAGGATGTGAAGATTCTCCTTGTAGAAAATTCATTTATGATTAAATCCTCATCTATTTCATCCCCCACTTCATCAAGAGCCATCACTTGTTGTAACATAGGAAGGGCATCATCATTTATAACTTTTGAATTGGGCTCTCCTAATTCATCGATGGATTGTGCAGGTGGATAAATGACTAGATTTTTCACATTCCTTCCATCATATATCATCATTTTTCTAGTCCTGCAACTAATGTACACATCAACCATTGCAAGCCAAGGACATCCTAATATGAGTGGATAACCACCCAATCTTGACCTTGATTTTAGGACTAGAAAATATGTTGGGTATTCCCATGCATCTATAATTACGATCACGTCTTCCAGCATTCCCTTTGGGAGTACTGTGGACCTATCTACCAGTTGTAACACTATTTTTGTTGGCCTCATGTTGGTTAACTATAGTTTATGCATGGTTTCTTTAGGCATTACATTTATGGCTGCACCTAGATCCACCAAAGTATTGGGGAGCATTAAGCCTGTGATTCTAACTATTAAGACCGGGCTTCCTAGATCAGAATATTTTGGGTGGTAGGTGTTTCCTAACATCAAGTCAACTAACTATCCTACCACTTGTACTACTTTTGGTTGTTGTCTTCATCCTGGTCTTTTGAGACATAGTTCTCTAATGGATTTCGTATAAATAGGCACATCTCTAATAGCTTGATATAGGGGAATTATGATAGTAAGGTTTTTCAACCCTTCCATTATGTCAAATTCTGGTTGCATCTTCTTTCTGGTTTCCTACAATATTTTGGGAAAAGGTGGGATCCCTTCATTGTTTAATTTTTCAGCAATTGGATTTTCTTCTACCTCCTCTATCGAAGGTGTCTGTTCTATTCCTACTTCTACTTCTACTTCCTCCACAACCGGAGGTTTTTGGTCTATTCCTACTTCTCTACCTGATCTAATATGGATTGGACTACAATCTACATGTTCTACACTAATATGGTACATAGGATACATCCTCGTGTCTACCTGATACGTTGTTTGATTGGTTTTATTATTGTTAGGATTTGGGGTTGGTTGTGTTGGTAGTTGTTGTGGCCTGGAAGTAGGTGGTGCCAATAAACTGGGCTACAGTGGGGGTTGTGTTGTTGTTTGTGGAGGTGAAGTCCACGTATTAAAATTTTACCACTACATTCTAGATTATTGGTATGGCATCCATGGGTATGGTGCATAGGGAGTAGGACCTTGGGTGGTGCTCATCCAAGGTGACTGACCCCACCAACCCATATTGGGTGTTTGGGCCTACCCTTGGTTCATAAAATTAGACCCACCATATGGTGGTGCTACTCCTAGTATTCTACCTCCCATAGGAGGTTGTTGCCAATTCCTCCTATTACCCATGAAATATGTTTTAGCTACTTCTGGGTCCTCTTTTATGGTTGCTAATTTTGGGCACAACTTCATTTTATGGTCCATTTGGAAAATCATGCAAACTCGTACCTTGTATTTTAGACATTTATTTTTTGGGTGCTTCTTCCTACACCTTGGGTAGAAAAATGCCAATGCTGCCTCTATTTCCTACTTATTTTTCTAAAGCTATAATGTATCTAATTGGATTGCAAGAGATGATAAAATATCACTCTTCATATCTTCTAGAAATGTGCCTATTTCAACTTTAGTTACTGAGGTTGTTGTTTTTATTCCTCGGGTGATGGGTTTACCTTTTCTCCTAGAGTAATTCTGGCATAATTGTCATCAACATCACCTCCTGCTAATAGGTTAAAGGCTTCCAATGATTCATTTGTAAGACCCCTTAAGAATATGCTCCTTAATGATCTTTCTCCCAATTTTGTATGGGGTGAGCATTGGAGATTAAAATTGAATCTACCCTAGTAATCCTCTAATGATTCTTCCTCCCTCTATGACATATCTAGGACTTCTTCTCGAGCATCCCTTGCCCTTCCAAAATCTTGGTATTGTTCTAAAAATATTTTCTTCATGTCTTCCCAGGTGTTTATTTGTTTATTCCCTAAACCGATAAACTAGCGTAATGTTGTAGGAAGAAAATCAAGGATGCATACAATGCAAAGTGAATTAAAGATAATACAAAGGACTAGATCAAGATGAAGAACATCTAAATATCGAAGATCCATATTGAAGATTAAAATCTTCAATATCCAAATAATGTAATACAGGGGGATGTTAGAGTATATTACATTATTTAGGTACATGTCAATGTACCACCTTGGGTACATTGTTAGATTAGGAGTTTATATTAGGTTACTTGAGGAAGAAGTAATAAATGCACAAGTGTCAATGTACAATGATTATAATATACAAGGAGTCTACTTGTACATGAGTCATAGGTAAAGTAGTTAGGAAGAGTAAGGGCCAAGTAACTTATCTTATTATATATAGGCCCTATAATAAATAGAATGGATGGGATCATAGGAGAGATTAATATGGAGTAGTTAGTAGGTACATTGTAGTTTCTATTAGAGTTCTGGAGTGTTCATTTCCTCCATTACATTGCATTGTACTATTTTTACAACTTTCTATCAGTAGTATATTTCAATATTCTTGCAGAATTCCATTATCTTACTTTTATGTATATCTTAAATCTTATGATTTCTTTCTCCCATATCATACATTATCAAAATATAACTTAGCTTAACCTAAAACATAAAATAAATTCAAGTTCTAAGGGTTCAACTTCAACCTGAGAGAGCAAACGATATACTGCACCCAAATATTACCCATGCTTGTGAAGGTAACAACAAGGTACATCCCTCAAGGTGATAGTAGGGAATTTATCTCAAGGTAAATAACATTATCACAAGGTGAAGGTAGGGAACATCCTCACAAGGTGAAGATAGGAAATGATCTCACAAACTAAAATAATCAAGCAATAAACTTGCAAAACATTCTTGAGAAGAAATAAGACAATGACTAGTTTTTACAATACTTAAAACATACTTGAAACTAATTTAAGAAAGTATTGGTTAAATAAATAGCACAAACAAGCCAAGCACGTTAGCCAAAAATGCATAGAAATGCAACAACTAAGGAACTAAATCCAAAGAGAAGTAACCATGAATACAATATGGTTAAAAGGCCACCAAACCAAAGGGATGCAGGCTTCATAGGTCTCAATAAGATAGCCAACCAAGGCACAAAGAAAAGGTATGGTAAAAACATCACTAAACCAAATAAATATACCAATTGAACATCAAAACATCTGGAAGATTCTTGATAAAAACTCAACCGATGTCCTCCACTTCATTGATGTGCAACCTCATTTCCCAAAAATTGCATACCTCCCTTCACCAACCAAAACAACCACCAAAATCCTCCCAAAACCTTCTTCTTAATCAAAAATCTTGAGTGCTCTTTGCATGGTGAAGGTAACATTATTTTTTCAATAAAAGTTACTCACTACTACCACCTCTTGCTAATTAAAGTGCCACCCATGTGCAGTAAGGAAGAAAGACTTTCTTTTAAACTAAATTTAAAAGATAAATAAATCTTATTCCAATCATTAAGATAAGTCATGATTTAAACATTCCTAAGAATTAACTTAACCATTATTTTTATTAATACCACCAAGTTAATTAATGCTTTACTAATCTAAAGTAATAAAACCATTATTTAATTTGCTTAATAATTTAGAAACAATAATATTATCAACTAATGATTCTAAAGTATTAATGTTGTCAAAGAATACTTAATAAAGTTTGTACACCATGAACAAACATAGAATATTTTCAATAATATTTCACACTATTATTTTATACATAAGTAGACGGTCTCCTTTAATATAGTCTAGTGTTATCACCAAATTATTAAGGAGAATTGTTGCACAAGCAATTTCTTGGTCCAATGGTGTGAACATGAAAACAAGCAAAATGCAATGCATCTACATGAAGGATATTTTGTTTCCCTGAGATTTTGTTGAGCGAGTCATCATTATCATTTCCTAAAATATTTCTCATATTAAGTGGTTCATCCATATGTTCCCACTAGAGAGAGCACCTAGTCCTGCACCCACAAGTTCATCAGTAGTACCATATTCCAAGCTCAAACTAATGCAATCATTCTATTATATAGATATCATAAAATGAAGCTATGCAATTAAAAATTCACACCAATACATAGTTCATTATCAATAAAGAGTTCTTCCAAAGAGGGTTATTACGTACCCCCCCTTGGACTAAACACAATCCTCTATATTTCCTGCAAGTGAATAAATAATAGTTCTCATTTAAATAAGTATGGAAATTAATGTCTCACTTCTTAAATATTTTCCCATGTAGCACAATTATAAGAATATTGGTCCCACTGGACCTTACATTGATCTAGTATTTGTTTCCTCAACATCTTGGAATGAAACCCTAGAATCTTAATTGGTCTCACCTCAATGGCTAAGGGATCTGCCATATACAATTTAGAAACATTCCACACATGAGTACTATTAGCAACAAATTTTCTAAGTAGGGATATCTGGAAATTATCATGGATATTTGATAGGTTGGGTAACAAAACAAGCCTATAAGCTAAAATACTAATATTACTAATGATCTCAAAGGACCCAACATAGTGATGATCCAACTTGGTTGACTTGATGGCACTTTTCATGGGTCTTATCCTCAAGAATACTTTATCCCCTATAGAGAATTCTCTTGGTGATCCTTTTATATCAACATAGCTCTTTTTGTGATCAATCACTTCCTTGAGCCTAAGTCATATTTCTATGAGTTGTTCCTCCATCTCTCGAACAATGTCTAATCTAATCATCACCCGATCCTCTGAATTATCCCATAAAGGTCTTCTGCATCATCTACCATATAAGGCTTCAAATGGGGCCATCCTCAATGATGCATGTTATCCATTATTATATGCAAACTCCACAAGATGCAAGAATTATTCCCACCTTGACTTCTATTCCATGCAATACATGCATAGCATGTCTTATAAAACCTAGTTTACCCTCTCAATATGACCATCTACTTCAGGATGATATGCAGAACTAATATTCAATTTAGTTCCCATTGCATGGTGTAGAGCCTACCAAAATTTAGATGTGAACCTACAATTCTTATCTGATATGATCACCTCAAGAAACCCATGTAACCTAAAGATTTATTTGGTAAACTTATTTTCCACCACTGGTGCATCATCCTTGATGTTTCCCAATATAAAGTGTGCAACCTTGCTCAACTTGTCAACCACTACCAAGATCACATCATGTTGGTACCTAGTCTTAGGTAAACCCATAATAAAATTCATAGAGATTACCTATCATTTTTGCATAGGTACATCATGTGGGTACAATTTTCCTATTGGGTGTCGATGTTCTACCTTCACCTTCTAGCATTCTAAACATATTGCTATGAAAATAGTGATATCTTGCTTCATTTCGGCCCAATAGAAAGTCTTTTTCATATTTTTCCTTATTTTTTACCCTCCTAGATGAGAAAAATAAGGAGAATTATGTGACTCTTGCATAATCAATCTCCTTAGATCACCAATTTTGGGTATAACTACCATCTCTTTAAAGCATAAAAGTCCATATTTTATGTTGAAATTCTTATTCTCTTCAATATTTCCCTTGGTTTTATCTTATATTTCTATGCAATACGGGTTTTGTAGTTATATTTCCTTGACCCTATCCATAAAATCTATATGGCTCCAGGTCAATGTAGCTATGTTATTTCTCCTAATCAAGGAATATGTAACCTTATTCTCTTTTCTTTTGATGTATTTAATACCAAAATCATATTCTACTAAGAACTCTATCCATCTTCTATGTCTTGAATTCAGCATAGGTTGGGTAAATATATACCTCAAACTTTGATGGTCTATTCTTAGCTCAAAAGGTTTACCCAAAAAATAATATCTCCATACCTTTAAAGTGTGCACCACTACAACCAAATCTAAGTCATGTGTAGCATAATTAACCTCATGTTTCTTGAGCTTTATAGATTCATATGCTACAATAGCCTCTTCCTAAGACAATACCCCACCCAAACCTTCTAGGGAAGCATCTGTGCACACGGTAAAATTCTCAAGAGTAATTGATATTTTGAGAATCAATGCTATTTTTAACTTATTTTTTAGAGTTTCAAATGTGACCTCATACTTATCTTTCCATTTGAACTATTTTGCCTTTTTTTGAAGATTGGTTATATAATAGACAACCTTAGAGTAATATCTCACAAAAAACCTATAATAGCCAATGAATCCCATTAAAATCCTGACTTCTATCACATTAGTTGGTAGAGGCCAACTATGTATGGCCTCAATTTTATTTGGATATATAGAAATTCCTTTAGCCAAGATGATGTGACCTAGATATTGTACTTGTGAAGTATATATAGAAATCCCTTTATCCAACTATATTTAGCTCCACTTTCTGTTAAAAATTTTACATATTTATCAAACAACTTACCATTTAGTAGCATCGGCGTTGCCTAACCATTTAAGTCCCAATTTTTGATAGCAACATAAATTTGGTGTGATGGCTCCTTTGCTCTATGACTTGACTTAGATCTTTGGGGATACTTTTTGGCATAGTGAAGACCCTCGCATATGTAGCATCTTATCCTAGGTGCATGGGATCTCTCCTACCTCTTCTCCCCTATTTGTTTTTTTTTTTGGTTCATTTTTATTTCGAGGATGTTGATTGAAATTGTTCTTCTAAAATTTCTTCTTGTTTTACCTTAGGTTTCCATTGTTCATGTTATTGAACTTTGGGTTACCTTTTTTTCTCTTATTTTGATCCTTATCCCATTTCATAAATTTTGCACTCTTTCTTTTCTTTAGCTCTTACCTTTATAGATTTTTCAACCCTATGTAATTGAAGAAATACTTCTTAGTCTAGAGGTTAGCTTCTTCCTATTTGACAAAGTTATAAGCCTCTTGAAGAGTTTTAGGTTTGAGCAGATTAATCACTATCCTTATTTTAGGCTCTATCCCTATGAACTTATGTACATTTAGGTGCTCATTGTTCTCATACTCTAGAACATACTTTAATGATTTCACATGTCTATGAAAGTACACCTCTATTGAAAGTGAATCTTATTGAAGTGTAGATAATTCCTCAAACTTCTCTACATTTATCTATTTTGAAAGAAACCATTTTCTTAAAATCCTCAACAAACTTATCCAACTTAATTTTTGTGGCTTGTATCTTCTTAACTATACTAATTGTGTCTCACCATTCTAGGGTTGTGTCTAGAATATGAAGAGTAGCCCACATAGTTTGTGTCTTAGAGTAGTAACTTTTCATGGAAAAGAAGGTTTCTAATTATTTCAACCATGACTCAGCTATGTCCCTCCTTTATTTCCCATTAAACTTGATTACTTTCACATTCTTAAGATCTCTTTCCAGTTCAAACTCTATCTAGGATATACCCTCTTGACTTCTTCTGACAAGATTTTATTCTTGTCTACCCTCTATATTCTTAGTACTGACTTATTTATTCATCAATGTTTCTATCATTTTTTTTGTTGTTCCAATTACTCTTGAATAAATTTTACTATGGAGGATAGATCTTCTACTCTCTCATCAAACCCTATTGTTTTTTAAACATTCCTATTGGGATTTACTATTTTCTTAGACCTCTTACTAGGAGTCATTGTTCTCCAGATTTTCTTAAATGGGTCCCTAGTTTGTCCAAACTTTTGCATTGCACTTCCTCCATGTGTAATCATTTTGGTTTTCATTGATGAACTTATTTTTTGAACAAGTGATATCCCTATGCACAAAAATGAGCTAGGTAATTTACAATTCTCCCTCAATTGTACTTATAATTTGTTAGCTTCATTCTCCTTATGAACTAACATAAATATTATCACTCAATTGATAATGTTAAGGGTCACACTTGCCTTATTGCAAGGTGCCAACCCCAAATTTGCACATAAAGTCAAGGTTCAACCTAGGCACATTCTATGAAATCTCCTAGAACCTATGACCTAGAGCTCTGATACCAACTGTAACAACCCAAAACTACCAAACCAAACTTTTTTAAAATATTGATTACAAGCAAGGGTTCATAAGGGGGAAACCCTTATTTAAACTTTCCAGCATACAAGGCTTCAATACATTTGAGTTTTTAATTCACTATAGATGACACTCAGTGGATAGGAGTGGCCAACTCTTATGGTTTTTGGGTTTCATCTTACTAAACCTACATGTTTAGAAGAATTATAAAAGTGGTCCTCCCACCTTTCCCATATCCTCATCGACATAGTACAATGTGACCACCATTTATGAAATATCCTTTAAGGCCCATAAAAATTAAAGGGGAATGTCAATTCCTTAACCTTACTCTAGATCTATCCAGGTAGGTTATTCAAGTGTAGATCCTTGGTTCCTAGTTACCATACCTTCAACTGTAATAAGGATATATGAGTTATACCTCTTGAGATGAACCACCTGGGCCTTGTGTAATCGGGCTACTTGAGGAGTAAGCCCTGTATTTTCCCTCGTAATGGCAACAACTTCCAATTTGGGGCCATATACCCCCCATATTTCAAAATACCTCTGTATCTTGGAGGGTTTCCCCTGGGATGACCTATAAATCTCCCAAAACTGGTTGTCCTCTATTGGATTAATGTAGATACCAGGGTCTCCCTGAACCCTCAAGGTTGAATCCCTGGCCTCCTTGGCTGTTGAAATTTCTTTGAGCAACCATTCGAACTACTTCTACATTTCTATGAATGGATGCATGTCCCAGTCGTCTTCTTCTATTTTGGTGAAATTCAACTTTGCATTTTTCTGAGCCATCCTAGACCCTTTTCCTTTTGCCTGCATAGAAACTATGGTGGATCAAACGAAAGGTTTCTCTTCCTTCCTGGTAGTTGTTTCCTCATCATGGGGGACTTGTTCATTTTGAGGGACTTGCCCTAATGTCCTTGGAGCTGTCTCTTCATCCTCCTATTTTTTCAGTGTTGTCCCCATTGGTCCTTCTATCTCTTCCTCTTCAGGTCTGGGGATTCTTATTTAACCCCTAATCTTGTCTGTAGTTGTTGGCTTCCACCTAGTTTTGCATTGCTTAGGTCTATGACCGGGGGCTCTATGGGTCTTCTTCTCTCCTCAGTCCCAAAAATAGAGGAATTCTCCCCTACCTCTGAGTTGTTCTATCAGGCATCTGATCGGAATTCTCCCAAAGAGAATACTCATTCTATTGATGTGGGAGAATTTATCGGGACCTCAATCGCCCAGTCAGTTTTGGTTGACGCGTCCCTTTTATTTGTACTCTTGGCTTGGAGTTGCCAGTTCTCTTTCCACAACTACTGGACCAACTATTTGAGCTGAGTGATCCTTTGTGCTTACTCTTTCAGCTCTTCTCTATGCTTGATCTGGCAATCCTATAGAATTTGTTGGGCCATCCAACAGTTGGTTTTCCATTTTAGGGCCTCCTCTAGGGCTACGTCGATTTGATTATTGCCCCTGGAAGTCCCTACATCCTACAGACTCTGTCTTGTCAACTCCTAAAGGGTATGGGCTGCAAGACCAACCTCTGAGTCATCTTCCTCCTCCTTTGAGGAGAGGATGAGTTGCCATAGGCGTTTCCTCCTGGGGGCTGGTTCTAGTGGCCAAAATTTAGCCTCATCGCTAGTAAGATGTGTCCCTTCTTCTTCATACTCAGGCACTAGTGAATGCCCTATTTCTTATATAAAATTTAGCAGTGGCAATTTCCTGATGTACTTTACTTCATTTGTAGGGCTATTCTCCACTCACCCTACCTCAGAAATAGAATCCTCCCACATTTCCTGGTTGTCATCTCCTTCTGCATTGGAACTCTGCCTTTATGCTTCCGCATGGCGGACCAACGCTAATATCCGCCCATGGTGGGACAAGGCAGAAGGTGCCCCCTTCTAGTATCTAGTTGTTTCCTCCTTCAGGGCATTTTCTAGGTAGAAGGGCACATTCATTTTTTGCCCATGCACTAGGTGATTCAAGAATTGCACATGATTAGTGTGCAGATGGGTATATTTCCCAGTGCATGTAAAGAACCGAGCAACCTGCTCAAATATCTTCCACATATTCATAAGAAGGCTGCTTTTTGGTAGCCCTTACTTTTCTATCTACACGTTCTCCCCTAGCAGCAGTAATTTGGCATATGGCTTCAACATTTTGCCCTTGTATGTGCACTCTCCTGTGAGAAGCAAGCTAGTCACCTATGAGATATGTTTAGGGGTGACTGGAATATCCATCCCTCATACTTGAGCTATGTCAGGAGGTAGCAAATTCCCTAGCTGCCTTTATATCCTAGCTCTAACTAACCAGGATACAGTACTCAAGCCATCCCTCATCTTTGAACTATGTCCTGACCGCCCCCCTGATTCCTTCTGTATCACTCGGTTCATTTTTCTTCATCGCGTGATTCCTCGATCGTCCTCCCATGGCACCTTCCCTTAGGATCTTCTATTTTTCTCATTGACTTCTTAGGAAGGCATCTTCTTATAAGGAAGGCACCAAACCCTAGATTTCAATTTTGGCAAGGTACGCCTCACAAGCTACATCGTTGGCACGATCGACCATGGGGGGTGCATGATTTTTATGGTGGCGATATGTTTTGGTACTGCATAATTTATGAATGATTACATAAAAATATGAGTAGAGTATGCATGTACCTGATTGGATGTCTCGTGCATCATGGAGAGTGTCGATTCACCGATCTGTGACACGAGGGATGGGTACTTCATTTGTGCAGATTACATCAGATTTTGCTACTGAGTTGTTTTAATGGTTGATGCCAAAGACAGACTCTATATAGGCTTACAAATCATCTGTCTATAATTTTTTGAATGTGCACGCTAATCTCACCCCATAATTCTATGATATTTTTTAATGGAGTGGTTCCCTATCATACGAGCGATGGTGGTAATTTGATATCACCTGCTCATGTGATGATCTTATTTTGATCTAGGTGCATGTGAAACTTTAAGTGTTGTCTATATACGAAAGGTGCTCTTCGATACGTTCTCGATGTGGAAGGCACTTGATATGGTGCCTTCCTGATGCTGTACTTGCTCTTGAATGGATGCGCCTTTCAGTGGTGGAAGGTGCTCTTTTTGATGATGGTGCCTTCCTGCTATGGAAGACGCTTCTGAATGGGTGCTCCTTCCTGGAGTGGAAGGTGCCTTTGAATGGGTGTGCCTTCTTGGAGTGGAAGACGCCTTTGAATACATGTGCCTTCCTAGAAGAGGAAGGTGCCTCGGCTATCATTTTTTTTTTATCAAGGATGGATGTGCCTTACTGATGTGGAAGGTGCCTCGGTACTCAATTTTTTTTTGTAGGAAACGTGCACCTTATTTATAATGAAGGCACCTTATTTTAGTGGGACACCTTATTTATAAGGAAGGCACCTTATTTTAGTAGGGTGCCTTCTTTATAAGGAAGTTACCTTATTTCAGTGGGGTGCCTTATTTATAAGGAAGGTGCATCACCTCTTACTCGAAACCTCCATCATGAAAAAAAATGTCCACCTTCGTTAGGTGCCTTCTTCTAGGAGGAAAGCATCATACCTCAAGTGGATAGTCTTATTTGACAATGAAGGCTTTCTACAAGGCTCTTTCTTGGTAGCCATGTCATGATTGACTAGGAAAGGGTGATCAAGCCTCCTCCATAACTTGCTTCATGCTGCCTCAGCATCTTCTTGCAAGGGCTGGCATTTGAATTTCCTCTTGGGGGAAGAGTGTGTTGCCCATCCTCGTGCTTGAATAGATGTTGCTTCTACCCTACGAGTGCCGACATCAAGATGTTGAACTGAATCAGACCTGGTTTCCCAGATACCTATTCTTCATGTTGTCAGGTCTTCCAGCTACAAAAAGGAAACAAAAAGAAAGAAAAATACAGGTAGTTAGGCGCATTATGTGCATGTTAGACCCTGAACCCAGGATACCTGTAGCTTGCATGTGGGCGTCGTCCCTACAAAACACATCGTAAGAAATAATAAAAATCTAAACTAAATACTTTTGGTGAGCACCTCCATGCCCACCATTTTTCCTACTAAGATTTTCGTCCAGATTCACAAGGATGGGGTCTCCCCCATGCCTGCTCTGGATTCCACTAGTAAATTCTTGTACATGCTATAGGGCCGCAATTGGTGGCTATTAATGATTAATACAACATTGATGTTGTCAATGGTTCTGATACACACAACACTATTCTTGATGAGCTCTACCACATCATATGGTCCCATCCATCTCTGCATTAATTTGCCCTTCCTTTCCTGGAACTAAGAATCATACAACAACACCCATTCTCCTTCTTGGAAATGCTTTAGTTTAATGTGGCGATCATGCCACCATTTCCTTTGCTTTTGTATGATCTTCATTCTTTGTAAAGCATCCATTAAAATTTCATCCAGCTGATTCAGCTATTGAATCCTTTCTTTTTGAGCATCATCCAGGCTCAAATTTAGTTCTAAATTTGTTCTCAGTGTTTTGATCTCAAACTCGATGGGCATCATTGCACTCTTTCCATAGACCAATTGAAAGGGTGTAAAGCTTGTGGTGGATTTCCACATCGTGTTGTATGCCCATACTACCTCTGATAGCCATGTAGCCCAATATTTTCTATGTTGTTGCACGGTTTTTGTCAGGATGTTCTCTATTTCCCTGTTTGTCACCTCCACTTGCCCGTTTGCCTATGGATGGTAGGGTGTAGTTTTGCTGTGCCAAAATCTATATTGCTTCATCAGTTCCTCGATCAAATTGGAGGTGAACTGAGGGCCTTGGTCAGTTGTTATTTCTCTGGGGACCCCGAATCATGTAAATATGTGAGCAAATAAGAAATTGGCAACTATTATTTCTTTTGAATCTCTCAATGCCTAAACTTCAACCCATTTGGTGACGTAGTCTATACAGACTAAAATAAACCTCCTACCTATTGAATGTGGGTTAATTGGCCCCACAAAATCCATACCCCACTTATTGAAGGGTTCTAGGTGTACCTAAGGTTGGAGGGGCATTTCGTCACAATGGGTTGGTCTGCCCATTCTTTTGCATTCATCACACTTGTTGGCATATGCGGATGCATATTTGAATAGAGTGAGTAAAAAGTACCCATCTTGTAGGATTTTATAGGCAGTTCATTTCCCCGTAAAGTTTCCTCCACATGGTTCATCATGACAATATTTGAGTATTTGTAAGAACTCCTATTCTGCTACGCATCTCCTTATGATGTGGTCATGTCTTGTTTTGAACAGGAGGCCATAAATTCATAGGAAATATGCACTTTTCTCTATTATTGCCTGCTTTTCTTAAAAGGAGAGAGTAGGTGAGGTTCTTTCGATGGCCAAGTAATTGTCTATATCTGCGTACCATGGTATTTGTTCATTGATGGTGAACAAATGCTCATATGAAAACTGGTCTTCCACTGCTGTATGGTCCACTGGTATCAATTTGGATAGAAAATCTACTACAATGTTGTCCTTGCCCAATTTTTTGACTATTGTTATGTCAAATTCCTACAATAGTAGGAGCTACCTGATAATTATTCCACCAATATCCAGATTGCTCATTAAATATCTGATGATCACATGGTTCGTGTGGACAAACACTTTATATCCGATGATATAATGGTGGAATTTGTTTATGGTATACACAACTACAAGGAACTCCTCCGTTACCGTGTAGTTGAGCTCAGATCCTACCAAGGTTTTTTTGACATGATAGATGGAATAAAATTCCTCACCATCCTTCTATCCAAGGACTGCTCCAATAACATTTTTGGATGCATCGCAATAGACATGAAAGGGTATGGATCAATCTGGTCCTCTCAAAACCAGTGTAGATATCAATTTCTCCTTGAGCAACTAAAATGCTTCTTCATATTCTTCCATCCAATTGAACTCAACGTCTTTAGAAAATAGAGTGTGTAGTGGTTTTGCAATATTACTGAATTCGATGATAAACCGCTGGTAGTACCTGATATATTTGAGGAAACTTCTCACCTCTCTCTATGTTCTAGGGTTAGATAGGTCCCTGATGACCTCGATCTTTCTTTTGTCAGCCTTTATTCCTTCTATGGAGATATGGTGTCTCAATATGATGCCCTCTTGCATCATCATAAAGCATTTCTCATTACTCAAGGACAAATTATTTTCCTTGCTTCTTTCAAGCACTCTTTCCAAATTTGTCATTGCTTCATCAAAGGTTTCTCCATAAGCGATGAATTCGTCCATGTACACTTGAACCGCATCTCCCATCATGTCTGAGAATATGCTAAGAACCGCTCTTTGAAAGGTGGTTGGTGCATTGCATAACCTGAAAGGTAATACCCGATAAGCAAACATTCCCTATGGGCAGGTGAACGTTGTCTTATCTCGGTCTTCTTCTCCTATCTGGATCTAATTATATCCACTGAATCCATCTAGGAAGGAGAAATACTTTTGCCTCAAAAGTATGTCCAAGACCTGATCAATGAATGGGAGTGGGAAGTGGTCCTTCTTGGTTTCTTTTTTTAACGTTCTATAGTCTACATAGATTTGTCACTTCCCATTCTTCTTGGGGACCACCACCAGTGGTGACACCCACTCACTATCATAAATTGGATAGATGAATCCGAAAGACAAGAGTTTTTGTAGCTATGCTTTGACAATGTCTTTCATTGTTGGATTCATTCTTCTTTGTGGTTGCCTGCTCGGAGTTGCTTGTTCATCGAGGTATATTATATGGGTATAGATCTCTAGGCTTATTACCTTCATATTCAAGTAATCCCATGCAAATGCCTGCTGGTGTCTTACCAGGAACTCTTCTACTTTTGTCAGTTGTATGGGAGTCAACCCACTATTGATGTTTAACGTCATTCCTAGCCCAACGCTTATTTTTTAAACATGGTGATCTTAGGTGCCATCCAATGGTGGTCCAGGTGTGGTGATGGAGGATTCTTCATGGAGGAATTCTACAATAGCACCATCCTCATCTTCTTCTTTCAAAAACTCATCCAACGCCATCACAGACTGGATTATGGACAACTCATGATCTTCATGCTTGGTTAATGTAGGTTCTCCCAATGAGTCGATGGATTGCGCAAGGGGTGAAATGGTCAATATTTTGTTGTTTTATCCATCATAGATGGTCATCAGCCTATCACGGTAGTTGATGTAAGCATCATTTGTTGCCAGCCATGGCCTTCCCAATATGAGCAGGTAGCCACCTAGCCTAGTTTTAGACTGCAAAACTAGGAAGTTGACTGGGTATTCCCATGCATTGACTATCACTATTACATCCTCAAGCATTCCTTCCAATGCCACGGTCAATCGATCGGCCAGCTGCAGCACTATCATGGTGGGTCTTAGGTTCATGATTTGTAGCCTCTACATGGTATCCTGAGGCATTATGTTTATGGCTAATCCAAGATCGACCAACATTTTGGACAAGGATTGTCCTTCAATTTTTACAGTCAACACTAGGCTTCCTGGATCCGTGTACTTGGAATGACACGTCTTGCCCATCATAAAATCTACTAATTTACCCATGACATTGATAGTTTGGGTTGCTTTTCATCATGGTATTCTTAGGCATATCTACCTTATTGCCTTGGTATATATAGGGACATCTCAGATAGCTTGAAATAATGGAATTGTCACTATGAGGTTCTTCAAGCTGGACAAGATATCAAACTTTGACTACATTAGTTTCTTCTATTCTTGTAGTTGATAAGGAAATGGAGCCTTTGCTCTCTCAGCTACTTCTTCTACCACCTCTTCTATAAGAGGTGTTTCTCCTACATCTTCCTCTTCTATCAGCAAAGGTGTTTCTACTCCTAGCTATCTACCAGACCTAAGCTGAATATGATACATCGGATACATCTTGCCTTCCACGTTGTATGTTGGCTGATTCACTCTATTATTTTGATTTGTCGTCATTTGTGTGGGTAGCTAGGTTGGTCTCACTACTGGAAAGGCTAGCAATTTTTTATGGGGGTGAGATGGCACTATGTTATGTGGGATCAGATTCCATAGAGTGTGGCCTCTCCACTACTGCCCCAGCTATTGATACGTCATCCAAGGTTGTTGATTCGAGAATGTTGTTCTTGGGGTGCGTTAGACCATGGCGATGGCCCCCACCACCCCATTTTAGGTGGTTGAGGTGGTACTTGTGACATGTATGGTCCTCCCCCGTATGATGACATTCTAGTTGGCATATTCCATGCAGGGAGTTTTGGCCAACTCTTTCAATTACCTATGAAATAGACCTTCATGGATTTAGCATCCTCCTAATTGCTAGGCAATTTTGGGCATAATCGGGTCTTATGGTTTAGCCTGCAAACTACGCATACTCTAACTTTGTTCTCTGGGAATGTGTTCTTTGCATGCTTTCCTTTGCATTTTGCACAGAAATAAGCCAATGTTGCATCATTTTCTTACTTATTTTTCTCTAATAGCAGCGTATCCATCTGCAATGCTAGAGACGAAAGCATTTCGCTTTTTAGATCCTATAGCATCTTGTCTATTTTTATTTTTGTGACTGAAGAAGTCGCTTTTATGGTTCTAGAAGTGGTCTTGCCTCTCCTTCTTGCGTAATTTTCATATAGTTGTAGGATGTATTCCATAGCATGCTGGTAGACATCACCTCCAAAAATCATGTTGAGAGCCTCCAACTCAAAAATATGCTTTTGAGAGATTTATCAGATAGCTTCACATGAGGAGACCATTGAAGATTGAAATTGAATATTTCCCAGTACTCTTCGAGAGACTCATCCTCTTTCTGCATCATGCTCATGACTTCATCTCTGGAGTCTCTTGCTCTCCCGAAGTCTTAATATTACTCTAGAAAGAGCTTCTTTATTTGATCCCATGTGGCAATGTGTTTCTCCCCTAGACCGATGAACCACTATAGAGTTACATCATCCAATGTGGAAGGAAAGAGCTTTAGCTTTTGTGTATCAGATTCGTAGTCGACAGACATGCATAAAACATCAAACTTAAATAAGAATAGGTCAGGGTCCTCGGTTGGGTATCCTTTGAAGGTAGGAAGGTGAGCAGGGGATATGCTTTTCATTTTGGTATCTTCTACTCCTTCATCAATCGAGAAGCTAAATCCATATGAAACTTCTTCTATGTCGACCATTTTTTTAGGAAATGTGGTCTCTAATGTAGTACTTATGGTTGTCCGATCATTCAAAATTTTTTGAGTCAAGGCTCTAAGGTTATCTGGTGTTATCGTCCGATCTTCTACAACTTTATTTACAAACTGACCGTTAGGTCCTCTTCTTCTCGAAGAACTCATACAAGGTCAGATAGAAGGTTTCAGGTATTACAATTTATCTAGTAGAGGAGCTTCCCCGAAAACGATGCCAAAATGTTGTGGGCCAAACAAAGTTAAATTCTTTCCTATTTTTGTTACTTGCCCGTGCATTAATTATCAACCCAGGGAGCTTCGTAAACTTGCGAAGGGTATCACACATGATCACTTATAATACCACTTTGAGATGAGTTCAATAGCTATACTATTGGGTGGTGTTTCAAAGGTTGTCAATCATTTATAAACTCCTCAGTAAATTATGTATGAATAATTAAATATTCAGAAAGAAAACATTCATACGTGCATACTAATAACAAACCTATTGCAATCATAAAATAATAGTGCAAAAATCAACCTATGAAAATAGTAAGCTAATCTAGAAAACATAAAGAAAGGTAAGAAATACTGGTTTGGAGTGGGCCTAGGCTCCAACAACTTCCTCCCAGCTGAACACGCACTTAGGAACTCTTAGAACTTTATTATAATCACCAAGGAATTACAATGCTTCTTAACCTATGTACTCCTCTCTATATTCTATGTTCTATCTTCGATATTTTGATAGCTAATTAGAGAGGTCTGCATGTGTTTATATAGCACACCCATAGATCTTTTGTTACAAGGTGGTTACAACAGTCGATTCATTCCAAACTAAACTAAACTAAAATAGTTTGGTAAATGTAATCGACGTCTGCTAAAATTGTCATTTGTTCCTAATAGCGGTGTGTTATTTGAATGGTTCATGCTTTTCCTGGTGTGGGTAGTACATTATCATATATTAGTGCAACTCTTGAATTAACTTACATGATGTAGAGTTGGAACTGCACCAGTCAATGTTACTCACATCGCGTTATCTGGTCAACGAGCGAAGAACAGAGGCACCTTATCTATGAGGAAGGTGCCTAAGTATATCGAGCACCTTATCTATATAGATGGCACCTACATTTCATTAGCACCTTCCTAGAAGAGGAAGGCGCTTGCCTTATGTTGGCACCTTCCTGGAAGAGGAAGGCACTTGCCTTTTGTTGGCACCTTCCTGGAAGAGGAAGGCGTTTGCCTTCTGTTGGCACCTTACTGGAAGATGAAGGTGCCTACCTTATGTTGGCACCTTCCTGGAAGAGGAAGGTGCCTATATTTTATTGTCACCTTCTTTGAAGATGAATATACCTACTTACCATGCGTTAATTCCAAAAGAAACAAAGTTCCAGGTCCATGAAAAGACCTCTACTGATCCAAATCTGACTAAATCAACTACAATTCCACAAAAACACACTAAAACATACAAATTAGATAACACACATAATCTTATCAAATAATTACATAACCATTCATAAAAATATACAATTCCTATTATATAGCCGCATAATGATTAATGAAACTCATACAAAATATGAGCATTTCCAAGGCTCATCAGGTGGAATAACAACTACTTCACTCTTGGATATTCTATGTCTTTGAGTAGGATATAGGCTTTGTAAAATGGTATCTGCTATAGAATTATACCTATTATGATACCCTTAGGTTCCATCTTAACAATGACAACAACAAGTATTTGTTAACAATGCATCAATTAAACCATAACAATAAGAAATATTCTCAATTTATAAAAGGTTAGTATAAATGCATCATCAATTAAAGAAATTTCCAATCAATTAATATGATCACCTATCAACAAAACCTCATTATCCAAGACCAATACCTTCAAATAAGCCTTTCAAGTAACAATGAACAATTTAGCATTTACAATAATAATGAGATGACCAATTCGAGCCTTCCTTCTAGTGCTAATTTTGTTGTGCGTTGAGGACTTAGAGAAAATCATTAATTTAGAGCTCTCTCAAGTAAAAATGAATAACTTGGCATCTAAAGTAACAATGAAATAAACCAATTCATGCCCTCCTTCTAGAACCAATTCTATTGAGTGATAATTTTTCCCAATTGTAAAACCACCATCACAGTCAAGGTATTTGTTAGAAAATCCTCTCTTACAAAGAAATTCAGAATCTCTCCAAGGTTCTTATTTAGTTAACGTGTGTTTAAGTGCTTGTTAAAATATGAAAAATGTACTAAAATACCTTAGAGGTGCAAGTAACTATTAACAAGGGACCTGTGGTTTGGTATTACTTTGATTTGCTATGCTCTTTATTGTTCATGAAATTTGAAAAAAACAAAAATGTAACATTATTGGTCCTCTATGACCATCTTGGAACAGTGATTTAATTCATTTTATATCAAAGTGTTTTAAGTAGATTTTATCTTCTATTGTTAAGTAGACTTGTAAAAAAATTTATCTTCCTTTGTTAAGTTTTACTTTGAGCACAAAATAAAATGACTAAATCTAACTTTGAAAGGTCAATCTAGAATGGTGATTTAATTATTTTTATCTTGCTTTGTTAAAAAAATTTAAAATAATAAAACCTGTGGAGTGCAAGAATCTATTTTGGAACCTTAAAAAATACCTTAATTAAATGTGTCCAAATAATTTAACAAGTTAGCCTTAAGAAACAAAATTATTTGGATGCTCTAATTACTTCAAAACCCCCATTATTGATTTTAGTGCAAAACGATGTAACATTTTAGGGCTTCGAGTTTTTGATGGAACTTAAATAAAATAAAATGGAAAATAAATAAAAACAAAAGCTAAGGTTAGAGAAAAATATAAAAATAAAAAATAATATGAAACAAAGTGCATAAAAGTGATCAAAGAGATCTATTGTAAATGAATCCCTCTTATTTTGTAGAAAATAGAATATTATGAATATTAAAATAAAACCAGGTTAGACATACATCCACACAATCTAAATATGGTTAAGTGCAAGAGTCTGAGGAATAAAGGCATGTATTAAAAACATTAAATCAATCTTTGCATGTTATGACAATCAACATGGTATAAATTTTATCCTTTCGTAACCGTTATATCTCACTTGTAATGGATGCCCTTTGATAACATCTTTATAATTATTTTATAACCAATGTCGACCATGTGAGATAATATCAAATTAGGTTCTAGCCATCCTTGTCTCGGTCAGCACCATGTACAACATGCAGAACATGTACTTTTATAAAATGGTAATGAAAGTATTCAGTGGGCACCCTTAAAACCTTATCGATTCCCACCATCTTCATGATAATATAGATCATACAGATAGAATAACCTTCGATGAGCAGACTACAAATGAATGAAAGACCAATATGTGTGATTTTGTATACGTAGAGCTCCCATTAATCTATTCTAACATCAATATTTTACAATATACGTACACTGTTAACTGAACTTATTTGTTTGTTGTATTGTGTGATGGAAGGCTTCGCATCCGTTGGTTGGTTGCTCCTCGAGATCCATGCTAACAAAATTTTATTAAACCTATCATCCAACCAAATCATGCCAATTAGACCCTTTAAAAAATGAAATCAAACCATATATTAATATTTTCAACATAATAAAACTAAAACCTAAATTAAAACTTTTTCAAGATACTGAAACCAAAACCTAAAATCGTCTCTTAATAAAACAAACCTTACATTTATACTATGCATACCTATATATATGTATGCATATACATAAATATATATAATTTCCTCTCTTTTTTTTTTATAGTTATAAGTGTTTGTATTTATAGCGGGTTTTAACAAGGATCCCAAAACCTGATTACATAAGAAATGGGCCTAGGGCATCAATCCCTTGAAACTGAACACCAAAATAGAAATCCCGCCCAGCGGTAACAGTAAGCATGAAACAATCCCTCTTAGCGGGAAACAAAAAAATAAGAAAGAAAGTAGTTTTGGAGATCCCGCCCAGCGGGGAGTAGCCAAAAACCACCATCGAGAAGATCCCACGCAGCAGGAAGCATAGAAAAACCATTACAATAAAATCCTGCCTCGCGGGAAGCAGTCAAAACCACCACAAACAGTCCCGCCTAGCGGGAAGCAACAGGGAAATCCCACCATCTGGGAAACCAGCAGAAAAGAAAGGATCCCGCCTTGCAAGAAAACCGACGGATTTGGCGGATCCCACCTTGAGGAGAAACCATCCCGCCCACCGGTAAAACATTCAGTTCAGCGAGAGCCATCCTGTAGGAAGCTGACAGCCAGCACAGAGAGGATCCAGCCCATCAAGAAGTGACTAGAGAGTTGCACCACAAGGAACCCGCCTCGGGAAAAAAAAATAGGATCCCAGCAGCAGGGACCAAGAATCCCATCCAAGCACAGAGCCCATCGAGGGACCAAGAATCCCATCCAAGCACAGAGCCCGTCGAGGATTCACAAGAAAAATGGGGAAGCTGTCCAAACCCTAAATCGTCACCTCCACCGCACTGAGAAACGCAGGGGACCAGATCCACGCGAATAACCTACAAAAAAACCCCAGGGGGAAGCCTGAGGGAAAAAGGGAAGGGATCCCCAACCAAACAGGGATCCCTGGGAAGCACCAGTCCGAAAAAACAACCAAGGAAACCCTAGCCGACCGGGAGGGCGCAGATAGTGGAGAAGGATCTCCCCCAGGAGATCATCCGCAAACAACCACTCCCCGGGAGGGATGACCTGGGTTGAGCCAGGGACTGGGCAGGAACCAGGAACCATGGGAGGGGGAGCAGGGGAGGGACCAGAGCCCTCCCCTCTCAGATGTTCATACTTTTAGTTTGTATTTATTTTTCTTTTTTTATTTATTTAATTAATTTTGAATTAATTAAAATTAAAATGTTTGAATTGATTTAATTCACAAAATTAACATTAATGAACATTACAAACCTAACCGACAATAAAAACTAACAAGAAACTAAGCCTATTAACCTAACCAAAAAACTAAACAGTTTAAAATAAATTAAAAGGAGACACTAACCAACAATGAACCTTAGAATCTAAATTACAAACTCATGGGTAGGGACCTATCAATCAATCACTCAATGCAAACCAAATTTAAGGTGGGTCCCTAAATTTGGGGCAAGTTGTGCAATGGCCATGAAATACTTGGGTAGCATGTTCATCCTCTAGGGTATGGCCCTCTTCTTCATCTGATGAACTATAGTCCACAAATGTGCTTACTTATACCTCATCCTTGGATGTTGATGGTGATATCACCAAAAATGGGCTCAATTCAGGGCACTCTACTTCCTCATATGAACTACTTTATCAAGAGATAGGTGCCTCTGCTTCTCTATCGAGGGTATCCTTGCATTGTTCTTTTGATAAGTCTAACATGAACTATTCTTCTATAGTGTCCAATGGTGGTAGCACAACTTTTTGTCCTTCTACATACTAAATTAGGGCTGAAATGAGCTCATGGTGAGCCAATGCCATCTGCGTACCTACCTAATATTGTTTGGATTCATCCTATAGGATGCTCACAAGGTAAAATGGGATATTGATCTTATCACCAAGCAACAAGTGGTTCAAGAAGCAGAATTGGTTCGCATTGATAAATGAATATCTCTAATTGGTATCGTATGGAAAACTACTAACATGGGGTTGCATATTCGTATGGGAGTGTGGGGTACGCATTGGCACTTAACATAGAAATAATTTTTTGAATAATCATGCATATAAAAATTGGTACATAATTGGGTGGATTTCATAGAACATTATGCATATAACACCCGTTGGCACAAAGTCATTGGTTGATGCATGATTATGGTGTACTAATGAATCAGTATCTTATGCCATTCTTGTGTAGTATAATCTTATTGAAGGTGGTTTTATTGGGTACCACATAGTTGTGGGTTTTGAGATCTTATGCTGAAAATAAAAAAACCATTATTATTTGGCACGGGAGTAGACAAAATTCCTTGTTGTAACTCATAAGTAGGTATACCCCATCATTAACATCTCATTATTAAGCATACTCCATTGTTGAGAACAGATGTACGCCATCAGTTGAATCTGAGGAGTAGATGTATTTCATCATCAACAACTAGGAGGTAGGCATACTTCATCCATCAAAAAGTAGGTGTTTCCATGCTCACGTAGATGTAGCATTTCCTCCTTATTAGAAAGTAGGTACCTTTGGTTCTAGTTTTGATGTGAAAGTAAGCAACGCTCTCCTATTAGGGAGTAGGCACTGTTCATGTTGCTTTTATAGGCGCTACCCTCTTGGTTATAAGTAGGCACATTTACTCTAACTCACATATAGACATCGCTCTTTTGGTGGGAAGTAGGTACCTCTACGTTGGTCCGTATATAGAAACCACCCTCCTGGTGGGAAGTAGGCACCTGTGTACTAGCTCAAATATAAGTGTCACCCTATTGGTGGGAAGTAGGCACCTTTGTGTTGGATTGAATATGAGCATCATCCTCCTGGTAGGAAGTAGGCATTGATATACTGGCTTCGATATAGGCACCACTCTCCTAGTGGGAAGTAGATGCCTCTTTGTATTATTACACTCCAAGAAAGAAGAAAATAAGGTGTCGCAACTCTTACCTGATAGGCACGATGGCCTATAGTCTGCAACGGGTTCCATGTGGCCCTATAAAATGAAAAAGAAAACTTGTTCTATAATGTTAATATATATATATATATCCCTTTTTTATGGTGAATGTGTGAGCATTCATCAAACTACTAAAAATATTTTTAAAAATAGGATCTCTCCCATGCCTATGTTTGAGCTTGTTCCACGAACTTGAGGCATGTGGTAAGGCCATAATTGATGTTTATTGATGGTAAAAATTAGTCCACTATCGTCAATTATTTTAATACAAACAACTCTATTATTAATTATTTTAACTACCTCATACGGGCCCAACCACCTCTACGTGAGCTTCCCCTTCCTCTATTGGAACTGGGAGTCATACAATAATGCCCATTCTCCTTATTTAAATTATTTTGGCCTAATGTGGTGATCATGTCATATTGCTCTTTATTTCTGCATTGCTTTAGTGTGTTGTAGTGCTTCTTGTCTATATTCATCCAACTAATTCAGTTGGTGAATATGCTCTTATTGTGAAGCATCTAGATTTAATTTAAATTCTATAGCATTCCATAGAGTTTATATTTTGAATTTTATGGGCATCATCACATTCTTCCCGTACACCAACTGGAATGGAGTAAATATCATGGTATTTTTTCATGTATTTTGATATGCCCATACCGCTTCTGGAAGACATTTTTTCTAATCCTTATTATGTTGTTGCACTATCTTTTTCATAGTGTTTTCCAACTCACAGCTCGTAACCTCCACCTATCCATTAGCTTACGAATGATACAAGGTGTTTTTATTATGTTGGATCTAGAACTGCTACACAATTTTTGGTATCATCTTTGAAGTGAAATAAGCTCCCTGGTCAGTGGTAATATCCTTGGGAACACTGAACCTAGTGAATATGAACTCATATAGGAACTGCACCACATTCTCCTCTTTGGTATTCTACAATGCTGCACTTCAACCCAATTGGTAACATAATCAATGCAAACTAAAATATACCTTTATCATTAGATTGTGGATTGATAGGTCCAAAAAAAGTCATCCCCCATTTGTCAAATGGTTCAATGTGCAAATTTGGTTGGAGGAGAAGTTCATCTCGTGCGGTTGGTTGATCCATTTTTTGACATTGATCACAATGGTTGGCCTGTTTAACTACATATTTAAATAGTGAGGGCCAGTAATACCCTATTTTTAATATTTTAAATGTAGTTCATTTTCCTGGAAAATTTCCCACCACACAGTTCATCATGAAAGGATTTTAAAATTGTTGGAATTTTATTTTTTGCCACACGTCTTTACATAATCTAGTCAAGACCAATTTTAAACAAGCAACCATAAATCCATGAAAAGGTTGCACTCTTTTCAATTAATTTTTGAGCTTATTGGGGGGTGAGTGCAGGGGATACTTTACCAGTTATTAGATAATTGGCCATATCAGCATACCATGGCATATGGTCATCTAGAGAAAAGAGATGCTCATCTAAGAATGTGTCCTTAGTTGTAGTGTTATATTGAGAAATAAATATGGATAGAAAATATACAACTACGTTATTCCTTCTAGGTTTGCCTACAATAGTAAGATTAACTTACCATAGTCTTGTTCATCAAATATCTGATGGCTGCATGATCAGTATGGACAAAAATATTATAGCCCATGATATAATAGCATAATTTATTTATAGCATGTATAAATACAAGGAACTCTTTTTCTATTATAGTGTAATTTAATTCAACACTCATAAGGTTTTTAATAACATAATAAATGGCATATGCTTCATTTTCTTCCTTTTGTCCTAGCACTGGCCCTATAGCATTATTATATGCATATGCACATATGTGAAAGAGGAGATCTTAATTTGTACCTTTGAATATAGGAGTAGTTATTAGTTTTTCTTTTAATATTTGGAATGCTTGTTCACACTCATTTTTCCAGACAAACTCAACTTCTTTAGTTAATAACATGTGCTATGGTTTGGTAATATTACTAAAATATTTAATGAAACATCGGTAGTACCTAGTAGAGCCTAAGAAACTTAGGATATCTCTCTACTTTTAGGGGGTAGGCAATTCTTTTATAACTTCTATATTTCTTTTATCTACCTTTATACCCTCAATAGAGATGTGATGTCCTAAAATTATTCCTTTTGTCATTAACATGAATAATTTTCATTACTCAAGGATAGATTAGTATCTTGAAAACATTGGAGTACTCTTTCCAAACTTGTTGTAGCTTCTTCACAACACTAACTATAAATAGTGAAGTCATCCATGTAAACCTCTATAATTTCTCCTACCATTTTTGAAAGATATTGAGGACTGCTCGCTAGAAAGTTGTAGGTATATTACACAATCCAAAAGGTAAAATATTGTAGGAAAAGGTTCCCCAAGAATAGATAAATGTGGTATTTTCCTGGTCCTCTTCCCCTATCTATATCTGATTCTATTCATTGTATCCGTTGAGGAATGAAAAATAATTTCATCCTGCTAGGGTATCTAGGACTTGATCTACAAAAGGTAGGGTAAAATGGTATTTTCTGGTGGCCTTATTCAACATCCTATAATTCACATAGATCCTCCATTTGCCATTTTTCTTGGGTACTACCACCAAAGGTGATACCCATTGACTATCTTAAATGGAATAAATGAATTCAGTAGATAAGATTTTTTGCAGCTCAACTTTCACTATCTCCTTCATGGTTGGGTTCATCCACCTTTGGGTTGCCTAACTAGTCTCATATTATCTTCCAAAAATTTTGTGAGTGCATACTTTGGGTGCAATACTCCTCATGTCTCTATAATCCCAGAAAAAAGTAGTTTTATGATTTTTTAATATTTCCTTTAGTTTTTCCTCTTGAACAATCGTTAGTGCACTATCAATGTTTAATACCTTACCAGGTTCTATCTCAATTTTCTTAACATGATGTTCCCTTCTACCAACAAGTGAGGAATTCATGGGAGGATTTGAAGATTATCCTTTTAGAAATTATTTATGATTAAATCCTCATCTATTTCATCCCCCACTTCATCAAGAACCATCATTTGTAGTAACATAGGAATGACATCATCACTTATAGCTTTTAAATTGGGCTCTCCTAATTCATTGGTGGATTGTGCAAGTGGATAAATGACTAGATTTTTACATTCCTTCCATCAAATTGTCATATTGCATCATCCATTGCAAGCCAATGACATCCTAATATGAGTGGATAACCATCAAATCCTGACCTTAATTTTAGGACTAGGAAATATACTGGGTATTCTCATGTATCTATAATTACGATCACATCTTCTAGCATTCCTTTCGGGAGTACTATGGACTTGTCTACCATTTGTAACACTATTTTTTTTGGCCTCATGTCGGGTAACTATAGTTTATGCATGGTTTCTTTAAGCATTACATTTATGAATACATCTAGATCCACCAAAGTATTGGGGAACATTAAGCCTTCAATTCTAATTATTACGACTGGGCTTCCTAGATCAGAATATTTTAGGTGGTAGGTGTTTCCTAACATCAAGTTAGCTAGTTGTCCTACCACTTGTACTACTTTTGGTTGTTGTCTTTGTCCTGGTATTTTAATACATAGTTCTATAATGGTTTTTGTATAAATATGCACATCTCTAATAGCTTGATATAGGGGAATTATGATAGTAAGGTTTTTCAACCCTTCCATTATGTCAAATTTTGGTTGCATCTTCTTTCTAGTTTCCTACAATATTTTGGAGAAAGGTTGGATCCCTTCATTGGTAAATTGTTCAACAATTGGATTTTCTTCTACCTCCTCTACCGAAGATCATTGTTCTATTTCTACTTCTACTTCTACTTCCTCTACAACCGGAGGTGTTTGGTCTATTCCTACTTCTCTATCTGATCAAATATGGATTGGACTACAATCTAAATGTTCTATGATAATATGGTATATTGGATACATCCTCATGTCTACCTGATATGTTGTTTGATTGATTTTATTATTTTTTGGATTTAGGGTTGGTTTTGTTGGTAGCTATTGTGACCTGGATGTAGGTGGTTCCAACAAACTAGGCTATAGTGAGGGTTGTGTTGTTGTTTGTGGAGGTGAAGTCCACGTGTTAAAATTTTTCCATTGTGCTCCATATTTTTGGTATGGCATCCATGGTTATGATGCATAGGGAGTAGGACCTTGGGTGGTTCTCATCCAAGATGACTGACTCCACCAAACCATATTGGGTGTTTGAGCCTACCCTTGGTTCATAAAATTAGTTCCATCATATAGTGATACTTCTCCTAGTATTCTACCTCCTATGGGAGGTTGTTTCCAATTCCTCCTATTACCCATGAAATATTTTTTAGCTATTTTTGGGTCCTTTTTTATGGTTGCTAATTTTGGGCACAACTTCATTTTATGGTCCATTTGGCAAATCGTGCAAACTCATACCTTGTATTCTAGACTTTCATTTTTTGGGTGCTTCTTCCTACACCTTGGATAGAAAAAGGACAATGCTACTTCCATTTCTTGATTTTCATTTTGAAGCTAGAATGTATCTAGTTGGATTGCAAGATATGATAAAATATCACTCTTCATATCTTCTAGCAATGTGTCTATTTCAGCTTTAGTTACTAAGGTTGTTGTTTTTATTCCTCTGGTGATCGGTTTACCTTTTATCCTAGTGTAATTCTAACATAATTATTGAGTATCTGACATTTGGGTTTGGTAAAAATCACCTCCTAATAATAATTTTAAATCTTCCAATGATTCATTTGTAAGACCACTTAAGAATATGCTCCTTAATGATCTTTCTCCAAATTATGTGTGGGGTGAGCATTGGTTATTAAAATTAAATCTACCCTAGTAATTCTCTAATGATTCTTCCTCCCTCTATGGCATATCTAGGACTTCCTCTGGAGCATCCCTTGTCCTTCCAAAATCTTGGTATTGTTCTAAAAATATTTTCTTCATGTATTTCCATGTGTTTATTTGTTTATTCCCTAAACTAATAAACCAGTGTAATGTTGTAGGAATAAAATCAAGGATGCATACCGTGCAAAGTGAATTAAAGATAATAAAAAGAACTAGATCAAGATGAAGAACATCTAAAGATCAAAGATCCATATTGAAGACTAAAGTCTTCAATACCCAAATAATGTAATACAGGGGGATGTTAGAGTATATTACATTATTTAGGTACATGTCAATGTACCACCTTGGGTACATTGTTATATTAGGATTTTATATTAGGTTACTTGAGGAAGAAGTAATAAATGCACAAGTTTCAATGTACAATTATGTAAATATACAAGGAGTCTACTTGTACATGAGTCATAGGTAAAGTAGTTAGGAAGAGTAAGGGCCAAGTAACTTATCTTCTTATATATAGGCCCCATAATGAATAGAATGAATGGGATCATAGGAGATATTACTATGGAGTAGTGAGTAGGTACATTGTAGTTTCTATTAGAGTTCTGGAGTGTTCATTTCATCCTTTACATTACATTGTACTATTTTTACAACTTTCTATCAGTAGCATATTTCAGCATTCTTGCAGAATTCCATTATCTTACTTTTCTGTATAGCTTACATCTTATGATTTATTTCTCCCATATCATTCATTATCAAAAGATAACATAGCTTAACCTAAAACATAAAATAAATTCAAGGGCTAAGGTTTCAGCTTCAACCTGAGAGAGCAAATGATATACTGAACCCAAAGATTACCTATGCTTGTGAAGGTAACAACAAGGTACATCCCTCAAGGTGATAGTAGGGAATTTATCTCAAGGTAAAGAACGTTCTCACAAGGTGAAGGTAGGGAACATCCTCACAAGGTGAAGATAGGAAATGATCTCACAAACTAAAAGAATCAAGCAATAAACTTGCAATACATTCTTGTGAAGAAAGAAGACAATGACTGGTTTTTACAATACTTAAAACATACTTGAACCTAATTTAAGAAAGTATTGGTTAAATAAATAGCACAAACAAGCCAAGCGCTTTAGCCAAAAATGCATAGAAATGCAAAAAATAAGGAACTAAAGCCAAAGAGAAGTAACCATGAATACAATATGGTTAAAATGCCACCAAACCAAAGGGATGCAGGCTTCATAGGTCTCAATAAGATAGCCAACCAAGGCACCAATAAAAAGTATGAGAAAAACATCACTAAACCAAATAAATATACCAATTGAACATCAAAACATCTGGAAGCTACTTGATAAAAGCTCAACCGATGTCCTCCACTTCATTGATGTGCAACCTCCTTTCCCAAAACTTGCATACCTCCCTTCACCAGCCAAAAAAACCACAAAAATCCTCCCAAAACCTTCTTCTTAATCAAAAATCTTGAGTGCTCTTTGCATGGTGAAGGTAACATTATTTTTTCAATAAAATTTACTCACTACTGCCATCTCTTTCTAATTAAAGTGCCACCCATGTGCAGTAAGGAAGAAAGACTTTCTTTTAAACTAAACTTAAAAGTTAAATAAATCTTATTCCAATCATTAAGATAAATAATGACTTAATCATTCCTAAGAATTAACTTAACCATTATTTTTATTAATGCCACCAAGTTAATTAATTTTTTACTAATATAAAGTAATAAAACCATTATTTAATTTGCTTAATAATTTAGAAACAATAATATTATCAACTAATGATTCTAAAGTATTAATGTTGTCAAATAATACATAATAAAGTTTGTACACCATGACCAAACATAGAATATTTTCAATAATATTTCACACTATTATTTTATGCATAAGTAGACGGTCTCCTTTAATATAGTCTAGTTTTATTACCAACTTATTAAGGAGAATCCTTGCACAAGCAATTTCTTGGTACAATGGTGTGAACATGAAAAAAAGCAAAATGCAATGCATCTACATGAAGGAAATTTTGTTACCCTGAGCTTTTGTTGAGCGAGTCATCATCATCGTTTCCTAAAATATTTCTCATTTTAAGTGGTTCATCCATATGTTCCCACTAGAGAGAGCACCTAGTCCTGCACCCACAAGTTCATCAGTAGTACCATATTCCAAGCTCAAACTAGTACAATCATTCTATTATATAGACATCATAAAATGAAGCTATGCAATTAAACATTCAAACAAATACATAGTTCATTATCAATAAAGATTTCTTCCAAAGAGGGTTATTACGTACTCCCCCATTGGACTAAACACAATCCTCTATATTTCCTGCAAGTGAATAAATAATCGTTCTCATTTGAATAAGTATGGAAATTAATGTCTCATTTCTTAAATATTTTCCCATGTAGCACAATTCTAAGAATATTGGTCCCACTGGACCTTGCATTTATCTAGTATTTGTTTCCTCAACATCTTGGAATGAAACCCTAGAATCTTAATTGGTCTCACCTCAATGGCTAAGGGATCTGCCATATACAATTTAGAAACATTCCACACATGAGTACTATTAGCAACAAATTTTCTAAGTAGGGATATGTGGAAATTATCATGGATCTTTGATAGGTTGGGTAAAAAAACAAGCCTATAAGCTAAAATACTAATCTTACTAATGATCTCAAAGGACCCAACATAGTTATGATCCAACTTGGTTGACTTGATGGCACTTTTCATGGGTCTTATCCTCAAGAATACTTTATACCCTATAGAGAATTCTCTTGGTGATATTTTTATATCAACATAGCTCTTTTGGTGATCAATCACTTCCTTGAGCCTAATTCATATTGCTATGAGTTGTTCCTCCATATCTTGAACAATTTCTAATATAATCATCACCCGATCCTCTGAATTATCCCATAAAGGTCTCCTGCATCATCTACCATATAAGGCTTAAAAAGGGGTCATCCCCAATGATGCATGTTATCCATTATTATACGCAAACTCCATAAGATGCAAGAATTATTCCCACCTTGACTTCTATTCCATGCAATACATGCATAGCATGTCTTATAAAACCTGGTTTACCCTCTCAATCTGACCATCTACTTCAGGATGATATGCAAAACTAATATTCAGTTTAGTGCCCATTGCATGGTGTAGAGCCTACCAAAATTTAGATGTGAACCTACAATTCTTATCTAATATGATCACCTCAAGAAACCCATGTAACCTAAATATTTATTTGGTAAACTTATTTTCCACCACTGGTGCATCATCCTTGATGTTTCCCAATATAAAGTGTGCAACCTTGCTCAACTTGTCAACCACTACCAAGATCGCATCATGTTGGTACCTAGTCTTAGGTAAACCCACAATAAAATTCATATTACCTACAATTTTTGCAGAGGTACATCATGTGGGTACAATTTTCCTATTGGGTGTCGATGTTCTACCTTCACCTTATAGCATTCTAAACATATTGCTATGAAACTAGTGATATCTTGCTTCATTTCGGCCCAATAGAAGGTATTTTTCATATTTTTCCTTATTTTTTACCCTCCTAGATGAGCAAAATAAGGATAATTATGTGCCTCTTGCATAATCAATCTCCTTAGATCACCAATTTTGGGTATAACTACCCTATCTTTAAAGCATAAAAGTCCATATTTTATGTTGAAATTCTTATTCTCTTCAATATTTCCCTTGGTTTTATATTAGATTTCTATGCAATACAGGTTTTGTAGTTATATTTCCTTGACCCTATCCATAAAATCTATATGGCTTCAGGTCAATGTAGCTATGTTATTTCTCCTACTCAAGGAATATGTAACCTTATTCTCTTTTCTTTTAATGTATTTAATACCAAAGTCATATTCTACTAAGAACTCTATCCATCTTCTATGTCTTGAATTCAGCATAGGTTGGGTAAATATATACCTCAAACTTTGATGGTCTATTCTTAGCTCAAAAGGTTTACCCAACAAATAATATCTCCAAACCTTTAAAGTGTGCACCACTACAACCAACTCTAAGTCATGTGTAGCATAATTAACCTCATGTTTCTTGAGCTTTCTAGATTCATATGCTACATTAGCCTCTTCCTAAGATAATACCCCACCCAAACCTTCTAGGGAAGCATCTTTGCACACGGTAAAATTCCCAAGAGTAATTGATATTTTGAGAATCAATGTTATTGTTAACTTATTTTTTAGAATTTCAAATGTGACCTCATACTTATTTGTCCATTTGAACTATTTTTCCTTTTTTTGAAGATTGGTGATATAATAGGCAACCTTAGAGTAATCTCTCACAAAACACCTATAATAGCCAATGAATCCCATTAAAATCCTGACTTCTATCACATTAGTTGGTAGAGGCCAACTATGTATGGCCTCAATTTTCTTTGGATATATAGAAATCCCTTTAGCCAAGATGATGTGCCCTAAATATTGTACTTGTGAAGTATAGAATTCACACTTGGACAATTTACCATATAGCTAGTTCTTCCTTAGTACTTCCAACACTAACCAAATATGGTGGTCATGTTCCTATTTAGTATGATAATAGATTAAAATATCATCCAAGAATACCAAGACAAACCAGTCTAGATATTTTTTGAACACACTATTCATCAGATTCATAAAAGTTATTGGTGCATTCATCAGCCCAACTAGTAGCACTATGAGCTTGTAATTCCCATATTTGGTCTTAAATGTTGTCTTATGGGTATCCTCTTTCCAAATCCTTAAATTATGATACCCTAATCTTAAATCTATTTTTTAAAATATGGTAGCATCCCTTAACTGATTGAAGAGGTCATCTATCCTTGGTAGAGGATACTTATTCTTAATGGTTACCTTATTCAACATTCTATAATCTATATATAATATCAAGGAACCATCCTAATTTTTCACAAATAACACTGGAGTACCCCAATATGGAACACTTATTTTTATCAAAACCTTTTCCAATAAATATTGGAGTTGTACCTTTAATTCTTGTAACTCAATTGAGATCATTCTGTAAGGTGTCCTAGAAATGGGTCCAACCCCAAGAATTAGCTCGATAGAGAAGTCAAACTCCCATAAATGGGGTAGACTTAGAATCTCTTCAGGAAATAAATCTTGAAACTCATGAAGAATTGGATGTTTCTTAAATAATTCTTCATCTCCATTTGCTCTAGTATTCCGTTGATATTTACTACATATAGTATACCATTTATTTTTAATGGCTTTCTTTAACTACATAGCTGAAAGCAAGTAACATTGAAAATAACCTTGCCTACTCTACACTCTAACTCTCCTCTTATCCTTGTCGGTGTAATCCATCCACCTATATTGAAATTTGATTAAGGCTCCATGAGCCTTCAACCAATCCATTCCTAGGATAATATCAAAATCATGGAGGGGTGCCACATACAAGTGCCATATAGTGGACCCATTAGGTAGATTTATTTCCATAGTAGGCAAACATTGATCCACTAAGTAGGTTTACCTAGAACCATACTCGAATTTCCACCCTTGTTCCAAAAACCTAGGAAATTTTAACTTATACCTGATAATACTAGTGGAAATAAAACTATCTGTAGCTCCACTTTCTATTAAAACTTTTATATATTTATCAAACAACTTACAATTTAGTAGCATCGGTGTTGCCTAACCATTTAAGTCCCAATTTTTGATAGCAACATAAATTTGGTGTGATGGCTCCTTTGCTCTATGACTTGACTCAGATCTTTGGGGATACTTTTTGGCATAGTGAGGACCCCCGAATATGTAGCATCTTATCCTAGGTGCATGGGATCTCTCCTACCTCTTCTCCCCTATTTGTTTTTTTTGTTGGTTCATTTTTCTTTCAAGGATGTTGATTGAAATTGTTCTTCTAAAATTTTTGTGGCTTGGTTCTTCTTAACTATACTAATTGTGTCTCGCCATTCTAGGGTTGTGTGTAGAAGATGAAGAGTAGCCCACATAGTTTATGTCTTAGAGTAGTAACTTTTCATGGAAAAGAAGGTTTCTAATTCTTTCAACCATGACTCAGCTATGTCCCTCCTTTATTTCCCATTAAACTTGATTACTTTCACATTCTTAAGATCTCTTTCCAGTTCAACCTCTATCTAGGATTTACCCTCTTGACTTATTATGACAAGATTTTCTTCTTGTCTACCCTCTATATTCTTAGTACTGACTTCTTTATTCATCAATGTTTCTATCAATTTTTTTGTTGTTCCAATTATTCTTGAAGCAATTTTACTATGGAGAATAGATCTTCTACTCTCTCATCAAACCCTATTGTTTTTTAAACATTCCTATTGGGATTTACTATTATCTCAGGACTCTTACTAGGAGTCATTGTTCTCCAGATTTTCTTAAATGGGTCCCTAGTTTGTCCAAACTTTTGCATTGCACTTCCTCCATGTATAATCATTTTGGTTTTCATTGATGAACTTATTTTTTGAACAAGTGATATCCCTATGCACAAAAAGGAGCTAGGTAATTTACAATTCTCCCTCAATTGTACTTATAATTTGTTAGCTTCATTCTCCTTATGAACTAACATAAATATTATCACTCAATTGATAATTTTTAGGGTCACACTTGCCTTATTGCAAGGTTCCAACCCCAAATTTACACATCAAGTCAAGGTTCAACCTAGGCACATTCTATGAAAGCTCCTAGACCCTATGACCTAGAGCTCTGATACCAACTTTAACAACCCAAAAAATCCAACCCAATTTTTTTTAAAATATTGATTACAAGCAAGGGTTCATAAGGGGGAAACCCTTATTTAATCTTTCCAGTATACAAGGCTTCAATACATTTGAGTTTTTAATTCACTACAGACGACACTTAGTGGATAGGAGTGGCCAACTCTTATGGTTTTTGGGTTTCATCTTACTAAACCTACATGTTTAGAAGAATGTCAAAAATGGTCCTCCCACCTTTCCCATATCCTCATCGACATAGGACAATGTGACCACCATTTATGAAATATCCTTTAAGGCCCATAAAAATTAAATGGGAATGTCAATTCCTTAACCTTACTCTAGACCTATCCAGGTAGGTTATTCAAGTGTAGAGCCTTGGTTCCTAGTTACCACACCTTCATGGGCTAACTAAGGTAATTACCATTCCACTAGAAATGAATATGATCACCCGATCTTGTATGTTCAAGGGATCACCATTATTATCTCGTGACTAGTTTTATAACTTTTAGTTGAAGTACACCCAAGCATACTCATTCAGGGTGTAATAATTCATAAGAAAACCTGGCTATTGTATTCACACAACTCCTTCTAGGTTCATGAGTCCCTAGCTATTGCATTCTTGCAACTCCTTCTATGACACATGGCTACTCGAGTATTGCATACTCGCAACTCCTCCTAGAATTGGGCTTTATTTTATGTGACTCATGTTCATAAGAGATTCTAACCACCCCCAAACAAAACTTAACTTAAATAACCCTTGCATTTTAAAACATAATTCTAAAGCAAGCACATACATCGCATCATATCAAAAGCATTTTAACTTAAATTATAAACCATTTAATCCATAAATACCATAATAGATAAACAAGGATGCTTCTTAAATAAAACCATATTTTTCTTAACTCAAATGCTTGACATAAGTTTTCAAAGATGCATTCTTGCAATTGATAGAACTCATTACTAACTATCCAAGTAAAATATTGCTAAGAACACCTTAATGTACAAACCCCATGGTATCATCAAGCAACATAATCTTTTAGTTTGTATAATAATCAAGTTTACAAAACTTATTGAACAAAATATTCTTTTACATAGCCTTTATTTTTCCACAACATCTATACTTTCAAAGTACTGTGAAGCCACCCGCAAGAGTCTCCATGCCATCTAGAATTTCTCAATCCTTTCCATAAAAGGAATTCTACCCACTTTTCTTGAGGAATATTTTGGGATCAGGACAACTCCAAATGCAATGCAATTTCTAAACATGCCATAAATACTATGCAAGTAATCATGCTTAAGAAACCAACAAACCAACAAGAAGAGAATTTCCCCACTTCTCTATCCAATGGTCCCTTTACCCAAAAATAGTTTCTCTTTCAAAACCAAATTAAACATTCAATATATAAAAGATAATCTCATACTTCTCTTTATAATGATCCCTTAACCCACATAGATCTCAGGAATCATTATAATAGTTTCTCTTTCAAAACCAAAATAAATAATCATCATATAAAAGAGAATTCCATACTTCTCTTTATAATGATCCCTTAACCCACATAGATCTCAGGAATAATTATAATAGTTTCTCTTTCAAAACCAAAATAAATAATCATCATATAAAAGATAATCCCATACTTCTCTTTATAATGATCCCTTAACCCACATAGATCTCAAGAATCATTATAATAGTTTCTCTTTCAAAACCAAAATAAACAATCATATACATGAAGATTATTTCAAAATAACTACTAACAATATTACTTTCAAGGTTCATTCCTTTAATTCAAGCACAAGACAATATTCTTAAAATACTTTATTAACAAAATATATTATTAAAAATGCTCCACTTTTATAAGATAAAGGTTTCACAAAACTTAGTGCATAACACTAAAATTAAAATTTCCTTATAAAACAACCAAATACACATGTGGATTATCTTGAAATATAAAATAAATTCAAGGGCTAAGGTTTTGGCTTCAATTAAATAGAGCGAACAATATACTATACCCAAATACTACCTATGCCTACAAAGGTAACAGCAAGGTACATCCCTCAAGTTGATGATAAGGAACGTCTCTCAAGGCAAAGAATATTCTCACTAGGTGAAGGAAGGGAATGTTCTCACAAGGTGAATGCAGGGAATGATCTCACAAACTAAAAGAATCAAGCAATAAAATTGCAATACATTCCTAAGGAGGAAAAAGACAATGATTAGTTTTTACAAGCCTTAAAACATACTCAAAAAGTGTTGGTTAAAGGAATAGCACAAACAAGTTGAGCACTTCAGCCAAACATGCATAGAAAAGCAACTAAGGAACTGAAGCCAAAGAGAATTAACTATGAATACAATATGGTTAAAATATAATTAAACAAAGATATCAAATAAAACATCACAGGTCTTAATAGGATAGACAACCAAGGTGTCAAGCAAAAGCACAAGCAAAACATCACTAAACCAAACAAAGATATCAATCAAACATCAAAATATCTGGAAGCTACCTAATAAAATCTCAGTCAACATCATCCACGATTCTGATGTTCTACCTCCTTTCCCAAAATGTGCAGTGGTCCCTTCACTAGCCAAATACAACCACCAAAACCCTCCCAAAATCTTCTTCTTAATAAAAAATCTTTAGCACTCTTTACATGGCAAAGGTAACATTCATTTTTCAAGAAATATTACTCACTATTGCCATATCTTGCTAATTAAAGTACCACCCACATGCAACAAGGAAGAAAGTCTTTCTTTTAAACTAAACTTGAAAGTTAGAATTATCTCATTCCAATTATTAAGAGAATTAATGACTTAATTATTCCTAAGAATTAACTTAACCATTCTTTTTATTAATTCCACCAAGCTAATTAGTGCTTTACTAATCTAAAGTATTAAAGCCATTATTTAATTAGCTTAATAATTTAGAAACAATAATATTATCAACTAATGATTCTATAGTATTAATGTTTCCAAATAATACTTAATAAAGTTTGCACACCATGAACAAACATAGACTGTTGCCAACAATATTTCTCACCATTGTTTTATCCCTAAGTAGATGGTCTCCTTTAAAATAGTCTAGTGTTATAACCAACCTATTGAGAAGACTTATTGCACAAGCAACTTCTTGACCCAATGGTGTGAACATGAAAACAAGCAAAATGCAATTCATCTACATAAAGGGTATTTTGTTACCTTGATTTGAATATGAGCCAGTCATCATCATAATTTCCTAAAATATCTCTCATTGTAAGTGGTTCATCCATATGTTCCCACTAGAGAGAGAGCACCTAGTCTTGTACCCACAAATTTATCAGCAATACCATATTCTAATCTCAAAAGAATACAATAATTCTATTATATAGACATCATAAAATGAAACTATGCAATTGAAAATTCACACCAATACATAGTTTATTATCAACAAAGAGTTTTGCCAAGGAGGGTTGTTACATTAATTCTTTATTTGATAAAATCTAAAATATTCTCGTAGGAAACTTTTTCGTATAGCCCTGCTTCACTCAAAGTAAGACTAGTCAAACGAGGATAGGCCAAGGCAATATTGTTATAAGGCACTTCCCACCTTCAATGAAAAGAATAAAGTTGCAAGGAAGGATAGATTACCTTAGAGACAATGTTAGTCATTAGATCTTCCATATACGGTTAATGCTTCACTTTCTCCCAGATCCATCCATGGCAAGGGCACCAAGCCTTATGGGCCATTTATTTTTAATATAAAAATCTACATGGTCCTTTCAATGAAGAAAAGTATGTATGAGAAGGTAAATATTTAACAAAGGGTAAATTTAGATATGTGGTGACTAGTCAGGAGCCTAAGAAAGGAAAGCACCAATATTTAATGAAGAATTTTTGTCATTGATTGAAGGAGGTTCCATATCATCCAAGGACAAGTGGTTGTCGTGTGCGTGAGAAAGAAAGTAGGTAAAGGAGCATTAAATAGAAAATCTATTGTTGTTCATAAATCTTGAATTTTATGGCCAATACTATCAGAACCAATCACACATCAGTCATGGCTGCTACCCACCATACACGAGAGCCTATCCTATCCATTTATACTAGTTAGGGAGGCCATGTCCACTATGTAAACAAGGCAATGCATTCCAAGATAAATGGAACAAAACAGTAATAGTGCAGTCACCCCAACACAATAACAAAGGACCAAGTCAACCACACTTGACCATCCAAAGGCCTAGAAGCTTTTATTTTTTATGACCGTATATCCAAAGACCTCGAAGTTGTTGTCACACAAGTTGCAGAAGGATTCTTGGCTATAGGAAAATATGATATTTTTAGGCTTTTTGTATATAAATTTAGAAGGAAGCAACCTCCTCTTGGCTTATAAATAGGTCCAATTTTATTATAAAATATATCGAGAGTTACTTGCTTATGCCTAGTACTCGATATTGAGGGATCTTTCTTTCACCCTTATTCCTATTGTAACAAGAGGAGACCAAACATTTTCTCATACCTAGAGAGCATCAAGGCCATATTGTCTTGTAATAATTTTAAGCATGTTCATGGAAGTCAGGACTAATTTTTCTCTATCCTCCTCTTGAATTGTCTTAATTCTTTGTGGTGTGTTAGCTTAGTTTTTTTTCACTATCCATAGGTGGCATTTTTCATGTTTAATTGCCACTTATTGTAGTTGAAAATTAAGGGTCATAATTCTTTGGCACATCATCCCCATAGCTTAGGATATTATTTTCCTATAAAAGCATTTAGTTTCCTATATTTTACTTTCATTGCAATTCTTTCCTTGGCCTCAGCTCATGGAGGTAACTATGCATTAAGGATTTAGATCTAACAAGGAGTCAACCTCAATTAAAAACCCTAGAGGTTGGTTCATAGGTGGTCCCCTATCCATGGTAATTCCTATTGTTTCACTCTACATGAGGCATGGGTGCATTCATCTTGTTGGGCCACTTAGCCTGGGTTTGATGGGTGCATTCTGAAATGACAACAATTTATCTAGCATGCCCTATGGGATGATATTTTATAGTTTTTCCTACAAATATTTAAGAATATTGATTATGACTTCAATTAATATCATAGTATTCCTACTTGAAGAGAAGCACTCAGATAATTCACCTTGTGACTTTGCTTAATGACTCAGATTGAAAAGACATACTTTAGAGAAGTTGTTCAACAAAATATAGATCGAGATTCCAGTGGGGGTCTCTATCTCACAAAATCTCCCAACTTGGTGAGTCTATTCTCAAATAGAAGGACCAAAATTATATAAATAGAAGTCTTATGACTTGAGCCTTCACCAGAGCTAATTAGCAAGAGCTGGTACCACCTCTAAACTGGAGACAAAGAAGAAGGAACCAACAATGCAACATGACAACTATGGTACATTAGCCTCCCAAATTTTTTCTAGTGTGGAATTATAGAGGTCCCCTAATCCCAAAAAATTAACCTTACACATGGGACCTGATTCTCACCTCAATGCTCAAATATTTTCCCTACTTCTCAAGAGAAGATATTTTCACTCTATTAGAACACGTGTAGCACTTGGTAATCTTATTCACTATGCATTTCATTGAAAAACAAGATATAGACTTGAGGTTATTAGAAGCTTATTTCTAAAGGAGAGCTTGTGAATAGTACCTCAGTCTCAACCAATAATTAGTTAAAAGTTGAGACCAATTGACAAAGCTCTTGGTAAAGTAATTCAAAGAGAATATAGATGGGGCATTCCTCCTAGAGCAACTCATGACCATTAAGAGGGTGCCTACTTAGATAATGGATAATTTCAAATTCTTATTCCATAATACTTGGTAAAGGATCCCCAATGATATTTAACCACATTTGGATGTGGCTTTCATTTACTATATAAAAGCTTTTAATTATGATATTACCATGTTAGTCAAATCTAAGGGTGGTAATTCATTACCAAAGGCCTATGAGGTAGTTATACAAGTTGAGAAAAACCTAATCCAAATATGAATGCTAGCTCCTAGACTATATTTGACATTATCTCCCTCTATTTAGGACTCTTACCACTCCTCTCTGACCACACAACCTATCACTAGTCCACTACATTCCACCATCAACTAAATTTAGATCCCTGAACTCTATGATGCTTGTTTTGCACAAACATGGAGTATAATGAAGAAATTATTCATTAGCCACACATAATTGCAAAGACAATGTTGTAGTCTAAAATGATCCAACATGAAAGTACCCCTAATTTCATATTTTTGAAGGTCATTAGAGCTCCATGAATTTTGTGATGTTTTAAATAAACAAATTCAATCTTGAAGTTTAAAATAATAAAGCATTTCAAAGTTTACAATGGGATTTGTATTTAAATATTAATGAAACACATCAAAATATTAATTCACTTATTCCTAGGGATTCTTTCTATCATGTTAATAATCCTTCATACATCTACTTAAAACTGCAAAGAATGTGGAAGTGTACTTCACCATGAAAAGATAAAATTGTCCCTTGCTAAGCTGAGCCACACCTTTTCCCCTACACTGTTCATAAATAAAGACTTAATATCTTGAGTCTCCAAGGTCATTTGTCAAATTTTATCAAGACTAATAATTGCCCATAAAGTTGTCTCACTACAACTTAACCTAAGGACTAAAAGGTTTATCGTTTATTTTTTCCAAGTATGAAAGCATGAAAAACATTCAGCCGAAGCCAAGCCTATTGTAAGTAAATATATCATCCCAATCAATCAAATATTGGGAACACAACCAATTCCATCGATCGAAGAAATAGTTTAACCTAGAAGGATTGATCAAAACAAATTCAAAGACCTGGTCAAAGCCAAAAGCTCAAAAGTTAAAATATGAAGCATGAGAGTCTTTTGATCGATAGGAAGAGGAGATCGGTTGACTGATTCAGCGTGGAAACATTTTAGACAAAAATATACTGAGGTCCCAAATTGATCTATTGATGTACATTAAAGATCGATGGCTAAATTTTTTTGTTTGAAATCCATCAGTTGAAACCCGATCAACCTACATGGTTAGAACCGATTCAACGCCTAGAAGCCCCCTTTATTTTCAACCTTCGATCAAAAGGAATAAGAGCTTGGCTGATCAAGTTGGCATGAAGGAAGGGGTTCATCCAAACATAAATCAAAGGCCCAAAATGGTTGATTGAGGCTCAAATAAATGGTCAACAAAGTGTCGGTCCAAGGCATGACAATCAAAATTCGATCAACTACCCCAGTCAAAGTCAAAAAATGTTGCTCGAGGTATCTCTTTCATGGTCATAAGGTTAGCTTGGAATAAATCATGGCCCTTAGAATTATTAAATCTGAACTTACAACCTTAGGGCCCACCTTTAATTGATGGATATTTTAACCGAAGAGGGTTACATGTGCATAAAATGCTTAAAATATTTAAAACCTAAGCCAAATAAAAAAATCAATCAATTACCTTAGGATGAGTTCAAGGGTCATGGTTATGTTTCCCCCCCTAAATTCTTTTATAAGATAGGCCATTCAATCGAAAAGAATTAATGGTCGATTGACCAAATTGAAGGAACAAAGGTCATTCAGTCGAGTGAAGGAATGATGTGGAAACATCAAAGTGATAAAAGCCTTTCTCGACCAATGAATATTAACGACCAGGATTCACCAATCAAAAAGAAAAAGGGAAGAGTTAAATATAAACATAATAAACCTATATTCCTACATATTTCCTAAGTACATAACCCAGCGTATTAACATATTGTGAGGGTCTTTAACATGTTCACCCCCTTCTCCTAAGGCTAAAATATCCCTAAAGCTAACTAAAGGTTTTTGCACTATACTTATATAAGTCCACTAACAGGTTTTGATCGACGAAGATTTTACTACCTAGGCCCATGCGAAAGGGGAAATACCTACCAACAAAAAGGATATAGATGTCTAAATTCATTGATCAAGCAAATTTGAGCCATTGAAATTTTCAACCGAACAAGATGGAAAATCGAGATGGATCGGACAAGGTAAAAGTCAACCAAGCAGAATTCAAGGTATGCATAAAGTTAATTTTTTGCATAAATTTTGATTTAACTAATGCTAGTATTCTTATTTTAAACTCCCTAAAGGCAAGCATGGATTTAATACAAAGAAGTGCAAGAGTACTCCAGGACATTTGGTCGAAAGTTAATGCCAAACAATCAAAATTATGATTCGTATAAAACCACAAAGTGGTCATCGGCCCAAAACTAATAGATGGTGAGGGTTGATAGACCAAGTATCAAATAAATGAATGAGAAAATTTCAGCCAATTCACAAGAGACCATCGACCAAAAATATTCATAATGAAAGAAATTAAAACACTAGTTAGTCAATCGATGATCAACGTTCACAGATGCACACATGGCATAGTACCAATAACACATATCATCTATTCGATAGCATGTGTAGAATGATATTACATTAAAACCAAATATCTTGTAGGTTCCACATCCAATAAAATCCAATAGGGCATGTGAAATGATGGTGATCTCACTGACACAGCTAGAGATCGATTGGGAAGTTGCAGACACATGCCTTAAAATTGGACTATTATAAAGTGTGAGAAGTCAAGGTAAATAAGGTAAATATGATGATGGTCTTGCCAAACATGATTAACCATAGGCAATCACCCCTAAGCATGAGGCATCCAAAAAATTAAGCCAAACCAAATTCAAATAATGTCTCTCATCACATGGATAAAATAGGTGAATTAAAATGAATCAACATGAGTTGTACAAACTAAGACTAGTCCGTGAGCCAAGTGATGCTAACATAGGGTTGAGCTGATGCAAGATGCCAATTCAAATCAAATATTTTTTTAGATCAATGGGATCTGACTTAAAGGTTGACAGATGACAAAATATTCCCTTTAGCTCAACCTTATATATCATAATACACCATTTCTAAGATCAAAATAGAGTGCTCGATGCCAAAGATGAATCAAGTTACACTAGTAGGATATCATAGAAGAGAATGCCGATGACTCTAGGATTTTAGGTTCAACAGTGTTAGAAAAATTTGAAGACATAAAATAGACAGATGATCACCTCAAAAATATCTTCACGTCTCGATAGAATATAGTTACAAAGATGTCACCCTGATGGAATATAGTTATGGAGGTAGTCTATTATTAGTGGTTTTCTTAGTTTGTGTAATTCAAAATCCTACTTTTTCTCTACTGCCACCTCTCAACGCAATAGTGTTGTTTCTCTATGTTCACCTATAAGGATAAAATGTATCTATTTTTTGTAACGAACCCTTGCTTCCTACCTAGTATGCAAGTTAAGTTCTTGTGTAGTTGAAGAATACCCCTGTTCTTAGGCAACATGATCGATTTTAGTAGTATTTTCAGTACCAATAGTCAAAATGATCAGCTACAAAACACAGGTCACAATAACATTTAGCACTCATTTATAAAGAATCTCACTTCAGGACAAGTAGAGAAGATCGAAAGGAAGAAAGTTGAGCAGTAAAACCAGGTGGATGACAGTTGGGCCAATTTTGACATATTAATAGTTAATTTCAATTTTGAGATAACTAATAACAAGTTGCAATACACCCAACCAATAATAGGGCTGGAGATGGTGACTAGTGGAGGATCCATATTGAAGTATTTTTGATAGTTTCAGAGTCGCCAGATATATAAAAGGATAGCCACATCCAGAAATCAACATCAAGATTTTTGCATAGCATATTTTTTCTAAGAGGTATACTTGAGTGCTCTATTCTTTGATATTGTATTCCCTTTGTGTATTTCTTCTTTTTCCATCCCTCATTCTTCCCATTTCTATGCAGGTTATGATAGGAAAGTGTTCAAGAAGCTGAGATTATTTCTAGAAATTGAGCTAGAGGTCTAGAGACTCAACTATTACCAGATTGAAACAAGAGAGTGAAAATTCCTTGTTACATTATTTGAACGAGGATTTTTATTTTATTAATATTTCTAAGAGTTAAATGGCAAAATCATTCCAACTCTTCATGTAATCTGTAGACACCTAAAACATGTCATGTTTAGGAGATACTACTCACATGGACACATTCATAGACCATGTGACTAAACCTTGGGACCTTCCAAGTGTCAAAAGTGGTTTTCACCACTCATTTGGGGCAGTCTTAGCCCATCCAAGCCTGGTCGCTATGAACCAGAGCGACTGGATCCTAGCCGTTGTAGCTCAGAGTGGCCAAACCTTAGCCACTATAGCTCAGAGTGGCCAAACCTTAGTCACTACAGATAACAATGGCTAAACCCTAAAAAGCAATTTACCATCAAATTGGCCTAATCACAGGTGAAAGTGGTAGTTTGCATGCAATAAAGCCGAGCGGGGATAACTTTGCATGATTCCTCATGGCCAGTCTACATGAGAGACTCAAGTCTAGATTTAGACACTAGTTAACTGGCCCTCAAGGGTAGACAAAGGCAAAACTTCTCATGCTAACATCCAATGTGCATGAAGAATTTAGTCCTAGGGTTTGGACATTGACCTAGGGCTTCAAACACATTATAAGGTGCAAACCTAAGAGCACCAAAGATCAAATTTAGAGACTTGGAGGAGAGATTTTGAGACTTAAAGAGCTTTTCTTGTAGTGAAGCCCTACTAAATTGGAGAGCAAATTTGAGCACCCTTGAGGAGCAACGAAGTGCTAGCCAATTGAGAGGTTATCATCTGCAAGATATTCAACACATACAATAATCATTTAATATTAGTAACAAACTTAAACCCATAGCCTTTGATCATAGAGACAGATTTCACCTTAGCGATCATTGTCTTAGACAGTGGCCCATAACCTAGTCTAGGGTTTAGGTGTTAGTTTCTTTTATTCTACTTTCTTCATGTTTTCATATCATTAGCATAAGATCTACTTCATTTATTTGCATTCATAGTACTAGTTTCATTGCATTTATTTTAATTATATTAATTGCTAACAACCTCATTCGAGGAGGCAATCTCGGACATCTAAGCGTGTGTTGTTGTTTTCATTGCTTGCAGGGCTACAAGTTCATTGGACATTATCAACATACGAAAGCAAGAGGATCCCTCTAGGAATCAGACCTAGAGAAGGAGGCATCTATAAGCCCTCATACAGTTATGTGTGCATCATCGGAAGGCCTTCAAAAGTGCATCACCCCTTGCAAGGGGATATTACACATCTGCTACCCTCTTTGTGTAAATCTATGTATCAAATGAAGGGTATCCCTCAGAGGGATGAATGTGTAACCGAATCTTGGAAATATCAATAAAAAGCATTCATTTATTTGTTTCTTTGTATCTCAGCTATGTCTTATTTTTACATCTTTCATTTAATGCATATTAAACATTAAAATATCATATTAAATTGCAAATAGAGTAGTGGACGGTGCACTGCTTCCCCGAGGTCGCTACAGATGGTGATCACGGTGGGACCCCCACCAAGTTTTTATTTTTTGCCAATTTATTGATTCAGGTTTTTATGTGCAGGTTTAGCCACTCTAGTCTATAGTGGCCCATAGTCTTAGCCGCTCCTACTAATAGCAGCCAAAAATTAGCCACTATGGTCTACAGTGACCCAAAGACTTAGCCACTCCTGCTGACAACGACTAGAAATCAGCCGCTCTGATCAACAACGGCTAGAAGAGAAGTGCAGCAGAGGGTAAAATTTCTATCATCTGAGTGGGATTCAAGGTTGGTACCCCTTCCCTGTATTTCTTTGATTTTCTATCTGCATTTGATTTCCAAAAATAACAAGCATAAACATAGATTAATTAAGGAAAATGAAAGGAAAAGAAATAAAAATTGCATTTTGCATTTCTTAGGTTTCTTTTAGATTTCCTCTAGGCGTTGCTAGGAACAACGGACCTCTTCCTGTAAGGTCCGCCCTAGTCTCCAGCGTGCTAGGCCATTGTATTTTGGTTTGCTTGCATGTGGCCCAATCAGTGGTTGTTTTTATCACAAAGTAGGAGAATGCATCAAGGTCATGTAGAATAGTTGTAAATGCATTTGTCTGAAAATAAAATGTTCTTTTTAGGCATTGTAGGAAAGTAGTCATGAATGTTGGTTGATGCATTGCTTTCTATTTTTAAATATAAAAATAACCCCACACACTTGCACGTATCATAATAAACATTGGGGAGTTGGATTTCATCACCAACCCCCAATTCAGTCCGGTGACGTTGGCATTCATCTCCTTCCACCGGCTTGCCCCCTAGATTTTCCTAGAATGGAATAGGAAACTTCTTTATAGTGGTACTAGTTACTTGTGTTCAAACTATCTCCCACTATTGGAACAATTATTGGTTCAGAGTGGAAGAGCTAGGCGAACCCCCCACTGGGATTTAAGCGGTGTACCCTAGACTCTTTTGAGAAATCATGTTTGGCACTAGTGTTCTTGGTTGCCACTATGGATGAGTCCCCTCATTCTAATTCCAAAAACAAGAGCAAGAAATAAAAGCAACAACAAATCTAAACACACTGAAACCAGTTTTAGGACACACATTTAATCCATAAAAGAGATAATCATATTGTCTGCTTTGTGTGTTTCTTTGTTATTTGGGACCAAACCCTAACCCTAATTTTTAGGGAAATTTATTGAAAAAAACAAGTAAAAATCTAATTTTTTATTCTGCATCCAACGGATCGAGAATCGTGCAAATCGGAGCTATAACGAAAAAGTTATTTTGGTTTTATTTTTACTCTATTTTCGAAGCTGAAAATAGGGAAAAACTGCACTAAAACAATCATAAAATGGGCTAGACAACTCCAAAAAATTCCAAATTTGTTTTGTTGTCTTAGTTAGCCCCTAGGGCACCTCTCCCAAAAATTTTGAGTCCTAACTCTTCATGGTTCAAAATATCCCAAAAATTCCTAAAAGTGGGCATTTCCCCACGGGCCCCGGTTAGCCAATTATTTCAAAAATACAAAATTTTGACCCGAAAGTCACTTTTTAGAGTCATAGCCCATTGTGATCAGCTCGTCGCACTGATAATTTTGATATATGACACTTAAAACCTTTTTCGGAAGCCAAAAATTTTATTATGGTCGGGAGACCTCCCATGATGAGCAAGACCTCCAATCTAGAGAGGGAATCAAGTTCCATGACCACGGGACATATCCAAATCAGTCTAGAGGACATGGCCATCCATGAATGGCATCCCAGGTCTTATCATAACATCAATACCATCCATAGGGGGGTAAACCTTCGAGATAGCCCTATTAGGGAGGCACCCATAGGTCCTCCAGGAGACCTGCCTGACTTGAACACCTTGATAGAATTCTATATAAGGAACAATCTACCCATTGAGGGGCCTAATAAGTCAATGTCATAGGATCACATCCCACCTTGCTCTATACATCAATCAAAAAATGAAAATGAGGGCACACCATGGCCTAGACTGGATGAGCAAACCACTTCGGTTGATCGAGAAAGTCGATCCCCCTACTCCTCATAGAGAGCATTCTGCATGTGCACGTTCTACTTCTATGCAGTCTGAATATGCAGAGCTTACATCTAAGTTTGAAGATGTGTCCTTCCTCATAGATGAGGAAGAGGACCCAAGTCATCATCCTACTCCTCGTGAAGAGTACGTGGGGCAGTCACGTTGCATGTCTGCATTGTCAGACTATACAGAGTCCATTCATAGACCAGAGTATCAAGCTAATGCAACCTTTAAAGAACATGGAAAACAACTAATAGATCCTGCTAGGGGAAAAATATATGACAAAACCATTCATATTTCTAATACGAGGGTACATAGCCCCTATACAACTGAACAACGAAATCATACACATCAGGCACTAAGGCCACAACTTTACCAACAACAATGCATGGATCAACAACAATTAAATCAACAACAGGTGGACTCACAACAAGCACACCAACAAAGGTTGTATCAACTAAAGATGTATGAACAACAAAAGATACAACAAGAGCAAGTGCAAAATGCATTGCGTGAAGAGGTGCTTACACCTAGCACCCAAAGGATGCAACAACGCGTAAGGCATCCAGGCCAATCTCAAATTTTCCCCCTCGATCATGCAAAAATAGTGTTCAACATCAAAGGTCGTTATCTGGTTACCATCAAGAACCTCATACTCCTCAACAATACCAAGATCAATATGATGAGGAATCATATGAAGAGTCCCAATGGGAACATCAAGAAGAAGTGGATACTTACTCTGAATCTAGTTATGATGAGGTATCTAATGATTATAATTATCATCCAACTCAACATCAAAAGCAGCCTCCTCAACCTAATCAAGGGCAACAACTAGAAGATCAGATCATTTCATCGAGGCCATACAAAGTGCTAGTTGATCGAATGAACGAATTTGAAAAGCAAAATCAAAGGTTGGTTTATCAGAAACCTACACTAAAGAAGCTTAGCAATCAGCCTTTGCATCCATCAGTATCATCACCAACATACCCATCGAATTTTAGGATGCCTCAACTTGAAAAATTCAAATATGACGAAGATGCACAAGAGCACATGACAATATTCATCAATACATGCTTCCAATTTCAAGACAATGACCCCTTGATGCTGAGAGTTTTTCTTACAACGCTAGTTGGGGATGCTTTGGAATGGTATAATCATCTACCCCATCATAGCATAAACACCTTTGAGCAACTCGCTGAGTTATTTCTGGAACTCTTTGCCTCTAGTGTTGAGAAAATGATAAACTTTACTGACTTGGCAAGCCTTCGTCAACTTGATGATGAGCCAGTCATGGAGTATGGCAAGAAATGGAGAAAGATGATGTCAAAATTACCTTTTACCATACCAACAACAGAGCTCATTCAGATGTTTACTAGAAGCTGCTCAAAACAAATCTCGCTTCTCCTACAATTACAACAGTATCAAACATTTGAGGAGGCCTTGACGCAAGCCAAGGTCATTGAAGACATCAAGATAGAGGAGGGTGAACTCCACAAGGGGCAATGGTCAAACAAGAATATCAAAGGTGACAACAACCAACAAAAGGTAGCCCTAGTTAATCAAGTTATTTTGAGTAGCTCGGAATCCTCAAGTCAGGTGGCACCACCTCTAATAGTGGGGCATAATTACCAAGCTCAGCCTCCTCTAGCCCAAGATCATATGCAACAAAATCAGATACAAGGCCAACAACGTAGGCCACAATGACAATATACTAATTTTCCAAAGACATTATCATCGCTCTTTGATCGATTGTATGAGGCACGAAGAATCAAGCTTCCAGAAATCCATCCACTGAAGCCTAATAAGCATAGATCAAAGGCACACAGAGAAGAGCTATTTTGTGTGTACCATCGACAAAGGGGTCATGACATCCAGACATGTCATCCCTTTAGATATTTAGTGTAGGATATGATTGAGAGGCAAGAGCTTCAGATAAGACTCCTCCAAGACCCCTTGCCTACACACGAAGCAAACATAGCACCTAACAATCAAGTTGAGCATGTCAATAAGGTGCACATAGCCCCACTTGATGAGGGTTTTATCGGTATGATCAATACTACAATAGGAAGTAAAATATGCCTTGATCAATCCAACATACCAAAAAATTCAACTGAAGACAATAATCTATCACGGTCCACACCAACAATCAATTCAATTCACTTACAAAAGGACCCTGTGATTGCTTTTTACAAATAGGAGATTGAGCCAATCTCTAAAGATGAACCCGATCCTCCACTACACATCATAGCAAGCATCAATCAAATTTTGTACAAGAGAGTATTGATTGATACTGGGTCAGGTATCAACATCATCACGATTACAACTTTGAAGCATTTAAATCTGCCACCTTCACGCATTAAGGACGCAACATTCACATTGAGAGCCTTCAATGATGCCACTTCCTCAACAATTGGCATAGTAATCTTACCTATACAGGTTGGGATGAAGATGATACCTACATTGTGCCATATCCTAGGGGGTGAGAAGCAGTATAACATATTGCTAGGTAGACCATGGATGAGGGATATGGAATGTGTGCCTTCCATAGTGCACCAGAATCTAAAATTCATACACCAAGGACAAGTGTACGTGGTCCCCCAAGATCCTGAGCCATTCAAGTATTACAAGAAGTTTGATGAGCCACAAGAAGCTCTGGTGATATGCAGGCCTCCAAACATTCATGCGGATAAAATCACCAAACATTCAATGGAGGCTTGCATCGAGAAGTCACTACCTCCTCCCATCACCAAAGATCATGATATCATACTACTTGATGAGGAGAAGAGAACATCAATTAACATGACTAAAGCACCTTCAACTGGTCCAAAAGATAAAGCACCTTCTCAAGAGTTTGTGGCAATGGTTAACATTAAGTCAGAAGACCAAGTGACTCTAAAGCAGATAAAATAGGAAATGGTGCAAGCAGAGGTTGCTTCCATGGTAAAGGGGTCAAAACCATTGGCTTTAGTTACCCCAGACTCATTCTTCATAGTGCCTCCTCAAGAGCAAGAGTAGGCATTTTCCCCACATCAGATTGAGGGTATTCAAGTTGGCAAGCAAAAGCTTGTGGATGCCACTAGCAAAGTGCATCATCATGAAGCATCCACATCAGCTCAAATGAATGAAAGGGATGATTTACATTCAGATTGTGAATCTTTAACATCAACTCTTTCACCCAAGTCAATCTACGATGATATTCCAATCTCATTGCTAGAGGTGCACATTAAATCTTTGCCAATCATGCATTCCATCCTGGATCATCTAGATAGAATGGAGTGCCAAGTGAATGAGAAAAATGAGGCATTGCAATATATCATGAACAAGCTCAAGAACCAAGAGCTACAAGAGCAACCCTCATCTGAAGTCAAACTATCCCTTGTGCAGCCACAGGAAAAGCCTCAGCCAAAGCAAACGCCAATTCGGCCACCTCAAAAGTTGAACAAGCATCCCCCATTGCCTGAGCCTATGGTAGTGATTTTCAATCGATTATGTGCTGCAAATGCTATTGGGTTACCTGAGGTTCTCCCATAAGATCCAAATCACCCAAAACCCCAAGGGTATGACAAGGAGTCATACTATCTATATCATAGACAAAATGGTCATGACATTCAAACATGTCAAAAATTTTGAGTCATAGTATATAGCATGCTTGAAAAGAAGCAGCTTCAGGTTGTTGACCAACAAATGATCTTAGCCAACGATCTATCCCTTGCATCAAAAATGCAAGGGGAGCCCTCTAAACTAGCAAGTGACACACCTAGGGCTCAACCTGGTCCTCATACTAGGCCAAAATGGTCTGCATGCTCAAAATATTTACAGTGTGTATGGACTCCTTTAAATGAGCCTATGTCTATCATCTTCCAAAAGCTCCAAGAGGCTAAGGTCATCACATTACCAGACATCAACTTGGTAGACCCAAATAGAGCTAAACCCAAAGGTTACAGGGAGGGCCATCACTATCTCTATCATCGAATAGAGGGCCATGACATTTGCAATTGCCATGGATTCAAGAATGTGGTCCAAGACCTATTAGAGTGAAATGAGCTCCATCCAGATGGTTCACTCATTCCTCCCCACCTAGATAGGGGCACCTCACAGAGTTTCATGCCCCAATTGGGAGAGTTGATTTCCATCACTCTTCCTAAGCCAAGTTGACTACATTGTAGTGAACAACATGCACACTAGGGGCCTTAAAGGTAATATACCTTCCCCATAGTTCAATAAGACAAAGTGAGGTCTAAAGTATCACACCTTCCACACCCATTAAGTGTTACACACAAAGGTATCTAAGGTGTCATACCTTCCCCTTAAAAATAACAAAATTCAAAAACATTCAAATATTACAAAATCACAAAAACAATAGAATATCAAAATACAAAAACAATATAAAACATCAAAAATACAAACAAATCAAAAATTAGTAAAATAAAAAACAAAAGACACCAAGGGCATCTCCAAGCCACTTGGTCAAAACTCATCAAAAGGCACCAAGGGCATCTCTAAGCCGCTTGGTCAAAACTCATCAAAAGGCACCAGGGCATCTCTAAGTCGCTTGGTCAAATCTCATCAAAAGGCACCAAGGGCATCTCTAAGCCGCTTGGTCAAATCTCATCAAAAGGCACCAAGGGCATCTCTAAGCCGCTTGGTCAAATCTCATCAAAAGGCACCAAGGGCATCTCTAAGCTGCTTGGTCAAATCTCATCAAAAGGCACCAAGGGCATCTCTAAGCCGCTTGGTCAAATCTCATCAAAATGCTCCAAGGGCACCTCCAAGCCACTTGGTCAAATCTCACAAAAATCTCCAAAGGTATTTTAAAAGCCCTTTGGTCACACATAAAAACAAAAACACAAAAACATTCAAAATAATCAAAAGCACAAAAACAATGCAAAAATCAAAAATACAAAAACATTTGCATATTACATTTGCATCCATATAGTTGCATTGCATTAAACATCCATATCCATTGCATTTGCATTATGATAGGTTATGTTCACAATCTTGCAAATGACACCATAGTTTGTATCACAACCATAAATCCATCTTCATCCATTCATCCATGTGTGTAATTGTGTTTTTCAACACAACCATTTCATATTGCTATAAGGAATAGGCTAAGGTTTTCTGATCATTCAACCATACCTAGTGGTCTTATCAACTTTTGTAGAAAGCCATCTTGATTAGTAGAGAGTAAGGTCTAGTCATGATAATACCTAGGATACTTCAGGATCCCATCACTAATTAAAAACACTAAAATCCTAGTTGGTACAAGGGAAAGATGAAAGCTGCAAAAGTGGTCTAGGTTACCTTAAGAGAAAAGGGTCTTCCTTGCTTATCCCCCTATGCGACCGGTTCAAAGGTGTTGAGAATTGAAAAAAGGACAAGTTCCACCCTACCCAATTAAATACCTTGCTTAAATCAAAATAAGAAAAAATCCCGAAACAAAGCACAAATTCAATTCCAAAAAGTCATCCCAAAAAGCTCAAAATCAAAACAAATAGTGATTATCATCTCTACATAAATCCCTTGCTCAAAAGAAAAAAAAAAAAAAAAATCAATAAAATAAATAGTGATTTTCATCACTAAGCATGAGCAAGTATCCCAAATGAAATGAAGAAAAGAAGGGAATGGAGCTTGAATCCCTGGAATTCTCAGCATTGTAAAAACCAGAAGGTGATCCTCATTACAAGTTTGGTGTACACCATCTTGGCAATGGTGGTATCCTTACGCATGACGATATGTCTATCACATTAGCATCTTGCATTTGTGTAGACCAATGTTTGCATGTGGATGAGCTAGCTTTGGGTAACCCAATACTACCTAGTGGTATAGTCCAACTAAGTCCAACTTAGGATCAGATGAACATTTGAGGATCCTCGATCTTAGCAATGGGCTGAAAGAATCCCACCTAACATCGGAGGAAATGCTTGTGTTTTATCTAAATCTATTCAATTTGCACACACAGGGATAATGAATAGCTAGGTCTTCATGATGAAAGCCTTATCTTTCAGGAGTCTGGTATGGTCAGTACACAAACTTTGATGAGGTAACTAGGGTGTTTGAGTCTCATGAAAAACCTCAAAAATCATACATAGCAACAAATCATATCATCATCAACTTCTTATATTAAAAAATCATACATATCACATCATCTCATATCACATATGGATGCTTAAATAATTAATTCTTATGCTAAGAGTAATTATTTACATTCATGATTGTTATACATTCTATGGTGTCACCCATTAGATTGTTAAACTCATATCATATGCATTCCTTATGATTTAAGTGATTAAAGCATATAGGTTCACTTACATTAGATCAACATCATTTAGATAATGCATTACACACATTGCATTTACCATATCATAACATAAGTTAGATGCATACAATTAAATCAAAATCAAACATGCATTTAACAATAAGAACTGCATCCATATACACATACATCATAATCCATATGCACATATCGATCATAACACATAATCATACATTCATCATCTAGCTAACACATGTCATTCATACATCACATCATCAAAGCACGTACAAGCATTGCATCCATATATGCATACATGATAAACCATATAATCACCTAACCACCTAAGATCACATCCATATAATCATCTAACCATCTAACATCGCATCATCATCATTACATCATCAACATCATATATCATAAAATCATAATTGCATCCAAAAATATATATTTGCTAAACATCAACTGGGGCATTGTTGGTATCATACCTCCCTTAATCAGTAATCAAACAGTTAAGCAATCAATTTCAAAAAGCCCCAAAGGCATCATAAGCCCTTTGGTCAAAATCACTAAAAGCTCCAAGGGCATCTTCCAAGCTACTTGGTCAAAACTCACAAAATGCTCCAAGGGCAACTAAGTCCTTTGGTCAAATTCAAAATAATCATAAATGCTCCAAGGACATCTCTAAGCCACTTGGTCAAAATTAATCAAAAATGCTCCAAGGGCATCTTCATGCCACTTGGTCAAATTCAAAATCAAAAATGCTCCAAGGGCATCTTCATGCCGCTTGGTCAAATTCAAAATAAAAAATGCTCCAAGGGCATCTCTAAGCCACTTGGTCAAATTAATCAAAAATGCTCCAAGGGCATCTTCATGCCACTTGGTCAAATTCAAAAACAAAAATGTCGCTTGGTCAAATTCAGAATAAAAAAATGTTCCAAAGGCATTCCAAGCCGCTTTGGTCAACTATAAAAATGATCCAAAGGCATCCATAAACTCTTTGGCCACCCAAAATACCCCAATGGCATTTGCTAAGTCCATTGGTCATAATAACAACATGCACAATCAAAATCAACAATTAAATGCTAAATCATTGCTAAGTGTGCTTATTCAAAATTCATTACCGAAGATAATCATGCACCCCCTTGCTTGGGGAAAATAAGCAAAAGATCAAAAGCAAATTCAAGCAAACCAGTAAGCTTGTCTCCTATCGCCATCAAGGCTAGGATTTGACTTCACGTCACAAAAATAAAATCATATAAACATCCATATGAACATACATCTTATGCACATGATAAAGAATCCATCATCAAATCAACTCATAACACATCACATCACATCATCAACAGGTCAATTGCTAGGTTCAAAAGACTATGTTCTTTTATCAAAGGTTGCACCCTTTGCCTTGCATTCATACCATCCACATTGACAAAAATCCCTTTTTTTTAAGGACAAAGAACAGACACAAATCATTTCATTTTTCAATCACCATCAAGGCTAGGATTTGACTTAAACTAAGTCTCCTAATTGCCACAAAGGCTAGGATTTGACTTAAACTAAGTCTCCTAATTGCCACCAAGGCTAGGATTTGACTTAAGCTAAGTCTCCTAATTGCTACAAAGGCTAGGATTTGACTTAAACAAAGTCTCCTAATTGCCACCAAGGCTAGGATTTGACTTAAGCTTATCTCCTAATCACTTCACAAAAGGCTCCAAAGGTACCTTAATACCTTTGGTCAAATCACAAAAGGCTCCAATGGCACCTTAATGCCTTTGGTCATAGGATGTGCTCCATCTTGCGTGATTGGGGCATCCAATGTTGATCAGATCAATGATCATCATACACCCTACAAACAAACATAACAGTCTACATTTTTGCTCCGCATTGTATTTTTCCCACATAACGCATCACAAAAAGGGGCATCTATAGACACCTAAAACATGTCATGTTTAGGGATACTACTCATATGGGCACATTCATAGACCATGTGACTAAACCTTGGGACCTTCCAAGTGTCAAAAGTGGTTTTCACCACTCATTTGGGGTAGTCTTAGCCCATCCAAGCCTGGTTGCTATGAACCGAGCAACTGGATCCTAGCCACTGTAGCTCAGAGAGGCCAAACCTTGGCTATTGTAGCTAGAGTGGCCAAACCTTAGTCACTATAGAAGACAGTGACTAAACCCTAAAAAGCAATTTGCCATCAAATTGGCCTAATCACGGGCGAAAGTGGTAGTTTGCATGCAATAAAGTCGAGTGGGGATAACTTTGCATGATTCCTCATGGCTAGTCTACATGAGAGACTCATGTCTTGATTTAGACACTAGTTAACTAGCCCTCAAGGGTAGAAAAAGACAAAACTTCTCATGCTAACATCTAGTGTGCATGAAGAATTTAGTCCTAGGGTTTGGACATTGACCTAGGGCTTCAAACACATTATAAGGTGCAAACCTAAGAGCACCAAGAGATCATCAATTTAGAGACTTGGAGGAGAGCATTTGAGACTAAAAGAAGCTTTTCTTGTAGTGAAGCCCTGCTGAACCGGAGAGCAAATTGGAGCACCTTTGAGGAGCAACGAAGTGCTAGCCGATTGAGGGTTTACCATCTACGGACATTCGACACATCGGATGAGAAACAATAATTATTTCACCATCGAAAACAATCTTAGATCTATAGCCTTGGAGCAATAGAGAAGGGTTTTCATCTTAGCGGCCACTGTCTTGGATAGTGGCCTATAGACCTAGTCTAGGATTTAGGCGTTAGTTTCTTTTATTCTATTTTCTTCATGTTTTCATGTCATTAGCATAAGATCTACTTCATTTATTTGCATTCATAGCACTAGTTTCATTGCATTTATTTTCATTAAGCATATTCATTGCTAACAACCTCATTCGAGGAGGCAATCTCGGACATCTAAGCGTGTGTTGTTGTTTCATTGCTTACAGGGCTACAGGTTCATTGGATAGGTTATCAACATACGAAAGCAAGAGGATCCCTCTAGGAACCAGACCTAGAGAAGGAGGCATCTGTAAGCCCTCATATAGTTTCGTGTGCGTCACCGGGAAGCCTTCAAAAGCATATCACCCCTTGCAAGGGGATATTACACATCTGCTACCCTCTTTGTGTAAATCTATGTATCAAATGAAGGGTATCCCTCAGAGGGATGAATGTGTAACCGGATCTTGGAAATATCAATAAAAAGCATTCATTTATTTATTTCTTTGTATCTCGGCTATGTCTTCTTTTTACGTCTTTCATTTAATGCATATTAAACATTAAAAGATCATATTAAATTGCAAATAGAGTAGTGGATGGTGTGCCACTTCCCCAAGGTTGCTACATAATCAATTCTAATTTTAATACAATTTTGGGTTTCTTTCCTGTCATATATTTGTAATCAGTTTTGTGTGTGTCTTCATTATAGGTTACATTATTTGAATGTATAATGAACATTTCTTTCATTGGTCAATTGTTATGTTTATTATGATATTTGAATGAATGTAATTGCACCAATTCTTTATTTTCCCCATTCTTTCTATTTCACTGAGTTGTTATTAAATCTTGCTACAATAGCCCAAAGGATTAAGGCACCGGTCATACATAAGGTATAATTGAATTGTTATTATTTAAGCTCGGTAAATTTTATAAAACGTTAAATTACCATCATAAATCTGGAAAAGCAAGAATATAAAATGTTAAAAAATTTAAGTTCACCTCAAGGGTTTCCTTACCATACCTAGTCTGACTAGAAAATACATAGAACTTTATTTCTAGGTTAAAGAGGCAGGTCGACCAAAGCCTATAATTGCTCGTTGGTCATTGGTTTTTCTTGTAGAATGCCATTTTATCCCAAAGATGCAATAAAAATCTCCAAAAGACAATAAAATATCCAAAATCCCCCTCACCTAGGCAACCCAAGGCCCTCCTTTGGTCATAGGGACTAAGGTCTTTGACTACCTTCTAAGCATTGTCCCTTTGACCCTTTTGTTAGAAATAGGCACTACACACTTGGGTCAACTTTCTCCACTAAATTAGAGACTTGAATGCTTATATGAGAGATCACCTCATAACCTCTAATGACCAACTCTTTAACATCGAAGAGAGAATTTGTGACCTAGGATAAACGGGATTTGAGTGCTATAATAGATGAGGTGATACCTTCAACTTTGGGAAGACCACAATCTCATATGAAATATATCACCAAGGACAAGGAAATGTAAGTTAAAAAGGAAAAAATATTATGCTCTACTTTCACCAAGGCTCAATAAAAAATGACCAAAATATGGTGGTAACTCCCAAGGAAAACACCTCCAAGAATTCATGCATGGATCATTCCAACGACTACCAAGGAACACCCCAAAATAATGGAAGCATAACTACCTTTTTCTAACAAGGGGGAGAGACACCCCTCCACTTTTACTTGGTAGCATGATGAAAACCCTGCCTGTAGAATACTTTGATATATTAGACCATTTGAGGAGTTTCATTATGACAATACCCCTTTGGGATGTCCTCAAAATACCTAAATATAGGAATCTATTGAAGGTGGCCCACCAATAGTAGGAAGAACCAAAGGAAGAAAGGAGTCCACAACCATCAATACATCTTCCCCAAACCAAATTTTTGTTTCACCAAAAGATATAAATAATTCCTACAATAGAGGGGTGATCTAGGGTAGAACCTCTTGTCTATCAAGATATAATCAAAGGAGGAGATATTTCTTTGAAGATATTGCTCAATAAAATTGGCATAGGGACATACTTTATTTAAGAGGGGGACCTCCATTATGTAGAATCTTCAAAAGTAGAGAGGTTAGGGATGGTTTATGGAAATTATACTTTGACAGGACCAAAAGCTAGAAAGGAGCTAACATTGGAGTTTGCCTATTTTCACCAAAGGATACTAAGGTTGTACAACCATGTATGCTATAGTTTAATTGTAAAAATAATGTAGCAAAATATGAGGCACTGGTGCCCTTCCTTAGGTTAGCCAAGTAAAAAGGGATTAGGATGTTACAAATCTTTGATGATGCAAAACTAGTAGTCAAGCAGGTAAGATCACAATGCCTAGCCAAAAATAAGTTGATGAGGACCTACAAAAATTAGGTGTGGGACATGATCAAGGAATTTGATACAGTAAATATTTCCTAAAGAGTAGAACATGGATGCAGACCACATGATAGTTATTGGGTCCCAATTCAACCCCATAGACAAATTCATCTAGAACCAATAGCATGTGAATAATTAGGCTAGTTGTTCCTAACAATGAAATTTATTGGCAAGTGTTTGATAGCGATGAACAAGTTGTCCAATTTATCTGACAAGAGGTCAAATGTTTTGAATAACTAGCGTCCCAAATCAAGGAATCATATTCCAATTAGATCATCCAATTGAGATCCAACAATTTATCAAAATGGCTCGACATACTAGAAATCCTATTTAAGCCTGATGATCATTTTGGGGGAAGAAGGGGAATGATAGCTGATGAAGTAGACTACCAAGAGGTTGAAGTCACCTTGAGGTAAACTCTAAATATAGGAAAATTTTCCACCGTGAAAGAAAAATAGACCCTTATCCACCTCTATCATAAATTCAATGGTGTGATGGCATGGAGCTATGAGGATTTAAAAGGGTATGACAAATATATCATACAACACACCATTGAGTTAAATCCCAATACCTAACCCGTGAAGTATAAATATAGGCTAGTTAATCCAAATATAGAACCCCTCATGCAAAAAGAGCTAGATAAGTTAATTGAATCAAGGATCATATACCCTATCAATACTACCACATGGATCTCCAGTTTAGTGTTGTTAAGGAAGAAGAACAATAAAATAAGGTTGTGTGTCGTCCTTTAAGATTTAAATAAATATTCATTGAAGGATCACTACCCCCTATCCTCAATGGACTAGATCCTCCATATGGTCATAGTGTTAAAGATATTTTACCTCTTGGATGGGTTCTCTAGATATAATCAAGTATGTGTAAAATATAAAGATTAGCATAAAATAATCTTTACCACTAAGTGGAGGACATTCACCTACCAGAGGATACCTTTTGGTTTGTTGAATGTGAGAGAAACATTTCAAAAGGTCATGGACATTGCTTTTGAATTTTTGATCAATCAAATTATCCTAATTTATCTTGATGACCTAACTATCCTTTCTAAGAAAAAATAAAGCCACTTCACCCAGCTAGAGGGGGTTTTTAAGAAATGACAAGAATTTGGAGTATGCCTAAACCCAAAGAAATGTACTTTTGTATTCCTTCAGGAAAGTTACTAGGTCATGTTATTTTCAAAGAATGGGTAGCTATTGATCCAAAAAGAGTTTAAGCCATTTCCAACCTTGCCACATCACAAGAAATATCTCCAATTGTTCTTTAGATAGATAAACTTTGTTCGGATATTTATCCTAGACTTTTCTCAGATTGTCAAACTTATGACCCTCATACTTAAAAAGGATCAATCATTCATATGGATTGAGTAAGGAAGGAAAGCATTTGAAGAAATTAAAGTAGCTCTAGCAATATCATCGAAACTACCCAATCCCAACTTTGACAAAGAGTTCATACTTTATGCTTTTGGTGGTGAATCCAAAATTTTTACTTTACTTAGCCAAAAAAGCAATGACCAGCAAGAACACTCAATCAATTTTTTAATCCAAACTCTAAAATATACAAGGAGAGGTACAATTTTATCAAAAACCAAGTATACGCCCTTATTAGAGCGCTAAAAAAATTCAAGCACTTGGTCTCCAACAATAGAATCAACACCCATGTTATTCAATTGAGCATAAAATAACATATAATGGATAGTGAGATTAGCAAAAAGTGATTTGGATGGATTATCAAAATCCTAGAATTTGATATTGAGATAAAACCCATGAAGGATGATAGTAAGGCAAATTGTATTTCTGACGGAGAGGATGGCAAAGGCAAAGGGCAGCAATGGCGATGGTGGGAATTGACCTTATGTAGTGGTGGACAGAATACCTAGACCAAGTAAGGAGGATGCTTTGAGTGCTAAAGTGGGTTCTCTTAAAAAGCCCCTCGAGGGCCCTCAAGATAAAGAACCTCCTGACAAAAGGCCTGTCGAGGGCCCCATCCCCAATAAGGACCCTAGTTCGGGGAGCCCTAGTGGGCCTTCATACGCCCAAGTCATCTCCAACAGGTTGATCATTCCAAAAACCAATGATATCCACCTAACTCCTATCAAAACAAATATCATCATCCTAGTAGAGGTTTTCTCCAGTTACGTCTCAAAGGAATCTTATTCCCTGATTGGCAAGTTCATTGGGGGACGACCGGATATGGAGATAATAATGTTAGAAATTTCAAGTAGTTGTGTTGTCATTGATGTCAAGAGTCAGTTTCAGTGATCAGTGCAAGCATTTAGTAAAAGAAGGGTTAAAATAGTTATATTTTAAGCCCAAGAGATTTTGTTTAAAAAGACTCACATGATTGGTCAAAAGGATGGCTAAATTCCCTGAAAGAAGGAAAATACCTAGGCCCAAAGGAAATAATATTATAATATTTATTATTATAATATTAAAGGTGGTCAGATTGAAAAATAAAAATACCTAGGCTCAAAGGAAATAATATTATAATATTTATTATTATAATATTAAAGGTTTAAAGATAAAGCCTAAGGTTGTCAATAAATTATTTATAATATTTATATTATAAATTAATTTATAAAATAAAATTATTAAACCCAAAGTAGGGTTGGGCGCAAATTTGATTTAATTTTTCTTCCCCGTTGACATTCAAAGAAAAGTGGCATATGGTATAAATACCATAAGACTTGCCTCACAAAAAAAAGTCTTTGAATATTAATGCATGTACGATTATTAAGAGTGGAATGTGAAAGGTTCGTGAGCACATAAGACAAGAGGATATTAATTTTTTTTAATACAGCCAAAAAACATGAAGGACAAATTGACCAAGCCATAAAGCCTTGTCACCAACCAATCGGTTGGGCTAGTGGCAAATTGGTATGTAAGGCACAGGGTAAGCAGAGGTTCCACATTTGAGTCTCGACGGTTGTGAAGGGACAAAGCCTTTTGTTTTGGCTTTATATTTGGTCAAAGAAACAAAGTACTCAAAGTGCTTTTACCTCCCACATGAGCGCCTAGCTCATGCAGTAGCAATACCATAGCTAGGGTGCAAGCGGTTGATGCGTAGTTGTTATACCATCATTAATTCTGAATGAATTTGTCAATCCAGGGCAGTGTACAAGGCTATCTGCGAAAGAAGAAGTGAAACAGCTATAACTTAGGTCAATCTAGAGCAATAGGTCTTATTGGTGGAACTGATTATGTGGGGGGTTTTGGGACATTCCTATCTCTAAATTGCATGAATTAAATCTTAATCTAAGTTGCAAAATTAGAAACTAATCATTAACTGCATAAATGAAGTCCTAATTACAATTGCAGAATAACAGTTGCAGAATTGAAAGTCTGATCCTAATTGCAGAAAGGAAATCTAATTACTTTTGCAATAATGAAATTTTAGATCTAATGTGGAAATAAAAACTGTCAAAGCTCTGTAACAGAAGGTTGTCAATCTTCTATGTAGGATTTGATAGCAAAACATAAAATGCAGGAAATTGCTGAAAAATAGTAAATTCTGGGAATAACAGTATGAAATAAAATGGAAGCTTTTTTTGAAAGTAGAGATTACAACTAAAACATTAAGCACAAGTTTAATATAAACATAAATAAACTAAGATCACAAATATTGTCAGATGTTTACAAGCAATTGAAATAACAAGTTCTACAACTCATTCTGTTGCAGCAAAATCAGAATAAAAACCTACTTGTTAGTCCTCCTCCTATGTCTGGAAGTGGCCAGCCTCCTTGTCCAGAAGAAGATATAATTCTCTCTCTCCCTCTAAATCTTAATCACACTCATTTACAAGCAATATGAAATAGAACTGGTGTACTTTATTGATTAAAAGACATGCTGAAAAACTGTTATAGGACTATAACAGTCAATTTCTACTTATTTTTTGCTTCTTCCTTACTTTCTACTTCCTGCTGCTACTACTTACTATTACCTCTATATGTTACTAGGCTCAACCTGAATGGGAGAAATATTTATAGATGTCCTAAGGTCTGATTACAAACAAAGAATATCTCAAAATATCTAATCCTACAATGCTGCAACAAATTCTAGTTTTATCCTAGAAGAAGATTAAAACTTGATCTTTCCCTTAATAATGGCTTTGGTCAGCAATGACGGCAAAGATAGATGGAAGATCTTTTCCTTTACTTTTTCCAACCTTTATTTCCCTTTTTTCGGCTTCAAAAATTGGTCAACAAGTCAAAAAGCACACTCTGTTTTCATTTCGAAGATAAGTGGCTTCATTCCGAAGACAATGCAATTCTCATTCCGAAGATCGCTCATTCCGAAGATACTGCATTCTCATTTCGAAGATTGCTCATTCCGAAGATACTGCATTCTTCATTCCGAAGATCTACTCATTTTGAAGACACTACATTCTTTATTTTGAAGATCCGCTCATTTCGAAGATGTTGTGTTCTCTCATTTCAAAGATATATGTTCATTTCGAAGATACTTCGAAATGAAAAAATACGTGCTTTTCCAGTGATTTCTTCTACATATCTTAGGTGGGTTATCTCTTAAGATCAAATTCCAATGGTCTTCATCTCTTCCCTCATGTGAATTCCATGCCTTGCTATTTATGGACAGCTGGCTGGAATTTACATGGGAAAGACTCGATTTTCTTGTCAGACAACGGTTTGCTTACTGCTTGTTGCAGATTTGATGAAATAAATGCTTGAGACAAATCAAAACATGATTAGTGAAATGCTGCTATTATTCTAAGCATATCCCATTGTAGCAAATCATAGAAAAAAGAACATAAAACTATGTAAAAAGCTGTAAAATCAGCATATAATATTCCAAATACATTGATCATGCAAAATGGTTAATATACAACATATTGAATCAACTTAACTAACATATCAGATAAAACATAAGAGTTTATAGGCATTTTTAGTGTTCAAAACATGTTATGATTGAGGCATTTCCGGGCCTCATCAGCGGTAGCTTCACTTTGTTGGAAATTAAGCTAGTTAAAAGGAGTAAAAAATTTATTTGTAATGGTAAGCTTTGGATCTTACCCTTTTACCTCCTTGGACGACAGCTGACTAGGTAGGTAGTTTGACTTGGATGGCATCTGACTGGGAAGATTGGATGGCATGGGTGGCAAGGCAGACAACACCAAATTCCCTTTCTCCTTTCCTCCCTATTCTTCTTCTTTTCCTAACTTCTCCTATATTCCCTAAGGTTGTTTAATCAACCACTATTTAAACTTTGTAATTCTTATGTTTCCAAGGTTGAATATAATATTTTTGCATTTTCCTATTGATCCTAATTCTCACATGTCCACATTTGGTATTAGATCCAAAGCCAGAGAGGGTGCTAGAACCAAGGTCAATGTAGGAACCAGGATCGAGGATAGAGGTGAAGGAACCAGGTAGCACGAGCATCGATGTAAGGTCAAGTGGGACCTGTAGCATGCAATCCAAGGTGAGGAAGACCCATGATTTGTGAACTGAGGTGAGGTATGGATCAAGCCTACACAAAAAGCATGTGAGGAGGAGCAACTTAGAAGAACCAACTAGAGAGCACCATGTGGTGAGAGGAGAACAAGGCTGAAATATACTGGATGACTCAGAACTGACGTAGACCAATTACGTGGTAGAAGGACCGATTACGTGGTAGAAGGAGGACAAGCAACGTGGAAATAGACGACAGGCTCAAAGGAAGCAACGTGGCAGGGAGCGATTGCTCGAGAAGGAGGCAAAAGGGCGATCATTGATTTCTCGAAGGCAATCGAGTGAGTATTCGCTCGCTGAAGGTTTTAAACACCTTCATCACCCTCCGCATGGTCGATGTGGGACAAAAATCCCAAAAAAAATTTAATTAAAGCACAGTCAAGAGAAGTATAAGGAAGGCAAGCTTCCCTTGTCTTCTCGTCGAGTTACGTAGCTCAACTGGCTCGTGGAGCCAACCATAAGGTGCCCGCCTTCTTGTAGGTCACGGGTTCGAAACCCAATGACAGTGAAAGCTTGAATTTTTTTTTATTTTTGTTGAAATCATATCCAAAACAGAATATACTTGTAATCTTACCCTTGGGTTCTCATCGGCAATGGTTGCCAAGTTTGTTAGGATGAATTCTTGCATGAAATAGGTCGTAGGTTCGATTCTTGTGAAGGATAATTTTTTTTTATATATTATTATTAAAATTAATTATATCATATTTAATATATTAACTATAATTGTTTTTCTAAAGTTTTTTTTAAAGCAATTATTTTTTAATCTATTAAATAGTAATATATATATATTTTTAATATATATCATATAAGAAAGAAAGACATTGTCTAAGAGACAATTATTGTAATCGAAGGATAAATTTTTCACTTGATTCAAGGAATCATAAACTATAGAACTTTTGTGTAATAAGCCTAAGAGGCTTAGTTTTTTTTGTAAAAGAGACAAAATATCCAAATTGACAAATTGTAAAGAGGCATTGATGATAAGACCAAATGGTTGTTATCATGCCTTATGTGCAATTCTAGCAAGAGAATATGTAGAGAGGTTTTATGAAAAAGTAAGAGATTATGGGCTCAACATTGTGTTTAGCCAACTTCAAAATACAGTGATAGCACATCAAAGGCATCTTGACTTAGGGTACAAGGCAGAATTTGAAGACAACTCATTCAGGAGTCATTTTGAACAATCAAAATTCGTACAAGCTGCACCACAAGAATCAGAGTATACACACTATAGTATTTCAATGGAAATATTAGAGCCATAATCACCAGAAATAATATTGATAAGTGACGACAAAGAAGAAGTAGCAGATAATTTTGTGAATCAAGAGATAACATCCCCACATCAAGAGGAATAAACAGTGAATGATAGAGTAGAACAAGTCATATTTGACTTAAGTTTGTAATATCTTCCTTCTTCCTTCTTCTTCTTTCCTTCTTTCAAACAGCAAAGTACTTTATTGTAACCATGAAATAAAGAGATTTTTTTGTAACTATAGCCTCACACAATAGCTTACCTATACCAAAATGTAATGGTTATGACCATGAGTATTGGTCTATAAATATGAATACCTTGCTCATAGGAAGAGGTTTGTGGGACATAATAGAAAAGGGCTACACAGAACCCTTAGACTGGACAACACTAAGTTCCACAGACAAGAAAACATGAAAAGAGCAACTCTTCTATTTTTTCTCATCTCCAAGCTGCATTGGAGAAAAGCATATTCTCTAGAATCGTCGCTTGTACAACTACACAAGCTGCATGGAAAGCATTGAGTGATGGATTCCAGGGTAGTAATCAAGTGAATCAGGTAAGGCTTCAAACACTGAAGAGAGATTTTAAAAATATTCGGATGAAAGATGATGAAAAAGTCCGTGATTATTGTATTAGAGTAAAAGCAATTGTGGATAAAATGGTTACACTAGGTGAAAAATCATGCCTGAGACAATTGTAACAAAATTTTTGTGAACACTTACACAAAAATGGGACCATATTGCCATAATTATAGAAGAATCCAAAGATATTTTCCTTTTAACATTCAATGCATTAATCGGATCGTTAATGTCACATGAAGAGAGGTTTTCTGAAACTTCTTCAACCAGCTATGGAGGTGATGATAAGGCCTTCAATTCCAATGAAAACAATGGAAGAGGATGGGGAAGAGGTCAAGGCAGAGGCAAGCAAAGAGGTAGAGATAGAAGCAACTATAGAGGAGGCAATCAAAACAAAGGAGGCAACTAGAACAGAGGAGGCAACTCATACAGAGGAGGCAATCAGAAAAGAGGTGGAAATAAAAATCAAGGAGGAAATCAAGGACAAAGTGGAAATCAAGGGTGATGAAGTGACAAGTCAAAATCAGCTTGTTTCAACTATGGCAAGCCAGGTCACTTCACTCGCAACTGCTGGTCAAAATCTTCACAATGCAACAGTAGTCAATATGGTAATTATGGAGAAGAAGATGATACCTCTAATATTTTTCTTTCATATGGACAATCAAAACACAATCTAAATGACACATGAATTTTGGATACTGGTTATTCAAACCACATGAGTGGCAAAGAACATTTATTTGCTACTCTAGATTCCACTTATAAATCCCAAATAAAATTAGGGGATGATAAGACATTGCAAGTAGAGGGTATTGGAGCCATGGAGGTTCCAACCAAAGAAGTACTAAAGAAAGTGCATGACATTTATTACACTCTAAATATCCAAAAAAATTTGCTAAGCATTGGATAAATGATGGAAAACAATTACAAGCTTGTATTTGATGAAGGACAATGTATCATTTTTGATAAAAATAATTGTAATCGTGTCATCACATAGGTCCCCATGACCAAGAACAGATTATTCTCTCTCAAATTTGGTGAGCCAGAAGGAGCTCAACTTGCAAATGTAGCTATAATGAATCCAAGTGTGCTTTGGCACTTGCAATATGGTCACCTTAATTCCGCTAGCTTGAAACTTCTCACTTCTCAAGATATGGTGACAGGATTTCCCAAAATCAATGAACAAAAGGAGGTCTGTGAAGGATGTGCTTTGGGAAAGCACTCAAGGTCAAAGTTTCCAAAAGGAAAAGTATGGAGAGCCAGCTATCCACTTCAGTTAGTACATTCAAAAATCTGTGGACCAATGCAAACACAGAGTCTCGAAAACTATTCTTATTTTCTCACTTTCATAGATGACTTCTCTAGAATGTGCTAGATTTATTTTTTGAAACATAAAGATGAATCTTTTGATTGCTTCATAGATTTTAGAAACAATGTAGAGAATCAAAGTGGGAATTATGTAAAATTTCTTAGGATAGATTGAGGAGGTGAATACTCCTCAAAAGCATTCTTGAAATATTGTAAAACAAGTGGGATTAAAAGGTAATTCACCACTGCCTATACCCCACAATAGAATGGTGTGGCTGAAAGAAAGAACTGCACCATAGTTAAAATGGTAAGATCGATGCTTCAAACTAAGCATATAACTCATATGTACTGGGCAGAGGTTGTAAGAAGTCCTACTTCTATTTTAGATGGTGTCACTCCTTATGAGGGGTGGTATGAAAAGAAACCTAATGTAAATCACTTCAAAGTGTTTGGTTCTTTAGCATATGCACACATTCCTGATGATAAAATGAAGAAGCTTGATCCAAAGAGTCAAGCTTGTATATTTGTAGGGTATTGTGAGTCTACAAAGGCATATAGACTCTACAATCCCAAGAATCATAAAGTTATACTCTCCAAGGATGTAATTTTTTATGAAGGGGGAGAATGGGGTCATCAAAGATTTTTTGTTAATGATGAGTCCCAAGATGTAAGTTCTTCACGAGTACAACAGGTGTCTCCAAATAAAAACAAAGGTATGCCACCCCCTCCAAGCCCAAGCAAGAGTACTACATCAAGTACTTCAACCGCCACTCCAAGTCCTTCTCCATAGATATCAGTAAGTTCTTCATCGATGGACATTGACAGAGACTCTCCATCAAGAGGTAAAAGAACATTACAACATCATCAATCTTTTCAAATGTTGGATCAAATTTTTTGGAGAAGATTCACTAGAAGCCAAGCTAGTGAAATGAATATAGTTTTGTAGCAACTTGAAAATTTGCAATTGTATGGGGATGATGACTCCCATGATCCTAGGGGAGATGTAGTCAATTATGATTTATTGGCTAGTACACAGCTAGAACTAGCTAGCTATGAGAAGGCCTATACTCAAAATGTATGGCAAGAAGCAATGAAAGAGGAAATAACCTCTATAAACAATAATGATACATGGGAGCTAGTAAATCTACCCAAAGGAAAAAATGTGTTGGATGTAAATGGGTCTACAAGACCTATTACAATTCTGATGGAAGCATTGAGAGTCATAATGTGAGACTAGTAGCAAAAGGTTTTACTTAGAAATTTGGCATTGACTATGAGGAAACCTTTGCTCCTATTGTACGACAAGAAACAATCAGATCAGTTCTTTCCTTAGAAGCCCATAAAGGATGGAATTTTCAACACATGGATGTGAAAAGTTCTTTTCTGAATAGATACTTGACAGAAAAGGTTTATGTTCAACAACCTCAAGGTTTTCAAGAACAGGGAAAGGAGAACCTTGTTTACAAATTGAAGAAAGAACTTTATGGCCTCAAGCAAGAACCAAGAGCTTGGTACTTATGCATTGATGGCTATTTTAGCGAGTATGGATTCACGAGAAGCAATAGTGAACCAAATTTTTACTACCGAAATTAGGAGTAGACATTCTCATAGTTTGTTTGTATGTGGATGATCTAATATTTATGGGTAGTGACAATAAAATGAATATGGAGTTCAAAAAACTCCATGATGAAACAGTTCAATATGAAAGATCTTGGTTTAATGTGATACTTCCTAGGGATGGAAGTGCATTAATAAAATAATTGGATCTTCATATGTCAACACAAGTATGCTCGAGACATGATCAAGAAATTTGCCATGGAGCAGTGCAAATCAGTTGCAACTCCAATTGGACATGGGATCCAATTGAGCAAGGATGATGGAGCATCAAAGGTTGACATGACCACTTACAGAAGCATGGTTGGGAGTCTGATTTTTCTCACCAACACAAGGCCCAATATTCAATATGTTGTTTCTCTAGTTTCAAGGTTTATGGCTAGTCCATCTGAGCTGCATCTACAAGCAACTAAAAGAATCTTAAGATATATAAAAAGTACATTGGATTTTGGAATCCATTACAAAAAATGTAATTCTATTAAATTAGTTGGCTTCAGTGATAGTGATTGGGGTAGCAATATAGATGAAAAGAAATCTATATTAGGAATTTTTTTTAGTCTAGGATCAGGACTAATTACATGGAGTTCCAAGAAAAAAATTGTTGTAGCATTGTCATCGATTGAGGCTGAGTATATAGCCATCACACATGCTAGTACTCAAGCCCTATGGTTGAGAAAAGTTCTTGAAGAGATTGGAGAAATTCAAAGTGGTCCAACTCGACTATATTATGATAATATAAGTGCCATTCATTTGGCATACAATCTAGTACACCATAGCAAATCAAAGCATTTCGATATGAAGTATCACTTTATTCAAGATATGGTGGAATAGCAGATAGTTGAGCTTCAATATTGTAGCACTTTGGATAATATTGTAGACATATTTACCAAAGGTATAGCTAAAGCTCAATTTATAAAGCTGAGAGACTGTATAGTAATTCTTCTCAACTTTAAGGAGGAGAATGTTGGAAATTAAGCCAGTTAAAAGGAGTAAAAAATTTGTTTGCAACAGTAAGCTTTGGATCTTACCCTTTTACCTCCTTGGATGACAACTGACTGGGAAGGTAGTTATTAGTCTTACAATGGCATTGAGAGGGGGGCTGAATCAGTGTAGTTCTTTAAACTTAAATTCACAGCTCTTAAAACTAAAATAATGAAACCTTAAAACCAAATAAAGCAAGGATCATAAGAGAACATCACACAACACAAGATTTAATGAGGTTCACCAATTTGGCTACTCCTCAAGAATGACTGCTTGGACTACCATCCAAATCTAGCCTTTGCAAAGCTCCAACTTTACAATCAATTTACCAGCACCCATTGGAAGGAGTACCAACCCCTTATTTATTTGTACCAACAAAAAGGAGCACCAAACCCTGATTTACAAGCACCTATTGGAAGGAGCACCAACCCCTGATGCCAAGCTACAACCTGGACTTCAATTTTGAATCTAGAAGTTTAACAAAAAAATACCTTCGCTTTTACAAGACCCTGACTGGTCTATTGCTTACCCAATCTCTCTCACTGTTTATAGAATAGACACATCTTTTGTGATCTATAGCCACACTTCGCCTGCTTTGAGTCGCTTCTTTACGCACCCTCTGCGCACTATCTTTGTACGCTCTGCGCCCTTACAGCTACACTTTGCGTTCGTCTTCACCCTTTGCACTCTCTGCACCTTTTGCTTTCTCTGCACAATCATAGCCGCACTTGGTTGAAGTTCAACCTCTTCACTCTCTGTGCACTTTGATCTCTCTGTGCACTCACAGATGCACTTAGGACAATTCGATACGAATCTTCACTCACTTTATGCACTTCACCATCATCTCGCTGCTTCTACGCTTTCTACGCTCTTACGACCACATTTCACACTTCGACTCGCATTCTTCAACATATTCAAATCTCCAAACAACCCTCCTTTTATAACATAATTCTTGTGATGAAAACCCTAATCTTAGTCGGCTATAAACCCTAATCTTAGTCGGCTTTCATGACAACTGTAAACCCTAATTTTAGTCGGCTATCATCGGTCTTCATTGGCTTCAACTCAACCATGAAAATACATGTCGCGATATCGTGACACTTTCGCTTTCTCTCTCTTTCTCCTTGCTTTGGCCCCCGAAAATACATGTCATGATATCGTGACACTTTTTCTTTCTCTCTATTTCTCTTTGCATCGGACCGCAAAAAAGCTACATGTCACGATATCGTGACACTGTTTCTCCTTGCTCTTTCTCTTTGCATTTGCCCACAAAAATACAACATGTCACAATATCATGACACTTTTGCCTCCTTGCTTCTTTTCTTGGCTTGTACCCGTGAAAACACAACATGTCGCAATATCGCGACACTTTCACCTCCTTGCTACTTTACTTGGTTTGAACCCGCAAAAATATAACATGTCACGATATCGTGACACTTTCACCTCCGTACTCTTCCTCTTTACTTTTGTCGTGATATCGTGACACTTATGCCTTCTTACTTTCTCTCTCCTCCTTTAGTCACGAAAATGTTACATTTCATGATATCGTGACACTTTTTCTCCTTTGCTCTTTCTCTTGCCTTCGGGTCATGAAAACGTGACATGTCGCGATATTGTGACACTTTTCCTCCTTTGCTATTTCTCTTGCCTTCGGGTCACGAAAACCCGACATGTCGTGATATCGCGACACTTTTTCTCCTTTGCTCTTTCTCTTACCTTCGAGTCACGAAAACCCGACATGTCACGATATCGCGACACTTTTTCTCCTTTGCTCTTTCTCTTGCCTTTGGGTCATGAAAACCTGACATGTCACGATATCGTGACACTTTTTCTTTCGGACTCTCTCTCCTGCAATATGTCATGAAATCGCGACACTTTTTCTTCCATACAATCTCTTGCAATATGTCGCGAAATCGTGACACTTTTTCTACTTGCATTTTTCTCTTCCAACATGTCACGAAATCGTGACACTTTTTCTTCCATACTATTTCTCTTGCAATATGACATGAAATCGTGACGGATTTTCTACTTGGCTTTTTCTCTTCCAACATGTCACAAAATCGCAACAGTTTTTCCTGCTTGTGCTTTCTTTTCGAACATGTCGTGAAATCGTGACAATTTTTCCTGCTTGCACTTTCTCTTCAAACATGTCGCAAAATCATGACAGTTTTTATTTCTTATCAACATGTCGCGATATCGTGACAGTTTTTCTTTCTTGCTCAACATGTCGCGATATCATGACAGTTTTTCTTTCTTGCTCAACATGTCGCGATATTGCAACAGTTTTCTTCCTTGTGATTTTTAGCATATGGGCCACTTCAATCTTTTGAAAAATCATTGTACATACTCTGAAGAACCTCTTAACTCCTGTCCACTGCATCAACCGATCTATCTAACTATGTTGACAACAATGACAATACTTTTGTTGCACCTTGCTCAACAATATCCCCCTTTGGAATTGTTGGCAACACGTGCAATTTCCTATAACTCTTCTCCCCCTTTGAAAATAATACCAAAGGGCTACTGCAGACTCCCCCTAAGTCCATGCACAACATTCTCAAGCAAAATTTATTACACTTAGCAAAAATCATGAACATGAGCAAAAATATAATGAAATACTTAAATGCTCCCTCTGAGAATGTGATCCCTGTAGCTAGTCAATTCTTGGGAACTGTGACCACTCCCAATTTATTGTGAAGGTACTCAAAGACTTCCTTGGGCAATGGTTTTGTGAAGATATCTGCTATTTTCTCTGTAGTTGGAACAAAATCCAACTTAACTTCACCTTTCGCAACTTTCTCCTTCAAAAAGTGATACCTGATAGCAATGTGTTTTGTGCGTGAATGCATAACTGGATTCTTGGAGATGTTAATGGCACTGGTGTTATCACACTTAACTGATATTGGCTCACTGAAGCTAATACCACTTGATATTTCAGGGTTTTTTTGATCCACAATACTTGCATACAACATGTTTTTGCTATAATATATTTTGCCTCTATTGTCGATAAAGAAACTAACTCTTGTTTCTTACTATGCCACACGACCAATCTGTCTCCAAGATAGAATGCACCTCCATTGGTACTCTTTCTTTCATCTACACATCCTGCCCAATCTGCATCTAAATACGAAATAAGGGTGAAGTCTTTACCTTTCGGATACCATAACCCATACTCCATAGTACCCTTGAGGTACCGAAGAATCCTCTTCACTATTGTCACATGAGTCTCCTTGGGATTAGCCTGAAATCATGCTACCATGCATACTACCCGCAAAATATCTGGTCTAGTAGCTGTCAGTTACAGTAAGCTTCTAATCATAGATCTGTACATGGTTTGATCAACAGGTGGAGATTTGTCATCCTTGCTCAACTTGCAACCAATCATTGACATTTCAAATTCTTTCTGCATCTTATTTGCTAAATCTTTACACGACTCATCTTTGCTACTGCCAAATATGATATCATCTTTCTTAAACCCTTGTTGAGTGAGATAGTTGTCTAGCTTTGCATACCATGCTCGGGGTGCCTATTTCAAGCCATATATCTTCAACTTACAAACTAATTTGGGATCATCACCAAGCTGGAAACCATCTGGCTGCTCAATATAAACCTCTTCTTCAAGCTTCCCATTCAAAAATGTTGATTTCACATCTGTCAAAAAAATTGTCAAGTGACTCACACTTGTACCAGCTTTTGTCCAACACTGTAATGACACTGCAATTTTACTACCAACTCTGTGCAAGCATCAAACACTGTACCACAACACCAACCAAATCCATTTTTACATTTTACACCTTACTTTCAATTGTTCGAATCAAGAGACAACATTTTGTCAAACACTTCACGGCCAACTATAGTGCACCTTACTCAAAATCATACTTATGGACCTCGGATAGGTATGATTCATAGAGCAAATTTGCTCATCTTGATGAGCTAAACATGAATCAATAATCAGACTTCAATATTTTTCACCACAGCGTCATAAAAGATCCAACAATCTTCATGTCAATGTGTAGTTCAAATACACACTGCTTTTATCGAAACACATATATGCGGCTAGGGGAACATTCTTTCACTAACCAAATTATCTGAACTATTATAATCCTTAACTTTGGAAAGTTGCAGTAAGAACCATCAATAGTACAACAATGACATATAGCAATACTACCAATAATTAAAACTCTCAATTTAATCATCACCCTTCACGACACTTTCACAAACAACTACATGAACTAAAAACACACTTCGACAACTATATGAAAACTTCCCTGACTACTTACCTTTCATCCTCAGGTAATCAAACAAATGCATAGGAGCATTAAAATGAAACTTCAAGATTGCTCCCCTTGAGGATGTGCTACCTGGAGTTGCTTAGTGCAATAGCGGAATAGTCTCCTTCAGTCCAAGGAGACACGATTTCCTTTCTTCTATCTTTCTCCAAACTTTCTTGAACTCGGGATTGGATTTTTCAACTACATCCTTGTTTTGCACCTTTTCGTGAACTCGAACATTTCTCTTGTGTGGTTGTCTCTTGTGCATCCTTGATGAATGATTATTTTCCTTTATTTTATGTACATGATTTATTCCCTGTCTATGTTGCATTCTTTGCGTCTGATGAAATATACTATTTTGCCTTAGATTAGATACACAAGTGCTCGGAAAAAACCTTGCTATGTGCCCACACCATTAAATTGAAAACATTATACATAGTGTTCACTCAGAAACGCAGATGTATTTCTACCAGCATAACTCTTTGATTTATTATTCAATCCATAATAAATTGCCTTGTGACCATATTGGTTGTATCTGAAACAATAGCCATTAAAAGTATTATTATGAATAGAGTGAGAGTGATAGAACCTCTTTTGTTGTGGTTGCTTTGCTGTAGATATCCTTTGATATTTTCTTCCTTTTGAAGATTCAGCTTCAAACTTTTCTTGCTTCGATCCTTCAACAGTGAACTTCTTCTTCTCTGCAGAGTTGGAAGATGAAGGTTGTTCAACTTCATATCCAAGACCACGCTTATCCGTGGAGATTCTTTGTTGGCTTATCACTTTATCTAGCCAACTCTCTGCTCTTCTCGAATTTTAGATTTGTATTGGCATATTTTAGTTGTTTCTTCAATAAAATAATCTCTTCCTCTTGTTTGCAGCAACCAATCTCTTTCTCATTGATCTGCGACCTAAGAGTTTCTTCAATCCTTTTGAATTATTCTACCTATACTTTCAAACTGGTTATTATTTCATTTGCATCCTCAAGCTTTCTTGAGATTTCTTTATTCCTTTTTCTTTCTATCTTCAATTCATCCAAAGCTGCAATTAGTTCCTCTTTCAAATTTATTTTTGCATCAATTTCTTCTTCATCACATTCCTGTTCTTTTTTGTTTCTTCTTTGAGTGTCATGAAAAGGCCTCCACCTGTTTCCTTTTTAGAATCATCCTCTAAGACTTCATTACCTCTCAACATATATGCCTCTATGTTCTCATCGTCATTCAACTTTAATGCTTCGAACTGAGCTTGATGTGTTTGTAACTTGGCCTCCTTGATCTCATCGTCTCCTTCATGAATACTCAGTTTGTCCCATATTTCTTTTGCCATTTTACAACTCATAATATTTACCAGTTCACTATCTACTAATCCACACCTGATAGCATTCTTTGCTTTTGAGTCATTCTCAAACAGATTCTTACTAGTAGCATCGGTTGGAGGAGTGATGGGTATTGTGTATTCACTGTTTACTGAATCTCAGATGTCGTATCCCAAAGCACAAAGATATGCCTACATCTTGAATCTCCAGATCACGTAATTAGTTTCGTCAAACAAAGGTGCTTTGTTTGATGAGAAGCCTTCAACCTTTTTTGGTTCAATTTTCTCTTCCACAGGAACTAAAACTGACTAAGATGCCCTTTTGGAGGAGGATCTATTCTTCTTACCCATTGCATACTAATACAAGATCAACCTTGACTAATATAGCCTAAGAAGGGAACTTGGCTCTGATACCAATTGTTAGTTTTACAATGGCACTGAGAGGGGGGGTGAATCAGTGTAGTTCTTTAAACTTAAATTCATAGCTCTTAAAACTAAAATAATGAAACCTTAAAACCAGATAAAGCAAGTATCACAAGAGAACATCACACAACACAAGATTTAATGAGGTTCGCCAATTTGGCTACTCCTCAAGAATGACTGCTTGGACTACCATCCAAATCCAGCCTTTGCAAAGCTCCAACTTTACAATCAATTTACCAAGCACCCACTGGAAGGAGTTCCAACCCCTTATTTATCTGCACCAACAGAAAGGAGCACCAACCCCTGATTTACCAGCACCTACTAGGAGCACCAACCCCTGATGCCAAGCTACAACCTGGACTTCAATTTTGAATCTGGAAGTTTAACAAAAAAATACCTTCGCTTTTACAAGACCCTGATTGGTCTATTGCTTACCCAATCTCTCTCACTGTTTACAAAATAGACACATCTTCTACGATTTGTAGCCGCACTTCACCTGCTTTGAGTCGCTTCTCTACGCACCCTCTACGCACTATCTTCGTACACTCTACGCCCTTACAGCTACACTTTGCGTTCGTCTTCACCCTTTGCACTCTCTGCACCTTCTGCTTTCTCTATGCAATCACAACTGCACTTGGTTGAAGTTCAACCTCTTCGCTCTCCGCACACTTTGCTCTCTCTGCGCACTCACAGACGCACTTAGGACAATTCGATGACTCTTCACTCACTTTGTGCACTTCACCATCATCTCGTCGCTTTTGCGCTTTCTACGCTCTTACGACCACATTTCACACTTCGACTCGCATTCTTCAACATATTCAAATCTCCAAACAACCCTCCTTTTATAACAAAATTCTTGTGATGAAAACCCTAATCTCAATCAACTTTCATGACAACTGTAAACCCTAATTTTAGTTGGCTATCATCAGTCTTCATTGGCTTCAACTCAACCACGAAAATACAACATGTCGCGATATCGTGAAACTTTCGCTTTCTCTCTCTTTCTCCTTGCTTTGGCCCCCGAAAATACATGTCACGATATCACGACACTTTTTCTTTCTCTCTCTTTCTCTTTGCATCAAACCGCGAAAAAGCTACATGTCGTGATATCGTGACACTTTTTCTCCTTGCTCTTTCTCTTTGCATTTGCCCACAAAAATACAACATGTCACAATATCGTGACACTTTCGCCTCCTTGCTTCTTTTCTTGGCTTGTACCCGCAAAAACACATGTGATATCGCGACACTTTCGCCTCCTTGCTACTTTACTTGGTTTGAACCCACAAAAATATAACATGTCACGATATCATGACACTTTTGCCTCCGTACTCTTCCTCTTTACTTTTTTCATGATATCGTGACACTTTTGCCTTCTTACTTTCTCTCTCCTCCTTTAGTCACGAAAATGTGACATGTCGCGATATCGTGACACTTTTTCTCCTTTGCTCTTTCTCTTGCCTTCAGGTCATGAAAACGTGACATGTCGCGATATCGTGACACTTTTCCTCCTTTGCTCTTTCTCTTGCCTTTGGGTCGCAAAAACCCAACATGTCGCGATATCGTGACACTTTTTCTCCTTTGCTCTTTCTCTTGCCTTCGGGTCACGAAAACCCGACATGTCGCGATATCACGACACTTTTTCTCCTTTGCTCTTTCTCTTGCCTTCGGGTCACGAAAACCCAACATGTCGTGATATCGCGACACTTTTTCTTTCGGACTCTCTCTCCTGCAATATGTCGCAAAATCGTGACACTTTTTCTTTCATACAATCTCTCTTGCAATATGTCACGAAATCGTGACACTTTTTCTACTTGCCTTTTTCTCTTCCAACATGTCACAAAATCGCGACACTTTTTCTTTCGTACTATCTCTCTTGCAATATGTCACGAAATTGCGACACTTTTTCTACTTGCCTTTTTCTCTTCCAACATGTCACGAAATCGCGACAATTTTTCCTGCTTGCGCTTTCTTTTCGAACATGTCGTGAAATCGCGACAGTTTTTCTTGCTTGCGCTTTCTCTTCAAACATGTCACGAAATCGTGATAGTTTTTCTTTCTTCTCAACATGTTGCGATATCGTGACAGTTTTTCTTTCTTGCTCAACATGTCGCGATATCATGATAGTTTTCTTCCTTGTGATTTTCTTTTGATTTTTAGCATATGGGCCACTTCGTTCTTTTGGAAAATCACTGTACATACTTTGAAGATCCTCTTAACTCATATCCACTGCATCAACTGATCTATCTGACTGTGTTGACAACAATGACAATACTTTTGCTACACCTTGCTCAACAGTAGTTTGACTTGGATGACAACTGACTGGGCAGATTGGACGACATGGGTGGCAAGGCAAACAACACCAAATTACCTTTCTCCTTTCCTCCCTATTCTTCTTCTTTTCCTAACTTCTCCTATATTCCCTAAGGTTGTTTAATCAACCACTATTTAAACTTTGTAATTCTTATGTTTCCAAGGTTGAATATAATATTTCTGCATTTTCCTATTGCTCCTAATTCTCATGTGCCCACAAGACTTGGGATCGAATCCCACCGAGGAGTGTGCAAAGGTACTTTAAATTTTTGTTGTAATGTGCATGTGGTCTAAGGTTGTATTGTGAGCACCTTGGGAGATATAAGGTGATTAAAGAAAATTTTATTTTAGTTAAAGTTTGTGAAGGATTTAATTGTGGTTTAAAAGTGAATTGCATTATTTCTGGATAAGAGATGTTAATTATTTTGAAATGCAATTTTTAAGTTAGGAGATATAAGGTGATTAAGATATATTTTATTTTTGTCTTAGTTGAAGATTGAGGAGGATTTAATTTTGGCTTAAAAGTGAATTGAATTATTTCTGGAAAGGTGTGTTGATTATTTGATAATGCATTTTTGAGTAGGGAGATATAAGGGAGTTATTTTGATTATTTTATGCATTAAAATTCTGAAGTGAATTATTGTGAAAGTGAGTTAATTGAACCTTTGCTAGTTATATTTTGAAAAGTTTGGAGATTATAAGGTGTACTTGAGACTTGTTATTTTTGTATGGTGAAATAAATATTGAGGAGAATTTTGAGTGGAGATTTTGAGATAGATTGTTGTTACCTAACCTTGAAATTGGCAAAGAGGTTTTGATTGTGATTAAGACAGGTTTTGAAGACATATCTCCATCAAAACAAAAGGTATGGGCACATCTTCCTTATGAGTGAAATATTGTGAAATGCAAAGTTGGAGTGAAAAGGATTGTTTGATAAGCATTGTTGGAAATATTTGAGTGAGTTTTCATATGCATGATTAGGGTTTGTGAATGTTGAAAGAACATGAGTATCATTGTTATGTGAAATTTGGAATCATCTTGAGTCAAGGTTTGAGTTCCATAGTGTGAGTTGTTGGAAGTATAGTGAAACACTTGGTTAGGGTTTGTAAGCAAGTTGTGTTTCATTGAGTGAATGGTTGAGTGAAGTTGAATGAGCATTATTGATTGAAAGCATTGGAGTGATAGTTCAAGTTTTGTGAAACAAATTATTCTTTATTTCTGAATTGATTTGAAAGAGAGTTTGAAAGTGTTAGAGTGATTTGTGAGTGTGAAACATATTGAGTCTCTAATCATTCTCTATATGTTTCTATGGTTAAACAAGATTCTGAGTGAAACTTGTTTGTGTGATTGAAGAGGTTTTCTGAAAGAGATTAAGTTGAGTTTTGTATCAATTTACAATTGTTTAATAAATCTTTTGTGAAAGTTTTTAAGAACAGAGGGACAGGAAAATTAGAGGTAAGTCTTTGAGAAGACTTGAGAGCAGAATTGATTCATTTGTTCAAGACTTGAGTTAAGGCTTGGAGAAAATCTAGCAGAGTTAATTTATGATTTGATCAAGATTTGTGCTAAGGCTTGAGGACAGATTTGAGGACAGATATTGAACAGATTTATGCTAGATCGAAGGATAGTTTTTAATGCAAATTTGAGATAGAGATTGAGCAGATTTGTGCTAGATCGAAGGATAGTGTTTAGTACATATTTGAGATAGAAATTAAGCAGATTTGTGCTAGACCAAAGGATAGTGTTTAGTGCATATTTGAGACAGATATTGAGCAGATTTGTGCTAGACCAAAGGATAATGTTTAGTCAAATTTGAGATAGAGATTGAACAGATTTGTGCTAGACCAAATGATAATGTTTAGTGTAGATTTGAGATAGATATTGAGTAGAGTTTAGAGTAAAATTTGGAGGTGATAGAGGAGAGGATAGTAGTCTCCAGTGGATAGAGATCCATTAGCTAGGGTAGTGAGGACAAGAGATCTTCTGAGTGAGGACAGAGGTCTTCTAGTGGAGAGAGATCCACAAGCCAGTGTAGTGGAGGCAGTAGTCTTCTAGAAGATCACCAACCGAGTAGAGGAGAAGGAGTTCTCCTATGGATAGAGATCCACAAACTTGATTAGGGGATTGGTGTCTCCTTTGGATAGAGGTCCATAAATATTGTAATAGGGAAGGATTCCCAAGAGATTTATTGAGAAAATTTTAGTGAAATATTTTCTCCGTGGAGTAGCCCACATTGGGTGAACCACGTTAAATCATGTCTCTCATGTGTGTGATGCTTTGTGTAATTTTTATTACTGCTTTAATATTTTATTGCTTATGTTATCATATGGTTTGAAAAGAAAATTAAAAAGTTTTATCTTATATTGTTCACCCCCCCTCTCAGTATAAGCTCATGTTCTTCAATTGGTATCAGAGCGGGTCTCTCCATGAAAAGACTAACAACTTGGAGGAAGATCCATCAAGAACACACATGACTTCAAAGAATGAAGAAGAGACCATGTTTGACATAAAAGAGGAATTCTTTGTTGCTCTCAAGAACTTGGAAAATATTAGAAAGAAGAACTCAAGTTTGAAGGATCAAATTCAAGAGGATGAAGAAGCAAATATGGAACTTCTATAGAGTCTCACAGAACTCAAAATAAAGGTAGAAGAAGGAAAGAAAATTGAATAAGATATGATAGATCTATTAAGAGCAAGGGAAATAGAATGTGAAATATTGGAAGTAAAAATTGTTTATCTAAGGAATGAAGTTGAAAAGACCAAGTTACGACAAGATATAAAGTTAGGGAAATAGAAAGAGGAGTCAAGCCTTCAAGAAGTAGAGACATCAAACAAAGATAAGCGAGTGACTCATACTCTGGAAGGAAAAGACATCAAGAAAGAAGAAGGCAAAGAAGAACCATGGACAAGAGTTAATCACAAGAACAACAAAAGGAGGAGCACTCGACCATATTTTCCAAGGCATTCAAATAGGTTACATAATCTCTTCCATGGCTATTGCTTTTCATGTAACAAATATGGTCATAGAGTTGTACATTGCACTAGTTATGTTAAAAAGGATGTCAATAGAAATTTCAATTCTTTTGCACCTCTTATGAATAATGATGTCATATGTTATAAGTGCAATAATTTTGGGCACAAGGCTAGATGGTGTAAAATGGTATTGCCTGAGTCAAGTAAAAAGAATACAACTTCAACAATTAGGAAAGAGAGAAAAGGGCATGAGAAAGTTAGATCAATGTTAGTACAAACAACTCTTCATGTTCAAGATAAGGGAAAACAATGGTTTCTTGATAGTGGATGTTCTAGTCACATGATAGGAGATAAAAGTAAATTTCTTATACTCAAAGAAACTGATGGAGGATCAGTAATATTTGGTGATAATGGATCAACAAAAATTTGTGGAAAAGGAACTCTGAGTTTAGATAATGGGAAAACAAAAATAGAGAATGTATTGTATGTCAAGGGGTTGAGGCACAATCTACTAAGTGTGAGCCAACTTTGTGATCAAGGGCACATGGTTACTTTTCATCCAAGTAGGTGTGAGATTAGAAAGTCTAAAACTAGAAAACTTATTGCAAATGCAAATAGAACTACAAACAACCTCTACATGCTAAGTGAGATTAAAGGAGAAAAGTGTTTTCTATCACAAGAAGATGAGAGTTGGTTGTGGCATAGAAGAATGGGTCATTTGAACTTTGAAAACATAGTAAACATAAGCAACAAGTAGGCTGTCAGAGATTTACCAAAGCTAAAAAGGCCACAAAACACAATTTGTTCACAATGTCAACATGGGAAGCAAACTAGAACAAGTTTCAAGTCAAAAGGATTTATGTCATCTGAGCCATTGAAACTAGTGCACACTGACCTATGTGGTCCTACAAGGACAAAGAGTTTACAAGGTGAAAGTTACTTTATATTATTTATAGATGATTACTCCAGAATGATTTGGGTAGCTTTCCTGAAAGAAAATTCAGAAGCTCTTGAGAAGTTTAAAGCTTTTAAAGAATTAGTGGAAAATGAAACAGGTAAAAGGATTAAGAGTTTAAGGTCAGATAGAGGAGGAGAATTTACCTCAAATGAATTCATAGAATTTTGTGAACAACATGGGATCAAAAGAGAATATTCAGCAGCAAGAACTCCTCAACAAAATGGGGTAGTTGAAAGGAAAAATAGGATAGTTGAGAATATGGCCAGAGCCATGTTAAATGAGTCTAAGATTTCAGATGGTTTTTGGAAAGAGGTAGTACATACAACAACATATATCATCAATAGAGCTCAAGTAAGAGTAAACCATCACAAAACTCCATATGAGCTCTGGAAAGGAAGACCAACTACTGTAAAGTACTTCAAAATTTTTGGAAGCAAATGTTACATAAGACGGGAAGAGAAAAATTTGGGTAAGTTTGACCCAAGATGTGATGAGGGTATTTTTCTTGGCTATTCCACTAAGAGCAAAGCCTATAGATGCTATAACAAAAGGACACGTACTATTATAGAAAGTATAAATGTAACAGTTGATGAGAAGATAGGATCAAGAGAACCAATTCAAGAAATTGTGTATCAAGAAGATGAAAGTTGTCAAGAAGAGTTATGTGAAGAATCAGAAGAAGAAGAAGAAACACAAAGACTTTTTCCTAAGACTCCATCTAGGTATGTATAGAAAAATCATCCAAGGGATCAAATCATTGGGAATCCAGATGAGAGATAGACAAGGAGAAGGATAATAGCATCAAATCAACAAGCAAATTTCTCCTTGTTATCTAAAATTGAGCCAAAATATTTCAATGAGGCAAGTGAAGATGAATTTTGGATTAAGGCAATGAATGAGGAACTAGATCAGATAGAGAAAAGTAAGACTTGGGAACTTGTCCCATGACCAAAAGGTAAGAATGTGATTGGCACTAAATGGGTATTCAGAAACAAGTTAAATGAAGATGGTCAGGTAGTCAGAAATAAAGCAAGATTAGTATGCAAAGGTTATGCACAGGTTGAGGGAATTGACTTTGATGAGACATTTGCTCCAGTTGCATGACTTGAAGCTATAAGAATGTTCTTAGCCTTCTCAAGTTTCAAAAACTTCAAGGTATATCATATGGATGTTAAATCAACCTTTCTAAATGGTGTCCTGGAAGAAGAGGTTTATATTGAGCAACCAGAAGGATTCAACTAACTGATAAACCAGACTATGTATGCAGATTGAAGAAGGCACTTTATGGACTAAAACAAGCTCCTAGAGCTTGGTACTCAAGATTGGATAAGTACCTTCAGGAATAAGGTTTCAGGAAAGGAATAGTGGACAGTAACTTATACATCAAAAATGAAGGGAATGACTTACTAATTGTGGTTGTTTATGTGGATGATATCATTTTTGGAGGCAACAATGATAAGATGTGTCAAAAATTTGCAAAGAGCATGCAAAATGAATTTGAGATGTCAATGCTTGGTGAGTTGTCCTTCTTTCTTGGACTTCAGATTTCACAATCAGAGAAAGGAGTATTTCTTTCACAAACCAAGTATATAAAAGAGATGCTAAAGAAATTCAAGTTAGAATATTGCAAACCAGTGAGTACCCCCATGGTTACAGGATGCAAGTTAAGTAAATATGATGAATCTCCTGAGGCAAATCAAAAATTGTACAGATCTATGATTGGCAGCTTATTGTATGTCACAGCTACAAGACCAGATATCATGCAGGTAGTGGGACTAGTGGCAAGGTTTCAAGCAGCACCCAAGGAGACACATGTAGTAGCAGTAAAGAGGATTCTCAAGTATTTAAAAGGGACTATGGATTTTGGGCTCTGGTATCCCAAAAGTGATAATTTCACTCTCACAACATATACAGATGCAGATTGGGTTGGAAGCATTGATGATAGAAAAAGCACAAGTGGAGGAGCATTCTTTCTTGGAGACTATTTAGTCTCATGGCTAAGTAAGAAATAGGCATCAATATCCTTATCCATAGTAGAGGCAGAGTATATTGTAGCAGTTGCTTGTTGTACATAGGTATTATGGATGAAGTAAACTTTAGAGGACTTCAAGATAAAGCATGATCACCCTATTCCCATATTGTGTGATAATACAAGTGCTATAAATATCTCAAAGAATCCAGTGATGCACTCTAGGACAAAGCACATTCTGATCAAATATCATTTTCTAAGAGAGCAGGTGACAGATAAGCAAGTCAGGTTGGAATATGTTACTACAAAGGAGCAGATTATGGATATCTTCACTAAGCCACTTTCGAAAGAGACCTTTGAGTATCTTAGAAAGAAATTGGGAGTAGTTCTACTCCCACCCCAAAATTAACCACCTCAAGGAGAGGAGGTGGGGAAGGGGCTGAGCTAAGAGTCTTATCTTTAGCCCCAAGCCCCATAGGTGGCCCTTTGCCATTGATGACAAAGGGGGAGAGATTTGAGTTAGGGGGAGAGCAGTTTCTCAAGGGGAGAAGTTTTGGAAAAAGGAAAAAGGAATGGTTACAGAAAAAGGGTTGCCATCAATGACAAAGGGGGAGATTGTTGGAAATTTTGAGTTAGTTGTGTTGTCATTGATGTCAAGAGTCAGTGTCAGTGATCAGTGCAAGCATTTGGCAAAATAAGGGTTAAAATATTTATATTTTAAGCCCAAGAGATTTGGTTTAAAAGCCTCACATGATTGGTCAAAAGGATGGCTAAATTCCCTGAAAGAAGGAAAATACCTAGGCCCAAAGGAAATAATATTATAATATTTATTATTATAATATTAAAGGTTTAAAAATAAAGCAGGCCTAAAGGAAATAATATTATAATATTATTGAAAAAGAAAAATACCTAGGCTCAAAGGAAATAATATTATAATATTAAAGGTTTAAAGATAAAGCCTAAGGTTGTCAATAAATTATTTATAATATTTATATTATAAATTAATTTATAAAATAAAATTATTAAACCCAAAGTAGGGTTGGGCGCAAATTCGATTTAATTTTTCTTCCCCCATCGACGTTCGAAGGAAAGTGGCATATGGTATAAATACCATAAGACTTGCCTCACAAAAGCAAGTCTCCGAATATTAATGCACATGCGATTATTGAGAGTGGAATGCGAAAGTTCATGAGCAAATAAGACAAGAGGATATTAATTTTTTTAATACAGCCAAAAAACATGAAGGACAAATTGACCAAGGCATAAAGCCTTGTCACCAACCAATCGGTTGGGCTAGTGGCAAGTTGTTGGTGTGTAAGGCATAGGGTAAGCGGAGGTTCCACGTTCGAGTCTCGATGGCTACGAAGGGACAAAGCCTTTTGTTTTGGCTTTGGTATTGGTCGAAGAAACAAAGTGCTCAAAGTGCTTTTACCTCCCACGTGAGTGCCTAGCTCACGTGACAGCTAGGTCATGGCTAGGGCGTAGGTGGCAGCTTGACCTGGGATCAAATCCCACCGAGGAGTGTGCAAAGGTACTTTAAATTTTTATTGTAATGTGCATGTGGTCTAAGGTTGTATTGTGAGCGCCTTGGGAGATATAAGGTGATTAAAGAAAATTTTATTTTAGTTAAAGTTTGTGAAGGATTTAATTGTTGTTTAAAAGTGAATTGCATTATTTCTAGATAAGAGATGTTAATTATTTTGAAATGCAATTTTTAAGTTGGGAGATATAAGGTGATTAAGATATATTTTATTTTTGTCTTAGTTGAAGATTGAGGAGGATTTAATTTTGGCTTAAAAGTGAATTGAATTATTTCTGGAAAGGTGTGTTGATTATTTGATAATGCATTTTTGAGTAGGGAGATATAAGGGAGTTATTTTGATTATTTTATGCATTAAAATTCTGAAGTGAATTATTGTGAAAGTGAGTTAATTGAACCTTTGCTAGTTATATTTTGAAAAGTTTGGAGATTATAAGGTGTACTTGAGACTTGTTATTTTTGTATGGTGAAATAAATATTGAGGAGAATTTTGAGTGGAGATTTTGAGATAGATTGTTGTTCCCTAACCTTGAAATTGGCAAAGAGGTTTTGATTGTGATTAAGACAGGTTTTGAAGACATATCTCCATCAAAACAAAAGGTATGGGCACATCTTCCTTATGAGTGAAATAATGTTGGATTGAATATTGTGAAATGCAAAGTTGGAGTGAAAAGGATTGTTTGATAAGCATTGTTGGAAATATTTGAGTGAGTTTTCATGTGCATGATTAGGGTTTGTGAAAGAACATGAGTATCATTGTTATGTGAAAACTGGAATCATCTTGAGTCAAGGTTTGAGTTCCATAGTGTGAGTTATTGGAAGTATAGTGAAACACTTGGTTAGGGTTTGTAAGCAAGTTGTGTTTCATTGAGTGAATGGTTGAGTGAAGTTGAATGAGCATTATTGATTGAAAGCATTGGAGTGATAGTTCAAGATTTGTGAAACAAATTATTCTTTATTCTGAATTGATTTGAAAGAGAGTTTGAAAGTGATAGAGTGATTTGTGAGTGTGAAACATATTGAGTCTCTTACCATTCTCTATATGTTTCTATGGTTAAACAAGATTCTGAGTGAAACTTGTTTGTGTGATTGAAGAGGTTTTCTGAAAGAGATTAAGTTGAGTTTTGTATGCAAGTTTGCAATTGATTTGAATAAAGCTTTTGTGAAAGCTTGTGAGCATATTTGAGTAAGTCCTAGAGGGGACTTAAGGACTAAGTTGAGTAAGCTTTGGTGAAAGCTTAAGGACATATTTGTGTGAGATTTTATGGAAGCTTACAAGCAGATTTGAGGTAAGTCTTGGTGAAGACTTGTTGAGCAAATTGAAAGCTTTGTGAGGACTTGTTGAGCAGATTGGACAAGTTCTAGAGAGACTTGTTGGAAATGAGAAAGCTGTGAAGACGACAACGAGGGAGCGATAGATTAGAGGCAAGTCTTTGTGAAGACTTGAGAGCAGAGTTGATTTATTTATTTTTTCAAGCCTTGAGTTAAGGCTTGGAGCAGATCTGAGCAGAGTTGATTTGTGATTGATCAAGCTTTGTGTTAAGGCTTGAGGATAGATTTGAGATAGATATTGAGTAGATTTATGCTAGATCGAAGGACAATGTTTAGTGCATATTTGAGATAGATATTGAGAAGATTTGTGCTAGACCGAAGGACAGTGTTTAGTGTAGATTTGAGATAAATATTGAGCAGATTTGTGCTAGACTAAAGGATAGTGTTTAGTGTAGATTTGAGATAGAGATTGAGCAGATTTGTGCTAGACCGAAGGATAGTGTTTAGTGAAGATTTGAGATAGATATTGAGTAGATTTGTGCTATAATAAAGGATAGTGTTTAGTGCATACTTGAGATAGAGATAGAGCATATTTGAGAGTAATATTTAGAGGTGATAGAGTAGAGGATAGTGGTATTCAGTGGATAGAGATCCATTAGCTAGGGCAATGAGGACATAGTATTCTAAGTGAGGACAAAGGTCTTCTATGGAGTGATATGCACAAGCTAGTGCATTGGAGGCATTAGTCTAGAAGATCACTAGCCAGAGCAGAGGAGGAGTTCTCTTGTGGATAGAGATCCATAAACCAGTAGAGGTTAAGGATTTCTCCAATGGATAAAGATCCACAAACTAGTAGAGGGGAAAGAGTTCTCCTATGGATAGAGATCCATGAAATTGATTAGGGGATTCATGTCTCCTTTGGACAAAGGTCTATAAACATTGTAATAGGGAAGGATTCCCAAGAATTTTGTTGAGAAAATTTTAGTGAAATATTTTCTCCGTGGAGTAGCCCACATTGGGTGAACCACGTAAAATTGGTGTCTCTATTGTGTGTGATGATTTTTGCATTGCTTTTATTACTGCTATTGATATTGCAATTGATTATATTGGATAATATTATTTGGAAAGAAAATTAAAAAGTAGTATTATACTATTCACCCCCCCTCTCAGTATAATCTTGTGTTCTTCAAATAAGGCATTGGCCCTTATCCAAATGGAAAACCTTAGGAAGCATGGAGATTGTATCTCTGTCTAGAGGAATTTTTCCTAGAAGGCTATGCAACCATGATGATGCAAGTTGAATATTAACAGAGAGACCCTAGTTCTTGGGTAGGAAGAGTTTATTCCTTAATAGTGGGCTACAAATTTCAATCCCAACACCTAGAGTATTAAATTTACACCCATCTGGGTCTACATCCTAGATCTACCTTTTCACCAATGGTACAAGGATATCTTGAGAGCTATTACCAAAACTATTGGTGACCTGGTGGCTATTGATTCTACAACCAAAGTGCACTCTAGAATGGTCCATGCTCACATTTGCATGAATTCTAATATTGATTCTAAACTACCCATGTTCATAAATCTAATTTTGAGTTCCTTTAGATGGCATAAACCTCTTGAATATGAAAACAAGCCAATGTTCTAGATCCAGTGCCACACATAAGGCCACCTCAAAAACCAATGCCCTCTTCTCAAAGCTAAACCCCCAAAGAAAACTGAGGATGTTGACACATTATTTTTTAGGGCTCCCCCCAAATCCTAGAATTGGTTCCATACCCAACCACCAAGGAATCCTCATCTCAAGAATCCCCAAAATTTTCCCAAAAATAATAGCTCATCTATGTAGTCAAACCAGGTGTTAGGCTACAAGAGGAGGGATGGGTCCTCGGATGATAAAGGGAAAAAAATTATTGATTCTCCTTCGACTCTGGAGATAGACCCAGTATGTCTCTCACTTGTATCTAACCCTATTTTCTTTGAGGGTAAATTAGACCCTTCAATGGCTGATCCCCCACTCCCTATCTAGTTTGACCCACTCAAATTTGACTCGATTGAGATTGTACCCTTTGATTCCCCATAAAAATTTGGTCCATCCCACCCCTCTTTGGAATATTTCAAACTAGCATCTATTCATTCTAAATATGAAGATGAAGGAAGTCTTTTCCCATCCCAGTCCATCTTAGAGAACTTTAGCCCCAAGTAGACTCGAAGCAAAAATTCCCTCATCGACTATGGAAGTGATAAAAAGAGAGGAATATCATTTGCTACTAAGCAAATAAGGAAATAGATTGAAGAGGATATAGTAAATGGATTCCAAACCACCTTGCTTTCTAACTCTCTCAATATGATAAGAGACAAACCCAAAAAATCCAAACCTCCCCCTTAGAAATCGAAGGGAGGCAAAAAATCCCTCAAAAGGTTTTAAATGAAGATTCTCACTTGGAATGTGAGAGGGCTTAATGGTACCCCAAGAAATTTTTGGTTGTAAATCTGAGAAAATACTATAGCCCAACAATATTCATCATGCAAGAAACAAAAGTAGATGAGATATTTTCCCCCAAATTTACCAAAGTAATATGGAATAAAAGTAAAATCATCTTCACTCCCACCCAAGGATCATTCAAAGGGTTGATATGCATGAGGGATCCAACTAAATTTTAAGGAAGACTGATATCCTTAAACTGGATCATAAACATGCTTTTTCACTAAAAAAATAGCAATAACACATGGATTATTACCAATTTCTATGCTCCTAATAACCCCCTTGAAAGAGCCTTTTTGGGGAACTCCATAAGTCAAATGAGAAACTCTTTCAATACCATTCCTTGGATCCTTGTAGGATATTTCAATAGATCCCTATTCCTATCTGATAATAAATGAGGCATCATCTTGCTTACCAGAAGCATGGAGAAATTTGGGGAGTTCATAGACGTAAATGAACTCATGGATGTCCAACTAAAGGGAGAAAAATTCACCTGGAGTAATAGAAGGGATGAAAATAATCTCATCTAGGTAAAATTGGATATGGTCATACTATCAAGAGAGGCTATTCTTATTTTTGGGGATGCTACCCTCAAATCCCTCCCCAAAATTGGCTCTGATCACAACCCCTTATTTTTGAAGCCATCAAATCTCCCTCTTTCAATATCCCTTTTCGCTTCGAGGCGATGTGGTTCCACCACCCAAATTTCAAGAACCATGTCTCTCAGTGGTGACATTAGCCTTTCAATGGGTCCCCTTCTAGGTAATTATACAAAAAACTTTGATTCATTAAGAAAAATATCAAGACTTGGAACAGAGAAATCTTTGGAAATATTTTTGAAAGCAAGTGTATAGTCAAATAGAAACTATAAATCATAGAACAAAAAATCCAAGAAGGCAACCAGGATAGTAGCATCAGAGTAGAAGAAAGCAAGCTCCCAGCTAAGTTTCACAACATCTTGGATAGGGAAGAAATTTATTGGAGGTATAAATTGAGAGCCCTTTGGATCTAGGATGGTGACTCAAATACCAAATTATTTCATGCATCTACCCTGAGAAACAGAAGCTCCAACAAAATTTTAGACCTCACCTACAACAATGGAAGGATCACGAGGGAAATATTTGACATCATATCAATTTCTTCTAGTCCCTTCTGTGCAACTCCTCTCCTAGTTTCCCTCATGCCAAAGGAGCCCTCCTAGGAAATATCCCCCAATCCATCTCCTTGTCCACTAACAAAATGCTCATCAGCCTTCTCTCCCATGAAGAGATCAAAGGATCTATGTTCTCTATGAAACCTGACAAGGCTCTTGGACCAGATGGGTTTCCTCCACACTTACTCCAAGCATTTTAGGATTTGATTGGCCATAAATTTTGTGCAGTAGTTAAATACCTCCAATCCTCCAAGGCCATACCTCGAGGGATCAACTCCACCTTCTTTGCCTTGGTTCCCAAAGTGTTAGCCTGTAAAGCTCTATCTGAATTTTGCCCCATCAGCCTATGCAATGTTCTATACAATATCCTAACCAAAGCCTTGGCTAATAGGCTTAAGGATATCCTCTCTCTTATCATTTATCCCTACCAGGGAAGCTTTATTAAAGGGAGGATCATAACAGATGGAGTGATCACCATTCATGAGACCCTACACTCTACCACCTTGGCCAAGAAACTAGCATTCCCCCTAAATTTGGAGATGAGCAAAGTCTTTGATAGGATTATCTAGGAGTTTCTCATTGATGTCCTCCTCAAATTTGGTTTCCACCCAGCTTGGGTTGACCTCATAAAAATATGCATATCCTCTCCTTGGTTCTTTGTCTTAGTCAATGGATCCCCTATTGGTTTCTTCCCAAGCTCTAGAGGTCTGATACAAGAAGATCCACTATGCCTAATCCTATTCATCATCCTGGCTAAGGCATTAGGTAGGTACATTGTAAGTGCCAGCAAGAGAGGTCTTATTTTTGGGATCAAAACTACTACTGATCTTAACCCTATCACCCCCAACAATTTTTTGATGATACCATTTTGTCCACTTCTACTTTAGTTTCTCAAGCCAAGGCCATCAATCACTTCCTCCACATTTATGAGAATCTTGCAGGTCAGAAGATCAACCTCCTCAAAAGCAAAATATTTTTCATCAACACACCCCATATTTGATAAATCAAAATAGCTCGGATCCTTGGGTGTTCCTCGAAGGCTCTCCCCACATATTACCTCAGACTTCACCTATTCTTATGAAATCCAACTACTCCCATGTGGAATCATTTCATTGAAAGAATTTAGAAAAAGCTGGCCTCCTATAAAGGTCACCTCTCTCAGGCAGCCAAAGCCACCCTTAATTTGACCTGTCTACAGAGCATCCCAGTTTACTTCCTATCTATGTGAGTTCTAAGATCAAACAAATCCAAAAGATATTCCTCTAGTCTGGGAGTGAAGACAAGAAGAGAATCCCCCTGGTGACTTGGGACTTGGTCTACCATAGCAAAAACCAAGGGGGTATTGGGCTTAGGAAAGTCACCCAAATGAATCTTTCTCTCCTAGCCAAGCATGCATGGAAGGTTTAAACCAACAATAGTGCATATTGGGTTGATATAGTCAAGAAGAAATATTTGCAAAATCACTAGTTCTTGAATGAACAGGGGCCCCAAAAATGGATCATATTTTTTGAAGTCCATCACTCAGACCAAAAGCCTCATCCAAAAAGGTAGTATATGGATCCTGGGTAACAGGAACACCAACAAATTTTGGCATGATAGGTGGATTCAAGAGGAACCTTTGAGCAAAAAAAAGAGCACTGGTGGTCCTAAAACCTTCCACTAATACTATCCTGGGGAGCAAGATTGCTAACTTCATCAACAGTTACAATAGAAACCCTAAATGGAGAACCATTGATGTGGTCAACCTCCCTAATCAAGATGCTACCCTATCCAGCTTGCTCAATATTGTCATCCTTCCAATGGGAGAATATGAATATAGGTCCATCTAGGGAGGAATTGATGAAGTGTCCTTTTCCATTAAGTCAGCCTACATCCTCCAAGAGAAGGCCCAAGTTTCAACTATTCCTTTCAACCTTATCTAAAAGAAGAAACTCATCTCTAAAATAAGCTTCTTTTCTTGGACTGCTATCCAAAATAAGATCATCACAATTAAAAATATATCCAAAAGAGGATTCATGATCCCCAACCATTTCTAATGGTGCATTTCTATTTGGGAATCCACAAACCAATTTTTCACCAATTATGCTTTTTCCTCCATTGCCCTTGGCCACCTTCTCAATTCCTTCTACATCCAGTGGGTCTAGCCCAATTCAATCATTGACCTCATCTTCTTGTGGCCAAATCCCTTTAGCAATCAGGCTTCGCTCCCTCTAGTCCCTCTGCCTCCATCACTTCATTTGGAAAATCTAGCTAGAGTGCAACAATAGGGCCTTTTCATCCTTCGTCAGGGACCCCCAATTTGTGGCTTCCAAATCCATTGCCTATGCTATTGAAAACATCCAACTCATCCCTTGCTCCATAGCCCCTATCCAAGATCTGGAATGCAGCCTCTTCAAATATCTTGGCATACCTAAGGAGGATCATCAAGGTTAGCCAAGGCCTAATCATAGATCCAATACCAAATGGATGCCTCCTCTGGAGGGGTGGATCAAGCTAAATTTTTACAGGGCCTCCAAAGGAAATTTTGGCAGTTCTGGGGTAGGAGGGGTCATCAGAGATCATAATGGCAACCTTATCCTCATGTTTTTTAAGTACCTTAGGTATCAAACCAACAACTTTGTGGAAGCCAAGGCTCTATGGAGGGGGCTTGTCCTACTCCAAGAGGATTCCATAAGGTAATCATAGAGGGCGATTCCTTGAATATAATCAGCTATATGAAGAATGACAAGATTCCATCCTGGAAAGTCTTAAACACCATCCAATAATCTAGGAAGATACTTCAAAGTAATCTGTAGACGTCCATCCACCATAAGTTTAGGGAAGCCAATCATATTGCTAATATCATGGCCAACATAGAAGCCTCATCCAATAGTCTCAAAGTTTGGATAGATAATTTTCCCAGGACATTACCAATGTAACAATCCATGAAAATGCTAATATTTAAAATGACAAATCCCAATGAGCAAAATTTTGAAATTAAGCTCATCTTAGGGGCTCTCCTCATAAATGCTAGGTTTCTCAGATTTTCCTCTATGAATACGGGTAATTTTCATGAGTGGATTAGGACTTTCTCTAGTTTTAAGCTCATGGGTTATTAGACATTGGAAAATCTTAACACTTACCATGTGTTTGAATTATGTTGGCACCCAGACTTCAAGGGCAATGGCACACGTGCCAAAAAAGCTACCATGTTCCAAGTTAAAGCCCAGTATCACACTGATTTTTGCTACATGGTTGATCACAAGAAGTTGGGAAGGCATATCCATCTTTGGCCCAATAATCATGCCAAGTTTATTCAACTTTTTCTTCCATCCCAAGATATCATTTGCCCTTCCCAATACCCCTCGCTCCCCCTCATAGTGTTTTTTCTAGTTTTCTCACAGTATTTTTGCTTGTGTTCCAATAATACAAATCTTAGGTGTTTTGATGTTGATATTTTCTTACATTGGGATGATATCCTACTCCTTACCAATTCTCCTAAGACCCAAGTCATTCCTTGTCCTAACGCTTTATTTTTCAACTCAATTCCATCATTTCCAGCCCTCTCCACTCGATCCACTCCTTTTAACATGTAAATGCTTCAACCCCCCAACTCACTCCCCATCAATTGCCTCCCATACCTCGATGCTATAGAACCTTTACCTTGGCTCCCTCCTCCTCTCGTTTCCTTGCCTCCATACCTATCCCCTTCTAAGAGCATGGATTTCACTGAACTAGCTCAACTAAACCTGAACCCATGGCCTAGATTTTCATGGATGCCAAATGATTTACTTCTTTTCTATAAAAGTTCTCTAGGGCCAAGGACCAAATCACCAAGGACTTCATCACCTCTTGGAACTAAGGTGAGGTCACCATTCAAGAAATTCACTTTAAATTGATGATTGAAATGTTACAGAAATCACCAACCTTCCTCTAATAGATTGGTTCATCCATTTTGACAAGCACAACTAGGAGGAGGAGATAGATCAGTTCCTCAACAAAGGTTAAATCTTGGGTTAAGATAAATCCACCCTTCATGTTTATTCCCTATCAACTCCTTGGAATATTGCAATTGTCCTCATTATGCAATATGTAACTTGCAATAACCTGAAGAAGCCCCTTAGGAGCTTCCACTTTACCTTCATCAACCACCTCCAAGATGGAAATGTAGTATTTGTCCCTTATTATCTTCTATACTCCCTCACTCTGACCCTCGAGAAGTATCAAAAATAAAATGGAAAGCTACTCCACCAAGGCCTCTTACCTATCATCTTCAATCATTCCCTAGCCAACCAACCCCCTGTCCACAATGTCAAGCCTATGTCTATCAGTACCCCCGATGAGCTTCCCCCTCTCCCAATCATGGACCTTTTGATGACTTCCCTATTAGTCTAGGTCATATCAGGGATCATTCCAAGCCTTCCCTCTTAAGAGTGCCTGATGAAGCAATCAAAGAAAGTGCACGATAGCTTTGAACACCTTGCCAGTGGTGATATCCTCAGCCAGGCTCAAAAAGCCAAATTTAGAGCATTCTTCATCATCTATACATGTCATATCTAAATTTGAGAGCAACAAAGAGGACCCGTGCTCCCAAATATTGTTGGAGCTTGTGGTCCCGACCATAAACACAGCTATCAAGTCTCTGGAGGAGGCCTCCAAAATCCTATCTTGATATGCTACAAGTATGAAATATGACAACAAAAAATGATAGGCATGGGACCCTCCCTTTGGGCCTTTGGCACATAGGAATATTTTGGTTTCTCACTGGTGAATCTAGGTTACCAATTCTTTTTTGTGTCCAGCAATGTTCTGACGGGGTTTATGAAACTGAAACAAGTGGTTTTTGGCATGGTTCTTTATCTAGTTTTTTAGTGTGTGGTGTCGTGTTTACTTTCAAGTGGGTTTCCTTCTAAGTTTATAAGGTTTTTTTTATGGTCGTTAGTACCTCTGTGGGAATTTTTTTCTATGTATGGTTGCAAAGCCCCTATTGTAATAAGGTTTTGGGTTCCTTTCAAAACCCGTAATGTAAATACAATACAAATTATCAAAAAAAACCCATGAATGTGGTCATAGGAAGGGCCCTCTATTAAAAAATGGTAGAAAATGTGGTTAGCAAAGAAACAAAGGAAGGCGAATGTCTAGTAAACCATGAATATAAAGAGACCAATTGGGTGGGACAGTGGATCTAATATATGAATTAGACCAATATCCACTAGGACTTAATAAAGCCTAAAGGCAAATATTCAAATTGCAAAATACCCATTTTTTCCTAGTCGAAGAGGTTTTGTTTCAAAGGAATTTTGATGGTGTCCTACTAAGATACATAGAATCTAATCAAACCCAATAATTGCTCTAGGAATTTCATAAAGGGTTCTCTAGAGGACATTTTTTGGCTCAAACCATGGCCACTAAGATAATGAAGGTTGGTTATTATTAGCCCACTATATTTAAAAATCCCCATCATGTTAGCTTTTGAGGTAGATCACAATGGGATATGGCAATCATAGGATGCAAAAATATGAGAGAAAGTAAATTCATGAGATTGCAGAAATATGCTATAAATAGAAATGATGAAAATGAATACAATATTGCTATGGAGGAAATGGACACTCCATGCAAGAAGCTACAAGACTACATTGTACTCCATCACTAATGGAGTTACACTATTATACTACTACTACCTACTATCTTGACAATATCTTACAATGAGGCCCTTTTATAATGGAATATAGATTCCTTGGCCAACACTCTACCTAGTTGTACAAGGGACACCTTACACATTTACAACTTGCACATTGACACTTGTGCATTTATTACATTGCATAAAGTAACTAGATAACTTCCCCCTAAAGTAATCTAATGTCCTAAGTATGTACCTAGAAAGGTACATTTACATGATCCAAATGATGTAATAGACTCTAACTCTAACACCCCCTTGTATTACATTATTTGGGTATTGAAGACTTTAGTCTTCAATATGGATCTTCTTCTTCATCTTGAACTTTGTACTCTTTCTCTAGATTCTTTGTAACCTATTCAATCAAATGGTTAGTGTCTCTGTAATGTGTTACATTTGTTGATAGAGCTTTCTCCTCATAATTTTTTGAGTGTTCATCCAATTCTTCAATTTCTTCTATCCTTTGAACCAGGTGTCCTTTTTGATTCCCCTTTCGATACTCCAATTGAGGATAATTGGTTGGTCGCTAAAATTGTTGTTGATGAGAATTCCTTTGATACTATCTTGATTGAAATTGGTTCCCATTGTTTATCTAATTTCCTTGATTCTAGTTTTTGGGATTGTACCTGCAATAACTGGTACTATGACCTTTCTTTCTACATATCTGACAATACCATGTTCTCCATCCTTTTGTTGATGAAGCAATATTTTCCTATGGATTATCTTTTGATGTCAATGCAATGTTAGTCATCTCATATTTCACAGTGTGTTCCACCTCATATTCCTAAAGGATATTGACTAAGTCATCAAAAGAAGTATCTTTACTTAGGATTTGTAAAGATGTGACCAAATGCTTATAGTTGTCTGGAAGTGCTCTCATGGTTACTTGAGTAATAAGTTCATCTTTAGGCTCCTATCCAAGAGTTAACAATTTCCCTTTAATATTTGCTACCTTCCTTAGAAAAATTTCTATGCTTTTCCCACTACTTGAGTAATAAGTTCATTTTTAAGGAATGTAGTTGAGTTTGTAGATGAAGAATGGTGGCTTTATTCTTTCCTTCGAATATTTTCTCTAAGCTTGTCCAAGCTTCAAAAGATGTTTTTGTTGAACTGATATAAGGTTGTATTTCATCAGTGATAGCAAATGTTATGATCATTAGGGCTTTTGAATCATTTTCCTCAAATTTTAGAATCTCAGTATCACCTGTGGCAGGTTTCTTTGTTTTCCCTTGGACAATATCCCAAAGTTTTTCATATACCAAGATTGCTTTTACTTTATTCTTCCAAGAGAAATAATTTGGGCCCTTGAGTAGTTGGGATTTGGCTAGGAAGAATTTGTTGGATGCCATTGAATTCCCTTTATCAACTCTTAGATTTTGTGGACTTCCTTATGTCTCCCTAATGATGAGAGTTCACAAACCTAATAATATTTTAGGTTTTGTAGGAAGCTTACATCTATCCAATGAATTTAGAACTTGATAATTTTTTATGGATGCTAATATTACCAAGTTTTTTAGAATACCTTATGACTCCCTAGGATGTTTTGGATAGGATATAAGATCAATATAGTGCTTTTTGTAAATTGTAGTTCAATTTTGAGTTGATTTTATGAAATTTTGTAAACATCAAAATCAACTTTTTCTATCTCCTTATAACTCCTATTGAACTAAGAACTATTTCAATTTTTGAAGAGGTTTTGATGTTGGATTTATTTTCCCTTCTTTGAGTGTTTTGAGATAACACTATTATAAAAATTCCAACCTTTGAAATTTTTTAATAAACCTCTTTTAAATACCCCTTTTGGTTGATTTTTAATGTTTTCTAATTTCCAATTCCTAAATTTGATGTTGTATTCCTTATAACTCCCAAATTTGGAAAGATTAGAAAATAATATTTGCAAGTAATTTAAATTTCAATAATAACCCTTATTTCTCCTTGCTAACCTTTTGCAAATATTAACAATTCTGAAATATGCTTGCTTAATAAATCACTAATACTGAATATTGCAATAGTAGATGTAATATACCCTTATAACTCCAAAACCTTAGGTTTAAAGCAAGCAAATAATAAAATCAACCTTTACCTTAATAATCCTTCAATGTTGTGCGGTGGTCGATTAGTAGCTTTGTGGAGCATAGCGCTCATGGGTAATCAAAGCCCTCTTTGATCGGCACTGGTTTTCTCTTAGGTTGGTGCTTCTTCTCTTCTACAGATGGTGTCGAAAGCTCCTTGATATGCACTCTGCTTATGACAGAGCTCCTCCGAATGCATGCACTGGTTCACTGGTTTTATGATAGCATATTTAATGCTTATGTTACACCTTTGAATGGTGTATGGCTTGAATTAGCCTCTTTCTTCAGATGAGCTTCAATGCTTGACTTAGTTTGACTTCACTCTAGCTCCTTTTTTTTGTGTTCCTTCGACAATGATGAGGTTGGTGGTAACCTCCAAATATTCTTAACTCCCTCCAAACATATGTAACTCCATTTTAGGTGAGCACTTGGGTCTTCATGAATGTTGGGAAGCTTAGAGAATTTGTGCCAAGTGGCACTCAAGGCTTGTGCATGCAAGCCTTCTTTCTAACGCTTCAAATATGAGCTTGCAACCCTAATTCTTCCTTTATCTTTGCACCCTACGTGAGCTTGCTATGTTTCTTGAGATGCAAGCTTCCTTTTGCACGTTGGCTTGGTGAGGATGATGGATGGCTACAACTAAATTGCTTCATGGTTATATGGCACACTTTTGAGCTTCCTTTTGGTGGATGTTTGCTTCAATGGATGCCTTAGGTATAGCTCTTTCTTCTGCACCTATTTGTAGGTTTCGTAGCTTGTTCTAATGCCAATTTGTGCCCTTCTTCAGTGCTTGAAAAATAGTGTTGTCTATAACAGCCAATAGGTAGCCCTTTTGCTTGGATTTTTACGTAGATAACCTATCACTGAATGTTGTCCTTTTTTCTATGTAAGCTCAAGTGATAATGCCTTCTTTCAATGGCTTCACTATTGCAGGTGATGCGCTACTTATAGGGCTGGATTTGATGGAGGAAAATGGTGTTTTTAAACACCTTGATTCTTGGATGTGTGAGCTCTTCGGTAGCTCCTTCCTCTGGCCAAAAATATATTGATCATGTGAGCTCTTTGGTGGCTCCTTCCTTTTGCTGGAATGATGATCGTGTGAGCTCTTTGGTGGCTCCTTCTTCTTGCCAAAAATCTTCTGGATAAAATGTCCTTACTACCCCCTGTAAATAGTAATACTTTTGTCCTTCCAAAGGAACAAAAGAGGTGCTTTTTGTAATAGATAGATCTTGCACCACAATGAAGAATTTTTACGTAATCCTTCTTTATTCTTCTTATTTTGGATGATAGTCAATCCAAGCTAATGAAATGTTATTTTGAATAAGGATTCCTGCACTCTATGCTAAAAAAGAAACCCTTATATTCTCCTTGAATCTTGAGACTTCCAAGGTCTCGATTTGAGGCTTCCTTCAAGGACTTCAATGGTGGCTTTCTACTCCACATTTTTGCTTGTAATGGTGGCTTCTTTTGGCCATGAAAGTGCTGCAATTTTTTTTTAGTTTTTGTGCTTTTAACAACACAAACTAATTGAGAATAACTAGTTAGGAAATCAACTAGTATGGTGCTTAATAGATGCACTTTTAATGGTAACAATAATTTCACCTTATTGCTCCACTAATTTCTCAAAAATGCTCTTAAAAATTCCACTGCAACCTTTCAAGCATAATTTAGAATGAACTTTTGTAAATTTCACTACAAACACAGTTGTAGGATCTAGTCTTCTTTTTCTCTTCAAAATATAAGATAGGTAGTTGATTGTAACTCTAAAATCTAATCAACTCCTAATGTGCAAATGAACCTTAAAAGGAAATTTTTCTCTTTTGCACTTTTGAAGACTGTAATTCAATTTTTCCTCTTTGCAACTTTTGATCCAATATAAGGTGCTTTAACAAATCTGATAAGTAATCCAATTAATGAATCTACTTGCACCAATAGTTTCTTACCTTTTTGAAAGCTTTTTGTAGAGGATGTAGATCAAGCTTGTTGCTTTAGATTTCTACAAATTTTGTTAGCTTTTCCAAAAATCTCCTCCTTCACCAAAAAGAGGTCTCAAACTTTCTTTCATGAGCTTGGGGTTTGGTGGCTTGTTCTTCTCTAGTAATATTCTCCCTTTTGTTGTAGATTTGGAGAAATATTTATGCCTTCTTGTCATGTAAGGCAATATTCAAATCTCTTGGATTTAGCAAGCTTCTTCTATCTTCAAGTCTTCTTGTCGAATTCTAACTTCAAGTAGGATCTTCTTCTCAAGACTCTAAATGTCTTAAGATCTTTTTTATTTTCTTTGGAACTCCTTGCCAATTCTTCTTCTCCTTATTGGGCTTGTTTTTGGATGGTGATAATTGTCCCAATTCTTTCCTTTATCATAAAATTTCTCCTTGATGGAGAATTTCTCCAATGAGTTCTTCTAGGAACTCTTTTGATGATCTTGCTTCAACAACAAGGCTCTCCAAGCCTTTTTCCTTGAGACCTCTCCTAGGTCTTTGATTTTGTAGCTTCTTTGGTCTTCCTTGAGACCTTCTTCTTCAACTTCTGGAATTGAGATCTCCTTCCTGGATCTCTTGATTCTGCTACTTTTGGATTTGAATAGGACTCTCCTAGTCCTTCTCGTCCTTCCAAGAATGGAAGTTTCTTCAATGAGATCTTCACATGATCTCTTCACCTTCAAGTTTGCTTCAGGTGCTGGATTGATTCTGAAGAAGATACTCTTCCTAACTTTCTTGTAGGAAGTTTCCCAACTCACTGAATCTTCTTTCCCTACAACAAATTATTAGTACTAAAATCTGAATCTGCTTTTGAATCAGGTACTCTCTTCTAGAGTCTTCTTCAGGATCAAGGCTTATGTGGCCTTTTTTAGATCAAGGCTTCTGTGGACCTTTTTTAGATCAATAATTTTGTGGCCTTTTTAGATCAAGGCTTCTATGGCATTTTTTCAGATCAAGGCTTCCGTGGCCTTTTTTAGATCAAGGCTTATGTGGCCTTTTTAGGATCAAGGCTTCTATGGCCTTTTTTAGATCAAGGCTTCTATGGCCTTTTTTGGATCAAGATTTTGGTATTTTCTACTGTGAAGTTGACTCTATCGATGGAGATCTTCAATCTCCAGACTTCACCATGACTCTTTCTCCTAGAGTCTCTTATGTAGTATTCTTCTCTTGCAACAACTAATCTCTGCACTATGAAGGCACTCTGACCTTTAGGGTAATGAAGTTGAAATATCCTAGCTTTCTATTGTAGGAGGTGTCCCAATCATCTGAGAGTTAGTTCCCTGCAATAAAAGAAACTTTAGGCAATAGTAAACTTTTCAGATCTCTTAGATGAGCTTCACTAGTTGATTCATCAAACTAGTGGATCAAATGTTGAGTCCTTATCTTCATGAGTTTTTCTACAACTCTGTGGGAAGACTCTGAGCCAAATGAATTTCACAATTTCTCTTTCCAGTTTGTTCTACCAAATAATCTTAAGGCAACAAAATTTACATGCAACGGGTCCAACGGAACATCCGGTTTGCAAAAATTGAAGCTATGGTGACTGGCCCAATTTTTAACAATAGTACTTTCTTGAAGATCTCCCTACCACCTTGATTCTTCTAAATATTTTTGCAAGAGCTTGTGCACTATGGTGAATCAGGTTCACAAAAATTTAGGCTCAATAATAATGGTGGTTCTCCTCTCAATCTACAATAGCTAGTTCTACTGTGACTAGATCTACCGTGGCTCTGATACCATTGTTAGATTTTGAGGTAGATCACAATGGGAGATGGCAATCACAAGATGCAAAAATATGAGAGAAAGTAAATTCATGAGATTGCAAAAATATGCTATAAATAGAAATGATGGAAATGAATACAATATTGCTATGGAGGAAATGGACACTCCATGCAAGAAGCTATAGGACTACATTGTACTCCATCACTAATGGAGTTACATAGTAATACTACTACTACCTACTATCTTGATAATATCTTACAATGAGGCCCTTTTATAATGGAAGATAGATTCCTTGGCCAACACTCTACCTAGTTGTACAAGGGACACCTTGCACATTTACAACTTGCACATTGACACTTGTGCATTTATTATATTGCATAAAGTAACTAGATAACTTCCCCCTAAAGTAATATAATGTCCTAAGTATGTACCTAGAAAGGTACATTTACATGATCCAAATGATGTAATAGACTCTAACTCTAACACATCAATGGGTAAGAAGATATGATGAATTCAAATTCTTCACTAGGAGAAAGAGGAATGCATCGCTACCTTTCAAGTCCATCAGAGCATATTAATCATTCTCCTAGTGGGGGTTTTATATTATCAAGATGATCAACCCCCCATTGAGTAAAGGGCATAAATGGATTCTTATCACCACTGACTACTTCACTCGGTGGACCAAAGAAATGCCATTAAAAGAGACAATCAAAAATATTATTATCAATTTCCTAGAAGAGATCATAACCCAATTAGGGATATTACATACAATCATCACTTATAATTAAATACTTTGCAAGAGGTAAGATCATTGAATTCACCTATCATCATGGCATCTATCTAAAATCTTCCTCAAACTATTACCCCTAGGAAAATAAGCTAGTTGAATCCACCAACAAGAATTTGCTAAAAAATGTTAAAAGGATCAAGTTTGAAAATCAAAGACAATGGCATTTCCATCTTAAGGGGGCCTTATGGGCTACTAGAATCACTCCAAATAAAGCAATCAAGTACTCCTCATATACTTTAGTATACGAAAGAGAAGCAAGGCTACCCATCTCCATAGAATTACAAAATTTATAGTTGCTTGACTAGCTAGAGCTCTAGGAAAATGATGCATTAAGCCTAAGGATTAGGGAGTTGCTTAACATATAATGACAAAGGGAAGAGGCTTAAGGAAAATGATGCATTAAGACTAATGATTAGGGAGTTTCTTAACATATAATGACAAAGGAAAGAGGCTCAATATCATCTACTTTGAAAACAAGAGGTAACCAAGGCATAGTTTGACAAAAGGATAGCCTCTCAATTTTTTGATGTTGGCAATTATATTCTCAAATGGGATGAAGAAAGAACCAAGTCAGGGTTATCCATAGTGGTGAATATTCACCAAATGGGTGAATATTAGGGTTTTAAAAATTGAAAATTGGTGAATATGAGGCCCCTCAATGTTGGCCCATTCGTCTAAAATTTTCATGACCAATTTTTTCTTAGGGTCAATTCGCCACAATATATATCCAAACATAGGTATATTTATACTCGTTGGAAAGATATTTTCAAGCCTGATCTAATGGTGGTGTTTTTAGGAAGTTATAATATGATTTAATAGGTCAAAAGTGGATCCAAATATGACCTTACATTTTAGGGCTTCAAATACCCCAAATTTTGGTGTGAAGATGCTCGATTTGATTTGCTTAGGATTCTCCATGATTCACCTTGATTTTGATTAGGATTCACAATTTTTTTACAAGTACATTTTGAGTCCAACCCCTTATGCATAACCATGAACCAATTTGAGCCAAAGTACAAAGTTTGATGCCTTCTAGAGTGGCCCATATGTTATCACCAACCAAAATTCCAAGAATGAATTTGAGCTAATGATGATGGATGGTAAATAATTACCCATTCTCATGAATAGGATTTACCTAAAAAAGTATCCATAAAGCAAAAAAATGATGAGTATATATATATATATATATATATATATATATATATATATATATATATATATATATATATATATATTATTTTTAAGTTAAACTTTTGTGAGCATCATTGTTTAAAAGGAAATAGGTTACCAAGTGGATGAATCACATAACATAGACATGATGTGAGGGACATCCAACAAAAATAGGGGTTTGACTAAGATGTAAAAAACAATTTACAATATTAGGCTAAGATATAATGATGATAGCCCACATAATATAAGTACGAAGCTCACATAGTAGGAGATCATTATGTTCTAGCAAGTCTCATGCAAAATATTTCTAAATCAAGCTTAAGTGAGATGGGTAAGGATTGGATGGCACCATGTGAGGTTGCTGTAGGATGCTGATAACCACCCAAAATTTCTAGATAAGGCCTCCAGTAAGTATAGATACCCACATGCTAGAGCTCATGGGAGAAGCCACCATAATTTTTAGTTCATACCTACTCATGTCATAGTTATGCAGGAGACTAGTCAAGGAAGTTATTTGGTGGAGATTCAAAATTGACAAGACAAACTTAGGACTATGCATACACCAACATTCTATGACCAATGACCTACACCATCTATTAAAATCCTCTCGATGATATCTAAGTCAAATCCCACTAGCAAAAAAAAATACTAAACCATCTCGATGATAACTAAGAGGGCCTTCCCATTAGTAAGAGTAACCTTTGGAAGAAGAATTTAGATCAATCTGACTCCCCAAGAGTGATTTCTTGGGATTGGCCTCAAACCATATTTGAGGGGCTTTGTGCCCCCCAATATGGTATACATCATCTCTCCACAACATTAAGAGAATCGATTGAGAAAAAACTTAGAGGTCACTCATGATCTAAAGTCCCTATATTTTATGTAATCCAGGATACTTTGTGGCATCCAATAGTAGTAAAAGATAAGGTGTGTAGAAGCCATGTTAAAAGATGCTAATTTTCTAGGCTAGTGGCAATGAAGGCATGTTAATAATAAAGTGATAATGCACCTTCTATGTTCCAATTATCATATAACTTTAAAATTTTGACTCCATAGCCAATGGACAAGGTAAGAAATTTTAGGTTCACTCCTTCAACAGGCAAAAGATCCCTAGGAGCCACCAAAGTTGTAGGGAACTTTTCCCTACAGCTCCACTTCACTCCAAGTAAGACTAGTCAAAAGTAGGACAAGCCAAAGATAATATGGTCAAAAGGCACTTCCCACCTTCAGTTGAAAGAAGAAAGCTCCAAGGAAGGGCAAAAAAGGTTATATTTTGTGTCATCCATTAGATATTTCATCTATATTTAGCACTTCACTTTTGCCTAGATCCAACCATGGCAAGGGAACCAAGGCCCACAGGCCATTGATTCTTAATCCAACAATTTGTATGGTCCTTCCAATGAAGGAAATAACATACAATAAGGCAAATCTCTAACAAAGTCCAAAGCTAGACAATGGTGACCAGTTGGGAGCCTAAGAAAAGAAAGCATCACTGCTTAATAGAGAAGGTTTGTCATTGGTTAAAGTATGTTCCACCTCATATAAGGATGCATGGTTTTCATACATGCTAGAAGAAAAATAAGCGAAGGAGCATTAAAGAGGACATCCTTCATTGGCTACAAAGCTTAACTTTTGTAGCCAAGTGTGTCAAAGCCAATCATGCATAAGCGATGGAAACCACTCACTATATGAGTGAGCCTACCCTATCCACCTACACTAGGTAGGGAGGCCATTTCCACCATGTTAGCAAGGCAATGCATTCTATGAGAAATGTAGTAAAATATTAATGGTGCAACCACCCTAATGTAATAATAGAGAGTCAAGTTAGCCACACTTGATCATTCAAAGACCCAAAAGCTTTCAATATTTATGACCCTAGATCTAGAGACCTCAAAGTTGTTATCACACAAGTTATAAAAGGATTATTCACTATAGGACTAAAATATATTTTTAGTACTTCTACACAAAATTTTAAAGGGAAGGCACCCTCCTCTTGGCTTATAAATGGACCCTATTTTATTGTAAAGGTATTAGGAGTTGTTTTATCGTGCTTGGTACCCAACCTTGTAGAATATTCCTTTCACCCTTATTTCCTACTGTAACAAGTGCAAGTCAAATATTTTCCCATGCCTAGAAAGCATCAAACCCTCTAGGCCTCATTGGCTTGTAATCATTTTAAGCATGTTAATGTAAGCCATGACTAATTTTTATTTGTCCTCCTCTTAACTTGTCTTGAATCTTGGTGATGTTTTTGCTTCATTGTGTTCACTAGCCATAGGTGGTATTTTTTTATTTATGTAGCACTTGTTGTAGTCCAAAATTGGGGGTCCCGATTCTTTCGTGCATTGCCCCTATATATTAGGATTTTATTTTTCTATAAAAGCATTGAATTTCTTGTTTTTTACTTTCTTTGTAATTATTTCCCCAACCTCAGCTCATGGACTTCACTGTGCATCAAGGATTTAGAATCGATGAGGAGCCAACATTGATTAAAAACCCTAGAGGTTGTTTCATATATGGTCCTCCATTTGTGATGCTTCTTGTTGTTTCATTCTATTCAAGGTATGGGCACATTCATATTATCAAGCCCCTAGCTTGGGTTTGGTAGGTGCATTCTGAGACAACAATAATTCCTCTAGATAGTTATCTTTAGTTTCTAAAATTGTAGAGGGACCCCCAAGTAGACCATTGGGATAGAAGTCCTTGTGAATCCCAAGATATCTAAAATTATATCCTAAAGCCTTTGATCAAGATTGAAGAAAACCACTCTGGATTTCTTATTTTTGATGACTTGGTTTGTGGCCTTAAGATAGACATTAAGAGTATCTTTGATAATTCTTGATTCCTTGAGGTTGACCACTCCTATCAATCCTATATCATCGATAAACTATAGGTGAGTCAAAACCTCCTCACCCACATAAATACCTATGAGTAAACCATGTTGTATTCTCCTCAAGATAAGTTTTACCCAACCTTTAGCTGATATGAGAAAAATATAAAGGGAATAAGGATCTCCCTATCGAAGGCCTCTAGTGGCTCCAAATAGTTGTGAGAGAAGACCTTTGATTAACACTAAGTATGTCAAAGTAAAGACATAGCTCATGACCCACTCTATCATATTCTAAGATAAGTCAAAGGTTGCCATTATCCTTGACAAGAAGCTCCACTCCACCCTATCATAAGCCTTTGACATATCCAATTTTATGAACATTCCTCTATTGCTAGATTTTTGCATTAAATGGGTTACCTCTTGAGCTACAACCACATAATACAAGATCTACTTGTCCTCTATAAAACCCTCTACATTCTATCTAGGTGAGGTTTTAGCCACTCAACCATTACCTTTGTGATTATTTTATATATGGCATTGCATAAGGTGATAGGTCTATAATTTTAAATATTCACCCCTCCTCCCATTTTAGAATTAAGGTAATGGATGTCCAATTTAAGGCTTTAAGCATTCTTTGACTGTCCCTGGACTCCTTTATAATAGCCATTACATCCTCCTCCAAGCTATCCCAAAAGGTATAAAAAAACTCAAGTGGAAAGCCCTATGAACCTGGTATTTTTCCATACTTATTCCAAATACTACCTTCTACAACTTCTCTCTATCAATGGGTTTAGCAGGGCCTATTTTTTTTTTCTTTAGATATGATAGAGGTATGGCAGCAATAACTTCTTTTTGAACCTCTTCATCTTGCAACATACCTTAAACAATTTATAAAAATAATCCATTGAACGGAAATGCATATCTGGGATCATATCAAAGGAGATATCATTCTCATCTTGAAGAGCTTCCATCTTGTTTGTGTCTACTAGCGCAAGCAACCCAATGGAAAATTTTAGTGTTTTTTTCATCTTCCAATAACCAAATGGTTCTTGCTCTCTATTTCTAGTAAATATCCTATTGATTATCAATGTCCTCGACTATTCTATGCAACTCATCATCCCCTTCTTTGATATGCTCTATAATTGTTCCTTCCTTAGATAGTTTTTACACCTACTCCCATCTAACCACCAATGGAGCTCTTTGTGCCTAGAAGTCTGACTTGTTAGATCACCTCAATAATTTAGTTTATCCTTAACATAATGAAGTTGCTTGTGGAATCTAAACATTGGTGTCCCATATATTGAGCATCCCTCTTCCCACCATTGTAAGATTTTCTTCCAAAGTTTCTCCTTTTGTAACCAAAAGTTTTCAAATCTAAATGGATTTTTTGTGTTACCTTGCCTTGATCTCCCCCTCAAATAGAATGGAAAAATGATCCAATATCAGGCCCTCCAAAATCTAAAATTTTAGATTCCATTTCACAAATGTCTCCTTTGAAACCAAAAAATGATCTAAATTTACCTTCCTAATCTATGGATTCCTCCTCTTATTAGTCCAATTATAGCTAGTTCCAAGAAATTTAATATCCATAAAGAGTAATGTGTGGACCTGGGAAATCATAAGCCAATTCCAAAAGTCCAAATTGGGACTTTACCCTTCCTAATATCTAAATGATAATTTAGCATTAAAATCCCCAACAACAATCTATTCTAACTCCTCCCTCAAGACTCTCATATTATGCACCACTTTCCATTGATGAATTTGACCATCTAGGTTTTGAGCCCCATAGAAATTTGTGATTAAAACCTAATAAAACATCACATTATTCATAAAATGGTATGTGAGAACACCCCTCCAAGCTATATGTTCTATTACTGAAGAGAGAAATGAAAGCCAAGATCAAAGAGCCACTGTATCGTTCCAAATTTTATGCACCCTTACCTTCAGGCTAAAGGATCCACGCCCGAAAGGGGGATGTGGGAAGTATGGGACAATACCTCGGACTAAGAGGCCCTTTGAAGGTCCCGCATCTTGGGGGAGGGGTATTAAGGTGATTTTTTGATGGATGGTGGGGTTCACCAGGAAATGTTTAGTGGCAGTCTCCATGCCTAGGTTGGGAATGTGTTTAATGTATTCAATTATATCTTTAAACATTCAAAATCCTAGGTTTGGCCAAATGAATCTAAGTTGTTCTATTATGAAAATGCAAATTAAATAAATACAAAAAACAGAATTAAACATAAAACATAGAGAATATGCTAGATGAGAAAAGCCATACCTGATTTCGGATGTTTGATGGAGGTTCTAATTTTTGAAGCAGTCAAGATCGTCTGGAATTTGACAGAATCATCTCCGATCTAACAGGATCGTCTGAGATCTGACGAATTCGTCAGAGACCTATAGACAGAGAAATAGATACAAAATACAAAAAATGTAGCTATACTGATAAAGGAAAATGATGTGAAATAATAATAAGGATGTTAATAATATAATCCCAAATAGAAATGCAAGTAAATTACGATGCTTTAATCGCTAATCATGATTTTATTATGCAATTAAACTACATGGGTGAACTCCAAGATGTAGAATAACAAGAAATAATAATAATACTGACTAAATGCAGAATAAAATAGCAGTAAAGTATAGGAAAAATGCAAACTTCGAGCACTGATTGCCCCCAATGCAGACTACAGTTGAAATCATCTTGAATTTTGACAGGATCATCCAAGATTGTACAGGATCGTCTACGACGATCTGAGCTTGCTCCGGCTGAAAATCAATGAGGTCCCTACAAGAAAACTTGGAAAGCACAAATGCAGATGGTAATCTAGGGTATTCTAATGCGCGCAAAGGTTAAGTTACTAGAAAATTCAGCCAAGGGAATGTCAAGGGGGGTCCTAATGTTTAAGTAGGCTTAGGAGGGAGGTCAGGAGGTTGGAGATCATCCTAATCTGGAAGATCTCCAATGGGGGAGGTCTCTAACGGTGCAGACACACTTCTGTCCAACTTAGAGACGTTGAAACAGAAGCTAATTATGCACAAATCAGTTTGGGATGAGATCATCTGGACATTCTGCTCCAGACGAAATCATTCGATCTGAGGCGATATCGTCTGATCGAAGACGATATCATCCAATGATCACAACAAATCTTAAAAATGGCACGAAAAATGGGGAAAGCTATTTAACAGGCGATTAACGGGCGGTTCGGGGTTAAAATTGAATTTTGAATTATTATTGAAGTAATTTTAATTATTTGCTAAGGTTTATTGTGCCAATTTTGGGGTGCTACATTTTGCCCCCTCTTTAGCTAATTTTTTGAGGAAAATGTGTTAAATACGAGTTCTCGATTTATGAGAAAGCAAAAATTATTCCCATTTTTAGGTGATGATTCTAGGTCGAATCGTACAACAGCTTACTATGGTGCCCCCTCCGTGTTTTTACCCAAATCGAACGTTTGAGGTAAAAACGCGAAAAAGCAAAATTAAAATGTTGTTAATTGTTTTTGAATAAAATTAAAAAAAATAGGGTAAAACCCTAATTCATTATTACTGTTCATTTTCATTTTCTGGTTTCTGGAGCTCTGCAAACAAAATGGCGAGACAGCGCACAGATCGACAGAGGTCTGGCGCGGGCTACGGGTAAGAGTCTAAACTTAGTTTAGAATGCTTTAATTTTGATTTTCTATGCTTTTTAGATTAATTTTAAATGATTTTTGAGCATTGCGGCCATCGACATCGTCGGGATGAAATCGTCTCCATTTCGTCAAAATCGTCCCAATATCGTCGATTTCGTCTAGGGACGAAATCAACGAAATGGGGACGATTTCATCAAATAAGGGACAATTTCGGCTTGCAAAATCGAAGACGAATTTGCTCAAATTTTGGATGATATCATCCAATAGTGGACGATATCATCATTTATATGAAATTGAACTTGTTTTACTTGCATTTTTAATCACTGTTTTATTAATGATTTTTATTGTTTTGTTGTTTATGTTGCAGAGAGGATTACTAAAGAGCAGAGAATGGAAATACAGCGGGCTGAGGGATGACTTGGCCACTCTATATTAGGTAGAGTGAGATCAATTGGCTTAATTCATCTTGCAGCATGTGGCAGATATGCCACAGGTTTCTACAGATATGGGGCTATTGACAGCCCTAGCAGAGAGGTGGTATCTGGGTTCTTGTTTTTAGTTACCGACCAGGGAGATGACTCCCATATTGGAGGATGTATGGAGGATTTTGAGGATCCCCATACAAGGACAGATAATAACTCCCACATCCAATCAAGGCCATGTGATGATGTGACTGTGCAGAGATCTTAGCTTTGCCCTGGAGAAGGGCGAAGTGAACATTGAGTCACTACACCAGATGCCTGGGGCATCTAGACTGACACAGGTTTTGGCTGGGGTGGTAGGTGGTCTGTTGCTATGCCATTAGAGTGGATGTAGAGTACCATGGCTATTGACAGATGTGGTCTATGACATGAGAGACCACGGGTACATGTTTGCTTGGGGGAGCTTTGTACTATGCTGATTGTATGATCCTGCATGGGGTCGTATACAAGGGCAACCGATGTCTGGTTATGACATCACTACTGCAGGTTTGGTGCTAGGAGCACATCATGGTGTGGAGGCCGACAGGGCTCCCACTGACAGGGATTGATGGGGAGAGGCCCTGAGATTTCTACTGGTGGCTTCAGAGAGGGTCACAGTGGCGGATAGATCTGCCAATGTCCCGGAGACTACTTGATGACCTTGTCTCCTACTAGATCACCTAGAGGCCTTGGAGAGATCATCCAGGGTGGGCTGAGGATAGATAGGAGCTATCTCGCATTAGGAGAACCTGTTGGCTAAGGATGGAGAGGGGAGAGGTGGAGCTCCACCACTACAACCAAGTTTTGAGGCAGTTCGGTCTACAGCAGGGGATCCCATCTCTCAGAGACTACGAGTTTTCCTGGACCATTTGAGATAACACAATAGTTAGTGGGGCTCCAAATATACAACACTTCTAGAGTTAGGATGCAGATGACGTCTCGATCCATCCAATGGATGGGGACAACATTGGGGTATCTGAAGGCTATGATGCCTGGTACATAGGCATCCGCCCTCCTCGGATGATGAGGGCTCAAGGTTTGATTCACATAGTTGTGCATCGAATGGGGATGTGGTGCCAGGCGGCCATTGAGGCAGCACAAGGTCATGACAGGAGAGAGAAAAGGAGGCCACAGGCTCAACAGAGGCTGTGACAGTGGGAGAGGAGGGAGGATAGACCCCCTTCTCCACAGAGAGAGAGGCCACCATCTCTTGATAAGGGCAAGGGTGTGGACACATGAGAGAGTAGTGAGATGGATACTCTCTGGGTAGAGACTCTCCGTATCCAAGCATAGATGTAGACTTTACAGGATGAGGCTACATGCCATCGAGCTAAGGCTACACAACTCAGATATGAGGTTGCACACCTCAAAGCACAGAGTGGAGGAGCGAGCACTCAGGAACTGGCACGATCGATTGCTCAAATCATGTTCTATCAGGGTATCTACTTCCATCTGGTGCCAGAGGGCTAGAGGGTACAGCTACCAACTGGCATTGCAGATCCGATCAGGGTTGGGTCGTCGAGGACTTCATCTCGATCGACGACTAGGACTTGCAGTACCACACATACTGCGATGGGGCCACCTCGTCCACCTCAGGGCAGGGGAGGAGATGAGGCTGAGAGCTTGAGGGGTTCTTGAGGCTAGGCTACTGCACTGCACAGACTAAATATATGATTAAGAGGGTTGAGTATGCCAAGATGTAGATTGTGGCATACCAATCTAGTTTTGATATGATGTACATATATTGTTGAGTATATATATATATATATATATATATATATATATATATATATATATTTGATCATATGACTTGTCTTATGTGTTTGTATGATGCTTTAATGTTTTGATGTGATTGATTTTGATGATTCATGTAATTATGTTGTTTTGAAATATTATAATTTGATATCATGCTGTAAGATTTAAACGAAATAATCTGATGTAAACAAATTGGTTGTTTGTGGGATAATTTGATAAAAATAAAGGGACTTTTAACAATAATTTCAAAGGACATTGTCACTATTATAGACCATTTCATGGATCGCCGCTCACTCGGTCGTCAAGCTAATCCTAGTATAGAAATATTGTTAAAAGAAAAAGAGTGCTTAAGAGATTGTCATAAGACTTTGTTGTGATGATGCAAATGATGATGATGATGGTGATTTGTTTTTCAGATTTCCATGAAAATATTATGCATGAAATATATTAAAGATGATTTTTTCTAGGCATAAATTCCTAAGTGTGATAAAATTTTTGAATAATTCCCTAGGAATCATACCATCACTGCAAAATTGAAGTTGACATAATGACATGAAATAGAAACAATGTGCATTGTTGTTAAAGCATAATTGTGTAACATAATGATTTAAGTCACATGTTTTGATGAATTTAAATAAATGGGAAATAAAATTAGTACAATGGTTTGCACTAGGCATAGAATATTTAGGTATAGACTTATACCATCATCGCGAAATCCAAAGAAGAAATTGATAGTTTTATTGCATGGTTGATTTTTTAATTTTTGAAAATAAATAGATAATATGAAGATGAGGACTTGCGCTAGGCATAAAATTCCAATTTAAGTTTTGGAACTATACCATCGTCATGAAATTCGATAATATATATATGATTTGAGTGTATGTTTTGAAAGAAATTTTGATTTTTTTTTTTTTTTGAAAATGTATGTAGTTGTCTTTATACTAAACAACTGTTCTCAAATAAGAAAATGAAATTATTCCAAAAAATTTGCAAAAATATTTCAAAGTATCTTAAATACAACAGTTAGAGTTATAAGGAATCCCATGTGCGTATGTGAGTTCATTACCAATCTTGATTTATCATAATGATACACAAAATATCTCAAATACAAATGTGTGTGCAATTGCTTTGTGCATTTACCAGTTTTGAGCAAGATAATTTGATACAAGTGATTTGAATTAACCAAATAAGTGTTCATTAACCATAATTTAGATGCATATAACCATACCAAACTACTATGTAAGTCGGGTTATCAAGAGCTATCTAATCCATAAGCATACATAGGTCTGTACAAAAGGTCGCTAATGTGACAGACATATCACCACGCTAGGAGTTACCCAAGGCCAAGCGGGTTGGGCACAAACCACTTGTTATGGGGCTTACCTCATAGTTTTTGAATAATTGAGAATTCCAGGGATTCAAGCTCATCAACCCTTCTTTTCTTTTCAATGGGTATGGAAAGGGATTTTATTGCTTTTGCTTTTGCTTGTTTCTTTTGCTTCTTTTTTTTTTTTTTTTGTATTTTGCTTTTGTATTTGAGATAATGCTGCAATAGTGCTGAGATAGTACAAAATGATACTGGAATAATGCTTCTTTTGCTCATAATTTTGTTTGATTTTTCTTTTTCTTTTGCTTCCTATGCTAGGGATACTTGCTCGGATTAGCTGTAGAGCAAGGTATTTTTATTTCGGGTAGGGGTGAGCTTGTCCTTTTGTCAATTCTCAAATATTCTAGACCATGTGCATGATAGGATAGCAGGGAAAACTTTTCGCTCAAGAAACCATTTCTACTATGTAGCATAGCATGGAAATTACAAATGTAATCATTTTATTGTGAAAGAATATGCTTGGTTTAAGTAAATAACAAGATCAATTCTCTATGCTCAAACTTTATTTAATTAAATTTTGTGGACTTTGATATAAGAGAGATTAGTAATCATGCCAGATAAAATAAAGATATTTATTTTTGTGTTTGCAAAAGTGAGGGATTCCAAATAAATGCTAATTTATCCAAGATAATAAGAAAATATAACTGCAAAACTTTAAGAAGAAATATATACAACAAATATTTTTGTGGAGTTTGATAATTTTGACTCTCTCTTTCTTCTTTATTTTTTTGGTTTCGAAAGAGTCAATAATATTGTTGTTTCTACTTTTATTTTTGTTTGTTTTTGTTTAAATAGTTTTATATATTTTTAAAATGAGACAACATGCAAAATATGTACAAATGAAATGACTAAATTTTATGTGTAATAGCGCTTAAGATGCATAATATTCATAGGTTATTTTAGTTCTTTACCATCTAAGGTATCTAATTTGTATGCTCTCGATTCAAATTTAGCAATTATAATATATGGTCCAAGCCAGTTGGGCTCGAATTTACCTTTAAGGTCTTTAGTTGCATTAGTATTTTTTTTATTTTCTCTTAAAACAAGGTCGCCGACCTCAAAGGATCGATGACAAACTTTCTTGGCATATGATATTTTAATCTTGTTTTGGTAGGCACAAAGATGCTCCAAAGCATTGATGCACTTTTCATCTAGGAGTTCCAGCTGACTGAGTCTGCCAGCTCGATATTCATATCCTACTTCGGTATCTTGAAGTAGTAGAGCCAAAGAAGGAACTTCTAATTCAAAGGGAAAAACAACTTCAACACCATAAACCAAGACAAAAGGTGAAGTTCCAATGAGAGTTTGAACACTAGTTCGATAGGCCCACAAAGCTGGATATAATTGAATGTGCCAGTCGTGGCCAGATTTATTGACCAATATTTTAAGAATTTTGATTAGGGTTTTGTTAGATGCTTCAGCTTGACCATTACCCTGAGGATAATAGGGAGTGGACCAACAATGTTGAATCTTATATTTTTGGCATAATTTCTTAACATCTTTATTTTTGAAACAAGTTCCATTGTCTGAGATGAGATTTGCAAGAATTTCGAACCTACAAATGATTTGATTAAAAATAAATTTAGATACTTGTGTTCTAGTGCAGGAAGTTAAAGGCATAGCTTCAACCCACTTCGTGAAATACTCAATGGCAGTTATGATGAATTTGTGTCCATCAGATGACACAGGATTAATTTTGCCAATAATGTTTAAGCCCCATTTTGAAAAGGGCCAAGGAGATGAAATAGCCTGTAGTTCTTGTGCAGGCGCATGGACAAGGTCGGCATGTTTCTGGCACTTGTCGCAATGGCGCACATAATCATGTACATCATTTTCCATGGTAGGCCAAAAGTATCCTATCCTAAGGAGCTTTTTAGCAATGACACTACCACTAAAGTGTCCTCCACAAGATCCATCGTGGGCTTCACTCAAAGCTGATTTGGATTCTTCTAGATTCAAACATCTCAATAGGATACCTTCAAAATATCTCCTATATAAAGTATTGCCAATTATTACAAATTGACTTGCTCCTCTATGTAATAATCGACGCTGGTTTCTATTAGAATTGGCAGGGAAAGTCCCATTTTGAAGAAAATCAAATATATCTGTATACCAAGGTTCAGGAGTAGTTTCATTGATTAGAAACACATCCAAAGGTTCTAAACATGACTTATTTGAAGTTGGTTCCTGGAGTCAACAAATAATGATGGTGGCATATTCGTCATCTAACTCCAAGGGCAAAAGAGATGCAGCTGCGGCCATAGCATCAGCTGCACGGTTGCTAGTTCAAGGAATAGCTTCCAAGGTAACTTGATCAAATAGAGATATTAACTGTAAAACATATGCTTTATATGGGCACAATTTATCATCTCTGGTCTGATAAAATTCATTAATTTGGTTTATAAAAAGTTGAGAATCACCAAAAACTAGTAGATGTTTGATTTTTAGCGCCAAGGCAGCTCGTAATCCAAGGATTAGAGCCTCATATTTAGTAGTATTATTGGTGCAAGCAAATGTTAATTTAAAGGACAAAGGTATAAGATGTTTTTGCAAGGATATTAAAATAATACCCGCACTAGCCCCGCTCATGCATCGGGCTCCATCAAAGTATAAGGACCATTGTTCAATATGGTTTGCCTCTAATTGAAGGCATTCATCAGGAAACTCAATGATGAGGGGATGGGTAGATGCTAAGGGTGCAATAGCTAATTGATCTGCTATGATTTGACCCTTAATAGACTTTTGTCCTATGAATGTGAGTTCAAACTTGCTTAGAGCAGGAACCCACTTTGCTGTACGACCCGATAAATAAGGTCGACTCATAAGATACCGTAAGGGATCATATTTAGCAATGACATATGTTTTTTGATTGAGCATATAATGGCATAATTTTTGCATAGAAAATATGACTGCTAGACATAGTTTTTCTAATGCTGTGTAGTGGGTTTCATAACTGATTAAAGTTTGGCTAATATAATAATTAGCACGCTCTCTTTTCTCATTATCAAGTTGAGCTAACATAGCTCCTAAGGCAAAATCTAAAGCTAAAATATACAGGATAAATGGGTGATCAGATATAGGCGATGAAAGCACATGTGGATTAAGGAGATATTGTTTGAGAAGTTCAAAAGCTTCCTTACATTCATTTTCCCAATTAAAAGGGACATCCTTCTTAAGGAGCTTAAGAAAGGGACTGGTTTTGTTCGCCAGCTTATCGATGAAGCGATGGATGGCTTGAATTTTACCTTGTAAACTTCGTAACTCAAATATATTGGTAGGTGCAGGAATATTAGTGATAGTAGCAATCTTGAGAGGGTCGATTTTGATACCACGTAAAGAAACTAAAACCCCTAATATTTTATCGAACTTAACTTCAAATATGCATTTGGCTAGATTTAATCGAATAAGATATTCTCTTAAACGATTGAATACTTTTCTTAAGTCATTTAAATGATCATCTTCATTAATAGAGCGAGCTATAATATCATATGCATAATCATGAAGGATATCATGCATCATATCATGAAAGATATAAGTCATGGCTCATTGATATGTTGCGTCTGTATTCTTTAAACCAAATGACATCACTTTCCAACAAAAGGTACCGCAAGGGGTAATAAAGGTTGTTTTAGCCTGATCTTCAGGAGCATCCTGATCTGATTATAGCCAGAAAATCCATCCATTAGGGACATCATTCCACTCCCGATAGTAAAGTCAATGATTTGATCCATGTTGGGAAGAGGAAAATCATCTTTAGGGCATGCAGCGTTAATATCTCTAAAGCCTGTGCAAGCCCTAACTTTGGTAGCTTCTTTCTTGGTGATTGGAACTACATTCGAGATCCATTCAGCATAATCAATAGCCTGTATAAAAACAACATTTAGGAGTTTTTCTAACTCCCCTTTGACTAGCAAGGCCACTTTGGGATGCATTTTTCTAAGTTTCTATTTAACAGGTTTAGCATTCGGATGGACTACTAGATGATGCATGACTACAAAAGGGTCCAGACCTAGCATGTCTTCATATGTCCAAGCAAAGACATCTTCATATTCTTTAATAAGTGCAATGTATTCATCTTGTTTTTCTTGACTTAATTTTGATCCAATATTGATTATGTGAGGATTAACCTCAGTTCCAATGTTAACTTTAATGATGTTTTCTACTTCCATGTGTATATCTCTTTCAAAATTAGGTGGGGTGGGTGAGACACCCAATTCTTGTAATTCTTTTAAGGTTAACTTGGAGAATTCATATTGAGGAGTCATGGCCTCAATTTGGGCTATAGTAGGTATAGAACCATCAAAATAAAAACTATTGTGTAACAACTCTTCAACGGAGACATCATGGAAAATATCTCCTTCCAACTCATCATCGGATTTAGCAATCAATTCAGGGTAAGCTATGGATAGCATATTGCATGTAAAGGGATTATTCTTTGGACACAAAGAATCTTGTTTATCTAGATAATCTTGATAACATATGAGTTGATCATCACCTTCAAAAGGGAAGGGTTGACCCTTACTAGGAAATAGGCCCACACCACATCGGGTGGGCCATGGTTCTACCTCGATAGGTTCTTTCATACCATTTTGGAAAGGTCCCAAGCCTTTCCCTTTATATCCCATTTTAAGCATTATAGGTTTAGCTTTAATATATTCATTAGCAAAATAGCATCGAGCATATCCATCACAATGCGTCTTGATGTTTCGGGGTATTCTTCCCCAATCATATCCTTTATAAATAAAAGCACAACTCCCGACTTGGTAAGTACTTCCCAAGGTTGTGGGAGGCCCAAAGTACGAGGAGATGGTGGCAAATTATTTAAAAGAAGTGAATCTTGCATAGAAGCATTTGTTTTTTCTGATATTAAAATTTTAGATAAATCCGGTAAAAGCTCATAAGAAAGAGCATAAGATGTAGAAGGATCATTCCCTATATCTTTAGATGTGGAAGGTATGATAGATGTAGATAATGTGGAGGTGTTAATAAATGGGTCTATAGGTTTTGAATTTATAGGGATGGAACATGAAGGATTGGTTGTAGATCTAAGATCTTTTTGAGGTTCTAGTGTGGTTTGTTCAGAATATTGTTGAGCTATACATGGGGGTGAAATTAATGGAGGAGAAATAGATGAATTTGTAGGTGTGTGTTTCACACTTTTAGATGAAAAATAAGAATTAGGATGTGTGGATGACAGAGTAGGGCAAAACTGAACTCCAACAGGGTTTTCCAAGGCACACATATCAAAGGGTCTTGGATCACCATGAATAGTGACCAACTAATTTTTAAATTCGAATTTAACACATTGGTGCAAAGTTGATGGGACAGCCCGCATCGCATTGATCCAAGGGTGACCCAAGAGTATATTGTACGATGTGGGTTAATGTACAATAAACACAATTGTATCTAGGGTTATAGGACCAACTTGCAAGGGTATAGTGATAACTCCACATGTTTCTTGTGTCTCGTCATTGAAGGCTTTGATAATCATATCCATTCTTTTCATTTCATCACTTCTAAACCCAAATCTTTGGTAAAAGTCAAGAGTGCATATGTTTAGAGATGAACCATTATCAATCAAGACTTGTTTAACAACTACATCTCCAATTAGGGCAGTAATATATAAGGGGTTATCCTTATGTAGACTGTGTTGTGGTATATCTTTATCTTGAAAGTCAATACAATCGACTTCTCAAGTGATGATAGTATTGGACATGGCTTTAGGTTGAACATTTTGAGGTACCATCATTTGGCTTAATGTGAGTATTAATTCATCCCTATGGGTAGGAGATCTTAACAAGTCCAAAAGGGAAATTCTGGCTGTAGTATTGGATAATTGTTCGTTAATATTGTAAGGAGTTTTTGGTTGAACGTTAGACATATGATTCCCTTTATTGGGATTTTTCAAAATAAATGGAGCTGATCCATCATTCTGAGTTTGATCTTGTTGAGAATTTTGAGCCTATTTTCTGGTAACGGATGGTACCTACAATTTTATATTGAGGACGTTGAACTGGTCTCAGTTTAGCATTTATAGATTGTTCATTAGGAAGGAACTGATTAGAAGAGGGTCGAGTAGTAACTCTTCTAGGAAATTGTTCTTCTGGAACCATAAAATTTGTGATAGGTTGAATAGGGTCTGATTCATTTTTATAACTATTCGATTGATTTGAGGTGATGTCTATTTCACTTTCAGTATCTGATTCTACATCACTGAGATCCGGTGTTTGAATATTATGTAGGGGCCTGGTCGTAACCATGGATAAAGTTGTGTCAATTTTTTGTAAATCATATTTAGTTAAATATCCACTAATAGTTCCTACATATCGGGTAGGAGGAGGGACATTATGATGCTCAATTTTATTGGCCACTTCTTTACCATGTTTTGGTAAAGGATGTTGAAATATATCCAATGATTGATTAGCATTTTGATTCTGATTTTTGGGAATGGTATTTTGAGCATTATTAGGAGCATTTTGTTTAGGTTGGAAGGCTTGCACCTCCATTTCATTATTATCAATCAAGTCTTGTATTTTATGTTTCAATATTTTACAAGAGTTTGTAGAGTGTCCAGGTCCTCTATGAAAATCACAATGTAAATCAGCTCTGTATTTGGGTATAGTTGGATCAGGTTCCTGGATAGTTGGTAATTGAATCAAACCTCTTTCAAGTAATTGGGGTAGAATAGTTGATTATGGTTTATTGAGTCTAGTAAATTCTCAAGGAGGTTTATTAGGAGGTTTCAATATAAATTTTTCTGTTGTCTTTGTTGTATTGATATTAGCAACATTTTCGTTGTCAGTGACTCCGTCACCTACAACTTTTTTATTTTTATACTGATTTCTGGATGTTTTCTCATCATCTTTCTTCCTAAGCTGGCCTCTCCTAATGAGAGCATCTTCCACTCTTCGATCTAAGTCTATAGCTTGATCGAAGGTGGTCAAGGTAGCAGTTGATAGCTCATAGGATATTTTTTCTTGTAAATTATTGATAAAAATATCCAACATTTCCCTATAAGGTAGCACAAAGTGCAGTTTTCCTGTCAACTACCTCCATCTAGCTAAGAAATCAGCAAAACATTCATCTTTGTCTTGTTTTAAGTTGTATAAATATTTAATGGTGACATGCCTCTCGATGTAGGCACTAAATTGATGGACAAAAGATTCAGTTGTTTCTTCAAAATTTCTCAAAGAATGAGTGAGCAATTGATAGTACCACTCCAATGCCATTCCTCCTAAACTTTTCGAGAACATTTTTAGTAATAGCAAGTCATCATGTGATATATCATGACATGCTATCCTAAACATACAAAGATGCTTTATGGGATCTTCGGTTCCTTTATATATAGGCAGGACGGGCATGGGAAAGTGTTTAGGGTATGGTTGTGCTACAACTATGGGATCCAAAGGCTGACTACACATCTCTCGATAATTGTACAAGGGACGGTAGGGATCTATCTGGTCCATACGCAAAGCTAACTATTTCACCATGGCTTCCAGATTACTGGTTTTCCCACCATATTGGTTCGGTAGGGTATTAATATGGGATTTGTGAGCATATGATGGAGGGACATGAAGATTAGATGCTATATTGCTATTGTATAAATTGTTGGTAGGAAGGGTGTTATGAAGAAGTTTTGAAGTTGTATTATGTTGTATCCCAGATTGTTGAAAATTGGTGTTTGGCTTCATTTTAGGTTTTTATCAATTTGAAGCATATTGATCAATAGTTTGGCAAAATAAAGTAGTGAATGAAGGTTTCTTTTGTGTGGGAATGATTTTAGGCTCAATAACAGGTTCCTTAGGGGGTTGGATAACCTATTGTTTTTGCATGTTCTGAATCATAGTGACCATATCTCTATTGGATGGTCCTACCTTATCACTTTCTTGATCAAAAAAGGACAAGGGATTAGTGTGTATGTTAAACATATCTTCCATGGTTGCTTGAGTGTCACTAATTTGTCCTCTATCAATATGAACTGCCATATTAAGAGCACCAATGTTATTATTGAAAAATTTCCAAAAATGATCTAAGTTATCAAAAGCAATAGTTCCATATGGAGCCATTCTAGGGGATGAGGATCCTTCCTCTTTAAGATTTTCTTCTTGTTCATCTACAACAATCTCATCTTCTAGCTGTTCTAGAGTTTCTCCTTTCGGAATTGAATCTTTAAAAAGGACATTTGGGTTTTTTGTTTTGCCTCTTAACCAATCTTCTTCTTCTTCTTCAGTTTGTTTACCATTCCTAAGTCTAGGCATTGTGCTTAAATATAGATTTCAGCAAATATATGTATATACTTGTATATATATATATATGTGCAACGAGCTTAAGAGGTATATATTTTAACTATAGTATTTGAAATAAAATGTTTTAGTTTTGTTATGTTTTTGGTTTTTCTTATTTTTTTCTATTTTTTTTTTTTGTAACAATATTAGAAAGATAACAAACATCACACTAAATGCAAGAAATAATAATAATGAAAGCAATGATCTAGTTTTCTATAAAAAATTTATAAATATCATTAATGGGCTCGAGTTCTTCAGAGTCATGAAGTGTTCTTCTTCAAATTGAAAATTTTCTTTCAAGAATTTGACAAAAAGTGCTATAGTGATATTATCTGTCTCAGATTCTGGTTGGTAGAAATAAAGTTCGTGGCAATACTCTCGATATAACATAGCCCGAGGAACTCTCCTCCACCTTTCCCTATCTATAAGAATGACCTCTTGATCTTCTACACGACCTAGGAATTGGTGTATAACAACCGCATTCTCAAGGTATTCCTCGAAGGTGAACAATTCTGAAGACACAAGAGCTCTCCTATAAGCTAACTACCTATGGCAGGCTCTCTAAAGTTCATAATAAAAAATGAGTTGATGAGGATCCAGGATCCTATCTAGGGCAAACCTCTTGATTTTTCTAAGTTCAGTTGATCTAGATGAAATGATACCTAGCCTCCTATCAAGTTCTTTCCACAAAAGTTGGTTTCTATCTGCTTCGTGCACCCTAAGCACGGAATTAACTTCTATGGCTGCTAATTAGTTTTCAACATTTATAGTGACAACTAGTCTTTTCTTAGGAGATACCATCTAGACATGATATGCAACTTAGTAGTTTTCTAATGATTTTAAATGCATCTATGTTTTTGTTTTTTTTTTTTTTTTCAAAAGGTTTTAGTTTCACGTCGGGTTCATCAAAATGTATCGTTCCAAATTTTTTGCACCCTTACCTTCAGGCTAAAGGATCCATGCCTGGAAGGGGGATGCGGGAAGGATGGGACAATACCTCGGACTGAGAGGCCCTTTGAAGGTCCCACATCTCGGGGAAGGGGTATTGAGGTGATTTTTTGACGGATGGTGGGGTTCACTAGTAAACGTTTAGTGGCAGTCTCCATGCCTAGGTTGGGAATGTATTTAATGTATTTAATTTTATCTTTAAACATTCAAAATCCTAGGTTTGGCCAAATGAATCTAAGTTGTTCTATTATGAAAATGCAAATTAAATGAATACAGAAAATAGAATTAAACATAAAACATAGAGAATATGCTATATGAGAAAAGCCATACTTGATTTCGGATGTCTGATGGAGGTTCTGATTTTTTGAAGTAGTCAAGATCATCTTGAATTTGACAGAATCGTCTCCAATCTAACAAGATCATGTGAGATCTGATGAATTCGTCAGAGACCTGCAAATAGATAAATAGATACAAAATACAAAAAATGCAGCTATACTGATAAAGGAAAATGATGTGAAATAATAATAAGGATGTTAATAAGATAATCCCGAATAGAAATGCAAGTAAATTATGATGCTTTAATAGCTAATCATGATTTTATTATGCAATTAAACTACATGGGTGAACTCCAAGATGTAGAATAATAAGAAATAATAATAAAACTGACTAAATGCAGAATAAAATAGCAGCAAAGTATAGGAAAAATGTAAACTCTGGGCACTGATTGCCCCCAATGCAGACTGCAGTTGAAATCGTCTCGAATTTTGACGAGATCTTCCAAGATTGTACAGGATCGTCTGCGACGATCTAAGCTTGCTTCGGCTGAAAATCAATGAGGTCCCTGTAAGAAAACTTGGAAAGCACAAATGCAAATGGTAATCCAGGGTATTCTAATGCGCACAAAGGTCAAGTTATAGGAAAATTCAGCCAGGGGAATGTTAAGGGGGGTCCTAAGGTTTAAGTAGGCTTAGGAGGGAGGTTAGTAGGTTGTAGATCATCCTAATCTGGAAGATCTCCAATGGGGGAGGTCTCTAACGACGCAGACACGCTTCTGCCCAACTTAGAGACATTGTTGAAACAGAAGCTAATTATGCACAAATCAGTTTGGGAAGAGATTGTCTGGACGTTCTGCTCCAGATGAAATCATCCGATTTGAGGTGATATCGTCTGATCGGAGACAATATCATCCAACGGTCACAACAAATCCTAAAAATGGTACAAAAAATGGGGAAAGTTGTTTAACAGGCAGTTAACGGGTGGTTCGAGGTTAAAATTGAATTTTGAATTATTACTAAAGTAATTTTAATTATTTGCTAAGGTTTACTGTGCCAATTTTGGGGTGCTACAGCCACGAAGAAAATCACAATGACCCAAAATGATTGCTCGCATTATTAGAAAATGAACATAAGAGACTTGCTTAAATAAGCAAGGTAAACAAATGATAGCCACATGATCGGTTGGAGAGGATTATGATCTCAACTGTCAAAACATAACAACCAGATAAGGATGACAAAGCATGCCTTAATTATTAAATGCTAGACACACCTACTTACCTAGTGAACTTAACACATGCTAAATACCATAAAAGGTATATACACTAACACCCCCCCTTAAGTGATACTAGGAAGGAGTGTGGACACCAAAAAAAAGCAAAGTGGTAAGATCCACAAATATGAGTCCCGACAACAAGGCCTAATAAGGTACTCATGTACAATGGCTATCACAAATATGAAACTCTCATGTAGATGATGAAAAACACATGGAAAAAACCATCTTACAGAAGAGAGTGAGGAAAGTGCAGAGGAAGAAGTCCTCATCAAAACCCCCAAGGACAACTTCCTTCTCCCTAAGCAAGCCATGTAACTCAAGAAAATGAGATGATGCAAAAGGTCTAGTGAAGATATACACAATCTGATACTGAGTAGAAATGTACTCCAAGTTGATAATGCTATCCTGGATGTGCTGAAGGATGAAATGCATGTGAATCTCGATGTGTTTGGTACGCCAATGTTCAAAATGTTTGCATGAAATGTGGATGACTCTTTGATTGTCACACCAAAGCACTATAGCCTGATCCTGTGGGAAACCAAACTCCTCCATCAACTGTCAAAGCCAAAGAGCATCCTGAATCGTAGTAACAGTTGCCTTGTACTTTACATCAATTGATGATAGTGCAATATCTTGCTTCTTCTTACAAGACCAAGCAATGGAAGAAGTGCCAAGACAAAATACATAGCAGGAGGTAGAACGACAGTCATCTGAAGAACCATCGTAGGCCACTCAAAGGGGGCTCCCTTGTAATCGCTTTGCCACTATAGGGGGCTCCCTCCTTGGAATCTATGATTCTTATTCTTATTATTCATGGATGATTTGATATGGATGGCCAACCTAATATATATATCTACCCTAAAGATACGTTGGTGAAGAGAAATTATGGTTCACGTATGAAGAGACGTGATGGTTCATGTTATGAAGGGTTGTGATGGTTCACTTTATAAGTTAATAATATAATAATTAAATGATTAATAATACTAACTAATAATGTTAGGATTGAGGATCCTAACATGCCACCCTCCTTAAAAAGAGCTTTGTCCTCAAAGCTCAAAGTGAGAAGCTTTGTCCTTTGTTTTCCAAGAAGGATTTGTGTAAGTTCTTGGACTCTTTTAATGGCATCCTTTCATAGGCAAGGATATCGAGAAGGATGAAGCATTAGAAGGGGACTGCCAGAAATATTAGTAACTATGTGATGATGAGGGAGGAACAATCCTTCGGGTTCTTCATACACCTTAGAATGATGCATAAAAAAAGGTGATAAAACTTCTACATTCTCTTGTTGTTCCCTGGGAGAGGCAACGGAGGAGTGTGTAGTCACTTTTTTGCCTTGTTTTTGAATAGGTTTGACCCTATGGTGATAACTCACTATTGGAGAGGAATTTGAGTGTAGTTCTTGTAAATTGCATGTTTGGACATAATGAGTCACTTTGGGAATGTCTTGAGATATTTCTTGCTCATTGTCCTTGTTTTCCACATATTCCTTTTCTTTTTTATCTTTTGTGGCTTCCTCATATTCCTTACCTTCCTCATTGTTACCATATTTAGTGCTATCTTCATGTGTATCCATCACTATGTCTACCTCTATATCATTTTCTTCTTCTATTGCCTTATCGAGGTTAGCATTATGCATCGGCTTGGGAGTGATGTAAGTGGTTGATGAATTCTCCAGAGGTGGTTTCCATAATTGATGTTGTCCGTTGATTTTATCTTCGGCTAATTTGGCCAATCCATAGGTTTGCATCATGGTATAGGGATTGAACCTTGTCACCTCCATTCTAATTTCTTCTTTCAATCCACTAATGAAGTTATTGATGAGAATTGATTCATCCAACCCTGTGTTGTGTTTGGTTATATCCTCAAATCGATTTTGATACTCATACACGGAAGTGATTTGACGAAGTTCCTTGAGAAAATCCCACATGGTTGGGTTCCACATGGCTCTGATACCAAATGGTAAGACCTCAAGGTCTTACTATAAATGTAATCGCAAGCCACTCAAAGGGGGCTCCCTTGTAATTGCTTTGCCACTATAGGGGGCTCCCTCATTGGAATCTATGATTCTTATTCTTATTATTCATGGATGATTTGATATGGATGGCCAACCTAATATATATATCTACCCTAAAGCTACGTTGGTGAAGAGAAATGATGGTTCACGTATGAAGAGACGTGATGGTTCACGTTATGAAGGGTTGTGATGGTTCACTTTATAAGTTAATAATATAATAATTAAATGATTAATAATACTAACTTATAATGTTAGGATTGAGGATCCTAACAGAATCAGTGTAGCCAACCAACATGAGATCACCTTTGGTATAATGTAAACCAAAGTGTGTAGTGCCCTGCACATAGCGAATAAGCCTCTTGGCTGCCTGCCAATAAGTCTCATGTAGGGACTATGAAAACTGAGAAACAAGCCCAACTGTATAGGAGATATCAGGATGAGTATGCGTGAGGTACAAAAGACTTCCAACCAAATGTTGATACAGATTAGCATCACACAAATGTGAAGTGAAATAAGAAGTTAAAGTAACCCCCATCTAGAAAGGTGTTTGATATGGCTTGTAGTTAGCCATCCAAAACCACTGAAGGAGGTCCAAGGTATACTTATGTTGACATAGTTAAATTCCAGTATTAGTCTAAGTGACCTGAAAACCAAGAAAGTAATGAGCAAGTCCAAGATCATCCATCTCAAAGTGAGCTGAGAGTGACTGTTGTGCATACTGAATGTGAGAAAGAGAGTTGTCGATGAGAAGAAAATCATCAACATACAATACAAGGATGGTGATGTGGTCTCCATATCTCCAAATATAGATAGTAGGGTCAGAATGACACCATAAAAAACCAGTAGAGAGGATAAAAGAATCCATCTTCTCATATCAAGCCCGAGGTGCTTACTTGAGGCCATAGAGAGACTTTCTAAGATGAAAAACAAGAGAAGAATATTAGATAAATCCAGTAGGCTGCTCCATGTAGATCTCTTCTTGCAAATCACCATGCAAGAAGGCACTCTTCACATCCATCTGATAAATAGACCAACTCTGAGAAGCTACAAGAGCAAGTACTAGGTGAACATAATCCATATTGGTGACAGGAGCAAAGGTTTCAGAGTAGTCAATACCCTCAACCTAAGAAAACCCCTTTGCAACAAGATGATCCTTGTACTTGTCAACTGATCCATTTACTGCAAACTTGGTTTGGTAAACCCACTTACATCAAACCAACTTCCTCCCCTTGGGAAGAGGCACAAGCTCCCAAGTTTGATTCTTCATCAAGTAATAATACTCTATTGCCATAGCATCATACCACTCCAATATCCCATGAGCCTCTAAAAATGTCTGTGGGTCACCTAAAACTGCCTGACCAACCAGTCAAGAACTGGTAGAAGGACGATGGGAAGGAGGAAGATCCTGAATGAAAGGTGATGCATCCTCAAGTGTAGTACAGACCCACCTAGGCAAGGTAGGTGATATGGGAGCAGTCATAGCAGGAGGATCTACAATAGGAGGAGGAGCACCAACAACAAGAGTATCCTCAACATCCAAAATATCATGAGAGGTGTCAAGTGGATCATCAAGAGAAATTGAAGAAGGAGAGGAAGAAAAAGAAGAAGGAGGATTGGGAATTCGCTCATCGAACTAAACATGAGTGTGAAAGAAAACATCATGTGTTTCAGGATCTAGTAATCGATAAGCCTTCATGTCCTCACTATAGCCAATAAAGATGAGTGGCTTACTCTTCCTATCCAAAGCCTTACATTGTTTCTTCAGAATATGAGCCCAAGCATGACTACCAAAGACCCTAAAGAGTGACACATTCAGCTTGTTTCCAGTCCAAGCCTCTTCAGGAGTCATGTGTGCAAGTGCACGATATGGATGTGGAGTGAGATTTTGGATGTAGTTCACACAATTAACTACTTTTACCCAAAATATGGGAGGTAAATCCTAAGAGTGCATCATGTAGTTAGTCATCTCCTTCAAAGTTCTATTCTTTCTTTCTACAACCCCATTTTGTTTTGGAGTATGAGGGACTAAATGCTAATGAATAATACCGTGTGCCACAAGTAAATCTGAGAACTCTTTGCTAAAGTATTCCCTCCATTATCTGTGTGAGGCTTCTTGATGCAACGTGAAGCTTGATTATCGACCAAAGTCTTGAAGACTTTGAAGTGGGAAAATACCTCTCTTGTACTTGATAAAGTACACCCAAGTATGCCTCAAGAAATCATAAATTAAGGTAAGTGCATACTGAGCTCCAGTGAAAGATAGACGAGGAAAGACCATCAATTCACTATGAACAAGATCCAAGGGGGATGATGCATGAGGAGATTTACCTTTGGAAAAAGGATCTTGGTGTTGCTTTCCAAGGGCACAACCAGGACAAACACCATCAACACAAGAAACCTTAATCAAATTAGTGACCATATCATGAGTGCTTAATTGTTGCAAATACCGGTAGTTGAGATGCCCAAATCTCTCATGCTAAAGTTTGCTCACTGAATCTACATGAGCAACCAACCCAGTACCTGAAATAGTATAATAAAAACTATCAAAATGATAGAGTCTATAACAGTGATCAACAAAATCCCATGCAATAAATGATGATGGCTCCAATAAAATATGGATCTCAAATCCCTATGGTGTGAACAAAATAGTCTGAAAAGTACCATAATTACAAAATTGATACACAAAAAGCAAGTTGGTGATGATTTTTTAAATAAAGAGTACATCATTGATGCGACCACCATCAAGTAGAATGTCACCCTTCTCCTTAACATAAATGAAATAGGAATCACCAACTTCAATTCTAGAAATAGAACTAGAACCAAGAGATGCAAAAGACTTCTTGGAAGAAGTCATATGATGAGTAGCACCTAAATCCATAACCCAAATCTCTAAATTAGAATCAAATTGTCCATGAATATTCAAAGCCTTACTTGTGCCATCAACAATATTCTTCTTGTCATCACGTGTCTTTTTCCAGCATTTTTCAATCAAGTGACCAAGTTTCCCACAATACGTACAAGTAGGCCTCTCCTTAGAAGGATTACTCTGATTGGGTTTAGGAGTTTTCTATGAAGGTGGAGTGGTCTTAGGCTTAGGTGTGGGCTTTTCTTTGCCTTTAGAATGTGATGCTATTAATGCCTTAGTTGAAGAAGAGGTCTTAAGAGTGAAAATTTTGGTCTCTTCCCTCGTAAGATGATCACAAAACTCTTCCAAGCTAGGCATTTTGAAAATTAGCACCCAAAGCATCCATAGGATAGAGGAATGTGGAAGCAAATACATGAAAAGGTCCTTTTAATTTTGACAATATCAAAAATACACATTCATTTTCAGTTTTGCATTTACCACTACCTTTCTATAGAGTATAAAGCTCTTTAAATTTAGTGAGAAAATCAACCATGGTGGGATAATCATCAGGTGACAAACAGGTAAGTTGTGAATCCAATTGCATTACCCTAAATTGATCAACTTTACCAAAAATGCTTCAAGCTTATCCCATGCCTCATGTGGAGTAGTAACATTATCAAAATGGAACCACAAAATCTCACTAGTATTTGCTTTGATTAACCCAAGTGCTTCACCAAGTGCTTTTGTGAAAGACCAATTTTCATAATTTGTCTTGAAAGTGAAGTGTTGCTCCTTAATAAGTGAATTTAAGCCTTTTTGTGCCAATAGTGTTAACATGTGTGGCTTCCATGTATTATAGTTGTGAGGTGTAAGGGGCTCAATATTAAATCATAAATCCATCTCCAAGAATCACCAAAGCAACAAGAAAACCAAGCAACACAAGGAGGTGCTTTCAATTAGCACCGACACAATCCCACCGGGAAAAAAATTATTCACCACTTTACAAGGCAGAAACACAAAATTCAATTGATCCACAATAAAGAGGACTGAGTCATGATTCCAACGTAAAAATAATCATGTGAATCAGAGTCCGTATGTGGATTCTATGCAATTAATTCGATTGAGGGCAAAAATTAAATTTTTTTGGCCCCCAAACTTTAGAAAAATTAATTAAATTAAAACTAGTTAATTTAATTAATGAACTAAATTGCAGAACTTCAAAAAGAGATTTTGGGCAGATGGTGAGGGGAAAGTGGGTCGTGCAGCTACCCGTTTCAACCGACATGGAATGAGAAATGTTCAGAAACTATCCATTTCAAAAAATAGGGCCCGGTCAAGGAGCAGTCTCAAAAAACGTGACTGTTACATAGGCTGCCAAAAATCTGCGAGAACACCAGATCTTCAAATGCTCATAACTTCTTCAAACGACCTCAGATTTGAGTGATCCAAAAATAAAAAGTGATCAGCTAAAAAAAGGGTATCTAAAAATTCCCTCAAAATTGAGATTTAGTCGATCAAATATACAAGAAATAGGCCTACAAGTTTCACTGACATTTTTGAGCAAACTTTAAGAAAAAAAAATATTTATCACCAGATCTGATAAACTCCATGCCCCGCAATGCCTTGACCCATCAAATATGGGGTGCAGTGTTGTCTAGATTCATTCTAGGCAAACGGATATGTATAGAGGACCATGAGCAGATCTGTGTGGATGCACCGTAGCTAGAGGGGTCAATCCGCAATGGAGGTCGTGCGTTGGAGGTCTAAGAGAATTAGTGAACCATGCACGATGAGAGATCCCTCATGCCATGCAAAAGCACAAAAGTGCAAAGGGTACTGGAGGGACCGTAGTGAAACCTATGAGAGACAAGGACCGTGTTTCGCCAAGATAAAATGCAAGCCAATGGAAAATATTCAACAACTCCTTAGCACTGGTACCATGAAGAGAGAAATGAAAGCCAAGATCAAAGAGCCATGATGAAAATCACAATGAGCCGAAATGATTGTTTGCATTATTAGAAAATGAGAAAAAGAGACTTGCTTAAATAAGAAAGATAAACAAATGACAACCACCCGATCGGTTGGAGAGGATCAAGATCTCAACCTTCAAAATATAACAACCAGATAAGGATGACAAAGCATGCCTTAATTATTAAATGCTAGACACACCTACTTACCTAGTGAACTTAACACATGCTAAATACCATAAAAGGTATATACACTAACAATTACCATCCATTCAATAGAGTTCCAAAAGGTAACTATCCCCCCAAGGCCCCTTGGGCAACCACTTCCATATGACCAACACCCCTCTAAAGTCTATTTATTTTTTTCTACATGAGATCCAATGGCATTTTGGTCTCTTAGATAAGCAAAAAAATTGTTTTACTTTTCTCTAAGAGTCTTTGAACAACATATTGATGGGTTCTATCGTTTAAACCCCTAATATTCCATGATTTTATAATCATTGGGTATCTTAAGACTAGTAAGAGTCTATTGTCCTTACCGATCCTCTAGTGATAAGTTTATCTCCTAGAGATGCTATCATTTTCTTATTTGATTTTCTACTTACTCCTTGAGAATTGGTATTCTTTGATCACTTCTCCACATGTTTGATCCCTATAATTGGCTTCTCTTTTTTCTTTTCTTCCACACCCATGATGACATACTTTACTATTGGTTGCTCCTAGTTATGCACTATCAATGACCCTACCATATCTAATTGTGATAACTCACTTCCCTCTATTACTTGCTCTAAAATAAGAGGAGCAAAATTAGGGGCTTGAGCATGACTATTATGGTTTTCATTATTTCCATCCACTCTTTCCATGAGTTGTTCTTCTTCCTACTCCACTAGTGTCTTGAAGATCTCACACCTATTTGAAGGCTTGGGTTGGGTTTGCTCTTTGCCATATTTTTTCTTTTGCCTCCTCCTTCTTTTGGGTTGTTCAAAACCATCTCCCTTTGCTTCTCCTCCACGAGAAGTGATGGTTTCTTCTTTAGTGGCTATATACTTACCATCCTTAGGAATATTTAGCATTCTTAGAGGAACCCCCATTTATATGATCATATTTTTTGGGTAGGACCAGGCCAAATACCCATATTTATGGTAAAATCTACACCTGAAGAGCAACACCTCATAATCCAGTTGTTGGATCCAAGATAGTCCTGCAAGCTTGAGTTCCACCTCTATTGGAAGAAGTTGGCTAAGATCCATTTCAACATATAATATAGCATAAACAATTGTGTTTCCTTCTATTGTTTATCTAGAGACACCCAAATATATTCTAAGGAAGTTATCAATGGTTTCAAATATATTCTAACTCCATAACTCTATTGGGAGTACATATAATTAGACCCAAATTAAGATAATCATGGGTTTAATTTGGGGATCAAATCCCACTCTTCAGGGCTAAAAAAATAATTCTATCAAGACATGATTACTCTTTCTTTTTCAAATGCCCTATTTTTGTTAGCTAGTGAGGAAAAACTAACAATAAAATATCCATTACTAATAAACCACAAATAATAATCATCAAGAGGCTCCCAGTTCTATTAAATCCTTGAATACAAAAAAAATCAAGGTAGGGCAAGTACCCATTAATTGATAGATCAGGTCATGGTCAAATCTATATAAGATCGTTTCTTCTACTATACTATGCTCAATGACAATCTTTGATCATTATTCAAATTGTGGCAAGTATCCATTGATCCTTTGATGTGTTGATATTTTTCCAACAATCGTAAAGAGCATTTTTACATAGTTTTTTATGGTTCTTTAGTATTTGTTTGAGATTTTTCCTTCAAAAAATCTACAAATGAACTTTATCTATTTAAAATAGAATAAGGAGGTGAGCCCATTGGACCCTCCCAAGGTAGCTTTCTTATCTTTGGTTCTACAGCAACAAAAAATGTTTTGCCTCTAAGGTTGATGCCCTAGTTTTCCCATCTCCAACCGAAGACTCTTTTTCACTCTTATGGATAAACAGGTATTATCCTCTTGGTTATCAAACTTGAATATACATGGAAGGATCATGTATGATGATGGATTTAACATAATATTTACATAAATTTATAGTAAAACAAGAATATCCAAAAATTAGGTTTGTGAAGATTAATTTTGATGGTTTTTCGGGGAAAATTTAGGCATCCTTAAGATATCTATCACGCTACCCAAATTTTCAAAGTCACAATGAGAAATGCAAGCTTTGGTGGACTTACCTCTTTGACCTAGAAATGGATTTCACATAAATTTATGATAGAATAGGTCAGGTCAAAATACCACACTATGATATCAATTAGTAATTGACATTATGCGTCATGTGCTCAACCAGATAAAAGGGAAATTAAATTGAATTTTAATTTGGCCAAAAATTAATGTAGCACTCCCAGCATTAGCTTCAAGTGATAGATTGGTGTATTATCTATTTGGTAATTATAGCAGAGATTAAACAATTTTCTAAATCATAAATAAAAAGAAATGGGATAACTGACATGCCTACATTCATTCAAATATGTAATAAACACGTATATTAAATAAGTGTAAGGAAAGTGTTATTTGTGAATTCAAATAATGTAATGCACAAAAAAGCAACATAACACACAATGATTTTGAAATTTCCAAAGAGCAAAAATTGGAATTTATATTATATATTGTTCTTGATGAGTACATATCAAATCCCAATAGTGTGCCTAGGTCTCATAAAAAAATACAACACAATATTTGTCTTGTTCAAATGATGTAACAAGAGAATGATATTTTTTGTCCTAATTCTAGTGACATGAAAACTCAAAATCCTTAATGCAACTCCTAGAAATGATATTAGGGGGGCTGATTAGACTCTTGAAAATCCTTGCATAAAGGTGAGAAGAAATAAGAAGCAGAAAGCAAAGACCAACAAAGGAAATATAAATGACCTGGACAAAACACTCATAATACCTCTTGCAAAATTTGCTATTCTATTACTTGATGATGATTTTGGCTTTGGATGCTTGTTTTATAATTTGAATTTTCCAATTTGGTTATAGATGTGCATCACATATGTATCCACCTAGAGATCTCTTTACCTTTCATTTTTGGAGTGTGCTACAGCAAAGATCGAAGCTATCACAAGCTATAAAAACTCATGAAGTACTTTTATCTATCCCAAAACAATACCATGTGTTACCAAGGGCCAACATTTTAGCTTCCCTGGTTCTAACTTCCTAAAAAAGAGTTTGTTATTAATTTGACCCTATAGTTGGCTCAACTTCTTTTTCTTTTTCTATGGTGGGCCTAGTGCTAACCTCAAATTTGGTTTCTTTTGTAGTAGGCCTAGTGTTGTCCCCACCTTTATCCTCTTTTAGCAGCCTTACTCCCAATAGACCTATGATTTGACTCCAGACTTCATCGTTGAAGGAGGACATCATTGAGATTTCATATTTCATGCATTGTAGCCTATTAATGTAGCCTTTGGATGAGGAGTCATTTTATTTTACAAAATTTATTATGTTTTGGACTACTTGAGTGAGTTCCTTGAGTTGTTGCACCAATTTTTTACCATATTTATCATCACATTTGAATTCTTCAATTCTTTTGGCTATGAGTTCTTCCATTTTATCTTCAAGGGTAAGTTCTTCAAGTATGATGCAACCATGCTCCTTATCGCCTATATCTTTAGTCCACTCTTCTATGTCTTGGAGGATGTTCTCCCATATGGCTTTTTGCATGTGTAGGCACTCAATTTTTGGAATTATCCTTGACAAACTTGTATATTTATGATATGTCCATAGTTAGCCTTGCACTTTAGGAAAAATAGACTTCAGAGCTAGTACCTTTTGGTCTGCATTTTTTAGCATTGTTCTCAATTATTTTTTCAATTCCATGATATTCACTAGTTCTTTGAATATCTTGGGAAGAGGTCTCACCTCCCCTTCTACTTATTTAATCAGTTCTTGCTTATAATGCTCTATAAAAATAGCACTATCAAACTGTTTCTCAGCATGAGTGTGTAGTCCTTGCTCTTGTAGCTTGTTGACCTCTTCTTGTAGTCTATTTATCTTTGTCGTTAGCCTTTTATTCTCAACCTGTAATTGGCTCATCTCTTACTTCACCTACTTCAATTGAGCACTTTGGGATCTCAACTCTTTTAGATCTTTTTCAATGGCAACAATATTTTGAGAATGAAATGCAAGATCAATTTTCATCATATCTATAGTATATTCTTTCACCTTCATCTCTTTCTTCTTTGGATCAACATAAAATTCCATCACACTTTCAAGTAGGACAATGTAATGGTGACATCTTGACCTCCTTGAGCAATGATTTGCTAAGTCATCAGTTGTTGAGTTTTCTTTTCATCAATTACCTTCTCAATATATGTTATTTGATCCTCTTTTGTAAAACAGAACTGGATGTCGGTCTCTTTCCTTTTGGTCAAGATTACAAAATGAGATGCTTCTGAAGTTGGATCGTATTCTATCCTAGGCTTATTCTATGATGGATAACCAAGAGGTGAAGCATTTTTTAGGACATTTTCTCTTATGATATTCTCAAGACCTTTAACGTGATTGATTTTTTCATGGCGGTTCGATGGATTTTATGTTTTTCATTATTTATTACCAGATGCATACTAGGTGCATCACTCACCAACTTCACTTTATATTAGGGATTGATTAGCATATTTTTATTGGAAATTTGAGTTAATTTGAGGCATTTTATGTTGTCATTGATGTCACATGGATCACATTTGGTTTTGGTGGCCAAAATATTTCATAAATAAGCATTTATGATATTTTGGAAAGCATGGCTATTTACAGGGTTTTTATGAAAACCAAGGCAGGCAAAATAAAAGGTTTTATTTAAAACCATGGTGGGCTTATGTGGAAAGGGCTTTTCTTAAAAGCCAAGGTGGAATTTTGTTTCATCGAAAAAGGACCTCCGGTGATGAAGATATTAAAGTTTAAAGTTTAAGTTTAAATTAATGGAGGGCCGACCTATGTGCAATTAATGGAGGTTGGCATATATATATATATATATATATATATATATATATATATATATATATATATATATATATATATATAAAGGTTTCAATTTATTTCGGAAAGGGGGCATATTATATATCATCGGAAAGCTTATTTCGAGGGCTATTTGACTAACTTATTTAGAAGGAGAAATAAGGTGTGTGTAAAGAGATATTTCTAATTTTGCAAAGGGGTTCCAAAAGTGAAGTTTGCCTTGTTCTTTTTCAAGAGGATTAATTCTTTCATGAGGTGACAAGGTATGCAATATTGTGATTTATTTTATTTTATGGTATAAGTGGTTTTGGGAGTGAAAAGGTTATGCAATGTTTTGATTTATTTTATTTTATGGTACAAGTGGTTTTAGGAGAGATAAGGAAGTTGTGCAATTAAAGGCCTTGGTGATGATTATTGAAAAGTGGAGTAATGTTGATTATTTTATGATCTACTAACCCTTGTGAAGATTGGCAAAAGAATTTTGTGATTGTGGCAGATTTACAAAGAGGTTTTTTCATCTTCATAAAAGGTATGGGCACATTCTCCTATTGATTGTTTATGGTGGTTGATTTCTGAAATATCATTGGAGGGAAAAGGATTGTTTGTGGTTTCCTTTTCGAAAGTGGTTGGTTGAATGCTTCAAGGTTTTCTAATTTGAGAGTTGAGTTTAAACCTTGTTTGATAAGCATAGTTGTTGAAGCCCATTGGTTGTGAAAGAACTTGAGTTAGAAAAGAACATGAGTATCATTGTTATGTGAGATTTGTGGTTGAGCATTGTTGGAAACATTTGAGTTGGTTGATACATACTTGGACTAGGGTTGTGTGAGAAAGAGTTGTCCCTTGTGATGATTGGTTGAGTTGAGTTGATTGAGCCTAGTCAAGTGATGTGTGAAGTGATTGTTCAAGTTCTATGAAATAAACTATTCCATCATTCTATGTTGAGTTGAGATTAAGGTTAGAACATATTGAGTCTCTAACAATTCTCTTTATGGTTCTATAAGACTTGAATTGAGTTGAGGTTGATTTGAGTTGAGAGTGAGATTAGAACATATTGAGTCTCTAACAATTCTCTTTATGCTTCTATGAGTTGATTTGAGTTGAGTTGAGATTGATTTGGGTTGAGAGTGAGTTTAGAACATATTGAGTCTCTAACAATTCTCTTTATGCTTCTATGAGTTGAGTTGAGATTGATTTGGGTTGAGAGTGAGATTAGAACATATTGAGTCTCTAACAATTCTCTTTATGCTTCTATGAAGTTAATTTGAGTTGAGATTGCCATTCATTATTGAGTTCATTTTGAGTACTACTTGAGCATGATTGATTGAGCCTTTGAGAAGGCCTTTGGGATAGATTTGAGGATAGTGTTTGGACAAGTTCTTAGTGAGCTTTTTGGAGCATATTTGGGCAAGTTCTTGGTGAGCTTGCTAGAGCAGATTTGGGCAAGTTCTTTGTGAGCTTGCTAGAGAAGATTTGGGCAAGTTCTTGGTGAGCTTGCTAGAACATATTTGACAAGTTCTGTGTGAGCTTGTTAAGTAGGTTCTGTGTGAGCCTATTGAGCAGGTTCTTAGTGAGCCTATTGATAGAGCTTTGGAGGTGATAGAGTATAGAGGACAGAGTCTCAATGGATAGAGATCCAATAACCAACACAGTTGAAGATAGATCTGAGTGAGGAGTCTTCAAGTGGAGAGAGGTCCACCAATTAGTGCAGCAGAGAGATAGAGTCTTCTAGAAGATCACATAGCCAGAGCAGAAGGGGAAAGAGTTCTCCTATGGAAGAGATCCATAAACTTGAGATTAGGGGATCAACATCTCCTTTGGATAGAGATCCATAAACATTGTAATTGGGAGTGATTCCCAAAGAGATTGATTGAGAAAGTTTTAGTAAAATATTTTCTCCATGGAGTAGCCCACATTGGGTGAACCACGTAAATTATGGTGTCTCTATTGTGTATGGTTTATGTGCATTGCTTTGATTACTACTATTGATATTGCTATCTTTACACAACATAATATTGAATTGGAAGAAAAAGTAAAAAGTGGTCTTATACTGTTCACCCCCTCTCAGTATAAGCTTGTGTTCTTCAATTGGTATCAGAGCGGGTTCCTTTAGAAAGGCTAACAACTTGAGGGAAGATTCTACAAGAACACACATGGCAAAGAAAGGAAAAATAAGAACCATGAGATCTAAGAAGAAAAATGAATCCGATCTTGAAGCTCTAAGAAGGGAAGAAGAAAAATCAGTAAGATGTCTTGAGTGTGGTAAGCTTGGTCACATGGCATTTTATTGTCCACAAAATGGGTATAGCGGCAATAGAGAGGAAATGGAACTTGACTAGATTTTCAAAGATATTGTTTCTCAAAAGGTAGCATTCAAGGTTTCAAAAGAAGAATATTATCCTTGTGGTCAACTCGATCATGTCTCAGGTTATTGCAATGGCTTCAATGATAGTGAAGATGAAATGGAACTCAAGGAAGACAGGCACAATAAAAATAGTGAAGATGAATGCAAGAATAAAAAGAAAAGGAAAACATGTATGAACAAGGTAGGCATGACAAGAAGAGCTTGTATATGGAAGAAGCAATCAGTGCTTCTAGAAGTAATAATGAAAGTCTCTCAGTCAGTGAAAAAGAAGAAGCTCCTACTGAAGATCAAAAGCAGGAATCTCAAGTAAGAATTTATCATGAAGAGAAAAACAGGCACAATTATGATCATGAAGAAAAGAAAGTGTCAGAACAAGATTTTGAAGAAATGAAAAGAGAAAACTCAAGACTAAAGGCTCAAGCACAAGAGGATGAGAAGATAAAGGTAAAGCTCCTACAAGATCTCATTGATCTAAAAATCACGGTTGAAGAGGCAAAGAAAATTGAAGAAGATATGCTTGAACAATTAAAGGTAAGGAAGCAAGAATGTGAAAGATTAGAACATGAAGTTGTTTCCTTAAGGTTGGAAGTGAAAGACTCCAAGGATAAGTTGCACAAGTTTTGGAAAGGTTTCAAAGCACCAAAGGTCCCATATTTCAGGTTTGGGGAATCACACTCAAAAGGAAAGGAAGTTCTAAAATATGAAAGCAAGGAAGCACCTAAGATTTGTGAGGAAAGTTCCAAAGTTCCTATGGCTCCAAATATTCAGTTTGGTTCTTGTTTTGAGATAGGTGAATCAAGTTCAAAGGGAAAATAAATTATTGAAGAGAAAGGCAAGGAAGAAACTAAGGAAGAGGTTTTAGATGCTACAAAGAAGGTTCAAGAATGCAATGCACAAGTTGAAGATGATCATAAGGATAATGGTCAAGAAAGGTATGAGGAACCAAGGCATGAACAAAGGGCTTTTCAAGGATATTGTTTTTCTTGTAATGGATTTGGACACAGGGCTATACATTGCAGGATCCATGGATCAAAGAAGTTTGATTTTGCTAGAAGAAACTTCAAAGGAAGAAGGTATGATTTTCAGGGACATTGCTTCTCATGTAACAGGATTGGTCATAAAGATTTTTAGTGCAAAGGAAATGAGCAACATGGTTTTGGTTTTAGAGCTACACAATTCAGAAGTCATGGTCATAATGGTCATGAAAACAGAGCTTCACAATACAGGGTTCAGGAAAGGAATGGATATGGAAATTATTTCAAGAATAATTTTAGGACATGGGCACCAACCAAAGGCTACAATATCAAGTGTTTTAATTGCAATAACTTTGGGCATATTGCAAGGTGGTGTAGGACTCAATTCCAAACAAGTTCAAGGCAAGAAAGTCAAACAGGTTCTAGACAAGAAGATCAAGTAATTCATCAAGAGAAGGATATCAAAAAAACATGGAAGGAAGTTGATAGAGGAAAGAAACAAAGTGATATGGGAGTAAAAGTACTCCCACCCCAAAATTAATCACCTCAAAAGAAAAATGGGGTGAGGGGGGCTAAGCTTAAGAGTTATATCTTTTAGCCCCATAAGTGTCCCTTTTGCCATTGATGTCAAAGGGGGAGAGATTTGAGTAAGGGGGAGAGTATTGAGTTAGGGGGAGCAGCCTCCAAAGAGAGTATTGAGTTAGGGGGAGCAGCCTCCATAGAGAGTATTGAGTCAGGGGGAGCAACTTTGATTCTCAGAGATGGTTTTTGTAGTGATTGTGGTGTTTGCATTAGAGGTGTTGCCATCAATGACAAAGGGGGAGATTGTTGGAAATTTGAGTTAATTTGAGATATTTTATGTTGTCATTGATGTCACATGGATCACATTTAGTTTTGGTGGCCAAAATATTTCATAAATAAGCATTTATGATATTTTGGAAAGCATGGCTATTTATAGGGTTTTTATGAAAACCAAGGCAGGCAAAATAAAAGGTTTTATTTAAAACCATGGTGGGCTTATGTGGAAAGGGATTTTCTTAAAAGCCAAGGTGGAATTTTGTTTCATCGAAAAAGGACCTCCGATGATGAAGATATTAAAGTTTAAAGTTTAAGTTTAAATTAATGGAGGGCCGACCTATGTGCAATTAATGGAGGTTGGCATATATATGTAAAGGTTTCAATTTATTTTGGAAAGGGGGCATATTATATATCGTCGGAAAGATTATTTTGAGGGCTATTTGACTAACTTATTTAGAAGGAGAAATAAGGTGTGTGTAAAGAGATATTTCTGATTTTGCAAAGGGGTTCCAAAAGTGAAGTTTGCCTTGTTCTTTTTCAAGAGGATTAATTCTTTCATGAGGTGACAAGGTATGCAATATTGTGATTTATTTTATTTTATGGTATAAGTGGTTTTGGGAGTGAAAAGGTTATGCAATGTTTTGATTTATTTTATTTTATGGTACAAGTGGTTTTAGGAGAGATAAGGAAGTTGTGCAATTAAAGGCCTTGGTGATGATTATTGAAAAGTGGAGTAATGTTGATTATTTTGTGATCTACTAACCCTTGTGAAGATTGGCAAAAGAATTTTGTGATTGTGGCAGATTTACAAAGAGGTTTTTTCATCTTCATAAAAGGTATGGGCACATTCTCCTATTGATTATTTATGGTGGTTGATTTCTGAAATATCATTGGAGAGAAAAGGATTGATTGTGGTTTCCTTTTCGAAAGTGGTTGGTTGAATGCTTCAAGGTTTTCTAGTTTGAGAGTTGAGTTTAAACCTTGTTTTATAAGCATAGTTGTTGAAGCCCATTGGTTGTGAAAGAACTTGAGTTAGAAAAGAACATGAGTATCATTGTTATGTGAGATTTGTGGTTGAGCATTGTTGGAAACATTTGAGTTGGTTGATACATACTTGGACTAGGGTTGTGTGAGAAAGAGTTGTCCCTTGTGATGATTGGTTGAGTTGAGTTGATTGAGCCTAGTCAAGTGATGTGTGAAGTGATTGTTCAAGTTCTATGAAACAAACTATTCCATCATTCTATGTTGAGTTGAGATTAAGGTTAGAACATATTGAGTCTCTAACAATTCTCTTTATGGTTCTATAAGACTTGAATTGAGTTGAGGTTGATTTGAGTTGAGAGTGAGATTAGAACATATTGAGTCTCTAACAATTCTCTTTATGCTTCTATGAGTTGATTTGAGTTGAGTTGAGATTGATTTGGGTTGAGAGTGAGTTTAGAACATATTGAGTCTCTAAAAATTCTCTTTATGCTTCTATGAGTTGAGTTGAGATTGATTTGGGTTGAGAGTGAGATTAGAACATATTGAGTCTCTAAACAATTCTCTTTATGCTTCTATGAAGTTAATTTGAGTTGAGATTGCCATTCATTGTTGAGTTCATTTTGAGTACTACTTGAGCATGATTGATTGAGCCTTTGAGAAGGCCTTTGGGACAGATTTGAGGATAGTGTTTGGACAAGTTCTTAGTGAGCTTGTTAGAGCAGATTTGGGCAAGTTCTTGGTGAGCTTGCTAGAGCATATTTGGGCAAGTTCTTGGTGAGCTTGCTAGCGTAGATTTGGACAAGTTCTGTGTGAGCTTGTTAAGCAGGTTCTGTGTGAGCCTATTGAGTAGGTTCTTAGTGAGCCTATTGATAGAGCTTTGGAGGTGATAGAGTACAGAGGATAGAGTCTCAGTGGATAGAGATCCAGCAGCCAACACAGTTGAAGACAGATCTGAGTGAGGAGTCTTCAAGTGGAGAGAGGTCCACCAATTAGTGCAATAGAGAGACAGAGTCTTCTAGAAGATCACATAGCCAGAGCAGAAGGGGAAAGAGTTCTCCTATGGAAGAGATCCACGAACTTGAGATTAGGGGATCAACATCTCCTTTGGATAGAGATCCATAAACATTGTAATTGGGAGTGATTCCCAAAGATATTGATTGAGAAAGTTTTAGTAAAATATTTTCTCCGTGGAGTAGCCCACATTGGGTGAACCACGTAAATTGTGGTGTCTCTATTGTGTATGGTTTTTGTGCATTGCTTTGATTACTGCTATTGATACTGCTATCTTTACACAACATAATATTGAATTGGAAGAAAAAGTAAAAAGTGGTCTTATACTGTTCACCCCCCTCTCAGTATAAGCTTGTGTTCTTAAATATTTTATCTCCTTAATATTTTTAGGCTTTGTTTGAGAGGTAATAATGGCTAGCCCTTTACATTTTTTAGCTTTTGACACATATCTTGAAATAGATTACTCCTAAGATTGTTCTTGAGAAGGTTGTTTGATTTTTTGAAAACCTCCTTCTACATACTGGACTTCCTAAATGACTACTTTGAACTATTTTGAATCCTTTTTATCACTTGGAGGAAGGGATCTTCAAACTCATCAGTTTGATCTATAGGGACTAGTGGGGTAGCAAATTCCATACTACTCATTCTAAGCATGTTGAGTTTAGACTTATACCTTCTAACCTCTTCTATTTGTATAAAGGGTCTTTATTTTATCTTCTAGACATCTACCAAATTTTTTATATTCATCATAGCTATCTGCATGGTGTCTTCAAAGAGTTCTTATTCATGCTGCATATGCAATTTCATTACCTTTTTTATATCTTTGTCATAATATCCCTTTGGATCATAAGCCCTTCAAGTAATTTCAACAAATCCCTAATCATCCATTCTCTAGATGGCTTTGAGAAGGCTATAATAACCTTTGTAAATATAATATCCTAGACAAAAAGGTAATTTGATCCATGGAACACTCGACTTCCTTCTGTTAGCTCTCATTTTTGCTTCCTTAGTTATCTACTTAGCAATATCTAGTGCAATTATGGACCTGGGGTAGTATTTTGGGAGTGCTTTTGGAGGTAATTTGGCTTCATATAGCTTGATGTACATAAATTCTTATATAAAAAGAAATCTCCTACCTTATTTTAGCAAAAAATAAACCACTCCAGTATTGATTTTGGGTGGCTCTTGACCACATAACTGATGGTGAGTGACTGACAAAAATCTTCCAAAGAACTCACTATAACTAGACCAACCTTCATGAATCCAAGTAAGCCTTTCCCGTGTTGAGCAAGGTGCAGCAAAAGAATTGCAAAAGTATTGTCATTGTTGTCAACACAGTCAGATTGATGCAGTTGATGCAGTTCAGAGGTCAGTCAGATCAAGTGCAAAAAGTTTCAAGGAAAACAGAAGTGACCCAGATTCAAAAAATGGCAAAAAGAGACAAGGAAGAAAACTGTCGCGATATCGCGACATGTTTTCTGTCACGATTTCGCGACATGGTCGAGGAGAGAGAAGGCGCAGCCGAAAATGTCACGATTTCGTGACATGTCAAGTTTTCACTGAGGAGAGAGAAAATGTGTCGCGATATCGCGACAAAAAGTAGGAGAGAGAAAATGCACGCCAAATTGTCACGATTTCGCGACATGATCGAGGAGAGAGAAGATGCGAGCAAAACGTCGTGATTTCGTGACATGTCGTAGAGAAGGAAACAAAGGTGTAGCGATATCGCTACATGTTGAAATGAAAGGAAACAAAGGTGTAGCGATATCGCTGCATGATGAAAATACATGAAACTAAGGTGTAGCGATTTCGCTACATGTTGAAACAAGAAGAAAATAAGGTGTAGCGATGGCGCTACATGTTGGAATAAGGGGAAACTAAGGTGTAGCGATTTCGCTACTAGTCAAAAGTGTAGATCTGAAAGATGCAGCATTGATATTACAAGTTAAAATTTCATAAAAAAAGACAAGGCAAAAAGTTGTAGCGATTTCGCTACTGCATGGAGAAAGAGCGTACGGATTCCAGAAGTGTCACGATTTCGCGACAAGCAGGATGATGACGTAAGCAAGAGCCAGAAGCATCGCGATTTCATGACATGTTCCATTTTCACTGTTGCGGCAAAGAAAAGTGTACGAAAGCGAAAGTGTCACGATTTCACGACAGATGATGCTTCCAAAGTGTCACGATTTCATGACAGGATGAAAGGAAAAGTGTACTGGAAGCCGGAAGTGTCACGATTTCACGACAAGCAGGATGATGACGTCAGCAAAGTTGAAAAGTGTCACGATTTCGCGACAGGATGAAAGGAAAGCTGCTGGAAGCCGAAAGCGTCGCGATTTCGCGACAGCATTGAGGATGACGTCAACAAAAGCTCAAAGTGTCGCGATATCGCGACAAGATGCAGGGAAAGCTTCCGAGGGCCAAAACGGTCATGATTTCGTGACAACTTTCAGGGTGACGTCAGCAGAAGTCAAAAGTGTCGCGATATCGCGACAGTAACAGTCTGGCAGATAAAACCCGCAGGAACATGCAAGGTGACACGTGTCAAAAAAGTAGACAGGAAAATCATGCAGCCAGTTACGTAAAAAGTAACTGAAGTCAGACAGACAGTTAATTGTTGACAGGTGTTGGTCATGCATTGCAAAAGACAAACATGCATAATTTAAACGCATTCGAAAAGCCAAATTTGAAGGATAATAAACGCATTCGAAAAGCCGAATTTGAAGGATAATAAAAGCATTCGAAAGGTCGAATTTGCAGGCATTCGAAAAGACGTATTTGAAGCATACAAAAAAGCCGAACATGAAGAATCGAAAAGCTTTCACAGAATCATACATGGAGTTTCAAAAAAGCATTCGAAAAGCCGTATTTGAAGAAATCGAACAGTCAAAGTACATGAAACAAAATTGCCGTATTGCATGGTTTCCGAAAGACGTATTGCAGGGTTTCGAATAGTCGAAGTGCATGGAACCGAACAACCGTATTGCATGGATTCGAACAGTCAGAGTATGTGATTCGATTGCATGCAGATTGAAAGGTTATAAATGAATAACCGTACAGAGAATAAAGTTGTTGTTGTTAGAGAGAAATTGCTGTAAAAGGAGAGTTAGAAAAGTATCAAGAGAAAAATAAGCAGAGCCGTGAGAGTGTGCAGAGTTGAGTTAATTGCGCACTCACCAGTGGTCGTGCATAAAGTGAAGACATTTTTATGTCATTCAAAATTTATCATAATTGCAGTCCAAGTTGGTGCTTGGTACTAGGAGTTGGTGCTCCATCTGTTGCAGCAAAAAATTACAGGGGTTGGTGCTCCTTCCAGTTGGTGCTGGTAAAGTGTTTGTAAAATTGATTTTGCAAAGACTGGATTTGGATTGGAGTCCAAGCAGTCATTTTTGAGGAGTAGCCAAATTGGTGAACCTCGTTATATTGAGTGTTGTGGTTTGCTCTCTTGTTCAAGTTTTTTTTATTCTCTTTATTTCATATTAAATGTTGTAGATATAAAAATTTAATAGCTACACCGATTCACCCCCCTCTCAAGTGTCATTGTGTAAACATCAATTGGTATCGTAGCACAGTGTTCCTTGTACAAGCTTAATCAGCCTAAGGAGATCTTGGAAGAAACAATGGCAGGTGGTGAAGGATTTTCATCCAACAAAGCTCCGTTATTTGATGGAACAAATTACACCTTCTGGAAACTCAGAATGCAAACATATCTGAGTGCATTGGGATACGATATTTGGAATTCTGTAGATAGTGGATACACAGCACCCACTACCCCTCCAACAGACATCGCTGAGAAAAAGAAATTTGAAAACAACTCCAAAGCCAAGAATGCCATAATGTGTGGGCTTGTTGACAAGTGAACTAATAAGAGTCATGAGTTGTAAATCAGCAAAGGACATGTGGGATAAATTGAAGAGCATCCATGAAGGAGACAGTAAGATTAAGGAAGCAAAACTGCAAACTCATCGAGCACAGTTCGAAGCACTGCAAATGAAGGAAGATGAAAACATAGAAATTTATATGCTGAGAGTCAACGGAATTATTAATGCAATCAGAGGACTTGGTGAAGAAATTGATGATGCAGCTTGTGGTGAAAAAGGTTCTCGTAACACTTCACAAAAGATTTAACTCCAAAGTCTCTCGCAATAGAAGAGGCAAAAGATCTAAACGACTTCAAAGATGGATGAGTTGCATGGTTCCCCGACAAAGATATGAAATGAGAATAGGACAAACCAAGTCTCACAGATAGAGAAGCAGCTTTTAAAGCACACAAGAATGTAAAAGCTGAATATGAATCTGAGGATGAAGGAACACTGGATGAAACAGAAGCCAATTTTGTTCGAAAACTCACAAAAGGAAAAGGAAAATATAGAGGGAAGCTACCTTTTAAATGCTTCAATTGTGGAGGAGTCGGTCATTTTGCAGCCAAATGTCCAATGCAGGAGAAAACCAAAAATGGTGAAGGGTCACACCAAGAAAAAGGTGACTGGAAGAAGAAACAAAATTTCAGAAAGAATAACTTCAAGAAGAAAAGCTTCATAACCAAGAATGTCAACAGTTCTGAAGAAAGCACAGATGAGGAGTCTGAAGAAGAAGGAGGTGAAGCTCTGTTCATGGCACTTGAAGAAGAAAGAACAGAGGAAAATCAGGAAGGTGATGAAAATTCCAAGGATGAAGTTGAAGTGTATTTGGAAGGAGAATTGGTTGCCGCACTTGAAGAGTTGAGTGCAGAAAGGAAGAAGAATAAAAATTTTTCAAAGAAATTAGAGAATGCCACGGACATAATAAACAATCTAAAAATACGGACAGAGGAATTCAAGAAAATGTCCGAAGTTCTTGATGAACAATTAACTCAGTAAAGACAGTTGAATGTAGCAAGCTAGAGGAAGACATCCTTAAGTTAAGGATGCAGCTAGAGGAGATGAATAGAAAATTGAACTGTTTTCATAAGTTTGAAGAAAGTACTGTAAAGCTGGATAAAATGTTAAATAACCAAAGGCCTTCTCGCATCAAATTTGGTTTAGGCTTTGATGAAGGAGAATCTTCAAAGGATTCAAAGAACTTGAATATAGAACCCACAAAGAAAGAAGAAAAGATCATGGTTGAACCAAAAAACAAAATAATGCAAAAGAAAATAATAATGTCATATTCAAGAAGAATACTGACAAAGATGGATTCACAAAATTCACACATCCGAGGAGGAGAAGAGTCATGGAACCTACTTCAAACTGGCAAAGACCGGCACCCAGATTTAATCATGCATTTTCTGGTTATTGTTTTAAATGCAATGCTTATGGCCATAAAATTTCAGATTGCGTGCATAATGTATCTCAAAGGAATTTTACCAGCAGTAATGTTTTTTCTCCTTTAATGAATTATGCAGTTGAATGTTATAATTGTCATAATTTTGGACATATTGCTAGAAACTACAGAAGCACTTTTTCATCAAATAATTATCAGGGCAGAAAATCTCAGCTAAGTGGGTTGAAACAAAACCAGAAATTTCCTGTAAAACAGGCACATGCTAATGAAAGGACAAAGGCAAAACAAATAGCAAAATCTGCTATCAAACCAGAATGGAAAGAAAAGGAATCTTTGATTGTCCAGACTGCTTTTAAAGCTCAGAACAAATCAGCACCTTGGATACTTGACAGTGGTTGTTCCAACCACATGACAAGTGACAAGCAAAAGTTTGAGAATTTACAGAATTATGAAGGTGGTTCTGTGAAATTTGGAAATAATGATGGAGCAAAGATTGTTGGAAATGGATCAGTCAAGATTAGTGATGGCAATATAAAATCAAAATAAGTCTTCTTTGTAATTGGCCCGAAGCATAACTTGCTAAGTGTAAGTCAAATATGTGACAGAGGTCATGATGTAATCTTCAAGAAGGAGGGTCATGAAGTAAGAAAGACAAAAAATGGAAAGTTAATAGCCACTCGGACCGAGAACTTCAAGAAATCAGTATACACTTTCGTAAACCGTAGAAGGAACATGCTTGATGGGACAGAAGATGAAAACCGGCTATGGCACAAGAGGCTTGGGCATATTAGTTTTGACAATCTGGCAAAAATCAGTTCAAAAAGAGCAGCTTAGAGACATACCAAACATTGGCAAACCCGTAAATAGCATCTCGTGAGTCATGCCAAAAGGGAAAACAAACCAGAGCCACTTTCAAAGCAAAAGAATACTTCACTAGCAAGCCATTAGAACTAATTCACACCGATCTATGTGGACCCATGAGAACCGAAAGCATAAATGGACACAAATATTTTATGTCGTGTATAGATGACTACTCAAGAATGACATGGGTACTATTTCTGAAACTCAAGTCAGAAGCCTTTGAAATGTTTAAAACCTTCAAAAATCTTGTTGAAAATCAATCAAAAAAAAGAATTAAATGCCTAAGATCATACAAGGGAGGAGAGTTTATCTCCGAAGAATTTGTAGAATACCGTCAAAAACATGGGATAAGAAGACAGCTTTAGCAGCCTAGGACACCTCAACAGAATGGTGTTGTAGAAAGGAAGAATAGAACAAAGGCAGAAATGGCAAGGACAATGTCGCGTAAAAACAAAATAGCCGATGTATTTTGGAAAGAGGCAGCTCATACTGCAGCTTACATTCAAAACAAGTGCATGCCGAGACCACATGAAAGCAAAACAAGCTTATGAGTTGTGGTTTGGCGTAAAGGCAACCGCAAGACATTTCAAAATATTTGGCAAGCAAGTGCTACATAAAACGGACTCGAAGATAACCTTGGTAAATTTGAAGATAGAGCCGATGAAGGTATCTTTCTCGCTACTCAACAAAAAGCAAGGCATACACATGTTACAACAAGAAGTTGAAGAAAATTGTTGAAAGTGCTGATGTAAAAGTTGATGAAGGTAGAGAACAAGAAACTACTTATCAAGAAAACTACCCTATGTATGAAGAAGTCATTGAAGGTGATGATGAAAAAGAAACAGAGAAGAATCGTAAAATTGATCCAGATAGTGTAAAAACCGAATCTGAAGAAGAAGAAAACAGGAAATTTAAAACAGGCAATCAGCGTAAAAATCATCCAAGTGAACAGATTATTGGGGATCCCACAGATGGTATTCAAACAAGAAGAACAAGAAGTGAGGAACTATTCTCTCGTTATCTAGTATTGAACCTAAAAATGTTGTCAAGCAAGCACTGATGAAAGTTGGATGAAGGCAATCAATGAAGAACTAGATCAGATAGAGAAAAACAATACCTGGGAATTAGTACCTAGACCAACAAATAAAAACATAATTGGTACTAAATGGGTTTTTAGAAATAAATTGAATGAAGATGGGCAAGTTGTCAGAAATAAGGCAAGATTAGTATGTAAAGGCTATGCTCAAGTTGAAGGCATTGATTTTGAAGAAACTTTTGCACCGGTAGCCAGACTAGAGGCAATCAGGATGTTTCTGGCATTAGCAGTTCATAAAAACTTCAAAGTATATCAAATGGATGTAAAATCAGCATTTTTGAATGGAAAACTGGAAGAAGAGGTTTACATTGAACAACCCGATGGCTTTCAACTTGGTGAAAATCCAGATTTTGTTTGCAGGTTAAAGAAAGCTTTATATGGATTAAAACAGGCACCCAGAGCATGGTATGCAAGGCTGGATAATTATCTAATTAAACAAGGGTTTAAGAAAGGTTTGGTGGATAGCAACTTATATGTCAAAACAGAGAAGGGTCATCTTATTGTTCTTGTTGTTTATGTAGATGACATAATATTTGGCAAGAAGATGGATGAATACCGCAAAGACATATCAATTAAAATGAAAAAAGAATTTGAGATGTCAATGATTGGTGAACTTTCTTATTTCTTAGGATTGCAGGTCAATCAAAATGAAAAAGGCATTTTTATTTCTCAAGTTAAATATGTAAAAGAAATGCTGAAAAAGTTCACAATGGAAGACAGGAACCGGTCAAGACTCCCATGACAACAAGTCGCAAGTTGAGCAAGGATGATAAATCCCCGGATGTAGATCAAACAATGTACAAGTCTATGATTGGAAGCCTGTTGTATTTAACAACCACTAGACCAGATATATTACAAGCAGTATGTATGGTTGCAAGATTTCAGGCCAGCCCCAAAGAAACTCATGTAACAGCTCGTAAAGAGGATTTTCAGATATCTCAAGGGCACTATGGATTATGGGTTGTGGTACCCAAAAGGTAAAGATTTCACTTTGATTTCATATTCTGATGTTGATTGGGCAGGATGTATTGATGATAGAAAGAGCACAAGTGGAGGAGCATTTTATCTTGGTGACAGGTTGGTAGCATGGCACAAGAAGAAACAAGAATCAGGATCTCTATCCACCGCAGAGGCAGAATACATTGCAAGCAACAACATGTCGTACTCGGATATTATGGATGAGACAAACGTTGAAAGATCTTGGTATTCATTTCAATGAACCAATTTCAATTAAGTGTGATAACACTAGTGCTATCAACATATCCAAGAATCCAAGAATGCATTCAAGAACCAAACATATTGCAATCCGATATCATTTCTTGAAGGATAAAGTTGCAGAAGGAGAGGTTAAATTGGATTTTGTTCCAACTACAGAGCAAGTAGCCGATATATTCACAAAACCTTTGCCTAAGGAAGTGTTTGAATACCTTCGGAAGAAGTTGGGAGTAGTCACACCACCCAAGCACTGACTAGCTATGGGAAACACATTCTCAGGGGGAGCATTCAAACTTTTTAAGTCTGAGAATGTTGTGCATAGACTCGTGGGGAGTCTACAAGCAGCCCTTTGGTATTATTGGCAAAGGGGGAGAAGAAATTAAGCAAGGTTGCAGTGTGTTGCCAACAATTCCAAAGGGGGAGATTGTTGAGCAAGGTGCAGCAAAAGAATTGCAAAAGTATTGTCATTGTTGTCAACACAGTCAGATTGATGCAGTTGATGCAGTTCAGAGGTCAGTCAGATCAAGTGCAAAAAGTTTCAAGGAAAACAGAAGTGACCCAGATTCAAAAAATGGCAAAAAGAGACAAGGAAGAAAACTGTCGCGATATCGCGACATGTTTTCTGTCGCGATTTCGCGACATGGTCGAGGAGAGAGAAGGCGCAGCCGAAAATGTCGCGATTTCGCGACATGTCAAGTTTTCACTGAGGAGAGAGAAAATGTGTCGCGATATCGCGACAAAAAGTAGGAGAGAGAAAATGCACGCCAAATTGTCGCGATTTCGCGACATGATCGAGGAGAGAGAAGATGCGAGCAAAACTGTCGCGATTTCGCGACATGCTGGCAGAGAAGGAAACAAAGGTGTAGCGATATCGCTACATGTTGAAATGAAAGGAAACAAAGGTGTAGCGATATCGCTGCATGATGAAAATACATGAAACTAAGGTGTAGCGATTTCGCTACATGTTGAAACAAGAAGAAAATAAGGTGTAGCGATGGCGCTACATGTTGGAATAAGGGGAAACTAAGGTGTAGCGATTTCGCTACTAGTCAAAAGTGTAGATCTGAAAGATGCAGCATTGATATTACAAGTTAAAATTTCATAAAAAAAAGACAAGGCAAAAAGTTGTAGCGATTTCGCTACTGCATGGAGAAAGAGCGTACGGATTCCAGAAGTGTCGCGATTTCGCGACAAGCAGGATGATGACGTAAGCAAGAGCCAGAAGCGTCGCGATTTCGTGAAGCATTTTCCCGGAGTTGGCAAGAGAGGAGTTGTACGAAAGAAGTGTCGCGATTTCGCGACATGTGTCCATTTGCCGCAAAGAAAAGTGAAGCCGAAGTGTCACGATTTCGCGACAAGCGGATGATGACGTCAAAAAGTTGAAAAGTGTCACGATTTCGCGACAGGATGAAAGGAAAGCCGGAAGCCGAAAGCGTCACGATTTCGCGAAAGCATTGAGGATGACGTCAGCAAAAGCTCAAAGTGTCGCGATATCGCGACAAGATGCAGGGAAAGCTTCCGAGGGCCAAAACGGTCACGATTTCGCGACAACTTTCAGGGTGACGTCAGCATAAGTCAAAAGTGTCGCGATATCGCGACAGTAATAACCTGGCAGATAAAACCCGCAGCAACATGCAAGGTGACACGTGTCGAAAAAGCAGACAGGAAAATCATGCAGCCAGTTACGTAAAAAGTAACTGAAGTCAGACAGACAGTTAATTGTTGACAGGTGTTGGTCATGCATTGCAAAAGACAAACATGCATAATTTAAACGCATTCGAAAAGCCGAATTTGAAGGATAATAAACGCATTCGAAAAGCCGAATTTGAAGGATAATAAAAGCATTCGAAAGGTCGAATTTGCAGGCATTCGAAAAGACGTATTTGAAGCATACAGAAAAGCCGAACATGAAGAATCGAAAAGCTTTCGTAGAATCATACATGGAGTTTCGAAAAAGCATTCGAAAAGCCGTATTTGAAGAAATCGAACAGTCAAAGTACATGAAACAAAATTGCCGTATTGCATGGTTTTCGAAAGACGTATTGCAGGGTTTCGAATAGTCGAAGTGCATGGAACCGAACAGCCGTATTGCATGGATTCGAACAGTCAGAGTATGTGATTCGATTGCATGCAGATTGAAAGGTTATAAATGAATAACCGTACAGAGAATAAAGTTGCTGCTGTTAGAGAGAAATTGCTGTAAAAGGAGAGTTAGAAAAGAATCAAGAGAAAAATAAGCAGAGCCGTGAGAGTGTGCAGAGTTGAGTTAATTGCAGACAGACCAGTCAGGGTCGTGCATAAAGTGAAGACATTTTTATGTCATTCAAAATTTATCATAATTGCAGTCCAAGTTGGTGCTTGGTACTAGGAGTTGGTGCTCCATCTGTTGCAGCATAAAATTACAGGGGTTGGTGCTCCTTCCAGTTGGTGCTGGTAAAGTGTTTGTAAAATTGATTTTGCAAAGACCCGGATTTGGATTGGAGTCCAAGCAGTCATTTTTGAGGAGTAGCCAAATTGGTGAACCTCGTTATATTGAGTGTTGTGGTTTGCTCTCTTGTTCAAGTTTTTTTTTTTCTCTTTATTTCATATTAAATGCTGTAGATATAAAAATTTAATAGCTACACTGATTCACCCCCCCCTCTCAGTGTCATTGTGTAAACATCATCCTGGACCAACTCTATGTATACTCCTCCTAAGGCTTGAATTGTCTGTTCATCTAATTGTCCTACAATAATATGGATGAGAAAGGAGTAATACATGAATTCTAGCATCATTTCTCTTTGTTCTTTTATGGCCTCCTATAGTGCGGTGAGTTGTCTATGTAAATTTTCTTCTATAATATTTTCCTAGATACATAGGTATTTCTCACCTCTTATTCAATCGCATGGCTATGTACATTACCTCCCTTTTAACATTATCAAGGTCTCTTATCTCCAATACAATGTTGATCATGTCGATGTAGTCTTTGGCCCAATTTCTAAGGGTAACTTTCTAAATTGGGAACTTATAAGACACTTTATAGTTGAAACCAAACATTTTAGAATAAAACGTGGTATTAAGCATGAAGGAAGACTATAATAAAATTACCTTGGCATTTAGTCCTAACCTCACTGTGGAGATTTTGAAGACTTTTCAAATTGATTCCTTTGTAATTCTAAAGACCTAATTTTGGTGATTGAGGATGGCCTTGGATTCTAGATCGTATGTCATTGCCAACCAAGATAGGATATCAGATGAATGGTAAACCTTGGGGTAGATAAGCTTTCCAAGATTGTTGTTCCACTTATTATAGAAAGGACTATCATCATATTTGTCTCTCTTCTCTCTCTTGAAGAGATATTTCAATAATGTTTGGTGTCACCTGCAATATTCCTGTGTGTGTTTGAAATAATAGATAGTTGTATCTTTGAACTCTTGCCTCTATTCTTTAGTATAATTCGATTGGGCCCCAACTATGCCAATACATCCTTTTTTTCTTCTTAATCAATTTACTAGAGAGTTGTTCATATAGGTAGACCTCAAAAACTTTCAAGACTCTATATGTGATCTTAGAGTCAGATGATTTAGGTGTGCTAGGGGATGCCATGACTTGGATTATTCCAAGAACTATAATACTTCTCTACGTATGAATCCTTAACTTCTTTGGACTCTTGATAGCACTAGTAATGGTAGCCTCTTCACTTTATAAGTATGATATTTAAATTGGTATGGGTGATATAGTATTGCATGCATTCTTTTAATTATTATTTCAACCACCACCTTTAAACAAGTCCATTGTAATCCTACCCACTTTGGCCTTTGTAACGATTACAACGGTATTGTTATAAAATCCCAATTCCATGATTGGTCTATAAAATCTTGCTATTATGCATACCCAACTCTCATTGGTGCCACATAAATTGCACTCTCCTAGGACAACCACCTTCGAGATCTCCATAAGCACTTTTTTTATTTCATCATGCCTTGAAGGAATACGCACATGTATTGAGCCATCACTTGGTCTCATTATTTTCTTCATTCTTTGATCCCTATTGAAAACCATGTCATCCATATGTCACATCTGTTAGATCTCAAATTGCTTTCTTTGGGTGAACCTAAAACTTTTATCGATATGTCATTGATGAGATGCATACCGTTAATCTCCATGATAAGATCTAACTTTTCTATTGGGGTCCATCACTCGTAAGCCAGTGCTATCATTTATGAATCAACAATGAGAGCTTATTATCAATGATAAAAGATAACATGTTTTTATCTTGTACTATCATCCTTTGGCTCGTGGGACCACTGATGGATTAGCAATGAAGACCTTGCATCAACGATGGGGGAAGACCTTATCAAATTGGTGACCCGAGGGAAGGACTTAGTATTAAATATCTTTAATGATGAAATAATTTTATCTCATGAGAATAAGGAATATGATTTATATGATAAAGCACTCTCATCGCTCATCAATTTAGGCCACCACTGATCATCCTACACCATCGCTGATGAATTGGTGATGAAGGCTTTGTATGGGTGATAAGAGATCCTAAGCATATTGAGAGTTAAGACCTAGGGGCTTTATAACTTTATGTTACTCAAAGGACTTGGTGGGGCTCAATTAACATTGTTGTTGATTAGCCAGCATCATCACTGATGTATCAGTGATGAAAGCTTTGCAATGGTGATGGGGGATGTTCCTTCAAGGACCTTAGGAACTTGTATGATTTATATTGATATGAGACCATGGTGAAGATATTTAGGAAAATTTCAGGTTAGGGCTTAAGGAAAACATATTCAAACATTGATTTTTGAACCTTCGAGACCTAATATGATACTTAGAACTTAGGAGCGATCGTGGAAGGGAAATGTATTTTGAATGATATCTATACCCTTAAGTCATAATGGTACGCTTAATGGGTGGACTAGCACCATTGCTAATTAATTGGAGTTATCATTGATGCATGAGAAACAAAGGCTCTTCATCAACGATCAGTGAGAACTCATTATTGTTTGACTGGATTTATCACTGTTTGATCATTATGATCACTTATTGACTAGTGATGGTGGTTCATAATCAGTGATAAAGAGGACTTTTCACCTTTCTTAGTTAGCACTATCATCGATAGCTTAGCACCATTGTGATAAATTAATGATAAAATATAGTGATCAGTGATGAATATTGAGGACTTAGATTTTATGAATTTTGGGGGACTAACCTTAGAACTAAACCCATGATAAAGACTTTGGTGATGACATAGATTTCAGATACATGCAAAAATGGCAAAAATCTTAGGAAAATATTAAAGCAATGATATAAGGACTTAATGATAACTTGCAAAAGGGATTTTATGGACTAATGATTTAGGCGGTGGAAATGTTAAGTGGAGAAATATTTAGACCTTTAGAGTTAGAATGAAAATTGGTAGGTTTAATGAAATGATAAGGGGATGAATAATGAGATGGGAAGGATTGCATAAATGAAATGGAAAACAGAATCGGGTGATGGAAGGGGGTTATAAACCTTGAAAATGTTCTTTGAAAATATAAGGACAAGGACTATAACATGGACTTTTTATGACTATAAGGAATATTAGGACTAAAGTTCTCATTGTAACTTATTAAAAGGGCCTTCAGAATTTTAATAATCCCATGACTCATAAAAATGACCGGGACCTTCTAAAATCACCTAGACTTTAGATCTTGATATACTTTGAAAAATTAGGGGTATTTTGCAACCCAACACAAGCTCTAACTAGGATAGGAGACATAAGTGACTTTTAAGGGTTATGCATTCTCTTGAGAGCTCCAGAATATTTTTGTTGAACACATGGATGCATACTAGACTTTCCTAATCACCTAAGATAATCAAATTAGACTCATGATATTTATATGTATCTCACTCATTAATAAAATGAGTAACTTGAAAGATAAAATTTGACTTCACCTAATCACCTATTAATGAATTCGAGCAACCATGATGAAAATAATGTTGTATACCTAATCACCTAAGACTTATAAACTGAAAATCTATTGTGACGGATTGCTTCAAATACATTCCTCTACCTAGTCACCTAAAAGACTCGATGAACTTCCTTAATCACCTAAAATGATAAACTTTTTTTTGAAATATTTGTTGCATATTTTCAACCTCTTCCACCCTCATGATGAGAGTTGAAAGTCTTCAAATGCTGGCCATTGACAAGTATGGATAATATTTCACCTCTCATATGCTGTAACCTATAGGTGTGCTGGCCTATATTTTGAGCAACTTGGTAAGGACCTAGCCATTTAGGTTCAAACTTCTCTTTTTCACCTTATCTTTCATTTTTGGGATCCCAATATAACACTACATCTCCTTCTATAAATGGTACTTATTTTGCTCTTTTATTGAATAAATGGGTTGTCATAAGAGTTTCTTGAGTCATCCTTACCAGGTCTTCTCTCCTATTCTCTTCTAGATCAACATTCTGGTCTAACCTTCTTTGTAAATTATTAGGCTTTTCATGATCTTAATGGAGCCAACATACCAATTTTGATGCCTTTTAGAGCAGCCCATATGTTATCACCAACCAAAATTCCAAGAATGAATTTGAGCTAATGATGATGGATGGTAAATAATTACCCATTATCATGAATGGGACTTACCTAAAAAAGTATCCATAAATAAATAAAAAAATGATGAGTAGATATATATATATATATATATATATATATATCTTTTCAACTTAACCTTTTGTGAGCATCATTGTTTACAAGGAAATGGGTTACTAAGTGGATGAATCATATAACATAGACATAATGTGAGGGACATCCAACAAAAATAAGGGTTTGACTAAGATGTCAAAAAAAATGTACAATATTAGGCTAATATAGAATTATGATAGCCCACATAAGATAAGTATGAAGCTCACACAGTAGGAGATCATCATGTTCTAGCAAGGCCCGTGTAAGAGATTTCCAAATCAAGCTTAAGTGATATGGGCAAGGATTGGATGGCACCATGTGATGTTAATGTAGGATGATGATAACCACACAATATTTCTAGATAATACCTCCAGTAGGTATGGATACCCATAGGCTAGAGCTCATGGGTGAAGCCACCATAAGTTTTAGTTCATACTTACTCATGTCATGGTTATGCAGGAGACTACTCAAGGAAGTTATTTGGTGGAGATTAAAAACTGACAGGATAAACTTAGGACTATGCTTACACCAACCTTCTATGACCAATGACCTACACCATCTATGACAATCCTCTTGATGTTATCTAAGTCAAATCCCACTAGCAAAAAAAACCACTAAACTATCCTTATGATAACTAAGAGGGCCTTCCCATTAGTAGGTGTAACATCTGAAAGAAGAATTTAGGTCATTCTGACTTCCCCAAGAGTGAGTTCTTGGGATTGGCCTCAGACCATGTTTGAGGGGCTTTGTGCCCCCCATTATGGTATACATCATCTCTCCACAACATTAAGAGAATCTATTGGGCAAAAACTTAGAGGTCACTCATGATCTAAAGTCCCCATCTTTGATGTAATCGAGGTTGCTTTATGGCATCCAATAGTAGTAAAATATAAGGTGTGTAGAATCCATGTTAAAATATGCTAATTTTCTAGGCTAGTAGAAATTAAGGCATGTTAATAATAAAGTGATAATATACCTTCTATATTCCAACTATCATCTAGATTTTAAATTTTGACTCCATACCCAATGGACAAGGTAAGAAAGTCTATGTTTGCTCCTTCAACAGGTTGAAGATCTCTAGGAGCCACCAAAGTTGTAGGGAAATTTTCCCTATAGCTCCACTTCAATCCAAGTAATACTAGTCAAAATTAGGGTAAGACAAATGTAATGTGGTCAAAAGGCACTTCCCACCTTCAGTTGAAAGAAGAAAGCTCCAAGGAAGGGCAAACAAGCTTGGAGTCTGTGACATCCATTAGATCTTTCATCTATAGTTAACACTTCACTTTTTCCTAGATCCAACCATGGAAATGGAACCAAGGCTCATAGGCCATTGAATTTTAATCCAATAATTTGTATGGTACTTCCAATAAAGGAAATCACATACGATAAGGGAAATCTCTAACAAATTCCAAAGCTAGACACATGGTGACCAGTTGGGAGCCTGAGAAAAGAAAGCATCAATGCTTAATAGAGAAGGTTTGTTATTGGTTGAATGATGTTCCACCTCATCTGAGGACACATGGTTGTTGTACATGCTAGAAGGAAAGTAGGCAAAGGATCATTTAAGAGTATATCCTTCATTGGCTACAAAGCTTGACTTTTGTAGCCAAGTGTGTCAAAGCCAATCATGCATAAATGATGAAAACCACCCACCATATGAGTGAACCTACCCTATCCACCTACACTAGTTAGGGAGGCCATTTCTACAATGTTAGCAAGGCAATGAATTCTATGAGAAATGCAATAAAATAGTAATGATGCAACCACCCTAAAGTAATAATAGAGAGTCAAGTCAGCCACACTTGATCATTTAAAGACCCAAAAGCTTTCAATATTTATGACCCTATATCTAGAGACCTCAAGGTTTTATCACACAAGTTACAAAAGGATTCTTTACTATAGGACTAAAATATATTTGCAGTCCTTATACACAAAACTTTAGAGGGAAGGCACCCTCCTCTTGGCTTATAAATGGACCCTATTTTATTGTAAAGGCGTTAGGAGTTATTTTCTCATGCCTGGTATCCAACCTTGTAGAATATTCCTTTCACCCTTCTTTCCTACTATAACAAGTGTAAGATAAATATTTTTTCATGCCTAGGAAGCATCAAACCCTCTAGGCCTCATTGTATTGTAATCATTTTAATCATGTTAATGTAAGCCATGACTAATTTTTCTTTGTCCTCCTCTTAACTTGTCTTGAATCTTGGCGATGTTTTTTCTTCATTGTTTTCACTAGCCATAGGTGGTATTTTTTTTTTAAATTTACCACTTGTTGTAGTCCAAAATTAGGGATCCTGATTCTATCGTGCATTGGCCCTATAGCTTAGGATTTTATTTTTCTATAAAAGCATTGAATTTCTTATTTTTTACTTTCTTTGTAATTATTTCCCCAACCTCAGCTCGTGGAGTTCACTGTGCATCAAGGATTTAGATTCGATGAGGAGTCAACCTTGATTAAAAACGCTAGAGGTTGTTTTATAGGTGGTCCCGCATTTATGATGCTTCTTGTTGTTTCATGCTACATTCCAAATATAACGATGATGTCGACTTTGCACATTTCACTTCATAATTTTAATATTTAGTTTAGCTATCTAATGGAATAAGGAATCATCTTTTCAAGTTTAATTATTCATTCATCTATGTTCTGCACTGTTGACTCTATGGTGGTGACATGCCCTCCCATAATGGTGTTAGATTTATAAATTTATTATTTCATCTATCATTATTATTTCTTATTATTCTACTGCATATTTGGTGGATTGATTTGCTTCAGTTCTTGTGTATTGCATTTGGGTTGAAATCTATTGAGTAGTTAATTGGAGAAGAGATGTTAGTCTCTTCCAAGTGGTATCAAAGCCCAGGTTTGGAATGTGGCTAGGGGGAGTCTATGACCATTATTTCATAATATCCAACATTGATAAATAGTCATCCTAAGATCACAGGGAGAAACCAAAATAATTTTCGATTCCTTGGGCTATACGGTGCAATTACCATGTTGTCTTCATGGACAACTAAGTAGATTAGATATGCAAGCTACCATTTCTAAACCGAACACCCTCACTATCTAAAAAATGCCACATCCAATCCATTCATAGGGATACTAAATTATTCTCAGCTACAAACATGCATGCAAACATCACAACACATTAAAGAGTTTCTAGCTAGGATAGGCAATAAGGAGTATACAGCTAAATCATCAGGGAATAGAATTTGAATCATTAGGAATCCACAGGGAATACATAGCGTACCATAGAAAAGGGCTCTTGACCAATAAAATCATGTAAAATTCTAAGTTATCAACCTCAAACCTAAGGTACAAAATCAAAATTTTAATCATGACGTCATTCTATGCATCCTTTTATTTTTTGGTGTTAATTATTTATCCCACACTTAGTGTGTGGAGTTCATGAATGCATTTAAATACATGAGTGGTCACTTACTATAATGTGACTTCAGTCACATAATCCCTCATGTGTGCTTCTGTTAGGTCCAGTCTCATGGTCATGTGTCACTTGTCACTTGTATCAGTTTGTTGTGGTCGTGTGTTGCTTGTTGCTTGTGTTAGTTTGTCTTGGTGTCACTTGTCACTTGTATCAATTTGTCTTGGTGTCACTTGTCGCTTGTATCAGTTTGTCTTGGTGTTGCTTCTCTCTTGTGTCATTTTTCCTTGGTCGTGTATCGGTCAGTTATCACCTTCGTTGTCTATGTGTCCCTGAGTGGTTTCCATGGTGTCCTCTTGTATCAGGGTTCACATCAATTTAGGACCCATCGTCATCAGCGTTACATCTTTGCATTTGTCATTGTCCACGTGTGGTCATTTTGTTTTCAATGTTGCTATTATTCCTTGCATCCTCCTTGTCCTACCTGTACATCATGTCATCTCATGGCTTAGGGTCAAGGATTGTGTATCGCATCTTAAGTGGTCGCATCCTCCTTTTCCTACCTATCCATCGTGTCATCTCACAGCCTAGGGTCCAGGATTGTGTACCGTATCTTAAGTGGTCAAATTTTTTAGTGTCAAGATCATCAACATCTATCATAAAAACTATCAAAGTCAACTTTGTGAGTCAATAGCTTGTGTCAAAACTAGTCAGTGTCAAGTTTGTCATGTAAAGTTCATCAAAAATATATCATCAAGGCTGTCAAATTTAAGCATCAAGTTGGGCTCTAGCATCCAATGGTTGAAAATAATGGAGGAAACTAGGAAGCCACTAGAGGTAGACTCAAATCCATGTCACAGTTGGAGCGATAGTTGAAGTGGGTTACAAATTTTTGCTATATTTAATAAAATTTTGCAGAAATCGAAGCTCAAAGGCTTCTAAGCAAGAGATTTTGGAAAGTGCATGAGCAAAAAGTGGACCAAAGGATCTGACGATTGTCTATCAAGCTCAGAGACTCCCAAAAAATATGCAAGAAGACCTCATTGAAGCCAAGGTACAAAAAATTCTCCTTCTCCTTTCAAAATTGGTAGTTATAATCCGAGTCATCCATTGATCAGCCCAATGGCATCCAATACCTCTCCCACCTCCTCACAAGAGAACCTCACTCAAGTAGAAAATAGTCATCCCATGATCAATGATGATTTGTTAAGAGAATTAATAGAGAGCCTTAAGATTATGACTGCCAGCTTCAAACAAACAGTCAACCAACAACCCCAACCAAATCCTCCTAATCCCAATCATTGGAGTACCGACGTTCACTATGATGACTATACACACCATAGAGGTCAAAATAGTCAGTCCCTAAATCACAATGGTCACCAAAATAATGAGGATTGGGGTAATGAAGAAATTTTGGAGCAACAAAGGGGTTCTAACAGACCTTACCAAAATAACAACCAACGACAGAGGAGTAACGAGGAACAAGATAGAAACAATTCTCACTACCAACCAAGAGGTCCTACTGGAGTCAATTATCCATGCATTGACATGCCTACCTTTGAAGGTCAGGATCCACATGGGTGGATAGCCAAAATGGAAGGCATATTAGAGTTCTACCAATTCAAGGATGAGGACAAAGTCCCTTTTATAGCAACCAAATTAGGCACTAAAGCTTATCAATGGTTTACATGGTATAAATGTGAGAACGCCCATCGGGCCTTCTTTTGGCCTAATTTCAGGGAAGCCTTTCTTCACATATTTGACAAAGGTTCCACAGGTTCATACATAGTAAGGTTGTTGTCACTTAAGAAGAGAGGATCAGTAGGGGACTATATCTCAGAATTCACTAGTATGCTTCACTATGCACAAGACCTACAACCGGACGTGGTGGTAGCGGCTTTTCAAAATGGATTGAAAGCACATATTAAAGTCGAAGTGGACCTACAAAATCCATCCAAGTTGGATGAGTGTATAAGGATTTCTGATTTGGCAGAGACGAAGTTGCAATTAGGCTCATCCACACGACGTGATTCATATGGGCGACCTCAATTCCGCAACAACTCTTTCCACAAAAATGATCAACCATCATGGTACTTCTACTACAAATGTCGCAATCATCACCCAAAATATCAAGCATGTACACCATGACAAAACTTTCAGATTGAATATGCAGACAAGGAAGAAGAAGAAACAGAGGAGTATGACACACTTGAGGATCCCACAGTTGATGACCAAAGTGAACACGAGGAGGTTGTAGCTGAGGAGGATACCATGACTATTTCAGTACATGCTCTTATGGGGTTATCCTCTCACCATACAATCAAGGTGGTAGGTTTCATTCAAAAATAGAGGGTGACCATATTAATTGATTCAAGAAGTACTCACAACTTCATTGATGCAAAACTTGCAAGGACATTGGGTTTGCACATCTTCTCTTCTAGTCAAGATCGGTTTCAAGTCAGAACTGCAAGCAGGGAAATTTCTCAATGTCTAGGTAAGACATCTTTAGTTTCATTACAAATGGGTACGTATACTTGGCAAGGTCCTCTTTTTGTTATGGAATTAGGAAATTCAGAAGTTATTTTAGGCATTGCATGGATGGAACAATTGGAAACCACCGTGGGTTTTAACCACAAACATCGCTTTGTGGAATGGCAAGCCAATGGGAGGACCATTCATCTTCAAGGACTACCCACACCTCCATCAAAAGTTGTAAGTTCACATAGCATGGAAAATATATTAAGAAAATATGGTGGGGGATTCATAGCCCGAATCAATTGCATAGAGAAATTAGACCAAGATATGCCAGAAATCAAAGAAGAAGATCTCCAAAACATTGTGGCTAACTATGAGGAGGTTTTTCAAGAACCAAAAGGACTACCACCCAAAAGATCTCATGACCATGCCATACATCTAGTGCCTGGAAGTCTTCCACCCAATGGTCATCCGTATCGATATCCCCAACCCCAAAAAATAGAAATTGAGAAGATTGTCCAAGAGCTATTAGACCATGGTGTCATCCATCATAGTACTAGCCCTTACTCCTCACCAGTAGTCTTAGCTCATCGAAAAGACAATTCTTGGCGTATGTGTCCTGATTTTCGCCCTCTCAACAAAATCATGATCAAAGATAAATTTCCTATCCCTATCATTGATGATTTACTAGATGAACTACATGGTGCCAAATTCTTTACCAAATTAGACTTACGTTCAGGGTTTCACCAAATCCGAGTTAGGGAAGAAGATATCCCCAAAATAGCTTTTCGAACTCATGAAGGTCATTATGAATTCTTGGTCATGCCCTTTGGTCTCACTAATGCACCATCTACATTCCAAAGTCTCATGAACCAGGTGTTTCATCCATTCCTATGCAAATTTGTTCTAGTCTTCTTTGATGACATACTCATCTATAGTAAATCATGGAAGGATCATTTATCACATGTGGGAAGAGTTCTTCACATCCTACACAAGGAAAAGTTGTTTGTCAAACGATCTAAATGCTCCTTTGGTGTTCAAGAAGTTGAGTACCTAGGTCATATAGTATCTCAAGAAGGTGTTAAAGTGGATCCCAATAAGATTAAGGTAATTCAAGATTGGCCTTTACCTAAAACTATCAAGAAACTTCATGGTTTTTTGGGTCTCACTAGCTATTATCACAAATTTATGCGTAACTATGGTAAAATTGTGGGTCCTCTCACAATGCTCACTAAGAAGGATGCTTTTCATTGGTCCGACGTAGCTACTCAAGCCTTCGAGGCTCTCAAGGAGGCAATGTGTACGACTCTAGTTTTGGCCACTCTATATTTTCAAAAACCATTTATCATTGAATGTGATGCCTCAGGAATAGGTATTGGGGTAGTATTAATGCAGGAGGGTCATCCCTTGGCATTTGAAAGTAAACAACTTTTAGGGAAGAATTTGGGTAGATCCACTTATGAAAAAGAAATGTTGGCTATTCTACATGTAATGGAAAAATGGAGGCACTACTTAATCAATAATCGTTTTATTATTAAAACCGATCACAGTAGTCTCAAGCATTTTCTAGAACAAAGGTTTTCTTATCCCAAAAAAAATAAGTGGTTGACTAAATTATTGGGATATGATTTTGTGATTGAATATAAGAAAGGAAAATAAAATGTGGCAGTTGATGCATTATCTAGAAAATACGAAGATGAAGTAGTCATTAATGTCATTTCAGGACCATGTTCGCAATGGGTGTCTCAGTTGCAAGAAGAATGGCTGTCCAACAATGAAACAACTCAAATAATTCAAGAATTATCTATGGGTTCCTCTAAGTACCCTCTTTTCACATATGATGACCAAATATTACGTAAGAAGAGCCGCATTTACATCCCACACAACTCAACAATCAAATCACAGATTCTAGAGGAGTCACATGCTTCCCCATCAGCAGGACATTCAAGGTTTTTGAAAACCTACATGCGAGTCAAACAATCCTTTTGTTGGAAAGGGTTAAAAGTAGAGGTTAAGCAATGGGTAGCAGAGTGTGAAGTGTGCCAATGCAATAAGGGAGAAATAGTCAAGTCACCAGGGTTGCTTCAACCATTACCTATTCCAGATCATCAGTGGGAACATATTTCCATGGATTTTATTGAAGGACTTCCTAAGTCAGAAGGTAAAACAGTAATTTTTGTGGTAGTTGATCACCTTTCCAAATATGCTCATTTTTAGGCCTTACAACATCCATTTTTAGCAAGCAAAGTGGCCAAGGTATTTATGGATTCAATTTTTAAATTGCACGGAATGCCAAAAAATATTGTAAGTGATAGAGATCCCATTTTTACTAGTAAATTTTGGAAAGAATTGTTTCGACTTAGTGGTACCAAATTAAACATGTCTTCCGCATACCATCCACAAACATATGGTCAAACAGAGGTAGTTAACAAATATTTGGGTACTTACCTAAGATGTTTTATACAAGATAAACAATATCAATGGAGTCAATGGTTTTCATTGGCAGAATGGTGGTACAATACTTCTTACCATTATTCCACTAAGATGTCTCCTTTTGAAGCATTATATGGAACGAAGCCACCAACAATAGCATATTATGTACCAAGATCTTCCAAAGTGGCCCAAGTAGATGATTGGTTGTAGAAGCGACAAGCAATGCTCACTATTTTGAAAGACAATTTGGTCCAAGCACAAAATCGTATGAAGCAGCAATAGGACAAGCATCATTCGAAAAGGGCATTCAATATTGGTGATATGGTATTCTTACGTCTTCAGCCCTACAAGCAGTTATCATTGAAGATAAAATCTAGTCAGAAGTTGGCACCACAATTTTATGGCCCTTACAGAATTGTGCATCACATTGGGGAAGTAGCATATCAACTGGAGTTACCCCAATCCTCTCGCATACACCCAATGTTTCATGTCTCCTATCTCAAAAATGTGATTGGCCAAAAAGTACAATTTTAGTCATAATTACCAATTTTGGATGAATAAGGACATATATATCTCCAACCAGAAGCAGTTGTACAAACCAGAACATGCAGACTAAGATCTCATCACATCCAAGATTTTCTCATCAAGTGGCAGGACTTACCTGAAGAAGATGCAACTTGGGAATCTGAAAGTATTTTCTAGTCATTTCCAGCTTTGAGGACAAAGATTTTCGAGGAGGGGAGTCATGCTACATTCCAAATATAACAACGACATCAAATTTGCACATTTTACTTTATAATTTTAATATTTAGTTTAGCTATCCAATGGAATAAGGAATCATCTTTTCAAGTTTAATTATTCATTCATCTGCGTTCTGCAATGTTGCCTATATGGCAGGGACATGCCCTCCCAGAGTGGTGTTATATTTCTAAATTTATTATTTCATCTATCATTATAATTTTTGATTATTTTTCTACATATTTGGTGGATTGATTTGCTTGAGTTCCTGTGTATTGCATTTGGGTTGAAATTGATTGAGTAGTTAATTGGAGAAGAGACATTAGTCTCTTCCATTTCACTCTATGAAATATATGGGCACATTCATCTTATCAAGCCCCCAACTTGGGCTTGGCAAGTGCATTCTGAGACAACAACAATTCCTCTAGATAGCAATATTTAGTTTCTAAAATTACAAAGGAACCCCCAAGTAGACCATTGGGATAGAAGTTGTCATGAATCCCAAGATCTCTAAAATTATGTCCTAAAGCTTTTGATCAAGATTGAAGAAAACCACTTTGGATTTCTTATTGTTGATGACTTGTTTTGTGACCTTAAGATAAACATTAAGATTATCTTTGATAATTCTTGCTTCCCTGAGGTTGGCCACTCCTATCAATCATATATCATCCATAAACTATAGGTGATTCAAAACCTCCTCACCCACATTGATACATGTAGACACTAAAATCATGTAAATTGGATAATACTGTTATGTGCCACTCTTATCGATATTATATGGTACCATTGGGCAACCCTAAAGGGTTAAGTAGGGCTCCCAACCACTTTTTGGAGGGTTTACCCCACTTTTGGGAGGTTTTGGGTCATGTAGCCATGACCATCCCACCTAGGGACAGCCATAGTTCATGGAGGTCCCACCCAGGGATGGCCATCAGCAACCATCCCTAGGTGGGATGGCCATGAACTAGACCCTCCAATAGTCAAATGGTAGGACCAGTTGCAATAAATTCCTACCATTTATCCCACCCAATCATCCAAAATTGATTAGAAGGATGTCATAAACATCAAGACCTACAAATTGGAGGCCCCAAATGGAAGGCATTTTCCCTCCTATGCATGGCAATGGAATGGACAAGTGGCAGGACTTTCCCTGCATGCTATAACTTACCCCTTTACATGTTTGCCCTATTTTAGCTATAAATTGAGGTTATCCCACCCAAATTCAAAAAGAGACAATAATAAGCATTGCTCATGAAGTACTGCTCACATTTGTCCTCAAAATTTGTCCAAGTATTTTTCCTTGAAAACCTTTTCATTCGAAGGTGCTTTCAGGGGCATCCCAAAATACACTAAACCGATTCCAAAACCAATCAATTTTGAGAGTTAGTTTCCTCAAGGGACGTCCTATAATATTTTGGAATTGGTTTAGTGTATTTTAGGATGCCCTTGAAAGTGCCTTCAAATGAAGAGGCTTTCAAGGAAAAATACTTGGGTAAATGTTGAGGACAAATGTGAGAAGCACTTCATGAGCAATGCTTATTATTGTCTTCGATCATCTAGATCAACCTAAAATACCCCTAGGTGGTCTATGACCATCTAGGTCAACCTAGAACCCCCTAGGCGGTCTACGATCATCTAGGTCAACCTAAAATACCTCTATATAGTCTACGACCATCTAGGTCAACCTAAAATACCCCTAGGAAGTCTATGATTGTCTAGGTCAACCTAAAATACCCCTAGGTGGTCTATGCCCATCTAGGTCAACCTAAAATACCCCCATGCAGTCTACAACCATCTAGGTCAACCTAAAAAAAAACTAGGCAGTCTACAACCATCTAGGTCAATCTAAAAATTCTCCTAGGTGATCTATGACCATCTAGGTCACCCCAAAATGCCCCAAAGGTATCTATAAGCCCTTTGGTCACCCTAAAATTCTCCTAGGCAATCTATGACCATCTAGGTCACCCAAAAATGACCCAAAGGTATCTATAAGCCCTTTGGTCACCCTAAAATGCTCATAGGTGGTCTATGACTATCTAGGTCAACCCAAAATGCCCCAAAGGCATCTATAAGCCCTTTGGTCACCCTAAAAATCTCCTAGGTGGTCTATGACCATATAGATCACCCTAAAATGCCCCAAAGGCATCTATAAGCCCTTTTGTCATCTTAAAATATCCCTAGGCAGTCTACGACCATCTAGGTCATCCCAAAATGTCCCAAAGGCATCTATAAGCCCTTTGGTCACCCAAAAATCTACAATGGCATTCATTAAGCCCATTGGTCAACCTAAATATACACATATATCTCTATCAAAAACACAAAAACATCATTAAAATCTCAAAAACACAAAAATATTACTTCATTGCACTTCACATCAATTGCATTAGGCATACACCATTGCATTGTGCATTGTTAGAAGTTGATCATACATGTCTAGTACCAGGTCTGTATACTAGGCATCTATCAAATTCACTGTTATCATAAGTCAATGTTATCACCTATTTATATTACACTTATCATTTACATCTATACTCCATATGGTGTGTTTGTTTCCCGTCACTTAGCCATTGTTCATAAGACATAGGTAGGTTTTTCGGTCACTCAACCATATCTAGTTTTCTTTTCATATTTTTTAGAAAGCTATAATGATTTTTAAAAGGTAGACTCTTTCTTAGATTATACCTTGTATACGTCAAAATCCTAACACATTTTCACATTAGGAAATCCAATTTTAGCACAAGGAAAGATGAAACCTACAAAGTGGTCTATCTTACCTTAAGTAAAAAGTTTATCTCGCTGATCCCCCTATGCAAATGGTTCAAATATACCAAGAATTGACAAAAGGACAGGTTCCTCCTTACCTCAAATAAAAATCCCTTGCCTCACACCAAATTGGGGAAAATATTCAAAATGAAAAATAAACAGTGATTATTATCACTTTACAATATGTAAAATAAATAGTGGTTTTCACCATTAGCAAAATGTAAAATAAATAGTGGTTCTCACCACTACCAAAATCCATTGCTCACCATAACAAAAATGAGCAACTCCCTTGAAAAATCCAAATTTAAAAGAAAATAAGGGAGTACTGAACTTGAATCCCTTGAATTCTCACCATTAGAGAACCATAAGGTGATCCTCATTACAGGTTGGGTGGCATCAAGCCCACTTGGCAATGGTGGTATCATTACACATGACAATATGTTTGTCACATAAGCGACTTTATTTTGTACAGACCAATGTTTGCATGTGAATGAGCTAGATTTTGATAGCCTGTTTTACCTAGTGGTCTAATCCAACTACGTACAAAACTCAAGATAATGAGACTCACAGGGTGATCTCTAATACTGATGGACTGAATCAATCATGTTTGACACTAGGGTAAATTTATGTGTTATCATAGTAATGAACTCACATGCATACACAGGGATATTGCATATCTTGGTTATCTTAGCAGATTTATACTTTGATAAAAATTATTGTGTAGTAACTATACAACTTTTTATTAGGTAACTAGTGTTTGAGTCTCCTAAAAATACCAAACATAATTCTAATCATTATATTATTCATTTCATTTCACATCATGCCATCACATGTTTGTTCATTTACATTTACACAAGCCATTTAGATAATATCATAATGACATGAAAATGATGAGCTTGTATGATCCATGGTGCTAGCATCTAATGTGTCAACTTGTAATCATAATACATCATATAAATTAAATAAATCATCCACTTCATTGTGCATTTATAAATATCAATATCATCAAATGACATATTAGGAAAAATACATGCATCCATGTTAGGCATCCATCATATCATCATAAATTAAATATAAGCTACATCATCATCCATAGACTGCCCATAGGCTACAATAAAGTGGGTCCTCAGACCTCATAAATCCCAAAATATCAAAAAGAACCATCAGAGTATCAAACACCATGGTCACGCAAGACTGGTACTATGACTCTTGCCCCAACCCTCATTCGAAGCCCGTTGAGAAGTCCTATACCTGCTACCCCCTACCCTTTCTAACCTCCATCCATATATAGGCACCTCCATCTATATTGAAGACTATCTTGCACCACTCCTTTGACTCTGGTGTGACCCACTAGCATATGGGTGGGCTGGTAAGTGCCCCCTAAGGTGCACTATCTCATCCTCTAATTCATCGATTTAGGTCCTCTTTTGTTACAAATGAGCCTGGAAGACTCCCACTAAAAATTGTAGTTATACCACCTCCTCCCATAGCCTAGCCATATCACCATTGCTAGATCCATCACAGCTAGGGCTTCATGATCCAACCTGTGCTTAAAGGGTAGCTATCAATGTTGTATGCCTATCCGTCTTAGTTTGGGAACTTTGTACCTACACCTGGAAGAGACCCCTCTCCTTTCAAGCTCTAATAACCTCACCTCGTAGCTCAATAATCATAGAACTTATACTTCTAGCTATACCTACATCCCTTGTCATCCAATTCAGCCTCACCAAGGTCACCCTATAGATCCCTTAAGTCAAGGAGTTATTTCCACTCATTTGCTACATAATGACATACATGTCACTCACCTGTGTTAGCCTCCTCATCATTTGGTGACTCATCCTAACCTTCCTCCTCTGGAGCATCCTTGGCTGCCTCCTCTACCATCTCAGTTGCATCCCCTCCTAGTGGCCCCTCTCCTTGCTACTAAAATGTCATTCACCAATATTTATACTCCTTTGTAGTACCTGCATAATATAACTTGGAGATGTCTACTACAATATCAGACTCCTCTCCCAATGCCTTCATTGTAATCCAAGTAAGGATTCTCTCCTCCTTGTGATGTTGGTAGATCATCAGCTCACTAGGGAAACCCTAGCATAGCCCGAACTACTATAGGAATTGATCATAAGGAAATTACTCTCGCTCAGTACCATGTTACCCAATCAACCATCTACCTCGCATCACCCGGTGTAGTTGTGTCTCAGCCTCGTCCCATACTGGATAATATCTATAAGGTCTCTAGATAACCTCCTCTACCCTGAGTCATGAAAATATATCTACATATTCCTCAACCTCACCTGCAAAGAAATAACTCTAGCCTATCTCCTAAGCCCTCTACCACATAATCCCATAGCCTATATCTCTATCAATAATTTGTGCTCGGGTCATCCATGGCAGTCCTCATGATCAATCCATAGTAATATGCTACCATCTCCAAACCTATAGTAGAAAGCTATAGCCCAAGCCCTTCCATCCATAGGATTGTATCTCATATAACTCATCATATAGATGTGCCAATAAGGTAGTACCCCAAGCCATCACTAATGACTACTCTACGATGCACTCTACCAATGAAAATACCAACTCTAAAAGGTTCTAGGGGAACCTGGCTCCTAATGAATCTGGTAGCAACATGTTGGAGATCAAATTCATTAGTAAATAATTTCTAACACCCAATACATCAAAACCAAACCATAGCTCTACTAATATCCCTTCATTGGGTAGGTCGCACACTACCTCCTCCTAATTTCCCCTAAAGTACCTCTGCATCACTACATCCCTCTGGTCTCGATGGGTGGATCTGATAGGGTGCCTCTCTATCAAAATGCACAATATCTGATAGATATCCTCTACGGTCACCGTCATCTCTCTTGTAGGTAAATGGAAAATGTTGGTGCACAGATCCCAAATGTCTATCAAGGCAGTCAAGTAGACGTGGTCGCCTACGATAGGCTCTAACCGCATCACATGCTTAATGCCAATGGCATCGATCCATTTCAAGTCATCCTTTGTAAAAATGTCCCTAGAAACCTAAAAGAGATTTAAAACTCGATATCGACTCTTCACCACTTGACAGAGTTAACTAAGTGTCAAAAATGCACTCAAAAAACTTAAAAAAAAACTCCTAAAATACCCAAAAAAATACCAAAAAAGGGTCCTTTTTGACCCAGTTTTGTGACCGTCCCACCCAAGTATGGCCCCCAATTTGGTAGCTTTCCCACCCAGGGATGGTCACCAGTGGTCTTCCCGCCCAAGGATGGCCCCCAAAAATGTGTAAAATAGGGTCATTTTGACCCCTAAAAATGTAAAAAAATAGTAGAATAATGGCAAAATATTGCATCTAAACTAGAAATAATTGCTTGCATTCCTAAATTTACCTATTATTATGGTTCCTTAACTAGTATTTAATGTATCTTATGGAAAAATTACAAGCAATTAACACTTCGCATTAAATAAAGAAATAGAGGAAAATGCAGTCCATACCCTATCACATCGGCTCCGTCGCTTGACGAGTCATGTTTCTGGCTCATAATAATTATGGGGTACTCTTAGTAGTACTCCACTTTATAAAATAAACTCTCTCCTCTTCACATCTCAAGTTTTCCAAGTTGAGAATGCAAAATGAGCTCATTTGCCTCATTTTGGGCTTATATAGCCTTCAAACAAGCATGGCTGCCCCTTGGTGGAATTGTTGGCTAATTTTCCAACCTTCCCACACTGGGATGGCCATAAACTATCCATCTATCCTACCAAGGGATGGCCATAAAAATATCCTAAAAAATAGCTAAAAAAATTCAAAAACAGGGCCAAAAACCCACCAAAAATAGGTCCAAATGGTTCAAACTAACAAGGGATCAATACTAAATCCAAAGTATTTATGGACACTCTAAAAAGTATTTATTTCACTCTATAATAATGCTAGTATGTCTGGACCACTCCACAGGAATGAATTATTTAGGCTCTCACTTCCATAAATCATCATTAAAATGATCAAAATCCTAGCAAAATTGATAAGGTTTGGAATGGGTAAAATTAATGGTTATCCCAATTCAGTCATATTATCAATTCACTCATTGCTTTCATCATTATTCATGCCCTCATCGAGTCATCACTTGAGGGGGTAGTCATAATAATGATTTCATAATCAAATAAACACTCAAAACATTCAAAAGTGCAATTTTGATACATTCAAAAGAATATTTGCCAAAGATAAATTTTCAAGCCCATGTTGGGGAAAACAATCATCAAATACACAAAACAAAGGCTTGGCCTCCTTGAAGCCTTGGGAATTCACCCTTGAAAAGGCTTGGGTACAAGGAACCAAGACCATGTATACCCTAAGACCCAAAAATGCTATGGCAAACATGGCTGAAAGGTATGCCAAAATCAATCCTTCAACTATGTCAAAAGCAAGGATTCCAAGAATATATGTTCTTTCCATAATGGAGGCATCTAAATTTGGTTAGGTTAATGAATAACCTCAATAATTTAAATATTTAGTCATCTATTTTTTCTTAACACTCTATTGCACACAGCGCATCTCAAAAAGGGGCATCTATAGAGACTAAAATAATGTAAATCAGATAAGACTGCTATGCACCACTCTTATCGACATCATATGTCCCTATTGGGAAACACTCAGGGGTTAAGTAGGTCTCCCAACCACTTTTGGGATGGTTTACCCCACTTTTGGGAGTTTTTGGGCCATGTAGACATGGTCGTCCCACAAGCATTGCTCATGAAGTGCTACTCACATTTGTCCTCAACATTTACCCAAGTATTTTTCCTTGAAAACCTCTTCATTCGAAGGTGCTTTCAGGGGCATCCCAAATACACTAAACTGATTCTACCTTCTAAACCCTGTTGTCTTCTCCTCAAGATAATTTTTACCCAACCTTTAGTTGATATGAGAAAAAGATAAAGGGAATATGGATATCCCTATCAAAGGCCTCTAGTGGCTCCAAACAGTTGTGAGGGAAGACATTTGATTAACACTAAGTATGTCAGAGTAAAGACATAGCTCATGACCCACTCTATCCAATTCTAAGATAAGTCAAAGGTTACCATTATCCTTGATAAGAAGCTCCACTCCACCCTATCATAAGCCTTTGACATATCCAATTTTATGAGCATTCCTCTATTGCTAAATTTTTGTATTAAATGGGTTACCTCTTGAGCTAGAACCACACAGTTTAAGATCTGCTTGTACTCTATAAAACCCTCTACATGCTATTTATGTGAGGTTTTAGCCACTCAACCATTACCTTTGTGATTATTTTATATATGGCATTGCATAAGGTGATAGGTCTATAATTTTAATTATGCACCCTTCCTCCCCTTTTGGAATTAAGGTAATGGATGTCCAATTTAAGGCTTTAAGCATTATTTGACTGCCCTTGGACTCCTCTATAATAGCCATTACATCCTCCTCCAAGCTATCCCAAAAGGTATAAAAAAACTCAAGTGGAAATCCATATGAACCTGGCATTTTTTCCATACTTATTCCAAAGACTACCTTCTATAGCTTCTCTCTATCAATGGGTTTAATAGGGCCTAGTTTTTTATTTAGAGATGATAGAGGTATGGTAGCAAGAACTTCTTTTTGAACCTCTTCATCTTGCAACATAACTTAAATAGTTTAGAAAAATAATCCATTGAATGGAAATGTATATTTGGGATCATATCAAAGGAGAACCCATTCTCATCTTGAAAAGCTTCCATCTTGTTTGTGTGTCTCCTAGCGTAATCAACCCAATGGAAAATTTTAGTGTTTTTTCATCTTCCAATAACCAAGTGGTTCTTGCTCTCTGTATCTAGTAAATCTCCTCTTGGTTATCAATGTCCTTGACTATTCTATGAAACTCATCATCCCCTTCTTTTATATACTCTATAATTGTTCCTTCCTTAGAGATTTTTTACACCTCCTTCCATCTAACCACCAATGGAGCTCTTTGGGCCTAGAAGTCTAACTTGTTAGCTCACCTCGATCATTTTAGTTGATCCTTGACATAATGAAGTTACTTATGGAATATAAACATTATTGTCCCATATGTAGGGCATCCCTCTTCCCACCATTGTGGGATTTTATTCCAATTTTTTCCCTTTTGTAACCAAAAGTTTTCAAATCTAAATGGATTTTTGGTGTTTCCTTGTCTTGATCTCCCCCTCCAATAGAATGGGAAAGTGATCCAATATCGGGCCCTCCAAAATCTAAAATTTTTTATTCCATTTCACAAATGTCTCCTTTGAAACCAAAAAATTATCTAAATTCACCTTCCTACTCTATGGCTCCCTCCTCTTATTAGTCCAAGTATAGCTAGTTCCAAGAAATTTAATATCCATCAAGAGTAATGTGTGGAACTGGGAAATCATAATCCAATTCCCAAAGTCCAAAATTGGACTTCCCCCTTCATAATATTTGAATGATAATTTAGCATTAAAATACCCAAAAACAATATATTCTAACTCCTCCCTCAAGACTCTCATATTATGCACCACTTTCCATTGATGAATTTGACCATCTAGGTTTTGAGCCCCATAGAAATTTGTGATTAAAACCTACTCAACCATCACATTATTCTTAAAATGGGATGTGAGAACACCCCTCCAATCTATATGTTCTATTAAAATCCATTCAAGAGAGTTCCAAAAGGTAAATATCCCCCCAAGGTCCCTTGGGCAACCACTTCCATATTACCAACACCCCTCTAAATTCTATTTATTATTTTCTACAAGAGATCCAATGGCATTTTGATCTCTTAGATAAGCGAAAAAATTGTTTTAATTTTCTCTAAGAGTATTTGAACAACATATTGATGGGTTCTGTCATTTAAACCCCTAATATTCCATGATTGTATAATCATTGGGTATCTTAAGACTAGTAAGAGTCTATTGTCCTTACCGATCCTCTAGTGATAAGTTTATCTCCTAGAGATGTTATCATTTTCTTATTTAATTTTCTACTCACCTCTTGAGAATTGGTATTCTTTGATCTCTTCTCCACATGGTTGATACCCAAAACTGGATTCTCTTTGTTCTTTTTTGCCACACCCATGATGATATCCTTTACTATTGGTTGCTCCTAGTTATGCACTATCAATGACTCTATCATCTCTAATTATGATAACTCACTTCCATCTATTACTTGCTATAATATAGGAGGATCCAAAATAGGGTCTTGAGCATGACTATTATTATCTTCATTATTTCCATCAACTCTTTCCATGAGTTGTTCTTCTTCTTGCTCCATTAGTGTCTTGAAGATCTTACACCTATTTGAAGGCTTGGGTTTGGTTTGCTCTTTGCCATATTTTTTTCTTTTTCCTCCTTCTTTTGGGTTGTTCAAAACCATCTCCCTTTGCTTCTCCTCCATGAGAAGTGATGGTTTCTTCTTTAGTGGCTATATAATTACCATCCTTAGAAATATTTAGCATTATTAGAGGAACCCCCATTTATATGATCATATTTTTTGGGTAGGACCATGCCAAATACCCATATTTATGGTAAAATCTACACCTAAAGAGAAACACCTCATAATTCAGTTGTTGGATCTAAGATAGTCCTGCAAGCTTGAGTTCCACCTCTATTGGAAGAGGTTGGCTAAGATCCATTTCAACAAATAATCTAGCATAAAAAATTGTGTTTCCTTCTATTGTGTCTCTATAGACACCCAAATATATTCGAAGGAAGTTATCAATGATTTCCAATATATTTTAACTCCATAACTCTATTGGGAGTGCATATAATTAGACCCAAATTAAGATAATCATGGGTTCAATTTGGGGATCAACTCCCACTCTGTAGGGTTAAAAAAATAATCCTATCAAGACATGATTACTCTTTCTTATTCAAATGCCCTAATTTTGTTAGCTAGTGAGGAAAAACTAATAATAAAATATCCATTACTAATAAACCACAAAGAATACTCACCAAGAGGCTCCCAATTCTATTAAATCCATGAATGCAAAACAAATTTAGGGTAGGGCAAATACCCATTAATTTATATATCAGATCATGGTTGGATCTATATAAGACCATTTATTCTACTATACTATGCTCAATGACAATATTTGATCTTAATTCAAATTGTGGCAAGTATCCATTGACCCTTTGGCATGTTGATATTTTTCCAACAATCGTAAAGAGCATTTTTACATAGTTTTTTGTGGTTCTTTAGTATTTGTTTGAGATTTTTCCTTTAAAAAATCTACAAATGAAATGTATCTATTTAAAAGAGAATAAGGAGGTGAGTCCATTGGACCCTCCCAAGGCAGCATTCTCATCTTGGGTTCTACAGCAACAAAAAAAAAATTGTCTATAAGGTTGATGCCCTAGTTTTCCCATCTCCAACTGAAGACTCTTTTTGACCCTTATGGATAAACATGTGTTATTGTAGCACCCTAAAATTGGCGCAGTTAAACCCTTAGTAAAAGATAAAAAAATTGAATTTTAACCCCGAAACCGCCCGTTAACCGCTCACCTCATTTTTCATGCCATTTTTAGAAGTTGTTTGACCGTTGGACGATATCGTCGCCGATCTGACGATATCGTCCCAAATCGGACGAATTCGTCTGGAACAGAACGTCCAGACGATTTCATCCCAAAACCAAATTTTCATAATTAGCTTCTGTTTCAACAACCTCTCCAACTCGGGCAGAAGCGTGTCTGTGCGGTTGGAGATTCCTACGTTGGAGATCTCCCAGATTGGGATGATCCCCAACCTCCTAACCTCCTCCTAATCCTATATAAACTTGGGATTTTCCCAGTTTATCCCCCTGGCTGATCATTTCCCTGCAACTTTAGTTTTTGTTGTGTTAGAACATCCTATCCCCCATCATTTGCATTTGTGTTTTCAAGTTTTATTGCAGGATCTCACTGTGTTTCAGTCGGAGGAAGCTCGGATCGTCGTAGGTGATTCAACCACAATTTTGGATGATCCTGTCGAGATCGACGATGATCTCGTACGATTGTAGATGATTTTGACTGTAGTTCAGATTGGGGGCAATCAGAGCCCTGAGTTTGCATTCTCTATCTCTTTTTCTTATTTAATTGTGCATTAGATTAATTCACTTCTGTTCTGCATCTTGGAGTTCACCTCATTTAGCATATTTGCATGATAAAATTCAAAATAAATTATTAAAACATTGCATCCCATTTGATTTGATATCAGGATTTATCATTTAAGCATTTATATTCTTATTTCTATCATTTTGTATCATTCTTGCAATTGTATTTTTGGTTTTTGGTGTCTGTTTTCATGATTGCAGGTTTCTTGATGAATTCGTCAAGTCGTTGATGATCTTGGCTGATCTCAGATGATCTCCTATGATCTGGATGATTCTGTACAATTACAGATGATCCTGTCATATCCGGGATGATCTGGACTCCTACAAGCTTCAGAATCTTCATCAGACATCAGAAATCAGGTGCACTCTTCTCCATTTTAGATATTTTCTGTATTTAGGATTCATTTATGTTTGTTGTTTTCATATAAACCAGAAATTTCATATAGAATAGCTTAGATTCATTTTGGCCAACCTAGGAATCTGAATGATTGAACATAAAATGAACACATCAAACCCATTCTCGACCTAGGCATGGAAACTGCCACTCAAAGTTTCCTGGTGAACCCCACCATCCGTCGAAAATTCACCCTTATACCCCTCCCCCGAGAGGCGCGACCTTCAAAGGGCCTCTCCATCCGAGGTATTGTCCCATCCTTCTCGCATCCCCCTTCCGAGCACGGATCCTTTAGCTTGAAGGTAAGGGTGCAAAAAATTTGGGCGATACATTTTGGTGAACCCGACGTGAAACTAAAACACCTTTTGAAAACAATCCAAAAAAAAAAAAACATTATTAAGAACATCTAGAATCATTAGAAAATAGTTAAATTTGCATATCATATTTAGATGGTAGATTATAATAGAAGACGAGTTGTCACCATAAATGTTGAAAATCAATTAACAGCCATAGAGATTACTTCTGTGCTTAGAGTACCTCAAACAAATAGAGCCCAATATTTGTGGGATGAACTTGATAGGAGATTAGGTATTATTGAATCCAGATCTGTAGAACTTAGGCAAATTAAGAGGTTTGTCCTAGATAGAATCCTGGATCCTGATCAAGTGACTTTGTATCATGAACTTCAGAGAGCTTGCCATAGGTGGTTAGCAGATAAAAGAGCACTTGTGTCTTCAAAATTATACACCTTTGAGGAGTACCTTGAGAACGCAGTTGTAGTACATAAATTTCTATCTCGTATAGAGGATCAAGAAGTCGTTCTTATGGATAGAAAAATATGGAATAGAATTCCTAGAGTTGTGTTGTATCGAGAGTATTGCCATGAACTTTATTTTTACAAGTCAGAGTCTGAAGTAGATCATATTACCATAGCACACTTTGTCAAATTCTTGAAAAACCACTTCCAATTTGAAGAGGAGCATTTCATGACTCTTGATGAACTTGACCCTATCAATGATATTCATAAACTATTCATAGAAAACTAAGTCATTCTTTTTACTATTGTTATTTCTTGCAACTAGCATGTTGTTTGTTATTTTTATTCTCGTAAAATAATAATATAATCAAAAAAAAAACAAGCAAAACAAAAACAAAACATTTTCCTTTTAAAGTATTATAGTAGGTATATAGTTAAAATATATACCTCTCAACCCTACCGCATATATATATATATATATATATATATATATATATATATATATATATATATATATATATATATAAGTATATATATTTTCTAAAACCTAAGTTTAGCACAATGCCTAGACTTAGGAATGGAAAACAAACCGAAGAAGATGAAGATTGGTTAGGAAGACCATTAACTGACCAAAATGTCCCTCCTGAGGACCAAGTTCAGGAAGAAGAAATCCTAGACCAGCAAGAAGAAGAGCTTGTTGTAGGAAATGAACAAGAAGAAACTAATAGAGAGGAAGGATCCTCATCCCCTAAAATGTCTCCGGGAGGAGCTATCACTTTTGAAAACATGGAACAATTTTGGAAGTTCATTAACACTAATATTGGTGTTTTTAATAGAGCAGTCCATATGGACAAGGATCGAATTAGTGACACTCAAGCAACTCTAGAAGACGTATTTCAAACATGCACTAATCCCTTGTCCTTTATTGATCAAGAGAGTGATCGGGCTGGACCATCCAATTTGGATATGGCAGCTGTGATCCAGAACATGCAACAACAGCAGGCTACTCAAAAATCTAAAGTGCCTGTTAACAAGCCTAGGGACATTCCCGCACAAAAGAAACCATCATTTACTGCTCTATTTCGCCAAGCTCTTGATCAACATACCTCAAATCAACAAAAACCCAAAACAAAACCAAACACCAATTACCAACAATCTAGGGTACAACATAATACTATTACAAATCCTCTTCATAATACTCTTCCTACCAACACTTTGCATAATAGCAATATAGCATCTAATCCTTATGTTACACCATCATACACTCATAGATCCCATACCTATGTCCCACCGAACCAATATGGTGGACAAACTAGTAATCTTGAAACCATGGTGAAACAACTAGTTTCCCGCATGGACCAGATAGATCCCTACCATCCCTCGTACAACTATCGAGAGATGTGTAGTCAGCCTTTAGATCCTATAGTCGTAGCACAACCGTATCCTAAACATTTTCCTATGCCTGTTCTTCCCATATATAAAGGAACCGAAGATCCCATAGAGCATCTTCGTATGTTTAGGATAGCATGTCATGATATATCACATGATGACTTGTTATTACTAAAAATGTTCCCGAAAATCTTGGGAGGAATGGCATTAGAGTGGTATTATCAATTACCCACTAATTCTTTGAGGAATTTTGAAGAAACTGCCGAGTCTTTTGTTCATCAATTTAGTGCCTACATCGAAAGACATGTGACCATTAAAGATTTGTATAACTTAAAATAGGACAAAGATGAATGCTTTGCTGATTTCCTAGCTAGGTGGAGACAGTTGATAGGAAAATTGCACTTTGTGTTACCTTATAGGGAGATGTTGGACATCTTTATTAATAATTTGCAAGAGCAACTATCTTACGAATTATCAACTGCTACCTTGACCACCTTCGATCGGGCTATAGACTTAGCCCGAAGAGTGGAAGATGCTCTCATTAGGAGAGGCCAGCTTAAAAAGAAAGACGATGAGAAAACATCCAAAAATCAATACAAGAATAAACAAGTTGTGGGTGATGGAGTCACCGATAGCCAAAATATTGCTAATGTTAATGCTGCAAAGACAACGGAGAAGTTTGTACTGAAACCTCCTGATAAACCTCCTCGAGAATTTACTAGGTTAAATCAACCTTTATCAACTATTCTACCACAATTATTAGAACGAGGTTTGATTCAATTACCAAATATCCGGGAACCTGATCCAACTATACCCGGATACAGAGCAGATTTACACTGTGACTTCCATAGAGGACCTGGACACACTACCAACTCTTGTAAAATATTAAAACATAAAATACAGGACTTGATTGATAACAATGAGATGGAGGTGCAAGCCTTTCAACCTAAGCAAAATCCTCCTAATAATGTTCAAAAGAACACCCCACAAAACCCGAATCAGAACGCCAATCAGTCATTGGACATCTTTCAACATCCCTTACCAAAACATGGTAAGGAGGTGGCTAATCAAATTGAACATCATAATGTCCCTCCTCCTGCCCGATATGTAGGAACTATTAGCGGGCATTTACCTGCTCATGATCTGGAAATCTTCGACACTACTTTATCCGTGGTTACAACCAGGCCTCTATATAATATTCAGATACCTGATCTTAGTGATACAGAATATGAGACTGAGAGTGATATGGAAATCACATCAAATCAATCGAATAGTTCTGAAGATGAATCGGATACTATTCACCCTATCACAAGTTATATGGTTCCAGAAGAGCCATTTCCAAGAAGAGTCACTACTAGACCATCGTCTCACCGATTACTTTCTAATGAGCTAGCTATAAATGCTAGACCAAGACCCATTCATCATCCATAGAATAATATTGTGGGTACCATCGGAGTCGTTACTAGACAACAGGCTCAAAATTATCAACAAGATCAAATTCAGAATGGTGGATCAACTCCATTTGTTTTGAAGGTTCCTAATAAAGGGAATCATGCACCTAATGTTCAACCTAAACCCCCTTATAATATTAATGAACAATTATCAAATATTACAGCTAGAATTTCCCTCTTGGACCTTTTAAGATCTTCTCCTACACATAGAGATGAATTAATGCTCACATTAAGCCAGATGATGGTACCACAAGACATTCAACTTCGAAGCCATGGCCAATACTATAATAACTCATGAAGTTGATTGTATTGACTTCGGGATAGAGACATACCTCAACATAGTTTACATAAAGATAACCCCTTGTATATTACTACTTTAATTGGAGATGTAGCAGTCAAACGAGTTTTGATTGATAATGGTTCATCTTTAAATATCTGCACTTTTGACTTCTACCAAATATTTGGGTTTAGAAGTGAGGAAATGAAAAGAACTGATATGATCATAAAAGCTTTCAATGACGAAACACAAGAAACATGTGGAGTTATTACCATTCCATTGCAGGTTGGTCCGAGAACCTTGGATACGACTGTGTTTATTGTACATTGCCCTGCATCGTACAATATACTCTTGGGTCATCCCTGGATCAACGCGATGTGAGTTGTTCCCTCAACCTTACATCAATGTGTTAAGTTTGAATTTAAGAATCAGTTGATTACCATTCATGGTGATCCAAGACCCTTTGATATGTGTGCTTTGGCAGAACCTATTGGAGTTCAATTTTGCCCTGCTCTGTCATCCACACATCCTAATTCTCATTATCCATCTAAACGTGCGAAACTCACACCCACAAAGTCATCTACTTCTTCTCCATCAGTTGCACCTTCACATATAGCTCAACCATCTTCTGAACAAACCGCATTAGGACCTAAGAAAGATCCTAATCTCACAACCAATGTCTCTTGTTCTACTCCTATAACTTCCATACCTATAATAGACCCATCTATCGACACCTCTACACCGTCTACATCCACCAAAGTCATATTTTCAGCATCAGAAGACGTAGGGAATGTTCCTTCTACCTCTTATGCTCTCACTGACGAGCTCTTACCCGATCTATCTAAAATCCTTATATCAGAAGAAACGAATACTTCTATGCAAGATTCCCTTATTTTAAATAATTTGCCACCATCTCCTCGTACCTTGGGCCTCCCACAGCCTATGGGAAGTATTTACCAAGTCGGGAGTTGTGCCTTTATTTATAAGGGATATGACTGGGGTAGAATACCCAGAAACATCAGAACTCATTATGATGGATATGCTCGATGTTATTTTACTAATGAATATATTAAAGCCAAACCTATAATGCTCAAATTGGGATATAAAGGGAAAGGTTTGGGACCTTTCCAGAATGGTATGAAAGAACCTTTTGAGGTAGAAGCGTGGCCCGCCCGATGTGGTGTGGGCCTATTTCCTAGTAAGGGTCAGCCATTCCCATTTGAGGATGATGACCAACTTATATGTTACCAAGATTATTTAGATGCGCGCGATGCCTTGCATTTAATAAATAAGACATTCACATGTAATATGCTATCTATAGCTTATCCTGAGATGATCGCTGAATCCGACGATGAGTTGGAGGGAGATATCTTTCACGATGTCTCCGTTGAGGAATTATTACATAATGGATTTTATTTTGATGGCTCTATACCTAGTATAGCCCAGCTTGAGGCCATGACTCCTCAAGATGAATTATCCAAGCTAACCTTGGAAGAATTACAAGAATTGGGCATTTCACCCGCCCCACCTAATTTTGAGAGAGATCTACATATGGAAGTAGAAAATGTCATAAAAATTAACATTGGAACCGAGGATAACCCTCACATAATCAACATTGGATCAGAATTGAGTCAAGAAAAATAGGATAAATACATTGCATTTCTTAAAGAATATGAAGATGTCTTTGCTTGGACATATGAAGATATGCCAGGTTTAGACCCTTATGTAGTTATGCATCACCTAGTAGTGCACCCGGATGCTAAACCTGTTAAACAAAAACTTAGGAAAATGCATCCTAAAGTGGCCTTACTAGTCAAAGGGGAGTTAGAAAAACTCCTGAATGTTATTTTTATACAAGCCATTGATTATGTTGAATGGATCTCGAATGTAGTTCCAGTAGCTAAGAAAGAAACTACTAAGGTTAGGGTTTGTACAGACTTTAGAGATATTAATGTTGCATGCCCTAAAGATGATTTTCCCCTTCCCAATATGGATCAGATCATTGATTTTACTGCTGGGAGTGGAATGATATCCTTAATGGATGGATTTTTTGGTTATAATCAGATCAGGATAGCTCCTGAAGATCAGGCTAAAACAACCTTTATTACCCCTTGGGGGACTTTCTATTGGAAAGTGATGCCATTCGGGTTGAAGAATGCAGGTGCAACCTATCAACGAGCCATGACTTATATCTTTCATGATATGATGCATGATATACTACACGATTATGTAGATGACATTATAGCTCGTTCTACTGAAGAAGATGACCATTTAGATGACTTGAGAAAAATATTTGATCGGTTAAGGGAATATCTTATCCGATTGAATCCAGCCAAATGTATATTCGGAGTTAAGTCAGGTAAATTATTGGGGGTTATAGTTTCTTTACGTGGCATCGAAATTGACCCTCTCAAGATTACGGCTATCACTGATATGCCCGCACCTACAAATATATCTGAATTACGGAGTCTACAAGGTAAGCTTCAAGCTATCCGTCGCTTCATCGATAAGCTGGCGGATAAAACTGGACCCTTTCTTAAGCTTCTTAAGAAGGATGTCTCTTTCCATTGGGACGACGAATGTCAGGCAGCATTTGAACTCCTCAAACAATATCTTCTTAACCCACCTGTACTTTCACCACCTAAACCTGATCGCCCATTTATCTTGTATATTTTTGCTTCAGATTTTGCTTTAGGAGCTATGTTAGCTCAACTTGATGATGAGAAAAGAGAGCGTGCTAATTATTACATTAGCAGAACATTAATTAGTTATGAAACCCGCTACACAACATTAGAGAAGTTATGTCTAGCAATCATATTTTCTACACAGAAACTACGCCATTATATGCTCAGTCAGAAAACATACGTTATTGCTAAATCTGATCCCTTGCGGTATCTCATGAGTCGACCTTATTTATCTGGTCGCACAACAAAGTGGGTTCTTGCGCTAAGCGAGTTTGAACTCATATTTATAGGACAAAAGTCTGTTAAGGGTCAAATCATAGCAGATCAATTAGCTGTTGCACCCTTAGAATCCACCCATCCCCTCGTCATTGAGTTTCCTGACGAATGCCTTAAACTAGAGGCAGATCATTCAGAGCAATGGTCCTTATACTTTGATGGAGCCCGATGCATGAGTGGGGCTAGTGCAGGTATTATTTTGATATCTCCATAGAAACATCTCATACCTCTATCCTTTAAATTAACGTTTGCCTGTACTAATAACACTGCTGAATATGAGGCTCTCATCCTTGGATTACGAGCAGCCCTGGCACTAAAAATTAAAAATCTATTAGTTTTTGGTGATTCTCAACTTGTTATAAATCAAATTAATGATGTTTATCAGACTAGAGATGATAAATTGTGCCCATATAAAGCATATGTATTACAATTAATATCTTTATTTGATCAAATTACCTTGGAAGCTATTCCTAGAACTAGCAATCGTGCGGCTGATGCCATGGCCGCAGCTGCATCTCTTTTACCCTTGGAGTTAGATGACGAATATGCTACCATCATTATTCATCGACTCCAGGAACCCACTTCAATTAAATCATGCTTGGAACCTTTGGACGTGTTCCTAATCAACGAAACTACTCCTGAACTTTGGTACACTGATATCCTCAATTTTCTTCAAAATGGGACCTTCCCTGAAGGTTTTAATAGAAACCAGCATCGGTTATTACGTAGACGAGCAAGTCGCTTCGTCATAATTGGCAATACCTTATATAGGAGATCTTTTGAAGGTATCCTACTGAGATGTTTGAATCTAGAAGAGTCTAGATCAGCTTTGAGTGAAGCCCACGATGGATCTTGTGGGGGACACTTTAGTGGTAGCGCCATTGCTAAGAAGCTCCTTAGGATAGGATATTTTTGGCCTACCATGGAGAATGATGCACATGATTACGTGCGCCATTGCGACAAGTTCCAGAAACACGCTGACCTTGTCCATGCGCCTGCACAAGAACTGCAGGCTATTTCATCTCCTTGGCCCTTTTCAAAATGGGGCTTAGACATCATCGAAAAAATCAATCCCGTGTCATCTAATGGACACAAATTCATCATAACCGCCATCGAGTATTTTACAAAGTGGGTTGAAGCTATGCCCTTAGCTTCTTGCATTGGAACTCAAGTTTCCAAATTTATTTTTAATCAAATTATTTGTAGGTTCGGAATCCCTGCAAATCTCATCTCGGATAATGGAACTTGTTTTAAAAACAAATATGTAAAGAAACTATGTCAAAAATATAAAATTCAACATCGTTGGTCCACTCCCTATTATCCTCAGGGTAATGGCCAAGCGAAGCATCTAATAAAACATTAATTAAAATCCTCAAAATACTGGTCAATAAATCTGGCCGTGATTGGCACATTCAATTATATCCTGCTTTGTGGGCTTATCGAACTAGCATTCGTACTCCCACGGGCACTTCACCTTTTGTTTTGGTTTATGGCACTGAAGTTGTTTTTCCCTTTGAATTAGAAGTTCCTTCTTTGGCTCTGCTACTTCAAGATACTGAAGTAGGAGATGAATACCGTGCTGGCAGATTTAGTCAACTGGAACTCCTAGATGAGAAGCGCATTAATGCTTTGGAGCATCTTCGTGCCTACCAGAACAAGCTCAAACGAGCATATCTCAAGAAAGTTCATCACCGATCCTTTGAGATCGATGACCTCGTCTTAAAAGAAAATAAAAAAAATACTAATGCAACTAAAGACCTTAAAGGCAAATTTGAGCCTAACTGGCTTGGGCCATATATTATCACTGCTAAATTTGGATCGGGAGCATACAGATTAGCTACCTTAGATGGTAAATATCTTAAAGAACCTATGAACATTATGCATCTTAAGCGCTATTATGCATAAATCTGGTAATTTCATCACTGTATATATTATACATATTGTCTTATTTTAGTAATTCATATAAAAATTTCAAAAACAGTAATATTATGTATTATCTTAATTCATCAATTAAAATTAAAATATAAAAAAATCAAAATCATCAAAATCCTCAAAAACATCTTCTATTTTTGCACCTGTCAATTCTTGAAGTATTGCAGTTATATTTTCAGTTATTTTGGATAAATTAGCATTTATTTGGAATCCCTCACTTTCACACTCACATGAATAAATATCTTGATCTTATTTGGTATGATTATTAATCTCTCTTATATCGAAGTCCACAGTTGAATTAAATAAAGTTTTGAGCATAGAGAACTGATCTTGTTATTTACTTGAACCAAGTACACCTTTTCACATTAAAATGATTTCATTGCAAATTCAAAGCGATGCTACACAGTAGAAGTGGTCTCTTGAGCGAAAAGTCTCCCCTGCTATCCTATCATGCACATGGTCTAGAATCTTTGAGAATTGACAAAAGGACAAGCTCACCCTTGCCCAGAATAAAAATCCCTTGCTCTACAGCCAATCCGAGCAAGTATCCCTAGTCTAGGAAGAAAAAAAAAAGAAAAAGAAAAGCAAGAAAAATCATGAGAAAAAGAAGAATTGTTCAGAAGCATTATCATTTTGTACCATCTCAGCAATATTTCAGCATTATCTCAGTGTCAAGAAAAGAAAAGAAAAAGCAAAAAGCAATAAATCCCTTCCCCTACCCTTTGAAAGAAAAGAAGGGTGAATGAGCTTGAATCCCTGGAATTCTCAATTATTCGAAAACTGTGAGGTAAGCCCCATAACAGGTGGTTTGTGCCCAACCCGCTTGGCCTTGGGTAACTCCTAGCGTGGTGATATGTCTATCACATTAGCGACCTTCTTTTGTATAGACCTATGTCCGCTCATGGATCAGCTAGCTCTTGATGACCCGACTTACATAGTAGTCTGGTACGGTTACATGCATATAAATCATGGTCAACGAACACTCATTTGGTTAATTCAAATTACTTGTATCAAATTATCTTGCTCAAAATTGGTAAATGAACAATACAATTGCACACACATTTGTGTTTGAGAGATTTTGTATCATTATGATAGATCAAGATCGGCAATGAACTCACATATGCACATGGGGTTCCTTATAAATCTAAATTTTGTCTTTGAGATAATTTAAAATATGTATGCAAATCTTCTGGAATAATTTGATTTTCTTACTTGAGAATATTGGCTTAGCGTACAAACAATTAAATACATTTTTTTCAAAAATCCAAAATTTCTTTCAAAGCATGTTCAAAAATCTAGCAATAAAGTCACATTTATATTTTTGACTTTCGCAACGATGGTATAGTTCCTAAACCTAAATTGGAATCTATGCCTAGTGCAAGTCCTCATTTTATATTTTTTATCTCAAAATCAAAAATCAACTATGCAATAAAACTATTACATCAATTTCTTCTTTTGGATTTCGCGATGATGGTATAAGTCTATACCTAAAATTCTATGCCTAGCGCAAACCATCGTTATAATTTTATCTCCCATTTATTTAATCCATAAAAGCATATGGCTTAAATCATTATGTTACACAATTATGCTTTAAAAAGAATGAAAACTTTTCTATTTCATTTCATTATGTCAAACATTCAGTTTTGCGACGATGGTATAATTCCTAGGCAATTGTTCAAAATTCTATCACACTTAGGAATTTTATGCCTAGAAAAAATCATATTTTTAATATTTCATGCATAATATTTTCATGGAAATCTGAAAACAAATCATCACCATCATTATTTTTCATCATCACAACACAAAGTCTTAAGAAAGTCTCTTAAGCACCCTTTTACTTTTAGCAATATTTCTCTCATACCGGGATTAGCTTGATGACCTAGCGAGCGGCGACTCCATGAAATGGTCATGTAACAACGACAATGTCCTTTGAAATTATTGTTAGAAGTCACTTTATTTTTCATCAAATCACACCACAACAACCAATTTGTTTACATCAGATTATTTCATTTAATTTTATAGCATGACATAAAATTATAATATTTTCAACGACATAATTACATGAATAATCAATCAACCATTAAAATATTAAAGCATCATAAAACATATGCACAAGTCATATCACAAAAAGAACATATATAAAAAAAAAAAAAATATATATATATATATATATATATATCAAGAAGTCTATACATCATATCAAAACGGATTGGTATGCCACAATCTATACCCTGGCATACTCAATCCTCTCAAAAATATATGGTCTATGTACAATGAGCAACTAGTCTCGAGAAGCCCTCGAGCTCTCAGCCTCATCTCCTCTCCTACCCTGAGGTGGAGGAGGTGGTCCCATCGAGGTCTATGTTGTATCACGGGTCCTCGACGTCGATCGTGATGATGTCCTCGATGACCCCATCTTGATCGGCTCTGCAATGTTGGCTGGCAGCGGTATCCTCTGCCCCTCTGGAACCACATGATAGTACAACCCCTGGTAGAACATGGTCTGCACTATAGCCCACATCAGCTCTAGAATGCTCACCCCTTCACTCCGAGCCCTGAGTCATGTAGCCTCATCCTGGAGAGTCTGCACTTGAGCTCGTAGGTGAGCATTCTCCGCATGGAGAGCCGCCATCTCATTGCTCTCCCCCACCTCGACACCCTTGCCCTTATCGAGCGATGGTGGCCTATCCCTCTACTGAGAAGGGAGTCTCTCCCTCCTCTTCGACTGCTACTGTCTCTCTAGAGCCTGTGGTACTCTCCGAAATCTCTCCTGAGGAGGCCGTCGCTGATCCCTCCCTCCGTGACCCCTCGCTGCACCGATGGTAGCCTTCAGAGAGACCCCACTGGTTGAATGGGGGCATCATCAGTGTCCTGACTCCAAAACCACTGCATATCTAGAGCCCCACTCAATGTAGTATTATCCTGCATAGTCCGGGAGTACTCATAATCCCTAAGAGAAGGGATCCCCTACTGTAGATCGAACTGCCTCAAAACTCGGTCATAGCAGTGGAGCTCTACCTCTCCCCACTCTGTCCTCAACCAGATGACTCGATGTGAGCCAACTCCTGTCCATCCTCTACCCACCCTAGATGATCTCTCCATGGTCTCCAGGTGATCTGATCTGGGGTGAGATCGTCTAGTAACCTCCAGGACATCGACAGATCTATCCGTCGTTGTGACCCTCTCTGGAGCCACCAATAGAAAACCCGGGGCCTCTCCCGGTCAACTCCTATCAGTGGAAGCCCTATCAGCCTTTGCACCGTAATGTGCTCCCAACACCAAAATTGTAGCAGTGATGTTAGCACCAGACATCGACCTCCCTTGTATACGACCCCGTAAAGGATCCTATACAAGCGACACAGTACAAAGTTGCCCTAAGAAAACCTGTATTCGTGGTCTCTCATGTCGCAGACCACATCTGAGAGGAGCCACGGTAACCTGCATCCACTCTGGTGGCATAGAAGAAGGCCACCCACCACCACTACAAAAACCTAGGTCAACCGAGATGCCCTATGCATCTGCCTCAAAGCCTCGATGTTCACTCTACCCTTCTCTAGGGCGAAGCTTGGGTCACTGCACAATCTCATCATGGCATGGCCCTGATTGGCCGAAGGAGTCATGAACCGCCCATGTATGGGGATCCTCAAGATCCTCCATACATCCTCTAGAGTGGGAGTCATCTCCCTTGTTGATAGCCGAAAGCAGGATGACTCCGGATACCATCTCTTTGCTAAGGCTATCAGTAGCCCCATGTCTGTAGGAATTTGTGGCATCTCTGCCACATCCTGCAGTCTGACCTCTGCTAGTCTGTCTTGCTCGGCCTGATCGAGGGTAGCTAAGTCATCCCTGAGACCCCCGTATTTCCACTCTCAACTCTTTAGCAATCCCCTCTGCAAAATAAACAATAAAACAACAAAAATCATTAGTACATAATCATTAAAATCAATTAAAATCAGTTTCATCTCATAAAAAAAATGATATCGCCCATTATTGGATGATATCGTACCAAATTTAGCAAAATCGTCCTTAATAGGATGAAATCACCTCTGATTCTTCAATTTGGGGATCGCCCCTATTTCTTTGATTTCATCCTCAGATGAAATCGATGATTTAGGGACAATTTTTGCGAAATTAGGATGATTTCGTCCTGACATCGTCAACGGCCTAAAAACGGCTACGATGCCCAAAAAGAATTAAAAATTCAAGTAAAAAATTAAACAAATCAAGCTAAAAATATAGTACACTAGGTTTAGATCCTTACCCACAACCCGGACCTCTGTCGATCTGTGTGTCGTTTCCACCATTTCGCCTGTAGAGCTCTGAAACAGCGAAAGTGAACAGTAAAAATGAATTAGGGTTTTACCCCATTTTTCCTATTTTTATTTAAAAACAACATTTTTTTAATTTTTTTCTTTTTCGCGCTTTTACCTCAAACGTTCGATTTGGGTAAAAAATCAGAGGGGGCACCATAGCAAACAGTTGTACGATTCGACCTAGAATCGTCGTCTAAAAAATGGAATAAATTTTTGTTTTCTCGTAAAGCATGAAGAACTTGTCTTTAACGCATTTTCTTCAAAAAAATTTCTAAAGAGGGGGCAAAATGTAGCACCCTAAAATTGGCACAGTTAAACCCTCGATAAAAGATAAAAAAAATTAAATTTTAACCCCGAAATCGCTCGTTAACCGCTCACCTCATTTTTCATGCCATTTTTAGAAGTTGTTTGACCATTGGATGATATCGTCGCCGATCTGACGATATCATCCCAAATCGAACGAATTCATCTAGAACAGAACGTCTAGACGATTTCATCCCAAAATCAAATTTTCATAATTAGCTTTTGTTTCAACTTCTCTAACTCGGGCAGAAGTGTGTCTGCACGGTTGGAGATTTCTACGTTGGAGATCTCCCAGATTGGGATGATCCCCAACCTCCTAACCTCCTCCTAATCCTATATAAACTTGGGATTTTCTCATTTTATCCCCCTGGCTGATCATTTCCCTATAACTTTAGTTTTTGTTGTGTTAGAACATCCTATCCCCCATCATTTGCATTTGTGTTTTCAAGTTTTATTACAGGATTTCACTATGTTTTAGCCGGAGTAAGCTCGGATCATCGCAGGCGATTCAACCTCAATTTTGGACGATCATGTCGAGATTGGCGACGATCTCGTACGATTGAAGATGATTTTGACTGCAGTTCAGATTGGGGGCAATCAGAGCCCTGAGTTTGCATTCTCTATCTCTTTTTCTTATTTAATTGTGCATTAGATTAATTCACTTATGTTCTGCATCTTGGAGTTCACCTCATTTAGCATATTTGCATGATAAAACTCAAAATAAATTATTGAAAAATTGCATCCTATTTGATTTGATATTTGGATTTATCATTTAAAGAATTTATATTTTTACTTCTATCATTTTGTATCATTTTTGCAATTGTATTTTTGGTTTTTGGTGTCTGTTTTCATGATTGCAGGTTTCTGATGAATTTGTTAGGTCGCTGACGATCTCGGCTGATCTTAGACAATCTCCTATGATCTGGACGATTATGTACAATTACAGACGATCCTATCATATCCGAGACGATCTAGACTCCTACAAGCTTTAGAATCTTCATTAGACATCAGAAATCAAGTGCACTTTTCTCCATTTTAGATATTTTCTGTATTTAGGATTCATTTATGTTTGTTGTTTTCATATAAACCAAAAATTTCATATAGAATAACTTAGATTTATTTTGGCCAACCTAGGAATCTGAATGATTGAACATAAAATGAACACATCAAACCCATTCTCAACCTAGGCATGGAAACTGCCACTCAAAGTTTCCTGGTGAACCCCACCATCCGTCAAAAATTCACCCTTATACCCCTCCCTCGAGAGGCGTGACCTTCAAAGGGCCTCTCTATCCGAGGTATTGTCCCATCCTTCTTGCATCCCCCTTTCGGGCACGGATCCTTTAGCCTGAAGGTAAGGGTGCAAAAATTTTGGGCGATACGGTTATCCTCTTGGTTATCAAACTTGAATATACATGGAAGGGTAATGTATGATGATGGATTTAACATAATATATTAGGTTTGTGAAGATTAATTTTGATGGTTTTATTATGGAAAATTAAGGCATCCTTAAGATATCTATCATGCTACCCAAATTTTCAAAGTCACAACAAGAAATGTAAGCTCTGGTGGACTTACTTCTTTGACCTGGAAATGGATTTCACATAAATTTATGATAGAATAGGTTAGGTCAGAATGTCCCACTATGATATCAATTAGTAATTGACATTATTCATCAAGTGCTCAACCAGATAAAATGGAATTTAAATTGAATTTTAATTTGACCAAGCATTAATGTAGCACTCCCAACATTAGCTTCAAGCAATAGATTGGTGTCTTATCTATTCAAAAATTATAGCAGAGATTAATAAATTTTCTAAATTAGAAAGAAAAATAAAGGGAATAACTGACATGCCTACGTTCATTCAAGAATGTAATAAACATGTATATTAAATCAGTGCAAGGAAAGTGTTATTTGTGTTGGAAATATGAGCAAGTTTTGTTGTCATTGATATCAAGAGGTTGATGTCCAAGTTTAGTTGTCATTAATGTCATCAGGTTTTTTTTCCAAAAGGCAAGGAAGAAGTTTAAATGAATAGGATATAACATTTATTTTAAATATTATATGCCTACAAAGGCCTATAAAGATTGAAATCCCAAGGAAGGAGAAGCAGATTTAAAAGGACATAATAATATTATAATATTTAATATTATAATATTCCAGGATAAATGTTGAGGTGAAGAAAAATGAAGTCCAAGGAGTCATTAAATTATAAATCCTCAAAAGAACCATTTGGAAAAGTTTAAAGGTTATTATTTAATTTATTTAAATTAAAATATTTTAACCATAGGTTAAAATTTTAATTTAAATAAATAATAAAGGCGCCAAAATTTTAAATTTTAAATTCGAATTAAAAATTGAATTTACTAATCATCAACGTGTTGGAGTGCATAGCAAATGGTATAAAAGGGGCAATGGTTTTTATTTAAAACCATCCATGCAATTCGTATACCCAAAGTATAAAGGAATTTGTGTGCTGCATTTGAGTGAAGAGAAAGGAAAGAATTCGCATGTGTTAAATGTTAAAGAGCATATGTCATGATAAACCTAAGTAGAGCGCCAAACATATCTCAAAGCACTTGGTAGCGCAAGTGGCAATCGAGGGTTGGTTAAGACGTTCGTGAGGGCAATCATGCGATTTTATTTTGCAAAGGGAAATCATTTTCATTTGTGCTTAGTGGGAGAAGAGACAAGGAACAAGAGGTGATTTGTGTACCTTTTGATTTTGTGTGGGCACATAGCCCAACTGGTGGTTGAGCTTTGGGCTAGGGCATTGGAAAGGGGAGGTCGTGTGTTCGAATTTCGATGGAAATAATTTTTTGACATAATTAAAATGAAAGGTATGCATTTCATGATTTAATTTTTCCAAAGGTTTTGATATTCCAAAATTTGCATGTAAGGGTTTTGTGAGATTTAAAAGGTAGTTTGTGAGTTTTTTAAGGGAGATATAAGGTGTAAGAAAATTAAAATATTTTATTTTAATTTTTGGTGGTTAGAATTTATTTTATAAAGTTTGGAGTTATAAGTGTTAATAAAAGAATTTGATTTTTATATGGTGGATGTTATTCTAAAAGGTTGGAGTTTATAAGGTGTTAGTAAAGGAACTTGATTTTTTAATATTAATTTGAGAGTTTGGAGTTTATAAGGTGTTAGTAAAGGAACTTGATTTTTGAATATTAATTTAAGAGTTTGGAGATTATAAGGTGTATTAGAGATTTGATATTTTGTATGGTGAAATAAATATTGGAAAAATATTTGAGTGGAGATTTTTAGATAAATTGTTGCTATCTAACCTTGAAAGTGGTAAAGAGGATTTGAGTGTGATTAAGACAGGTTTTGAAGTCAGATATCCATCAAAACAAAAGGTATGGGTATATCATCCTTATGAGTGGAATATTGTTGGATTGAATGTTGTGAAATGCAAAGTTGGAGTGAAAAGGATTGTTTGATAAGCTTTGTTGGAAATGTATGAGTGAGTTTTCATGTGCATGATTTGTGGATATTGTAAATGATGTAGATCCGTATTGATTCTCAAACACACAAGCAAAATCAATCAGAAAACAACAATTCTGTAACTCGAATTTTATTATTTCCTTGGATCTCCATCCCCTTACAATGAAATCACTTCCTACATATAATATCCACCAAAAACCTAACCTAACACGAACTTACTATTTTTAGTAAGTATCAAGACTTACTATTTTTAGTAAGTCTAAACTATCACTCAGATGGATCCGAAAAAAATATCATGCATCTTTTATTCCAAAATTAAGACTTTCCTAAAATATCTCCCTAGACTGACTCATGCAACAAAAGATATTAAATACCGAAAAACTAAAAAAAATTGGAACAAAAACTTTCGAGCCCATTTTGGCCACTCGGTAATGTTTTAGGGCCCAAAAACATATCAAAATGGCCACTTCAGTGACAATGTTACTTAACACAGTGAGGTCAACTCAATTTTGTGTGTTTTAAAAAAAACGGGCTCAAACGGTCACCCGGATCAAAAGTTATGACCCCGTGAAGTTGGAACTTTAATTAAGCTAAATCAGGAAAGTGTCACTGGATGTTGTAGGTGCATCATTCTCCTTTTGTTGAAAATAACTCAGCTCCTGTGAGTTCTGCAAATGAAACTCCTAAAGCTTATCCTGCATAATATTCTTCAGCTCTCCTTAAGAAATCCAGGTACTTTCAACTGATGATAATCCTTCCCACAGTACCAAGTACTTTTTGTAGCTGCCATTGCGTGTGGTGATCACCTTCTTATCCAATACTTGTTTAACACAATCCTTCTTCTTCTTGGGAAACTGTTGCACCCAATTTATCACTTTTGGTACCTCAACATCCCATACATCTCCATGAAATTGGTACAGATCAGAGACATTGAAAATCGGTGAGATATCCAGGTCCTTTGGAAATTCAACCACATAGGCATTGTCATTCATTTTTTGAAGAATCCTACAGGGCCCATTCTTCTTAATTTTGAGCTTATTGTATGTACCCTTTGGAAATATTTCTTTATGAATGTGGACCATTACCAAGTCACCTTCCTAAAACACCTCTGCTCACCTATGTACATATGTTACTACTTTATACTTGGCATTACTCTCTTGCAACCGCTATCAAACTTCCTCCTATAATTTCTGTATATGTTCTGCAAAAGCCTCTGCATTATCACTAACAGTTTCAATAATCAATAATTCCACTAAATCAAGCACACCATGAGGATTATGGCCATAAAATATCTTAAATGGGGACTTTCCTGTCGAGCGATTTACTAAGCTATTGAATGCAAACTCTACTTGTGGTAACGCTCGATCCCACTGTTTTGGCTTTGTACCAACTATGCACCTCAAAATATTACCCAAACTCCGATTCACTACCTCCTTCTGTCCATCAATCTGTGGGTGATACGCACTAGTGAACTGGATCTTGGTATCAATCTTCTTTCATAATGTCCTCCAAAAGTGGTCCAAAAATTTGACATCTCGATCCAAAGTGATAGATCTTGGGATGCCATGCAAACACACAATTCTGCAACTCCTATGGCATCTTCAGTTTTATGGCAGGGGATAAAGTGAGCCATCTTAGAGAACCTGTCAACAACAACAAAGATGGAATCCTTACCTCACTAGGTACATGGAATTCCTATCACAAAGTGCATGCTCGGGTCAGTCTAAGGTCCTGTGGGAACTGGTAAAGGTATATACAACCTAGTATTCTAGGCATGGCCATTAGCCATCTGACAGACTATACAACGAGATACAAACATGGTTATATCTCTTCACATATTTAGCCAATAATACTTCTCCACCACAAGAGCAATAGTTTTATTCACCCCAAAGTGTCCAGCTAAACCTCCACTATGCATCTCTCTCAAGATGTTCTCCCTCATGGAACCAACAGGAATGCATAATTTTTTACTTCTAAATAGGTAACCATCTTGCATAACATGTTCTGCAAAAATGTTACTAGACACACCCCAAAAATACTAAACTCTCTTGAAGGAAACTACATTTCTTCAAATTGGCATATAGTTTCTCTTTTCTTAATAGATCTAGAACCAACCTCAAATGGTGCACATGCTCTGATTTAGTCTTACTAAAAACTAATAGATCATCAAAATAAACAACCACAAACTTACCATTATATTCCCACATCACTTTGTTCATAAATCGCATAAAGGTACTTGGGGCATTAGATAACCCAAATGGCATCACCAACCATTCGTATAATCCATCTCGAGTCTTGAAATTCGTCTTCCACTCATCCCCTTTTTTGATCCTGATCTGGTAATAGCCACTTCGTAGGTCAATCTTACTAAAATAATTAGCCCCTACTAAAGCATCCATCATATCATCAATCCTTGGCATTGGGAACCTGTATCTTATAGTAATCTTATTTATGGTCCTGCTATCCATGCACATCCACCATGATCCATCTTTCTTTGGGGTTAAAAGTGCAAGAGTCGTGCAAGGACTCATACTCTCCCTAACTAATCTCTTTTGTATTAGTTCTATTACTTGTTTGCTCAACTCGACATTTTGTGTTGGATTCAATCGATAGGTTGCTTGATTTGGAAGAGCTAACCCAGGGATCAAGTTGATATGATGTTGGATGTCCCTCTTCGATGGTAGCCCAACTGGTAATTCATCAGGTATGACATCAACATATTCCTACAGCAACCTGGACACCATTGGTGGTATGATAGTTTCTTCATTTATGACCTTCTTAGTTGTTAAGGCATAACACCAACCAACTTTTTTTGCTTCTATAAAAAAATTCTTTGAAGTAAATAAAGTTTCGCTCTGTCCATCTTCATTCAAAGGTAACAAAACCACCTTTACCCCCTCCTTCCAAAATATGTATATGTTCTGAAATCCATCATAGGAGGTCTTTCTTTCATATTCCCATGGCCTCCCCAGCAAAATATGGCATGCATCCATAGCAATCACATCGCACCACACTTCATCCTTATAGGTACTCCCAACTGATAATTTCACCAGACACCTCTTATCAATAGTCACCTCATTCCCCTGGGTTGGGTGCTTCTCACATGGTAGATTCATTTTCTCAACCATAACATTTGATACCATGTTCTCACAACTACCAGGATCAATAATCACTTTACATACCTTTCCTCCTGAGGTGCATCTTGTTCAAAAAATGTTTGTACGCAGCCATGATTCATCACCATTTTCTACCCGCATCTTTTCCTTCTTTGGAGAAATCAATGTCCTTCATATCATGATACTTTCGTCCATATCAAAAACAACTTCTATTTCATATTCCTCCTCTTCCTCAACCAGATTAACTCTAGCTTGGCCTCCGCACTCTTCAGCATCATAGTGGAGGCATTCAGATGCTCTATGACCTTCCTCACCACAATTGTAGTAGATAAAGGGCCTGTGTGGTCCACTCCCAGTGCGACCTCCCCCATTACCTCTACCTCTTAGGATTCCTCTACCTCCTCGGTAGGCATCATGCTCTAGTACAATTTGTTGTAATTTTTCTACATGCGTAGAAGATTCACCCTTGGAAAAATTAGATCCACCATGCCCACGACTTGAGGAAGATGTAGATCCCCTCTTTTGATTTCTCAGCCTGCTTTTTATCTTATCTTCAGCTATCATGGCTAACTCATATGTTGCATCTACTATAGGAGTGTGATGCATGTGCAACTCATCTTGAATAGCATAGCTTAGACCATTCACAACCTCCTAGCCTTCTAATCTTCTGTCTCATTAAGTGTTACCTGTATATATAACTTGTAGAACTCATTGGTGTAGTCCTCCACACTAAGATCCCTTTGTCGAAGGTTCTGAGACCTATGAAATAAATTTTGGGTATAATCGATAGGTATAAACTTCTCTTGAAGCTTCTTCTTCATCTTATCCTAGGTCCTAATCTTCTCTTTTCCATTATTCTGTTGCTCCTTTTGTAGATGGTCCCACCAAATCAGTGCATGTCCCTTCAGCTTTGTACATGCAAGCCTCACCTCTTCTCCTTAGCGAGATTACTCCATTCAAAATATTTTTCCATACTGTTCACCCAGTCAATGATCTCCTCTAGTTTTAACCCACCAGCATATTCAAATACCTCAATCTTGATATTATCTCAGTTCCCTCAGATTCCATCCAAGGCTAGGAGTAGATTTTCTTCAAATCATGGCTCCTCTCTTGGGTGTTCTGAGCTTGCTTCAGACCTGTCCTCTCCTACCACACCCTCATTAGTAGATCCTAGATCTGAACGTAAGTTAGGGAATCTCTCCATCATGCGATCAATCGCATTGGTTAGTCATGCTACTTTCCCATGCAGATCTTCTATCTTCCTATTCATCTAAGCGTAGTTAGCTTGGCATCTCCTAGGCGGTATGATATCTCCACTAGCGAGATATTACCTGCTCTGATACCAAATTATGTAGATCCGTATTGATTCTCAAACATACAAGCAAAATCAATGAGAAAAAAACAATTTTGCAACTCGAATTTTATTATTTCCTTGGATCTCCATCCCCTTACAATGAAATCACTTCCTACATATAATATCCACCAAAAACCTAACCTAACATGAACTTACTATTTTTAGTAAGTATCAGGACTTACTATTTTTAGTAAGTCTAAACTATCACTCAGATGGATCCAAAAAAAATATCATGCATCTGTTATTCCAAAATTAAGACTTTCCTAAAATATCTCCCTAGACTGACTCATGCAACAAAAGATATTAAATACCGAAAAACTAAAAAAATTGGAACAAAAACTTCCAAGCCCATTTTTGGAAACCTGGTGATTTTTTAAGGCCCAAAAACATTTCAAAATAGCCACTTCATTGATATGTTACTGAACACGGTGAGGTCAACTCAATTCTATGCATTTTAAAAAACAAACGGGCTCAAACAGACACCCGGATCAAAAGTTATGACCCCGGGAAGTTGGAACTTTAATTTGGCTAAATAAAAAAAGTGTCACTGGATGTTGTGGGTGCATCTAATAAAATAACATGAGTATCATTGTTATGTGATATTGAGAACTATCTTGAGCTAGGGTTTGTGAAATAATATGAGTATCATTTGAGATTGAGAACTATCTTGAGCTAGGGTTTTTAAAATAACATGAGTATCATTGTTATGTGAAATTAGAATGATCTTGAGTCAAGGTTTGAGATCCATAGTGTGATTTGATTAGAAGTATAATGAAATACATGGTTAGGGTTTGTAAGCAAGTTGTTTTTCATCGAGTGGATGTTTGAGTAAAGTTGGTTGAACTTTATTTGGAGTGATAGTTCAATATTTGTGAAACAAATTATACTTTATTTCTGAATTGATTTAAAAGTGATAGAGTGATTTGTGAATGTAAAACCTATTGAGTCTCTTACCATTCTCTATATGTTTCTATGGTTAAACAAGATTCTTAGTGAAACTTGTTTGTGTGATTGAAGAGGTTTTCTGAAAGATTAAGTTAAGTTATGTATGCAAGTTTTGCAATTGATTTGAATAAGCTTTTGTTAAAGCTAGTGGACTATTTTGAGTAAGTCCTAAAGGGGACTTAAGGACAGAGTTAAGCAAGATTTTGTGAAATCTTGTTAGAAGATTTGAGTAAGTCCTAGAGGGGACTTAAGTACAGATTTGAGTGAGATTTTATGAAAGCTTAAGGATAGATTAGTGTGAGCTTTTGTGAAAGCTTACAAGCAAATTTGAGATAAGTTCTAGAGAGGACTTGTTGAGCAGATTTGAGGTAAGTCTTAGTGAAGACTTGTTGAGTAGATTGGACAAGTTCAAGGGAGGACTTGTTGGACATATTTGAGTTAAGTCTTGGATAAGACTTGTTGAGCAGATTGGAAAAGTTCTAGGGAGGACTTATTGGATAGATTTAAGGTAAGTCTTGGAGAATACTTGTTGAGCAAATTGGACAAGTTCTAGAGAGGACTTGTTGAGAAAATTTGAGACAAGTCTTAAAGAAGACTTGTTGACTAGATTGGACAAGTTCTAGGGAGGACTTTTTGGATATATTTGAGGTAATTCTTGATGAAGACTTGTTAAGCAGATTGAACAAGTTATAGAAAGGACTTGTGGATAGATTTGAGGTAAGTCTTTGAGAAGACTTGAGAGAAGAATTGATTGATTGATTTGTTCAAGCTTTGTGTTAAGGCTTGGGGTAAATCTAAGCAGAGTTGATTTATGATTGAATCAAGCTTTGTGTTAAGGCTTGAGGACTAATTTGAGGATATAGTTTTGTGCAGATTTGAGTTTAAATTTGTGCTAGACCAGAGACAGACTTGTGAGTATATTTGTGCTAGACTGAAGGACAATGTTTAGTGCATATTTGAGATAGAGCTGAGAGCAAGATTTGGAGGTGATAGATTAGAGGATATTAGTCTTCATTAGATAGAGATCCATTATCCAGGGTAGTGAGGATAAAATTCTTCTGAGTGAGGACATAGGTCTTCAGTGGAGAGAGATCCACAAGCCAGTGCAGTGGAGGTAGTAGTCTTCTAGAATATCACCAACCATATAAAAGGAGAAAGAGTTCTCCTATGGATAGATATCCATGAACCAACAAATGGGAAGGAGTTCTCCTATGGATAGAGATCCATGAACTTGATTAGGGGTTTGGTATCTCCTTTGGATATAGGTCCATAAACATTGTAATAGGGAAGGATTCCCAAGATATTTTTTGAGAAAAAATTGGTGAAATATTTTCTTCGTGGAGTAGCCCACATTGGGTATGTTGGACGTTGATTAGCATCTATCTTGTTGCATTTCTATGTAGCTAAATTAGATGCTCTTTGTTAGAGCTATTTTAGAATTTTTTAGAGATATCCTTGTGATTTGTTAGGAATGTTATTCTAGTATATGGTTACATAAATTATGTATTCCATCTATGTTGAGCTATGTTATGTTATGATCTAGCTCTATAAATTATAACCTTCATCAAGTAATGGTATCTAATGATTTTATTGCCTCATTTTGGAATCAAAGCATGAGAGAAGTGCTATAAATATATGGATTGCCCATCACACTTGTAGTTGTGAGTACAGTCTTGACTATGGTTGGAGTTACAGATATCTGTGAGACTGTTGGAGCCGGCTATCCAGCTGAGAATACTATAAAACACAACCAGCTATTAGGATTGTGAGACAAATACAATGTATATTGTGTTTGTTGTGATGTATTTTGGTAGAGCGGATACTATCATGAGCCATAAAAATACTAAGAGGAAACGTTATCGAGATGGTATCTCTCCACTTGAGACACGATCTGCTATTACAGTAAATAGAACTTCATTGTAAGGAGTTGCATATCCAAACCACGTTTCTATATTTGTTGGAAATGTTTTTTTTAAACTACATGAATGAGAGGCTTGAGATCACTTTTGAAAAGCATGAAATTTTTTTTTTGATGCGGACCTACGTATTTAATTTAAGATCATTTCTAATGAAAGCGTAACGTGAGGACCGAAAAACATGGTTATTCCAATAAAGTGAGATGATCATAGGTGAACAAAAGTAGACAACCGATGTGGTTGTTGCACATTCGATATGTCAAGTAAGTTGGTGTGATTTGGTGACGTTAAAGCAAGTTCTATGTTGATTCACTTTGTCAACACATATGCACGAAGGAGAGTTCATTGAAAGAGACATTTGAGCACAATTCACAGTGAAGAGAGTGATATCATAGTGATTTGCATACCCCATGATTATTTGTTGACGATTGAATGAGGAGCCTTACCATGATAGGAGAAGACGCGCTAAGAGTGGAGAGAGACACATAAAATTTTTCCTGCCTAAAGTGCTACGTGAATGATTTGGAGGAATGTTGGGAATCTACTATATGTTCTAATTTTATATCTTTGTGTGTTTAAAGTAATGTAAACAAAGAAAAAAAGTGATTGGTCATCTCTAGGAGGATTTTCAACAGTGACATGCAGCAGATTGCGAAAGGTCATCCACCATCAGCTCTAATAGTTACGCCAACGATAGAGAGGTTTCTATGATATCCCTGTAACTGCTACAAAAGTGCAGGAATGGTCAAAGTGTGGAGGACATATCTTCGTTTATTTTATTGCACACTTAGTTTTTTGAAGGCATCAAGAAAAAGTAGTGCTTACACGAAAATGCACTATTTAACCAATCATGGTAGTGATTTGTTTGTTTACTGCAAGAAGGTCCGTCTAAGGACCAGAGACAATTGGAGATACGTTTGAATACGTATAACATTTAGAAATAATTACTACGACATTTAAAACTTGTGTAAGGTTGCTATGATATGGAAAATTTCTTGCAAAAGGAGAGTCCAAAAAAAGTTACTATTTGTTGCAGGAGCTCTGTAGTGATGTTGGTTTCACAAAGCAACAAAACTTGTTTAGAGAGTTGTCTGCATGAAGAGTTTGGCAAGCTAAGGTATATGCTGAATTGTGTTTTTCTTTCTATTGTATTGCTATTGTTCTTGTTGTAAGACTGCTATCAAACTATTATTGGGTGAGACACACTACTATCTGAATGAGGAGATGTTGCTTTGTGAGTTGCAGGTCTGTTGAAAAATAGCAGGCAGAGAGGTATTTTTCATCTATTTTCCAAGTTTTTGCTCATAAGAATTAATGGATGCAAATAAAAATCTACCCATTCCTAAATTTAATGGGTTAGATTATGAGTATTGGTCTATCAAGATGAAGACTCATAGGCAAAGGGTTATAGGATATAGTAGAGGAAGACTACGTTGAACCAGCAAATTGGACTGTTTTAAGTGTAGCTGATAAAACTACTAATAAGGCCCAAAAGAAGAACTCTTTTGCTCTTTACCAGCTCCAAGCATCTTTGGAGAAAAGTATTTTTCCAAGGATTGCTTCTTGTTCAACATCCTGGTATGAAACTAAATAGTGCGGAAGGAGGAATCATTTTTATATTGAATCACTTTTTGATTGTAAGGTAGAAAAACCCATAATAGAATTAATTAATATATTTGTTCGATTATGCCTTATTATCATATTTTGATTGCATTTAAATACCTAGTATAATAGTTGTAAGAGGGAAGGGTTGTGACCCTAAAATATAATTAATAAATAATATAAGTATTAGGGTATGTTAGGAGGGTCCTAACACAGCCCTAGAAGCATGGCAAGGCTTAAAATATGGCTGTCAAGGGAGAAATCAAGTGAAGCAAGTGAGGCTTCAAACTTTGAAGAGATATTTTGAGAATCTCAAAATGCAAGAAGATGAAAGAGTAGGTGATTATTGTGTTAGAGTGAAAGCCATTGTAAACAAAATGCAAACCCTTGGAGAAGACATCAAAATTGAAGTGGTTGTGAAGAAAGTGTTGAGAACACTTCTTCATAAGTGGAATCATATTGCTATTATTATTGAAGAATCTAAATATTTGTCTACTCTAACATTTGATGCACTAATTGGTTCTTTGATGTCTCATGAAGAGAGACTATAGGGTTCTACATCATCAAGCTTTGGAGGTGATGAAAAAGCATTCTCATCTAAGGAAGGTGAGACTCATGGCAATGCACAAGGAATAGGACAAGGAAGAGGACAAGAAAGAGGCCAAAGGAGAGGTAAAGGAAGAGGAAGAGGTAGATCAATATGTGGCAACCAAGGAAAAGGAAGAGGAGGTGATAAATCAAAGAAAGCTTGTTAAAATTGTAAGCTTGGTCACTTTGGTAAATATTTTTGGTCCAAGACTTCTCAAGAAGGGATATGTCAATATGGAAACTATGGAGAAGAGGAAAGAACTTCAAATTTGTTCCTCACCTATGGAAAATCAGATCAAAATCTCAATGAAACTTGGATTTTGGATACTAGTTGCTCAAATCATATGAGTGGCAAGGAGGAGTTATTTGCTACAATGGATTCCACATACAAGTCAAAGATCAAATTGGGATATGACAAGGCACTACAAGTTGAAGGTATGGGATCCATGGAGGTTCCAACAAATGAAGGCACAAAGAAGGTAAACAACATATATTACACCCCCAAACTCCAACATAATTTGCTTAGTGTTGGACAAATCATGTAAAAGAACTATAGACTTGTTTTTGAAGATGGAAAATTAGTAATATTTGACAAAAACAATTGTAATATAGTTTTTACACAAGTACCTATGATAGAATAGGTTATTTCCTCTTAATTTTGGGGAACAAGGAGGTGCTCAACTTGCTAGTGTAGCAATAGAAGATCCAAGTGTGCTTTGGCACTTGATATATCATCATCTTAATTTTGTAAGATTGAAGTTGTTGACTTCTCAAGCTATGGTGAGTGGACTACCAAGAGTTGAAGAGCACAAGGAGGTGTGTGAATGATGTGTTTTGGGAAAGCACTCAAGAATAAATTTTCCAAGAGGACAAGCATGGATAGAAAGCCATCCACTACAATTGGTACATTCGAACATTTGTGGTCCAATGAATACCAAAAGCTTGGGTAACAATTCTTAATTTCTCACTTTCATTGATGATTTCTCTAGAATGTGTTGGATTTATTTTTTGAAAACTAAATATGAAGCTTTTGAATGTTTCAAGGATTTCAAAAATAATGTAGAGAATCAAAGTGAGTATGTTGTAAAAATATTAAGGATTGATAGAGGAGGGGAGTTTTGTTCAAATGTATTTCTCAAATATTGTAAATATTGTGGGATCAAAAGGCAATTAACTACTGCCTACAACCCACAATAAAATGGTGTGGTTGAAAGTAAGAACCGCACTATTGTAGAAATGGCTAGATCAATGCTTCAAACAAAGAAACTTAGTAACATGTATTGGTCTGATGTTGTTAGGACAAGTGTTTACATTTTGAATAGGATTCCTACTTCTAGTTTAGACGGGATCACTCCCTATGAGGGATGGTATGGCAAAAAACCAAATGTAAAATACTTCAAAGTTTTTGGTTATCTTGCATATGCACACATTCCTGATGAGACAAGAAAGAAACTTGACCCCAAAAGTCAAGCATGTATTTTCATTGGGTATTGTGAGTCTTCAAAGGCATATAGGCTCTACAATCCAAAAATACATAAAGTTGTAATATCAAGAGATGTAATTTTTTATGAAGGGGGATTATGGGGTCATCAAAAAAAATTTTGATGATGGATCTCAAGATGCAAGCTCCTCTCAAGTGCAGCCCATTAACAAGAACAGCCATGGAAGTCCTCCAAGTCCAAAGAAGAGTTCTACTCCAAGTACAACAAGTGCTACTCCAATTTTTTCTCCACAAATATCAGCAAGTTCTTCTCCAATGCTAATGGAAGTATATTCACCATAAAGAGGTAAGAGAACACTTCAGTACCATTCCTCCTACCAAATGATGGATAAGAATTTTCAAAGAAGATACACTAGAAGCCAAGCTAGTGAAATGAATAAAGTCTAGAAAATACTTGAAAATGTGTACATGTATGGTGATGAAGACTCTCAAGATCCTAAGGGAGATGTTGTAAACTATGATTTAATGACTAGTGTAGAGCTAGAGCCATATAGTTATGAAAAAACATGTACTCATGATGTATGGCAACAGGCCATAAAAGAGGAAATTACCTCTATAAAAAAGAATGACACTTGGGAGCTAGTGGAGCTTTCTAAGGGCAAGAAATGTGTTGGATGTAAATGGGTCTATAAGACCAAGTTAAATACTGATGGGAGCATTGAAATACATAATACAAGGCTAGGATCAAAAGGGTCTACTCAAAAGTATGGGATTGACTATGAGGAAACCTTTGCTCATGTTGCTAGACAAGAGATCATCTGACTAGTACTTTTCTTGGCTGATCACAAAGGGTGGAACATTCAACACATGGATGTTAAGAGTGCCTTTCTCAATGGGTACTTGAATGAAGAGGTTTTTGTGCAACAACATCAAGGATTTGAAGAACAAGGTAAGGATAACCTTGTCTACAAATTAAAGAAAACATTGTATGGCCTAAAGCAAGCACCAAGGGTATGGTACTCATGCATTGATGGCTACTTTCAAAAGTATGGATTCACTAGGAGCAAAATTGAACCTACTCTCTACTACATGAAAAAAGGTAAAGATATTCTCATTGTGTGCTTATATGTGGATGATCTAATATTCATGGGTAGTAGTGATAAAATGAATGAGGAGTTCAATAACTCCATGATGAAAGAATTTGAAATGAAGGATCTAGGTTTGATGCATTACTTCCTAGGAATGGAGGTACATAAAACAAGAAATGGGATCTTCATATGTCAACATAAATATTCTCAAGACATGATATACAATTTTCTATGGAGCAATGCAAGTCTGTTGCAACTCCAACGGGTCATGGGATACAATTATGCAAAGAAGATGGAGCACCCAAAGTTGACAAGACCACTTACAGGAGCATGGTTGGGAGTCTAATGTTCCTCACAAACACAACTCCAGTTATTCAATATGCTATTTCTCTAGTTTTAAGGTATATGGATGATCCATATGAACTTCATCTACAAGCAACTAAAAGAATTTTGAGATATGTAAAGGGTACATTGGATTATGGGATCCATTACCACAAATGTAATGCTATAAAATTAGTTGGCTTTAGTGATAGTGATTGGGATAGCAACATAGATGATAGGAAATCTACTTCAGGGAATTGTTTTAGTCTTGGGTTAGGACTAATTACATGGAGTTCCAAAAATCATATTGTTGTAGCATTATCATCTACTGAAGCTGAGTACATAGCAATCACAAATGCTAGTACCCAAGATTTATGGTTGAGAAAAGTTCTTGAAGAAATCGGTGAGAGAAAAAGTGGTCCTACCATATTGTATTATGAAAATATGAGTGTCATATAGTTGAAATATAATCCTATCCACCATAGCAGATCAAAACACTTCAACATGAAGTATCACCTCATCAAACACATGGTGGAGAAACAGGTGGTTGAGCTAAAACATTGCAATACTTTGGAAAATATAGCGGACATATTCACTAAAGGAGTTGCTAAATCTCGGTATATAAAGCTAAGAGACTATCTTGTCAACCCTCTCAACTTTAATGGGGAGAATGTTGGACTTTGATTAGCATCTATCTTGTTGCATTTCTACGTAGCTAACTTAGATGCTATTTGTTAGAGCTATTTTAGAATTTGTTAGAGATCTCCTTGTGATTTGTTAGGAATGCTATTCTAGGATTTGGTTACGTAAATTATGTATTCCATATATGTTGAGCTATGTTCTGTTATGATCTAGCTCTATAAATTGTAACCTTCAACAAGTAATGGTATCTAATGAGTTTATTGCCTCATTTGGGTGAACCACGTTAAATTGGTGTCTCTATTGTGTGTTTGATGAATTATGCATTGCTTTGATTACTATTGCTAATATTGCCATTGATTTTATTGGATAATATTGTTTGGAAAAAAAAGTAAAAAGTGGTCTTATATTATTCACCCCCCTCTCAGTATAAGCTTGTTTTTATCAATTGGTATCAGAGCGGGTTCCTTCGAAAGAGTTTAACAACTTGAAGGAAAATATTATAGTAACACATATGGATTCTTAGAGTGGATCTTCATAGAATAAGGTACCATTGTTTGATGGGAACAATTATGCATTCTGGAGTGTAAGAATAAAGGTTTAACTAATGGCACAAGAAAATGATATATGGCAAGTAGTTGAGGATGGGTACATACCGCCAGCTACTCCACCTACAAATAAATATGGTAAGCTCCTACAACTAAATAATTCAAAGGAAATGAATGGAATCTTAAATGGTTTACATGAAACAGAGTTTGTAAAATTTATGCATTGCACATTAGCAAAAGATATTTAGGATAAACTAAAAAATATATATGAGGGAGACAAAAAGGTCAAGATGGAAAAATTGTAAAACCACAAGAAAACATTTGAAAACCTAAATATGAAGGATGAGGAAAACATTGCTACATACTTACTTTATATGGATGAGGTTGTTAACTCCATGCAAGGACTTGGGTTTAAAGTTGAAGAAATGGATGTTTGTCAAAATATTTTAAGTTCACTCCCTAAGAGGTATAGTGAAAATATTTTATCCATAGAAGAATCAAAATATATTGAAACATTGACAAGGGATGAGCTACATGGGATTCTCACAACTTTTGAGATGAGAATAAAAGAGGAGACTATTCCCTAGAAAGAAGTAGCCTTCAAAGTTACAAAGAAGACAAAGGGTAAGAATTCAGATTCAAGTAATGAGCTATCCAATGATGAAGAAGCAAACTATGGCAAAAGAAACAAGGACACAAGAAAGTATAAAGGTACGAAAATAGTTAAGTGTTTCAAATGTGGTAAATATGGTCACTATGCATCTGATTGCCTAGAATTTGGAAGTAGCAGTGGTGATGAGAAATAGGATCATAAGAACAGGGAAGCAGGAAAATACAGGTATCAAAATAAAAGCAGAGATGGACAAATCAAGCAAGGAAAGAAGTTTTTCCAAAGGCATATGAAGAGTTTTTATGCAGATAAGACAGGAAAAAGTTCAAGTGATAGTGATGAAAGGTCATCAGATAATGAAGAAGAAGAAATTATATTTTAGACAATAGAAAAAGAAGATGATAAGAAAAAGGTAAAAAGGGCACCAATAATTCTCAAGTGTTTTAGGTGTGGAAACTTTGGTCATCTTGAAGATCATTATACAAGTAATGGGTTCAGTTTCAATGAAGATGAATATAAAGATGCTCTTGAAGGTCTAGAAGAAGAAAGTCTACTTATGGAAATAAAATAAGAAGGAAGTGCTCCTATTGAAGATAAGTCATAAAGGAATGAAGATGATCTTAAAGGCAAAGGAATAGAGGCATAATAAAAGGAAGGAGAATTTGATCTTGAAGGTGAGCTTATTTCTACTATTAAGGAATTAAGGAAGGTAAAAAAGCAAAACTCAAAACTCAAGCTTCAATTTCAAGAATGTGATGAAGAGAAATAAAAGCTTATAGAATATCTAACCAATTCAATATCTAAGACAAGGAGATATAAATAGAAGTTAGAGGTAAAATTCTTAGAATGTGAAAGATCAGAGCATGAGGTAGCTTCACTAAGGAAGGAAGTAAAAGAGTCTAAAGACAAGCTACATAGGTTTGGGAGAAGGTCAAAGAACTTGGATAAGATTATCAAGGTACAAATATCTTCATCAAATAAAATAGGACTTGGTTTTGAACGGGAACATAGAGAATTAGGAGAGGAGTCAATATCAAGCTCCATTGAAGAAGAAGCTTTAGAAGAAGAAAGTGTAAGAGAAAGTGAGACTTATGAGGATAAGTTGGAAAATAGAAAGTTCAACAAGGAAAGGAGCAATGCGCAAATGAGGAATAGGTAGAACAGGAAATAACATTGGGAATAAGAAACTAAGATACCAATGGGATCAAGGCAAGGTTTCTTCAATGAACGTTTCTTCTCATGCCACAGGTGTGGTCATAAGGCTTCGCAGTGCAGGACACATGAAAAACATGGATATGGTTTCACTAAAAGGAATTTTAGAAATGGGTATCTATTTTAAGGGTATTGCTACTCTTGTAATCAGTTTGGTCATAAGGCAGTTAATTACAAGGTTCATTATAGGAATGGATATGGCTTCACCAGGAGGAACTTCAATATATTTGCACCTTCAAGGAACTACAACATTAAGTGTTATAAGTGCAATAATGTTGGGCATATGGCTAAGTGGTGTAAAGCAAAAATTTTAGATATTGGCAAGAACATGAATATTCAAAGGAATCAGAAGGATCAGCTGAGGAAGAAGGGGGAAAAATGAAAGGAGCAGTGTATGTTGGGAGTAGAGATACTCCCACCCCAAAACTAACCACCTTAAGGAGAGGAGGTGGGGTGGAGGCTGAGGTAAGAGTCTTATCATTAGCCCCAAAGGTGTCCCTTTGTCATTGATGTCAGAGGGGGAGAGATTTTAGTTAGGGGGAGAACATTCAGTCAGGGGGAGCAGAACTAAAAAAGGTAAATGAAATGGTCAAAGTAAAATGGGTTGCCATCAATGACAAAGGGGGAGATTGTTGGAAATATGAGCAAGTTTTGTTGCCATTGATCTCAAGAGGTTGATGTCTAAGTTTAGTCATCATTAATGTCATCAGGTGGTTTTTCCAAAATGCAAGGAAGAAGTTTAAAGGAATAGGATATAATATTTATTTTAAATATTATATGCCTACAAAGGCCTAAAAATATTGAAATCCCAAGGATGGAGAAGCAGGTTTAAAAGGAAATAATAATATTATAATATTTAATATTATAATATTTCAGGCTAAAGGTTGAGGTGAAGAAAAATGAGGTCCAAGGAGTCATTAAATTATAAATCATCAAAAGACCCATCTGGCAGAGTTTAAAGGTTATTATTTAATTTATTTAAATTTAAAATATTTTAACCATAGGTTAAAATTTTAATTTAAATAAATAATAAAGGCGCCAAAAGTTTAAATTTTAAATTCAAATTAAAAATCAAATTTACTAATCGTCGACGTGTTGGAGTGCATAGAAAATGGTATAAATGGGGCAATGGTTTTTATTTAAAATCATCCATGCAATTTGTATGCCCAAAGTATAAAGGAATTCGTGCGCTGCATTTGAGTGAAGAGAAAGGAAAGAATTCACATGTGTTAAATGTTAAAGGGCAAACGTCGTGATAAACATAAGTGGAGTGCCAAACATATCTCAAGTGCAAGTGGAAATCGAGGGTTGGTTAAGATGTTCATGAGGGCAAGATCACGGGTTCGATTCACGCAATTGTGTTTTGCAAAGGGAAATCATTTTTGTTTGTGCTTAGTGGGAGAAGAGACAAGGACAAGAGGTGATTCATGTGCATTTTTATTTTGTGTGGACACATAGCCCAACTAGTGGTTGAGCTTTTGGTTAGGGCCTTGGAAAGGTGAGGTTGTGTGTTCGAATTCCGGCGAAATCAATTTTTAGGCAGAATTAAAAGGAAAGGGATGATTATGGCTTCAAATGCTTCTTTTATAATTTGAATTTCCCAATTTGGTTATAGATGTGCATCACAGATGTATCCACCTGGAGATCTCTCTACCTTTCATTTTTAGAGTGTGCTACAGAAAAGATCTAAGCTATCACAAGCTATCAAAACTCATGAAGTACTTTCATCTATTCCAAAACAATACCATGTGTTACCAAGGGCCGACATTTTAGCTTCCCTAGTTCTAACTTCCTAAAAAAGAGTTTGTTATTAATTTGAACCTATTACTGGCTTGACTTCTTTATATTTTTCTATGGTGGACCCAATGTTAACCTCAACTTTGGCTTCTTTTGTGGTAGGCCCAGTGATGGCCCCACCTTTATCCTCTTTTAGCAACCTTACTCCCAATAGACCTATGATTTGATTCCAGACTTCATCGTTGAAGGAGGACATCATTGAGATTTCATATTTCATGCATTGTACCCTATTAATGTAACCTTTGGATGAGGAGTCATTTTAATTTACAAATTTTATTATATTTTGGACTACTTGAGTGAGTTCCTTGAGTTGTTGCACAAATTTTTGACCATATTTATCATCACATTCAAAGTCTTCAATTCTTTTGGCCGTGAGTTCTTCTATTTTATTTTTGAGGGTAAGTTCTTCAAGTATGATGCAACCATGCTCCTTGTTGCCTATCTCTTTAGTCCACTCTTCTATGTCTTAGAGGATGTTCTCCTATATGGCTTATTGCAGGTGTAGGCACTCAATTTTTGGAATTCTCCTTGACAAATTTTTATATTTATGATTTGTCCATAGTTAGCCTTGCACTTTAGGAAAAATAGGCTTCAAAGCTAGTACCTTTTGGTTTGCATTTTGTAGCATTATTCTTAGTTCTTTTTTCAAGTCCATGATCTTTGCAAGTTCTTTGAATATCCTGGGAAGAGGTCTCACCTCCCCTTTTACTTATTTAATCAGTTCTTGCTTATAATGCTCTATAAAATAACACTATCAAATTGTTTCTCAGCCTGAGTGTGCAATCCTTGCTCTTGTAGCTTGTTGACCTCTTATTGTAGTATATTTATCTTTGCCTATAGCCTTATTCTCAACCTGTAATTGGCTCCTCTCTTCCTTCACCTGCTTTAATTGAGCGCTTTGGGCTATCAAATATTTTAGATCTTTTTCAATGGCAACAACATTTTGAGGATGAACTACAAGATCAATTTTCATCATATCTATAGTATATCCTTTCACCTTCATCTCTTTCTTCTTTGGATCAACATAAAATTCTATCACACTTTCAAGTAGGGGCAATGTAATGGTGACATCTTGACCTCCTTGAGCAATACTTTGCTAATTCATCAACTATTGAGTTGTCTTTTCATAAATTACCTTCTCAATATATTTTATTTGCTCCTCTTCTGTAAAACTAAACTGGATGTCGATCTCTTTCCTTTTGGTCAAGATTACAAAATGAGATGCTTCTGAAGTTGGATCGGATTCTAGCCTAGGCTTCTTCTATGGTGGATAACCAAGAGGTGAAGACTTTTTTGGGATATGTTCTCTTAGGATATTCTTAAGACCTTTGACGTGATTGATTTTTTCATGGCAGTTTGAGTTTTTCATTATTTATTACCAGATGTATACTAGGTGCATCACTCACCATCTCCACTTTCTTTTGGGGATCAATTAGCATATTTTTGATCTCCTTAATATTTTTAGGCTTTTTTTGAGAGGTAAAAATGGCTATCCCTTTGCATTTTTTAGCTTTTGACACATCTCTTGAAACAGATTACTCCTAAGACTATTCCTGAGAAGGTTGTTCAATTTGTTGAAAACCTCCTTCTTCGAACTAGACTTCCTGAATGACTACTTCAAACTATTTTGAATCCTTTTTTATCACTTGGAGGAAGGGATCTTCAAACTCATCAGTTTGATCTATAGGTACTAGTGGGGCAGCAAAATCCATAGTGCTCATTCTAAGTATGTTGATTTTAGCCCTATACCTTCCAACCTCTTCTATTTGAGTAAAGGGTCTTTATTTTATCTTCCAGAAATCTACCAAATTTTATCTGTTCATCATAGCTATCTGAATGGTGTCTTCAAAGGGATATTATTCATGCTCCATATGCAATTTCATTACCTTTTGTATGTTTTTTCAAAATATCCCTTTGGATCATAAACCCTCCAAGTAATTTCAACAAATCCATAATCATCCATCCTCCAGATGGCTCTGAGAAGGCTATAATAACCTTTGTAAATATAATATCCTAGCCAAAAAGGTAATTTGAGCCAGGGAACCCTTGACTTCCTTCTATTAGCTCTCATTTTTTCTTCCTCAATTATCTGCTTAGCAATCTCTAGTGCAATTATGGACCCGGGGTAGTATTTTGGGAGAGCTTTTGGAGGTAATTTGGCTCCATATAGCTTGATGTACATAATTTATTTTGTAAAAAGAAATCTCCTACCTTGTTTTAGTGTAAAAAATCAACCACTCCAGTATTGATTCTAGGTGGCTCTTGACCACAAAAACTGATGGTGAGTGACTGACAAAAATCTTTCAAAGAACTCACTATAACTAGACCAGCCTTCATGAATCCAAGGAAGCCTTTCCTGGACCAACTCTATGTCTACTCCTCCTAAGGCCTGAATTATTTGTGCATCTAATTGTCCTACAATAATATGGATGAGAAAGGAGTAATACATGAACTTTAGCATCATTTCTCTTTGTTATTTTATGGCCTCCTATATAGTGTGGTGAGTTGTCTGTGTAAATTTTCTTCTATGATATTTTCCCATAGATACATAGGTATTTCTCACCTCTTATTCAATTGCATGACTATGTACATTATCTCCCTTCTAAATTTATCATATCTCCAATACAATGTTTATCATTTCAATGTAGTCTTTGGTCCAATTTCTAAGGGTAACTTTCTCAATTGGTAACTTATAAGACACTTTATAGTTGAAACCAAAAAATTTAGGATAAAATTTTGTATTAAGCATGAAGGAAGACTATAATAAAATTACCTTGGAATTTAGTCCTAACCTCACTAGGGAGAGTTTGAAGACTTTTCAAATTGCTTCCTTTGAAATTCTAAATACCTAATTTTGGTGATTGAGGATGGCCTTGGATTCTAGATCGTATGTCATTGCCAACTAGGATAGGAGATCAGATGAATGGTAAACCTTGGGGTAGATAAGCTACTCAAGATTGTTCCACTTATTACAGAAAGGAATATCATCATATATGTCTCTCTTCTCTCTCTTGAAGAGATATTTCAATAACGTTCGGTATCGCCTGTAATCTTCCTATGTGTGTTTGAAACAATAGATAGTTGTATCTTTGAACTCTTGCCTCTACTATTCAGTTATCATTCGATAAGGACCTAACTATACCAATACATCCTTTTTTTTCTTCTTAATAAATTTACTAGATAGTTGTTCATACGGGCAAACCTCAACAACTTTAAAGACTCTATCTGTGATATTAGATTCAAGTGATTTAGGTGTGTTGGGGGATGCCATGACTTCAATTTTTCCAAGAACTATAAGAGTTCTTTGCGTATGAATACTTAACTTTTTTTGACCCTTTATAGCACTAGTAATGGTAGCCTCTTCACTTTATAATTATGATATTTAAATTGGTATGGGTGATATAGTATTGCATGCGTTGTTTTAATTCTTATTTCAACCACCACCTTTAAACAAGTCCATTGTAATCTTACCCACTTCAGCCTTTGTAATGATTATAATGGTATTGTTATTAAATCCCAGTTCCATGATTGGTCTAGAAAATATTGCTATTATGTGTGCCCAACTATCATTTGTGCCACATCAATTGCACTCTCCTAGGACAACCACCTTTGAGATCTCCATAAGCACTTTTTTGATTTCATCATGCCTTGAAGGAATACACGTGTGTCTTGATACATCACTTGGTCTCATCATTTTCTTCACTTTTTTATCCCTATTGAAAACCATGTCATCCATATGTCACCTCTGTTAGATCTCAAACCGCTTGCTTTGGACCAATCTAAAAATTTCATCAATATGTCACCAATGAGATGCATACCGCTAATCTCCATGATAAGATCTAAGATGTCGGTGGGTGCCCGTTGCTTATACGCCAATGCTATCACTGATGAATCAACAATGAGATCTTATTATCGATGATAAAAGAGAACATATTTTTAGCTTTTGCTATCATCGTTTGGCTGGTGGGGTCACTGATGGATTAGAAATGAAGACCTTGCGTCAGCTATGGGGAATACCTTATGAATTTGGTGACCCTATGGAAGGACTTAGTATTGGAGATATTTAATTATGAAGTACTTTGGTCTCATGAGAACAGGGAATATGATTTATATGATAAGTCAGATCCATCACTCATCAATTTAGGCCATCGTTGATCATCCTACATCGTCGTTGATGAATTGGTGATGAGGGTTTTGGATGGGTGATAAAGAGATCCTAAGCATATTGAGAGTTAAGACCTAGAAGCTTTATGACTTTATGTTACTCAAAGGACTTGGTGGGGCTTAGTTAACATTGTTGTTGATCAACCAGCATCATCACCGATGTATCGATGATGAAATATTTGCAATGGTGATGGGGGTGTTCCTTCAAGGACCTTAGGAACTTGGATGATTTATATTGATATGAGACCATGGTGAATATATTTAGGAAACTTTTAGGTCAGGGCTCAAGGAAAACATAATCAAACATTGATTTTTGAATCTTCAAGATCTAATGTGATACTTAGAACTTAGGAGTGATCGAGGAAGGAAAATATATTTTGAATCAAACCTAGACCCTTAAGTCATAATGATACCCTTCATGGGTGGACTAGCATCGTTGCTGATTAATTGGGATTATCATTGATGCATGAGCAACGAAGGCTCTTCATCAATGATGGGTGAGAACTCATTATTTTTTGACTGGTGTTATCACCGTTTTACAGATGTGATCACTTATTGACCAACGATGGGGGATCACAATCAGTGACAAAGAGGACTTTTCACCTTTCTTGGTTAGCACTATCATCGATAGCTTGGTACCATCGTTGATAAATTAGTGATAAAAGATAGTGATTAGTGATGAATATTGAGAACTTAGATTTTATGAATTTTGGGGGACTAACCTTGGAACTAAACCCATGATAAAGACCTTAGTGATGACATAGATTTTGGATACAGGTAAAAATGGCAAAAACCTTAGGAAAATATTAAAGCAATGATATAAGGACTTAATGATAACTTGCAAAAGAGATTTTATGGACTAATGACTTAGGCAGTGGAAATGTTACGTGGAGAAATATTTAGACCTTTAGATTTACAATGATGATGCGAATAAAAATTGGTAGGTTTAATTAAATGATAAGGGGACGAGTAATGAGATGTGAAGTACTGCATAAATGAAATGGAAAACAGAATGGGGGGATGGAAAACTCGATGAACTTCCTTAATCACCTAATGATAAACTTTTTTTTGAAATATTTCTTTCATATTTTCAACCTCTTCCACCCTCATGATGAGATTTCAAAGTCTTGAAATGTTGGCCATTGATAGGTATGGGTAATCTTTCACCTCTAATGCCTTGTAACCTGTAGGTGTGTTGGCCTATCTTTTGAGCAACTTGATAAGGACCTAGCCGTTTAGGTTCAAACTTCTCTTTTTACCTTATCTTTCATTTTAGGATCCCAATATAACACTGCATATCCTTTTGTAAATGGCACTTATTTTGCTCTTTTATTGAATAAATGGGTTGTCATAAGAGCATCTTGAGTCATCCTTACCAGGGCTTCTCTCCTATTCTCTTCGAGCTCAATAATCTGGTCTAACCTTCTTTGTAAAGTATTAGTTTTTCATGATCTTGGAGGAGCAAAGATAAGACTGCTCTCTCTACTAGAGGAGGCAAAAGTAATTTTTCTTCATAAACCAGCTCAAAAGATATCTTTCCTATATCTCTTTTAACAAAAATTCTATCAGCCCACAAAGCATATTTTAGCTCATTATCCTATCTTCTCTTGTTCTTTCCAAGTGACCTTTAATTCTGGTGATGAGATTTTTGTTGGAAGATTCAGCTAAGTCATTTCCTTGAGAACAATAGTTTGCAGAATGAGCTAGTTCCATGCCATACTTAGCATAAAATTATACCATCTCAAATGAAGTAAAGTATTTCCCATTGTTTGTTATCAATTTCTTAGTGACTCCAAACCTAGTTAGAAAATTTTATTCTAAGAACTTGATAATCACTTCAGTTGTTGACCTTTTTAATGGGGTTATTTCTACCCATTTAGTGAATTAATCAATTGTTGTGATTATCCATTTGTGCCCCCCTAAGGAATTCAGCTTTATTTCTCCTATTATGTCTATCCCCCACTGAGTAAATGGAGCTTCAGTCACCATAGGCTTCATAGGAATGACAAATAATTTTTTCTTACCATCAAAAACCTGGCATCTTTGGAACTTTCTAATAAATAAATATACATATTTGAATATTGAAGGCTAGTAATAAACCAACTCTCATTATACTATTTGTTGTTGTTTTTGGTGCAAAATGTCCTCCACATAAACCAGTGTGAAATTTTTTTATGATCTCTGGGACTTCTTTTTGAAAAAGATAGAGCAGTAATACACCATTGGAATGCTTCTAGTATAACTTATCATATTGAATGTAATATTTCTAAGCCTACTATTTGATACTTATCTTCCTATTTTGTGACAAACCTTCTAAGAATGACAATATCTGCAAATACAATATGATATCTTTTTACCAGTCATCTTGTAGATTATCTATTCATCTATTTTTTGTGCATCTCCCATTATGATTGTATTATTGATATCTTCCCCTCCTTTGGTGGCTATATATTTGGCTAGGCCTCATCCTTTAATTGTCTTCACTACTTTAAACTCAAGATCATATTGTAACAATTTAACCATCCACCTTGCGGACTTGCTTGCCAGTTCATTTTGAGTAAAGACATCCTTAACAACTATGTAAGGGATGTGAATTATTACCCTATTAGACTCGAATATACCCTTAAAGTGTTCTATGGATTTTATCAAGAAAAAGCCTATATTTCCATCGAGGTATATTTTAATTGAGCTCCCTTCATTCTAGCACTCATGAAAGCTATGGGTCTTTCATTATTCTCTTCATATTTTTGTGATAAAATTATACCATCTCAAATGAAGTAAAGTATTTCCCATTGTTTGTTATCAATTTCTTAGTGACTCCAAACCTAGTTAGAACATTTTATTCTAATAACTTGATAATCACTTCAGTTGTTGACCTTTGAATAGTCCTTTGAATAGTCAAGGTATGTCAACACAGGGTCTTGTATGATTGCATATTTTATCTTCTAAAAATATTTCATGTTATCTTCAGTCCAATTGATATTTCCATCTTTCTTTATCATGTCATTTATAGGCTTAGAAATTTGAGCAAAATTCAAAAAAAATATTCGGATGAAGTTAATATTTCCAAATAATTATCTAACTTATTTTAAGTTCTTTGGCAAAGGAATTTTTTTGATGGCTTAAATCCTTCAAGGATCAATGTTGATTCCTTCTTTGGAGACTACATGCCCTAGCAACTTGCCTTGTGTAGCTCCAAAAATGTACTTTTTACGATTCAAAGAGATTCCAAACTATTTGCACCTTTCAAAGACTTGAGACAAATGCTTGAAATGATCTTCTGAATTTTTTGAAAACACTGTTATATCATCCAAATAAACCACTACTATCTTAAACATAAGTCTTTTGAATGCAAAATCCATGGCCCTCTAGAAAGTAGTGTTTACATTCATGAGACCAAATGGTATCCTAAGGTACTCAAAGGTTCCCCCACATAGTAGAAAATGCAGTCTTGTATTTGTCCTCTAAATTTACTTGAATCTGATTGTAGCCTAAAAATACGTACAACAATGACGTCCTAGTCAATCCTACAATTCCCTGTAGCAATTATTCCATATTCGACAGTGGATAGTTATATTTCAAAGATTTTTTATTCAAATTTTTGAAATATATACACAACCTAATATCACCATTCTCCTTCCTGATAGGGACTAGATTTGCTATCCAAGAGAAGAATCTGACTTTCCTGATAATCTTGGCATCTAACAATTTTTGAACTTATTTTTGTATCATAGGGTGTAAAGTTGAATTGAATTTTCTTTGTTTTTGCCTATGATGTTTTGTGCCTTATTTTAGAGGAATAATGTGAGACATCACTTCAATGTTGAAAGCTCTGAGATCTTCATAACTCCAAGCAAAGTCTTCCATATTCTTCTTGAGATAACTTATGTATTGATTTCTCTCTTTTTCCTCCAAATATTTATTGACTTTTACTATTTTCGGTTCTTGATTTATCCCTATATTGACCTCATCAACTTTCAAATCTTGAAAAATAGGCCTGTGAGATCTGTTGAAATCATCAAAAAGGCTTTCTAAAGAAACCAATCCTCTCGGGATCTTATTTATCTTTAATTGTATCACACCCATAGGTTCTTCGATGACATATTTTAACTTTTCTTCATCTTTTTCATCACACAAAATATCAGCATAGTGATTTTTCATGGTCATAAAATCCTTGATATCAATATCATCCTAAAAAACCTGCAAGTACACAATGTTATATGGCATAGATGGATGATAAACATAGATAGTGGAAAACCTATCCATGTATTCGATGTCTATTTTAGGGCAATATGCACCGAATGAATTCACATCCAATAAGTTAGCTACATAGTTTTCATTCCTAAGGATATAGGATATATTAAAAGCAATAAATTTATCAATTTCATCTTGAACGACTTGCTTATATTGTTTTAGCCTAGGGTATTTTTTTTATATTTGTCTTTAACCTGTTGAACTATAAGTTTTGCATCTCCATAGACAGTCATATAATTATTGCCCAATTATTTTACCTTTCTTAGCCCTAGTAGTAATGCTTCATACTCAGCTATGTTGTTAGTGTTAGAATATTTAAGTATATAGTATATTACATTAAATAAAGTTAACTATATCAGTTGAGGAACTGCCCAGCAAGTTCGAACTGCCTCAACGGAGTTCTTTGTAAACCTTATATATTTACCATGAATATGAAGAGCAAGGTAATGATTCAGTTCCTAATATGGCATCAGAGCAATGAATGATTTTGGGCAAAGTGAATTTTGTTTATGGGCAATATGCTATTCACGCATTCCATTAAATTCACTGCATTACCAAAGGAGCCATTGACGCCGAAGACAGCAAACCAGACGGAAGCCGAATAGCGTGGAGGAATTTATTTTTTTTCATAGCGGAGGCGGACAGTTTGCATTGCCGCGCAGGAGAAATTTGTCTTCATTGCCGGACCGCGCAGGCGAATATTGTCTTCGTTGCGGCAATCGGTGCGTGATCGGCCAGCGTACACTGCGCGTGAAGGACGTTGGCTTCGTTGCCGCGCCGGAGAAGCTGTGAAGCCGTATCCAGAGCCGTGATCGGCCAGCCACATCCAGAGCCGTGATCGGCCACGGGCCACTGGCCGCCAAGGGTGAAACCATCGCGTCGTAAATTTTTTTTCAAACAAAATTTTCGCACTGATTTTTTTTCCCGTGTTTTTTTTTGGCTCCTCAATCACTGTGAAAATACATTATCCATTTTTTCAAAAGACATAGAAGAAATCGCAGGTCATTTTTTTCGTGTTTTTTTTTGGCCGCCTAGGAATATTTAAAATCAAACTCTGCGGACGTCAGACAAAATAGACGCATTGTTTTTTTTTCCGTATTTTTTTTGGCCGCCTGGGAATATCTCAAATCAAACTCGCCGATTGGTCCGCTGGTAAACCCTGTCTGCGCCGATTGGTATAATTGGACCACGTCCGCCGGTAAACCCTGGCAGCAAAGTCATTCGCGGTAACTCCGTTTGAAGAGAAGCCCGTTGGAGGCGTGGGTTTATCTGTTGCGTGAATTTGGAGCAAAGCAAGGGCACGCGGGGGTATTTATTCTCAACATTGACAATCAAACCTCTTCGAGTTGCTGCCCAGATGACGCCCCGCCAATCCTATTGATGCCTCGAGGGCCCGGTGACGCCCAAGGAGGGCATTTTGACGCCCCGAGGGTCTTGTTGACGCCTCGTAGGGCATTTTTGACGCCTCAAGAAGTTTTGGTGACACTTTTTAGACATGTAAATTGTTTTTTTTCTTTCAAAAGCAATTGTTCAAAGGCATTATCCTCTATTTTGCCCTCAAAGGTGCATTTTCGATTTTACTCGACACCTTCTTTTTGTCAAATTTGGGTGCATTTTCGGTTGAACCCGACACCTATGTGAGAAGCATTTTGTGAGCATGCTTGTTTGATTATTGCATTTTTTTTTCTGCAATTAAACAACATCTACATCAACGCATCGACTACTTCTCTCAGCAAATGTTGCACAGGTTCTCCAAAAGCAGTTATCTCTTTGCACAGGGATCTTCATTGATCATCTACTTGATGTTCTCTCCACAACACTAATTTTCTCCTAGTTTTGTTTTTTGACTTAATTCCCTCCAACTGATTCTCTTCTTCCGAAGATTCTCAGGCAGTGTCATTAACATCTCTTTGAGTAAAATTTTTTATCCCTATTGCTATTGTGTTTAGGCGTAAATCCTGACGAAAGTCCTGGACTCCAAAGTGTTTAGGGGAAGTTACGCCCCACGCATGCGGTTTCCTGTCTTTCTAAGGTAGGTGCCATCAACAAAGCAATCCTTTTTAGTATTTCCTATGTTCCACGTACCGTTCTGATCTTCATAATACCTATAGTCTCCCTCACGTAAGGGCGGGTATTATTTTGCTTCAGTTCAGGTATAACTGGCCTGGCAACGGTATATCGAAAAGGGGACCATTTGGCGCTATAAGGAACCCTAAACAATGGCTACAATGCACAAGTATCTTTCAGATGCCCAATTGCTCAAAGGCACCAATTTTGTGCCATGGAAGCATAAAATGAAAGCCATTCTTCAGGTCAAAAAATTATGGGATGTTGTCAGTGGCACTACCTCTCGTCCCACCACAAGCAGGGACAGATCAAGATGCATTTGATGATCAGGACAGGAAGGGCCTTATGTTTTTGTTACTTGCCATAACATATGAGGTCCAACCTCATATTTGTGATGCCACGAGCAGTAAAGATGCTTGGGCGGCATTGATTACTGTGTATGAAGGAAAGAATAATTCCACAATTCTTCACCTACAAACCCAGCTTCACAATCTCACAATGCATTCGGGGGAGACTGTTGAATTGTTTCTCTACAAAGTGGCAGAATTGAAAGCTAAACTCAATACTATGGGAAAACCCATCGATGATGATCTTTTGACATCTGTTATTTTGAGGGCACTCCCACCCTCTTACAAAAGTTTTATCACTTCACTCAATGTTTCTGGCAGACAATTAACTTTTGTTGAATTGGTTAACTTGCTTCAAACTGAAGAAGCCAATCAAGTACAGAAAGATGAGGAACCTGCCACTGCTCTTTCCACTCATCAAAAGGGGCACAAGCAAGGACAATTCCAGAAGGGAGGGTCTTCTTCCAAAGGCAAAGGCAAGCCCAATCTCCAACGAGATAAATATTGCAAGGTCTGTGATATGAACAATCATGATACCAACAGGTGTTGGTTCAAAAACAAACAACAGCATGATCCCTCACACAATAAGAAAGGCAAAGGGCAGCAAAAATATCCCCAGCATCGTAACCAACAAAAAGGTCATGTTGCTTATGCAGATTCCCATTCAGATTATTCCAATTCTTCTTCAGATAATGACTCCGAAAGAGCACACAAGGTGCTCATGACCCATACTGCCTCTTCCAAATCAGATGTTGTATGGTATATTGACTCTGGAGCAAGCAAACATATGACTGGGAACAAGTCCTGGTTTCAAACCTTTCACGCAAGAGAAGGCAAACTCGTCACTATTGCGCACAATCGAGTCTATCAAGTACAAGGTGAAGGAGATGTTACAATCACTCTCCCCGATGGAGACCGTGCCATAGAGAAAGTTCTCTATGTTCCCGGCCTTGCCAACAATCTCTTATCGGTCCCACGGATGTTAGATCAAAATATGGATGTTATTTTCCAAGTTGAAAAAGGAAAAAAGAGATGTTTCATCAGTCACCAAGGTCAAAACATTGCCACTGGCTCCTACAAACATGGATTATTCATCTTAGATACAGTTTCTACATCCCATATTGCCCTCATTGCCACTACACAAGCAACAACTTCCTTATGGCATAAAAGATACGGGCACCTCGGTTCGGGTATTTACTCGAATTAAGCAAATATGACATGGTAAAAGGGCTTCCTCAGCTTTCATCCGTTCTTCTAGTATGCTCCGATTGTCTAGCAGGGAAACAACATCGAGTTCCTTTTGAGACTAGTTCCTCTCGCTCTAAGAAACCCTTGGAGTTAATCCACGCAGATCTGTGCGGTCCTTTCCCAACCAATCATGGTGGAAAGAGGTATTTTCAGCTATTTGTTGATGACTACTCTCAAAAAATATGGGTCTCCTTCCTTGCACTCAAGTCAGAAGCTCTTCTCTACTTTCGTCGACTCAAAAGACAAGTTGAGAAGGAAACAAGTTGTTCCATCAAAACTCTCCGCTCAGATCGAGGGGGGGAATACACTTCCAAGGAATTTTTAGCATTTCTGGAAAAACATGGGATTAAGAGACAACTCACTACAGCATATACACCGCAGCAAAATGGAGTTGCATAGAAGAAAAAATCGCTCCATAGTAGAAATGAGTCGGTGTATGTTAAAAGGAGCAAACTTAGAAAAACAATACTGGGAAAAAGCAGTAAACACAACATCTTACCTACTAAATAGAGCACCTACAAGGGCTCTACAAGGAAAAACTCCACAAGAAGCCTGGAGTGGTAAGAAACCCTCAATTTCTCACCTAAGAGTTTTTGGATGCCAAGCTTTTATGCATATTCCTAAACAGAAAAGAAAGAAACTAGATGAGAAAACTCAAAAATGTATATTTCTTGGTTATGATGAATATTCAAAAGGATATCGGTTGATTGATCCTATAACCAAGAAAACACACATCAGCAGAGATGTAGTATTTGATGAAACTTTCACATCAAATAATACACTTGTATATCTTAATGAAGATGAACCTAAGAAAGAAGCAGCACCTCCTCGTAAGAAGGTTCCTAAGTGGTATACTAGTACATTGCAAGATTCAAAATTGACCTCACTTCCGGATCTAACTCTAGATCGACCCGCTACTCGCAGAGATGACTCAACACAAAAGAGCAGATGATGCAACAACGAATGTTGATGACCTTTGTCAACATTTTGATGATTTATCTGTGAATGTAGAAGATGATGAGGATATAGATATGGAAGATGAAAAAGTCTATCTGACAAAACTAGATGAAAAAGAACCCACATCAGTCTCAGATGCACTCAAGAAAGATCAATGGAAAACTCGCTATGGATGCAGAACATACATCTCTAATGAAAAATCAAACTTGGAAGTTAGTGAATTTGCCTTAAGAAAGAAACCCATTGGTTGCAAATGGGTATTCAAGATCAAATATAAGGCAAATGGTGCAATAGATAAATATAAAGCCCGACTTGTTGCAAAGGGCTATGCACAAAAAGAAGGCATAGACTATGAAGAGACATTTGCTCCTACTGCTAAAATGACCACTATTCGAGTTCTAGTGTGCAATGGCAGCTCAATTTGGTTGGCAGCTACATCAGATGGATGTAAAGAGTGCTTTCTTAAATGGTGACCTACAAGAAGAGGTCTATATGTCTCAACCTGAAGGTTTTATAGTTCAAGGGCAAGAACAGAAAGTCTGTAAGCTGGTCAAATCTCTATATGGACTTAAACAAGCTCCTCGAGCTTGGTATATCAAAATTGATAGTCACCTAGTGCAACATGGTTTTAAAAGAAGTCCTGCAGATCCTAATCTATATATCAAGAACAATGGTTCTAACATAGTAATTCTAGTACTATATGTGGATGATCTGATCATAACAGTAGTTCAGAGAGTATGATCAAAACAGTTAAGAAAGATCTTAATACCTCTTTTGAAATGACAGATCTTGGACTTCTCCACTATTGTCTTGGTCTAGAGGTAACTCAATACAAGCATTGCATACAAGTTACTCAAAAGAAATATGCCATGACTCTAATTGAAAAGTATCGGATGACTGACTGCAAGCCCAAAGCCACACCAATGGAAGCAGGACTTAAGTTATCCCGATTTGATGAATCTCCTAAAATAGATAGTACTCTCTATCGTCAGCTGATTGGGAGTCTCATCTATCTCACAAATACCAGGCCAGACCTTAGTTTTGTTGTGGGTTATCTTTCACGATTCATGCAAGATCCTAAAGTTAGCCACTGGAAAGCAGCAAAAAGAGTCCTTCACTATGTCCGTGGTACGACATATATCGGCCTGGAATACAAAAAAACAACAAGTTCTATCTTCAAGGGTACACGGACTCTGATTATGCTGGATCCATAGATGACCGAAAATCAACTGCAGGTTATATTTTTCACCTTGGATCTGGTCCTGTCTCTTGGCATAGCAAGAAGCAACATGTTGTTGCTATCTCTTCTACTGAGGCAGAATATCGAGCAGCTAGTGGAGCAGTCTATGAGATCATATGGTTACGTCGCATCCTCATAAATATGGGACTTCCAAAGAAACTTCCTTTACATTTATTCTGCGACAATCAAGGTGTCCTGAATCTCGTCAAGAATCCTATCTTTCATGATCGAACCAAGCACATTGACACTAGGTGTCATTTCATTCGAGATGAGGTTCCAAAGCATCATATTCAGCTCCACTACATTCCCACAGATGAGCAAATAGCGGACATTTTCACCAAAGCACTTGCTCGAGTCAAATTTGAATTGTTCCGCAATGCTATGTGTAGTCAACATTAATGTAATAAGGGGGGATGTTAGAATATTTAAGTATATAGTATATTACATTAAATAAGTTAACTATATCAGTTGAGGAACTGCCCAGCAAGTTCGAACTGCCTCAACGGAGTTCTTTGTAAACCTTATATATTTACCATGAATATGAAGAGCAAGGTAATGATTCAGTTCCTAATAGTTAGTGCATGGAAATTCTAATCTATAAGGTATTCCTCGATAATTTCCTTTTATATCAGTGAGGTTTAGTCCAGCCCCTACACCAGATTGTGATTTAGCACCGTCAAAAATCATAACCCACCTTTCAAATGTACACACTCTAATGGATTCAACATCTACTTCTACTATTATTTGTGGATCCATGTCTATGACTTTAGGAACCTCAACTAGAAATGGGGTGTGTTGAGTAAACTCCTAATTATTTTTCTTCAACAAAATTGACTAGACTTACTAGAGTTTTATATGTCTTTCTAAGCTCTACTGAGTACCTATTGAATGGATCTCTTATGAGAGTGAATTGTTCTTTATATGACAAGGGGATGGTGGCATATGACCAATCTAACTAAATGGAAACCCCCTAGCTACTCTATCTAGTGTCTAGATAGTAGCAAAGAAAAGAACGGGTCCACATCTATGACTTATATGTCCATGACTATCCCTTTCTTCGTATATTGATCTAAGAAAACAATTAAACCAATAATGATCCCAACACAAGGGACCTGTCTATTATCCATTATTGATATGGGAGGAGAATATTTTGTGCATATTAAGCTTAACTGATCTGCTATTTGTTTGGACATGATGTTATGAGAAGCCTCGCTATCTAACATGTAATTATGAATTACATATTGATATTCTAGGTTTGATGTATATCTAAGAGATATGTAGAATGGTATTGTTGTGGCCATTGCACAACTAGCCCTATATTTGGGGACCCACCTTTAAATTTTGAATTTTTGGGATTTCGAGTCTTCTTTGAGTGTTAACTTTGATAGATACCTACCCATGTGTTTGCAAAGTGCTCTCTAAGGTTCATTGTGGGTAGTATCTTCTTTTAGGTTATTTTAAGTGTGTAAATATTTTGGTTAGCAATTTGGTTTGGGTATTTATTAATTTTAATGTTTTTTTCAAGTTGTTTTAATGAGGATTATTCTAATATTTAAAATGAAGTAAATCAATGAAATATTAAAAAAATAAAAATAAAAGTAAAAAACAATTAAAAAAGTAAAAAAAATATAAAATAAAATTTTATATGTATGTATATATAAATATATAAATAAATGAAAATAAAAAAATAAATTAAAAAAATCGTTCATTTCCTTTTTTACTCTGATATTCTTTAATATTATGGGTGAATTAGGGTTTGTTTTTATTTTTAGTTTCAATATTTGATTGAATTTAGTTTTAGTAGGTGGAGTAATGTTTTAATTAAGATTAGTCTTCACATATGAATTAAGGTTTTGTTTTCTAAATTTTATTTTTGGTTTGATATGCATAGGGCACCTGACGGACAGCATGACTCAGTGTTGCACATAGACATGGAATGGTGATGATGTGGCATGCAGACATGGATTGCGTGAAGCAAAGATATTGTTTGGGCAAAATGAAGGTCAATTGGCTTGTCATGTGCTACGTTGGCATGTCTCCGAGAGCGCAATTTTCGAAGGGCTACTGTGAAACGTGCGGGTTGACAATGACGAAAATAGGAAAGTGCTAGAATGTTTAAGAACAGGAAGGTGGGAAATGTATTGGAAGGATTTTTGTCTACTACCAACATTTACCCTCATTTTTGTATGCAGGAAAAGCAGGTTTTGAACACAATAAAGTGGTTTTATTGCACATTTTTCTACATGTATTGGAACTATTTTTAATGGTGTTTTATGCATGAATATGGTAGCATCATTTAGATATTTTTAATGCATATTTTTACTCCTTAGACTCTCGCCATAACTAGACTTAGATTGTATGGATGCATATCTAACTTGGTTTTTGTCTTGTATTCAAGATTTAATATTTTCTACAAGATTGGGGAACCAGTTTACAATAGCCTTCTTTGGTCATTTTCTGCTTTTGGTTTTATATACTCCAAATTTTATTTATTTTTATTTCCCTAACCCTATATTTTTCAAATTTTTAACTTCTGCAAATAAAATAAAAAATCTAAAAAAAATTAAAACTCCAAAAAAATATGCACGGATTCCAAGAATAAACTTTAAAGTTTCATTTAGATCAGTTTCAATTTCATTTTGAAGCAAGTTCGAAATTATAAAATTTCATACAAAGTTTAGTTTTTTTTTTAAAGGAATTTCGTAATTTCAAGTTTAGAATGATTTCACATTTTAAAAGAATAGTCAAATTTCAAGCTTTACACTTTTTTTTTAAAGCAATAAATCAACTCCTCTTTATGAAAATTACAATTTCATTTAAGGGGGTAATTTATATGGCATTCCAAAGATGCTACATTTTAAAGTCAGTCATTTAGTTATTTTGTTTCATGCTTAAGGCTTAATAATGCAACATAAAATCCATTCACCAAGCAAGATAAAATGAATCCAATCATCATTTAAGATTCACATTTAAAGATAGATTTTAATCTTTTGTTTCATGCTCAAAGTAAGATTTTTTTTTAACGAAAAACTCCTTGCAGGGCCGCCTTGGTCTGAGAGACCATGACCAGGGGGTTCTACACCATCAAAGTCACCCGGGAGTCACGCTCGACCCTACCCGCACTAATATTATCAATTGGATTTTGGGTACCCAATTCAACTTTTTGGTAGATTGGAGATTCAAACCTGGGACCTTCCTTGGAGGATTGCCCTCTCCTCTCCAACTCACCTACAACACTGGGTTCAAAGCAAGGTTTAAAGAAGATAAAACTTCTTTAAATCTGCTTAACAAAAGCAAGATAAAATCTATATAAAATACTTCAAGATAAAATGAACTTCAACTTTACATCGTGGTCATATGAGGGCCAATCACATTTACATTTTCTTTTCTTTTAAGTTTCATGAACAATCAATAGCATAGCACAATAAAGTAATACCAACACAGGCCCCTTGGTAACATTTGCTTGCAAATAACTAAGTTATTCCTAGCACTTATTTGATACATATTCACAAGATTACAAATTAAGTAAAAGGAACCTTGGAAAATTTTCTATTTCTTTGCAAGAGAAGGTTTTCTAATCAAAATCCTAACTATGAGTGTGGTTTCGCAATTGGGTAAAATTACCATTCAATATTTTGGTGCTAGAAGGAGGGCTGAATTGGTTTACTTTATTTCTACTTAAATTCTAATTTTTTCATTATTATTTGAAATCTTATTTGAAGGTATTGGTCTTGACTAACGAGGTTTTGTTTTCAGGTGATCACATCCATTAATTGAAAAGTCATTTAATTGATGATGCATTAATGCTAACATTTTGTAAATTAAAGGGTATTATTTATTGATATGGTTTGATGCATATCTTTTGGTTGATAGACATGATGATCTATATGTGAAACATTTGAGAATTGTTAGTCATTTCATGTTTCTTTGCAAGATATATTTATTTGACTAACAAAATTGGTACTAAAGTTCTATTCTTTAAGGTCCACTAATGGCAACATTTACTCTAACAAAGGCAGGAGTTGCATCTTGGTTAGATGGTTATTATCGTCATTTAAACATTCCTACCCATCAAATTCCTGAAGGTGCCAAAGAAGATTTACCTTGGTTTAGGCATGAGGTGGCATCGACTGAGGGACATATTTTTTTTTTTGAAAAAAATGAAAACTTGTATTAATACAAAGACCAATTACAAACGGGAGAGAACACATCCCGACCCAGAGCAAAGAGCAACACAACAAGTGCAAAGCACAAAGGCAGCACTAACAACCACAGGGCAAAGAAAACAACAGGGCACGAAAAGGCGACATGTCACGAAATCGCGACATGTCACGAAATCGCGGCAGTCACCCCCGTCTCGACCGCGTCGGCGCCAACAGTCGCGATAACGCGACATGTCGCGAAACGCGACATGTCGCGATATCGCGACAGGAAGGGCCCTCGGCAGCCGCACGCAAAAGGAGTCACGAAATCGCGACGAAGTTTCTAAACGACTCTCATGCCACAAAAGGGTCGCGATATCGCGACAATTATCCTCCCAACCGCTTAAGTGCCAAACGTGTCGCGATATCGCGACAAAAATACCTTGCAGCTTCCAGTTTACCAAACTGTCGCGATATCGCGACGAATTATCAACTTTGCTCTTCATCTTCAAAAGAGGCACGAAATCGTGACATAATCTCAACAAGAGCCGCGATAGCGCGACATGTCGCGATATCGCGCCAGAAACCCGCCAAAGGCCGCAAAGGCTCAACCTGTCGCGAAATCGCGACAACTTCCAGCTCGAGGCCGCGACGGCGCTACAGGTCGCGATATCGCGACAATTTTCCTCCCAACCGCTTAAGTGCCAAACGTGTCGCGATATCGCGACAAGATTACCTTGCAGCTTCCCACTCTCCAACCTGTCTCGATATCGCGACGAAATTTCAACTTTGCTCTTCAACTTCAAAAGAGGTGCGAAATCGCGACAGGATCTCAACAAGGACCGCGATAGCGCGACATGTCGCGATAGCGCGACAGAAACCCACCAAAGGCCGCGGAGGCTCAACCTGTCGCGATATCGCGACAGCTTCCGGCTTGAGGCCGCGACAGCACTACATGTCGCGATATCGCGACAAAAAATTTCCTTAGCATAAAAAACACTGCACATTATTTCAAAATTTGTTCAAGGCCTTGTCTAATCTCTCGCATCCTCCACTGCATATCACTATGCAGATGCATCCCAACCTCCCTCTCAGCACCCATCTTAGCAAGGAAATCAGCCGCTTTATTAAGAGTTCTGCTAGCATAAACAGGTATCACATCCTCTAATTCCTTCCAAAGCTCTTTAATTTGGGAGACCAGAATCCGCAGCCTCCAAGCTTTTAAGGCAAAGTTCCTCATGCAATCAAGAGCGCCAACCAGGATTTGGGAATCAGACTCAATGATTATCTTTCTATGACCCTGCTTGACGGCCCATATGGAAGCAGATTTAATAGCAAAGGCCTCGGCTTCATTGTTTGTGGCATATCCCGCACCTTGCAATTCCCAATAGAGCACAGCCCCAACATGATCACGGCAGATTACTCCACTTCCAAGCATTGCCCGGATTGCCTTTTGCAGCTCCATCGCTGTTGATTTTGATCCAACCTTCCGGGGGAGGTTTCCAACAACTTCTTACCTCTCTCTCAAGATCAGCAGCTCTCTCTTCCGTAGGCTTAGAAGCAGTGCTGATTTTCCTCCTCAAAGATAGATGGCAACGGTTTCCACTACTTTGCTCCAGATGACCTGCCATATCCCATCCACCGAAGAGAAGGTTTCACGAAAAATACGAGCATTTCTTTCCAACCACACCTGCCACCAAATAAAAAGGAAACCAAGCTCCCAGCCAATTCGAAGAGCTTTAGATGTAAATCTACCTCTCTTCCAACCTTTCCCATAAATTGGTCCGAGACAAGTCTCCAATAGCCCGAAGTTTAAAATGGGAGAACCAACGATGCCAAATCGTTGTGTGAAAGGACAATCAAACGAAGATGATCAGCAGCTTCCTCATTCCTATAGCATAAAACACACTCGGGAAGGACCAATGATGCCTCCGATTCTCGAGATTGTCAAAGGTCGGATTCCATTGTGCATCACCGCTGTGCAAAGAAGTTCACTTTCGGCCAGCCCTTGGGATGCCAAATCTTCCTCCATTCTTGAACCGGAAAAGAGTGTGGGGGGGCTCGGAAGGATCGAATCATAGCCCTCCTTCACAAGATAAACCCCAAGGTTCCCAAAGCCCCGTGCAAGCTCATCCTCCTCATCTCTCCCAAGAAGAAACCGTTTCGACAAGATTTTTTCCAGAGTTGGAGCCCCGCCTCCGGGGGATTGGAATAGGCCATTCACCCACCCGCTTGAACTTTTGAATCTTATACTCCCCCAATTGGCCGGTATTGAAGTAGCTCTCAATATGGATCCATCCCTTATCTTCTAGAGCTGATTTTAACGGATGCAATTCAGGAAACACAACAAGAATGGGAGGGTTCTGATCCCAAGAATCACCCGTAACCGGCCTTCTCCCCTCTCCCAACTTTCCGAACAATTGATCTTTGATAATGCGAGATCCAAGCTTGAGAGCCTCGCCACACTAATGATCCATTACCCTCCAAAGGAAAGCGGCCCAAGTCATTGGGGTGAACAAGACCCAAGTATTTACTAGAGAGGATTCTCGTCAAGAGGGACGTTGGTCGGGAAATCCACCTCCAATACAGTTTACCAGCCAAAGCCTGATTGTTAAACTTGGAGCTTCTTAATCCCAACCCACCTTTTTCCTTGGGCTGGGTGACCTTATCCCATCCAACCAAGGCCCATTTCCTCTCTCCTTTGGCACCTTCCCAAAGAAAACTTCTAGCCGCTTTGTCCAGCTTTTTCCAAATTGAAGGAGGGGCAGCCAGGATAGAGAATTTATAAATTGGCATGGCCCCGAATAACAGACTCGCAGAAAGTCGACTGGCCCCCATAGCTTAACCATCTATGAGACCAAGTGATTCATTCTCTCTTTGATGCCATCCAAAAGGTCCTTCCGTAAATCAGCTTTCAGCTTTTTGAAATGCAGAGGAACCCCGTGTAAACCACAGGAAGAGAGGTCCTAGTGAATCCCAAGATCTCAATAACTCGTCTTGTGACCTTTGATCAAGATTAAAGAAGACCACTTTGGATTTTGTTTCATTGATGACTTGATTAGAGGCCCTGAGGTAGACGTTTAGAGAATCTCTCGATTCCTCTTGCTTCCCCGAGGCCGGCCACTCCCACCAATCCAAAGATCATCCACAAACTGTAAATGAGTCAAAACTTCAGCCCCGATTTTAATTCCTGTTATCTGTCCTTGAAGTCTTCTTCTCAGGAGGAGTCTGCCTAATCCTTCAGCCAAGATGAGAAAGAGATAAGGAGAGCAAGGGTCTCCTTGGCGAAGACCCCGAGAGGCTCCAAAAGGTGGCGAGGGAAGCCCCTTAATTAAAACAGAGTATGAAGGCGTAGAGATACAGCTCATGACCCAGGCAATCCAGTCCTGAGAAAAACCAAAGGCTGCCAACATCTTGACCAAGAAGCCCCACTCTACCCTGTCATAAGCCTTAGACATATCCAGTTTGATGAACATTCCTTTGTTACCTGAATTGTGCATAGTATGGATAGCCTCCCGAGCCAAGATCACTCCATCCAAGATCTGTCTCCCTTCAACAAAACCCCCTTGCTCAGGGGAGATTATATTCTGAAGAAGAGGTTTTAGTCTTTCAGCCATAATTTTAGTGATTATTTTGTAAATCACATTGCATAAGGCAATAGGTCCAAAATCAGAAATGTGAGCCCCCCCCCTCTCCTTTTGGAATTAAGGTAATAAAGGTGTGATTTAGAGCCTTGAGCATTCTTTTATTAGTTCGGGACTCCTCAATGACAGCCAAGACATCCTCCTCCAGGGTATCCTGTAAGGCCCGAAAAACTCAATAGGGAAGCCATCGAGACCAAAGCGATTTTCCAAAGGCACATCCCAAAGACCACCTTCTTGAGTTCATCACGATCAATGGGCTTAAGAAGGGCCTGATTCTCTTCATGAGAGATAATAGAGGGAATGCCATCAATGACTTCATTTTGGGCTTCCACATCATGCTCCATACTTTCCTTAAAGAGGTTTGAGAAATACTCCATTGAGTGGGAGTGCATACCAGGGAGAGTGTCAAAAGAGTTTCCATTCTCGTCTTGAAGGAGTTCCATGTTATTCAATTGTCTTCTAGCACAGGCAGAGCGATGGAAAAATTTTGTATTTCTGTCTCCTTCTAATAACCATGTGTTTCTTGCTCTCTGGCTTCCAGAGATCTCTTCTTGATTATCAATGTCCTCAACCGCTTTGCGTAAAGCATCATCCTCGGATTTAAGATGCTCGTAAATGATTCCTTCCCCGAATTGTTTTTGCACCTCGCTCCATCTGGTCAACAAGGGAGCCCGTTGGAGCTGGAAATCAGATTTGTTAGTTTGCCTCCACCGTTTTAGTTTACTCTTAACAAAAAGAAGTTGTTTATGAAATTTGAACATAGCTGTCCCAAAAGGGAGACGACCTTCTTCCCACCACTGTGGAATTTTCCTTCGGAGGTCCTCTTTTTGCAACCAAAAATTTTCAAATTTAAATGGTTTGTAATATTGCCCTGACATAGTCCCTCCCTCCAAAGAAAATGGGAGAGTGATCCGAGATCTGGGCCCTCCAAAATCTGGAATTTGATATTCCATCTAACAAAAGCTTCCTCCGAGACCGTAAACCGGTCAAGCTTAACCCTCCCGTTGTATGGCTCTCTTCTCTTATTAGTCCAGGTAAAGTTTGTACCGGGGCCTTTGATATCAACAAGGTTAAAGGCCCGGACTTGGGCAATTAAAAGCCGGTCCCCCGTATCCAAAACTCGGGATGCCACCTTCCCCGATCCCCGGGCAGATAATTTGGCATTGAAGTCCCCAAGAATAATCCAATCAAAATCTTCCCGGGAGGACCTCATGTTTTGAACAGCTTTCCATTGAAACCGCTGACCATCGATGTTCTGAGCCCCATAGAAGTTTGTAATTAAGACTTGTTCAACTGTAACAATGTTCCTAAAAAGAGATGTGAGGACACCCCTCCAAGCTATATGTTCTATTGCTATCCACGCCAAAGGGTTCCAAAGAGTAGCAATCCCTCCCGAGGCACCTAGAGCAGACCACAACCATATGGCCAAGCACCCTCCGCATTCGACCGACAGCTTTACTCATAAGGTCTAAAGACATTTTTGTCTCCCGAATGAGCAGAAAGTCCTGTTTTACTTCTCTCTAAAAGTCTTTGAACAGCAGATTGATGGGTTCTACCGTTTAAACCCCTCACATTCCAAGATTGAATAATCATTGGAAACCTTGGGAGCAATAAGAATCAATTGTTCTCGCCAATCCTCCATTGATTAGCTTATCTCCTTGCACTGCAATTAGATCCTTATTGGATTTCCCCGCCCGCCCCTTGGGAATTACTATTTTTCGACCTCTTCTCCACCTCGGGTAATCCCTAGAGCCGGTCTTTCTCTCGATCTTTTCTCGCATTTCCCATGGTGACATCCTTAATAACCGGTCGTGGCCGGGGAGTGGATTACCAATGCCCCCGGGTTTTCTAGCCGCAAAATCTCGTAGGAGTCAATCACCTGTTCTAGGATAGGGGTTGGTGAGGGAGGAGCATGAGAATGGATGATATTATCCTCAAGGTTCCCATCTCGCTCCTTCCATAATTTGGTCTTCTTGATCCACAAGAGATTTGAAGATTTCATACCGGTTGGTTGGCTTGGGTTGAGCTTGCTCCTTGCCATTTCTCTTTTTGTTTCTTCTTCTCTTCTCGCTGTTCAAAGCCATCTTTCTCGGGGCATCAGAACCAAGGGGAATGATGGGTGGTTCCTTGACCGGAGTGGGCTTACCCTCTCGGGGCGATTTGGCATTCCCTGTGGAACATCCGCTTTGGTGCTCAAGATATTTGGGCAGAACCTAGCCAAATGGCCATGCTTATGGCAAACTCTACATCGGAAAGGTAGGGCTTCATAGTCTAACTGCTGTATCCAGGATTGTCCTGCTAACTTCGGCTCCATCTCACCGGTAGCGGCCGGCTAATATCCAGTTCTACACAAATTCTAGCATAAACAACAATGTTTCCTTCTATGGTATCTTTGGAAACTCCCAAATATCTACCTAGAGAGTTACCTATCAATTCAAGAATCTGCTCACCCCAAAACTCCATCGGGAGAGCATACAGCCGGATCCAAACCGGGACAGCCGTGGGCTCAATGCGAGGGTCGAAGCCCGCTCTCCACGGTTGGACAAATAACCCCGCCGGGCCATGGCTCCTCTTTTCTCGATTCAAATGCTCTGTTTCTATCCGCTAAGGAGGAAAAACTAATAATAAAATACCCATTGCTTATGGGCCATAAGGAGTACTCACCGATAGGCTCCCAGTTTTGTCTCACCCAGGTGTGCAGAAAGTGCAGGGTGGGTCGGATACCCATGAATTTGCAAATCAGGTCATGAGTAGCACGGTAGTTGATCGTGTCCTCGACCAGCCTTTGGTTCTATGACAATCTTCGGTCTGGAAGCGGATTGCGGGAGACATCCATTGACTCTCGTGCACAGGAGAACCCTTGCCCGCATTCCCCGGATAGCGAATGGTAAGCACTCCGCCGAGCTTCACCAGAGGAAGACGTAGGGTTTTCTCTTAATATCTCGGCATAAGAGGTCTTCTTCCCATCGAGAAATCCTGGAGGAGACCCCATTGGGCCCTCCCGGGCAACGAAAGAGCCGTCAACGAAAAACAACAACAAACCACCTGAGTCCCTGGTAGAATCTTCCCACCAGAAACCCTAGAGCCTCGGCCGACGACAGTTTAGAAAGTTTCCCGCCAAATCGCCAGAGCTCAAAAAAATTGTTTTTGATTTGACTGAGGGACATATTTAGAGATATGAGAACATGTTAATTTATTTGTAAATTATGCATGATGATGTTTCTTGTAGGTTGTTTCCATACACGTTGGATGAGGTTGCATTAGATTGGTACATCTACGTACCTATATATTCTATTATGTCTTGGTATCAATTAAAGGTAACGTTCCTCAGCTATTTTTGAAAACCGTTTGACCTAGTTGTGATATTGAATCATTTTATCTCTATTTGTAAAGAGCCCAATGAATCCATGATTCAATTCAATGATAGTTTGCATAGGTTGTATACCGAAGTGATGCCACTCAAATATACCTGTAAGTCTTAGACCCTTTTACTTCTCAGTATCTAGGGAGACTTCTTAAAGATCCATCCTTGTCTAGAGCCTACAATGAGGCAATAACCGTAGAACAATGGTGGATTTCAAAAGGGGTTGATGTGTATCGATTATAATTACTTAAAAATAAGGCTCAAAATTAGATACCACCTATGAGTCTGGTTGATGCACAACCTTCTCCCATGATGAACTATTTTTTAGGAGTTATGGATTCCAACCAATACCAACCATCCAATTTGGCACCCTTGAATCAAATGATGTCTAATGTGAGCAATCAGCGAGATAAGATTGATTGTCTAAATGTTACAACCATATTAGATATCATCCAAGAGGAGGTGCAAGTATCAAGGCCAATATCCACCAATGAGGAGTGTGGTAAACAGGCCCATCAAAATGTAGATATTGGCTCAGTTTTGGAAATGTATGAACCTTTAGAAATAAAACATTTAGAGTCATTATTCACAAAGGAGGATTGGGACAATCATAGAAAGCTGAATTCAAGAATTGATCCCATTGAATAAACCCTTTATCCACTAAAGGTGGTTGAAGGTGAATTTGAGGAGGAGTCAAGAGATGAATCTGAATATTGTGCAGAAGGTATGATAGAATTTCATCACTTTTTTTCAAAGGATAATTATTATGATGATCAAAAAAGCCAACATGATACAAGTTATGACAAGTTAGAAATAAAAGGCTTAGAGTCATTGTTCACAAGTGAGGATTGGTATGATGCATGAATTAATCCACTTTTATAAACAATTGAGCTCTTAAAAGTGGATGAAGGTGAGTTTGAAAAGTAATCTATTGTTGAATTTAAAGATTGTGAAAAAGTGGTTGAACGTCACACACTAGTTTTAGAAGATGATTATTGTTGGTGGAATAAATGGGAGGACTTTGTCGCTCTTTCTAATGAAGTAATTTTTTCACCTGATATACATGATAAATCGCAAAGGCCAGTTCTACATCTTAAAAGAAACATCGCTCAATTATAGGAACAAATGCCTCAAGATGCACATATTGATAATTCTACAAATCATACTCATGAGACAAAGGTCAAAGATACTAAAAGTGATATTATTTTAGACAATGGAGGGTTCCTAGAGTGGACTAGTTTTGAAACATATGACAAATCAGGACATTCCATAAATTTGGATGAGATGATTAAAATTGATGATCAAAACCTTCAACATCCTCAAAATAATGATCAGGAAGACTTGAGGAATCATTGGTTTCTCACACTCTTAATGATGAAATTTCTATTTCACTTGATATGCAGGATGTTGAAACCTCTATCTCACATGAAGACCTTGAAATACCTGTACAAACAGAAGATGGCATGCCACTTGCCAAAATAGATAAGATTCCAAGATTCAATCATTTTGAATATGAGTTTATTGAACAGCTTGCTAGAAGAGAAAAGGAAAAAATGGTTAATGTTTCATGCGATCCTTTTGTTTTGGATGAAGAAATGGAATCACTCACTTGGTTTCCATTTGAGGGGCAAGAAATTGAAGGCCTTGTTTCACCTAAGGACCCTATAGTATCTATGCTACCTCAAATAGAGAACATTCTAGAATATGAATGGTTTGGGTTTGATGTCATTGATGATCCAAATTTACATCATTAAAGAGGACTCGAATAGTTGATCAAGGAGATGTGCTATTTAACACATCCCTTGATCAATAAGATTTTTGGTTTGAAAAGGATGGGCATATTTTTAATTGGGTGACTAACTTTTGTGTTTTTGATAAATAGGTAATTTACGAAGAAGTGCTACATGATGATGATGATGAAGCCCATGAGGAAAAAGAAGTAATTGCAATGGCTCACAAAGTTTTGGTAAATGCTACTCATGATGTGTTTATTAGGGATGACAAGGTAGAATCTTCACCTTTGTTATTAGATATGGAAATTCTAGGTAATAAGTTGCATGATGTGCCTTTGGATATCCATGCTATTGATGATGAAATACCAGGTGTTATGAATGAAAATTTGGTGCTAACTCCTAAATTTGTTGTCATGAATAAAACAAAAGAAAACTTGATTGATGTTTTGAATCAAGTCCATCGACAATTAGCAATTGAATCTAAGATACAAACTTATGATGATGCTCAGTTAGTATATATCCTAGAGGCTTGCAGAGTGTTGCATAAGTACAATTGGCCTAAAAGCCTAGAAAATGACTTGGCATTAAAATTCTTAGAAATTGGCTCCTACTTGCAAGATCTCCTATTTGAAAAGAAAAGCTTAATTCTAAATCATGATTTGAATTGTGAAATCTACATGTTAAGGAATAGACAATAAGCAATTGAAAATCAATTATTGTCTTATAAGTTTGATGAATGGAAACTCCACTATGAGATTGCTAATGACACCAGATCAAATTGGTGGGGTGAGCAAGGTAAAATGAGGGTTGTATTTTTTGGCCTAATCTTATTTTGGTTGGATTTCTCTAAAGCTTAGAATGCATACCATGATATATATCATTTAAAGTGTGCTAATCGTGTTTGGGATCCAGGAAAGTGATAGTCTAAATTTTGCATCATCTTGTACATTATTGTATAAAGATTTTGGTTTTTTTGTGTTTGATTTTAGCCTTTCCTTGTGTGGTGCTTTTAGGCATAATACCAAGTTTTGCTAGTTTTGATGTTTGTTTTCTTGTCAATTTTCATTAGGTTAGAATTTGGTTTGCTTTCGAGCATTGCATTTTAGGTTGGTTCTTCCAATTGAGGTAGTGTTTTGTGGTAGCTACTAACTTATGGCCTCTTGTCTATTTTTTGTGTTCCTTTGTCATGTAGGGTGAATTGCCTATTTTGGAATCATGTGAATAATTTTGCTAAAGGATATGAAGTTGTTTAGTAATCATTCCTATATTTTGGAGCTAAGATAGTTAATTTTGGAATGATGAATCATTTTTCTAAAGCTACACATGAACACATCATATTAAAGGATCATTATTTGAAGACTTAAAGGATGAAGTCATTTTGCTTTGCAAATTAAGGCAAAAATCTAACACACTCCATCTTTAACCTTGAATGGTCTCTAACCCATGTGGTAGGTGAATTTTGCAAAGCAATAAGTGCTCAGTAAAAAAAGGGGGAAAACATTCCAAATTATTCTCAAGGTCTAAATAATCTCTACTGAGGCTATGGACGCCTAACTGGTAGTAGTGTATGTCTAGACAAAATAAAAAAATAAATAAAGCAATGCAAAGTATCAATTAGACACCTGGATGATTTGGATAATCGCTATAGGGGCTATAGACACCTGGATGATTTGGATAATCGCTATAGGGGCTATAGACACCTTGCTGGTAGTAGAGAAAGGTCTAGAAGAGATCAATGTCATCTCCACTAGTGCTGTAGACTCTTGGCTGGTAGTGGAGCAATGTAGAGGTACATTTTTTATGAGTAATATTTGATAGCCTAAATGCAAACAGGTGGTGGAATCTGGATGGTTTCAAGAATGCTAAAATGAATCGCATTCCACACACTGAGCATAGGTAGATGTTTCATTTGTTTTCATTGGAGCTATCTAACCCTTTTTTCTTTGAATGTTGCTAGATAACATATATTTCTCTAACCTTTAGTTTATTTTGGTTTCAAAACTGGGTTCTTCATCCAAAATTCTTAGGAGCATTTCCCAGCAGAGTCACCATTTATTGTGGCCATTGCACAACTAGCCCCAAATTTGAGGACCCACCTTTAAATTTTGAATTTTTAGGATTTCAGGTCTTATTTGAGTGTTAACTTTGATAGATACCTACCCATGTGTTTGTAAAGTGCTCTCTAAGGTTCATTGTGGGTAGTATCTTCTTTTAGGTTATTTTAAGTGTGTAAATATTTTGGTTAGTAGTTTGGTTTGGGGATTTATTAAATTTTAATGTTTTCTTCAAGTTGTTTTAATGAGGATTATTCTAATATTTAAAATGGAGTAAATCAATCAAATATAAAAATAAAATAAAATAAAACAATTAAAAGAGTTAAAAATAATATATATATATATATATATATATATATATAATATATATATATATATAAATGAAAAAAAATCATTCATTTCCTTTTCACTCCGATATTCTTTAATATTAGGGGTGAATTAGGGTTTGTTTTTATTTTTAGTTTCAATATTTGATTGGATTTAGTTTTAGTAGGTGGAGTAATGTTTTAATTAAGATTAGTCTTCGCATATGAATTAAGGTTTTGTTTTCTAAAGTTTATTTTTGGTTTGAAATGCATAGGTCACCCGACGGACAGTGTGACTCGGTGTTGCGCATAGACGTGGAATGGTGACAATGTGGCATGCAGACATGGATTGCACGAAGTGAAGATACTATTCGAGAAAAATGAAGGTCGATTGGCTCGTCATGTGCTACGTTGGCATGTCTCCAAGAGCGCAATTTTTGAGGGGTTGTTGTGAAACGTGTGGGCTGATGATGAAAAAAATAGGAAAGTGCTGGAACTTTTTGCAACAGGAAGATGAAAAATGTATTGGAAGGATTTTTGGCTGCTATCAACATTTACCCTCATTTTTATATGCAAGAAAAGCAGGTTTTGAACACAATAAAGTGGTTTTATTGCACATTTTTCTACATGCGTTAGAACTATTTTTAATGGTGTTTTATGCATGAATATGGTAGCACCATTTAGATATTTTTAATGCATATTTTTACTCCTTAGACTCTCACCATAACCAGACTTAGATTGTGTGGATGCAGGTCTAACCTGGTTTTTGTCTTGTATTCGGGATCTAATATTTTTTGCAAGATTGGGAAACCAGTTTACAGAAGTCCTCTTTGGTCATTTTATGCTTTTGGTTTCATATACTCCATATTTTCTTTATTTTTATTATCCTCACCCTATCTTTTTCAAATTTTTTAACTTCTGCAAATAAAATAAAAAATTTAAAACTCCAAAAAGAGATGCGTGGATTCCAAGAATAAACTTTAAAGTTTCATTTAGAGTAGTTTTGATTTCATTTTGAAGCAAGTTCAAAATTCCAAAATTTCATACAAAGTTTATTTTTTTTTTAAGGAATTTCGTAATTTCAAGTTTAGCATGATTTCACATTTTAAAAGAATGGTCAAATTTCAAGATTTACACTTTTTTTAAAGCAATAAATTAACTTCTCCTTATGAAAATTACTATTTCATTTAAGGGGGTAATTTATATGGCATTCCAAGGATGTTGCATTTTAAAGTCAGTCATTTATTTATTTTGTTTCATGCTTAAGGCTTAATAATGCAACATAAAATCCATTCACCAAGCAAGATAAAATGAATCCAACCATCATTTAAGATTCACATTTAAATATAGATTTTGATCTTTTATTTCATGCTCAAAGTAAGGTTTAAATAAGATAAAATGATGGTTGGATTCATTTTATTTAAGGTTTTAAACTTGATTTTGATCTATCTAAAATACTTCAAGATAAATTGAACTTCAACTTTACATCATGGTCATATGAGGGCCAATCACATTTACATTTTCTTTTCTTTTAAGTTTCATGAACAATCAATAGCATAGCATAATAAAGTAATACCAACACAAGCCCCTTGTTAACAATTGCTTGTAAATCACTAAGGTATTCCTAGCACTTATTTGATACATCTTCACAATATTACAAGCACACATTAAGTAAAAGGAACCTTGGAGAAATTTATATTTCTTTACAAGAGAGGATTTTCTAATAAAAATCCTAACTATGAGTGTGGTTTTGCAATTGGGAAAAATTACCAATCAACAGGTATCACTGAATATGGGGTTCTAATTGATTGATTTTTAACTACCATGGCACTACAAACTTGGTTCTCTACCTGGTCTACCAACCCAAAGGCCTTGCACACCTGATCTCTATATTTTGGAATAGTAATTAACTCACTGAAAGTGATATTTATCTTATTTTTTGCTAACTCTTGTCCAGTGTAAGCTTATCCTAGGATCAAGCTATTTCTAGACATTTTTTCTATGTCTCATGTGTTACTTGTTATTTATTGTTACCTTGTATTTTTGGCACTTTTCTTTCTCTTGATTTTGTTGATTTTTATTTTTAGCATTGGCTTTGTCACCATATTTGTTTGGCACTGTTGTATTCCTTAAGTTTACAACATGAATTCTTTTCAGTGCCTCTATCTCTTTCATTGTAGGTATCAATTTATCCTGTTTTATTCTATCAAACCTGTTATCCTCAGATATTTTCAAAATTTCTATATTTTCTAAGACTAGGGCTTTAGATGTTCCTTTCAAAGTAGGTAATTTACTCATATCTTCTTCAAACTACATCTCTCTAGCTTCATCATCTTTTGTCCAACATATATTTACCCTTATTTCCTCATCTGATTCTTCTTCTATATTAACATCAGTTTGCATCCTCAAGTATATACCACAATCTGTTGGGTTATGTGGAGCATCACATGCTGGGCAAAAGAAATGGAAATTAGAGGCCATATTAACTAAAGGTATTGGATTAGGGACTATATTTTGATCCTTCTGTCTGTCTCTTTTTCTCCAACCATTGTTGTTGTTCCTATTTTTAATCCCCTCATCTGTATTATTCCTATTCAAATTTTTATTAAAGTTTCTATTGAAAGGTGGTCTATTGTCATTTTGAGGTTGAGATGACTCAACACTTTCTCCTTTATCTATTTCAATTCTAGATAATTTATTGTTCATTGTGCTAAATATTTTAGTTAACTAGTTTGACAGTTTCTTTATAAGATCTTGTTCACTTTTCTTTAACAATGAGAAACCAACCTTCTTGGATTTTTTATCTACCTAGGTTTGGGTTTGAGCTAGCTCGGATGAATATTAATTCATTTTCTAGATATCTATCATGTTCCTTTTGATTTCTATGGCCATTTACATGCATTCATAAATAGTAGTTACTCTCTATTGTCTTAACTTGTAATTAAATTCTCTAGGGAATGCATTCTTATAGAAGCAGATAAATTGATTATCATTAGGCCTCAATCATGGGAATTGTGTTCCTTATTTTGAAAAACCGCCTATTAAAATTTTCTACAGACTCATTATCTTTTTTCTTTGTGATAGTTATTTCTACCAGTAGTGACTGCTCATTTTTCTTTCCCCATAATTTTTCAGGAAAACTTCTTCCATGGTTTGAAAATCAGTGATATGATGATCAGGGAGGCTATTAAACCAATCTCTAGCATATTTATCTAAGGTCTGAAGGAATAACATGAGAACTATATCTTCTTCTTTAACCTCAAGGCTATCTAATGATATTCTCTTGTTATGGCACTATTTCCTTGGAATTTTGGCAAGTATTTATGTGCCTTACTTGGTAGGTCATATAGATCTTGTGGTAATATAAAATGCCTATACCTATTGGTTCTCCATGTTTGGAGGTTCTAATTATTTTGGTTATTGTTATTTGGGGGAGGATTGGCCATTATGATCATAAGGGTGATGATAACAGGGAAACTTACAGTAGGGCTAGTGGTGGAATGGTTTTCAATAGGATTATCTACAGAAATATTATTCTTAATCAAATTGCTATTACCAATATATGATTTAGTTTTATAAACTTGACTTTTAGGAACTGGGGTTTTTTTATTATAGATAAATACCTCTAGATCTTCAAATTATTGAAATAGTTGGTTGTCACTTCTTCTATGTTCTAGGTCATATTCTTAGATCTTCTAGTCTTACGGTTCATTCAATTCAGAGTCACCAACACTATGGTGTAGAAGGAATCTCTCTGGCCAAGATTTCTTAACCTTAATGCTCTCTCGATATCATAAAAATACTTGGAGGTACTTGGTGTCAACACCTAGAACATAAAAATGTAGAAATAGAACAAGAAATGTATGTGTAATTAGTAAGAAAACTTCAAAATTTTATAGGAAGATAAACTAATAAAATATACCAAAATCTTAAACCCATGAATGCAAAACAAATTTAGGGTAGGGTGAATATCCATGAATTTATATATCAGGTCATGGTTGGCTCTATATAAAACCATTTCTTCTACTATACTATGCTCAATGATAATATTTGGTCTTGATTCAAATTATGGCAAGTATCCATTGACCCTTTGGTGTGTTGATAGTTTTCCAACAATCGTAAAGAGCATTTTTAACATATTTTTTTGTGCTTCTTTAATATTTGTTTGAGATTTATCCTTCAAAAAATCTACAAATGAACTTTATCTATCTAAAAGAGAATAAGGAGGTGATTCCATTGGATCCTCCCAAGGAAGCATTATCATCTTTGGTTATGCAACAACAAAAAAATGTTTTATCTACAAGGTTGATGCCCTGAAGACTCTTTTTCACTCTTATGGATAAATAGGTGTTAGCCTCTTGGTTATCAAAAATGAATATGCATAGAAGAGTCATGTATGATGATGGATTTAACATAAGATTTACTTCAATCTATAGTAAAATAAGAATATCAAAAATTGGGTTTTTGAAAATTAATTTTGATGGTTCTGTTGTGGAAAATTCAGGCATCCTTAAGATATCTATCATGCTACCCGGATTTTCAAAGTCACAATGAGAAATGCAAGCTCTGGTGGACTTGCCTATTTGACCTGGAAATGGATTTCACATGAATTTATGATATAATAGGTCGAGTCAGGATACCCCACCATGAGCTCAATTAGTAATTGACAATATGTGTCAAGTGCTCAACTAGATAAAAGGGAAAATAAAATGAATTTTAATTTGACCAAGCATTGATGTAGCACTTCAACCCTTAGCTTCAAGTAACATATTGATATCTTATCTATTAGGCAATTATAGTAGATATTAATCAATTTTATGAATTAGAAAGAAAAATAAAGAGGATAATTGGCATGCCTACGTTCATTCAAACTATGTAATAAACACAGCTATTAAATCAGCGCAAGGAAAGTGTTATTTGTGAATTCAAATAATGTAATGCACAAATAAACAACATAATATACAATGATTTTGAAATTACCAAAGATAAGAAACTAGAATTTGTATTATATCTTATTCTTGATGAGTACATATCAAAGCTTAGTAGTGTGCCTAGGTCTCATAAAAAATACAACACAATATTCGTCTTGTTCAAATGATGTGACAAGAGAATGATATTTTTTGTCCTAATTCTAGTGACATGAAAACTCCAACTCCTTAATGCAACTCCTAGAAATGATCTTAGGGGGGTTGATTAGACTCTTGACAATCCCTGCACAAATGTGAGAAGAAATAAGAAGCAAAAAATAGAGACCAACAAAGGAAATATAATCTACCTGAAAAAAGCACTCAGAATACCTCTTGCAAAATTTGTTATTCTATTGCTTGATGATGATTTTTCCTTGTTTTAATGCCCTCTCCTCTCCAACTCACCTACAACACATGGGTGCTTGATAATGATTTTGGCTTTGGATGCTTGTTTTATAATTTGAATTTTCCAATTTGGTTATAGATGTGCATCACAAATGTTTCCACCTAGAGCTCTCTCTACCTTTCATTTCTAGAGTGTGCTATAGCAAACATCTAAGCTATCACAGGTTGTCAAAAATCATGAAGTACTGCCATCTATACCAAAACAATACCATGTGTTACCAAGGACCAATGTTTTGGCTTCCCTGGTTATAACTTCCTCAAAAATAGTTTATTATTAATTTGACCCTATGGCTAGCTTGACTTCTTTGTCTTATTTTGTGGTGATCCCAGTGTTGACCTCACCTTTGGCATCTTCTGTGGTAGGCCTAGTGCTGGTCCCATTTTTGTCCTCTTTTAGCAACCTTACTCCCAATAGATCTACGATTTGACTCTAGACTTCATCATTGAAGGAGGACATCATTGAGATTTCATATTTCATGCATTGCAACCTATTAATATAGCCTTTGGATGAGGAGTTATTTTTGTTTACAAAATTTATTATGTTTTGGACTACTTGAGTGAGTTATTTGAGCTATTGCACCAACTTTTGACCATCTTTATCATCACATTCGAATTGTTCAATTCTTTTGGTTGTGAGTCCTTCTATTTTATCTTTGGGGGTAAGCTCTCCAAGTATAATGCAACCATACTCCTTCTTATCGCCTATCTCTTTATTACACTCTTCTATGTCTTGGAGGATGTTCTTCCAATATGGATTTTCATAGGTGTAGGCACTCAATTTTTGGAATTCTCCTTGAATTTTTTTTTATTTACGATCTATCCATAGTTAGCCTTGCACTTTAGGAAGACAAGCTTCAGAACCAATACCTTTTGGTCTGCATTTTGTAGAATTGTCCTTAGTTATTTTGTCAAGTCCATGATATCTACCAGTTCTTTAAATATCCCGGGAAGAGGTCTTACCTCCCCTTCTACTTCTTTAACTAGTTCTTACTTATAATGCTCTATAAAAGCAATACTATCAAATTATTTCTCAGCCTAAGTGTGCGACCATTGCTCTTGCAGCTTGTTGACCTCTTTTTGTAGTTTGTTTATCTCTTCTTGTAGCCTTTTATTCTTGACCTGTAATTGGCTCCTCTCTTCCTTCACCTGCTTCAATTGAGCACTTTGGGCTCTCAACTCTTTTAGCTCTTTTCAATGGCAACAATAGTTTGAGAATGAACTACAAGATCAGTTTTCATCATATCTATAGTATCTCCTTTCACCTTCATCTCTTTCTTCTTTGGATCAACATAAAATTCTCACACTTTTAGGTAGGGGTAATGTAATGGTGACATCTTGACCTCCTTGAGCAATGCTTTGTCGAGTCATCAACTATTGAGTTGTATTTTTATCAGTTGCCTTCTCAATATATGTTATTTGCTCCTATTTTGTAGGACTGAATTGGATGTCGATCTCTTTCCTTTTGGTCAAGATCATAGAATGAGATGCTTCTGAAGCTAGATTGGATTCTATCCTGGGCTTATTCTGTGGCAAATAACCAAGAGGTAAAGCCTTTTTTGGGACATGTTCTCTTAGGAGATTATTGAGACCTCTGACCTGAGTGATTTTTTTCATGGTAGTTCAAGGGATTTTATGTTTTTTCATGATTTATTATTAGATGCATACTAGGTGCATCACTTGCCAACTCCACTTTCTATTTGCGATCGATTAGCATCTTGTCGATCTCCTTAATTATTTTAGGCTTTGTCTGAGAGGTAAAAATGACTAGTCCTTTGCCTTTTTTAGCTTTTGATGCATCTTCTAAAAGATATTACTCCTAAGACTGCTCTTGATAAGGTTGTTTGATTTGCTAAAAACCTCCTTCTACGGATTGCACTTCCTAAATGACTTCTTAAAACTATTTTGGATCCTTTTCAATCACTTGGAGGAAGGTATCTTCGAACTCATCAGGCTAAGCTACAAGGACTAGTGGGGTGGCAGATTCCATTGTGCTCATTCTAAGTATATTGAATTCATCCCTATACCTTCCAACCTCTTCTATATGAGTAAAGGGTATTTATTTTATCTTCCAAAAATTTGTAAAATTTTATCTGTTCATCATAGCTATCTGCATGGTGTCTTCAAAGGGATCTTCTTCATCCCCCATATGCAATTTTATTACCTTTTTGTATGTCTTTGTCATAATATCCCTTTGTATCATAAGCCCTCTAAGTAATTTCAATAAAACCATAATCATCCATTCTCCATATGGCTCTAAGAAGGCTATAATAACCTTTGTAAAAATAATATCCTAGTTTGAAAGGTAATTTGAGCCACAAAACCCTCGAATTCCTTCTGTTAGCTCTCATTTTTGCTTCCTCAGCTATCTTCCTAGAAATATCTAGTGTAGCTATGGACTTGGGGTAGTATTTTGGGAGTGTTTTTGGGGGAAACTTGGCTCCATATAGCCTAATGTACGTAAATAATTTTGTAAAAAAAATAATCTCCTGTCTTGTTTCGACATAACAAATTAACTACTCTAGTATTGATTCTGAGTGACTCTTGACCACATAACTGATGGTTAATGACTAACAAAAATCTTCCAAATAACTTACTATAACTAGACCAACCTTCGTGAATCCAAGGTAGCCTTTCCTGGAATAACTCTACATCTACTCCTCCTAAGGCCTAAATTTTCTGTGCATCTGATTGTCCTACAATAAGATGGATGAGAAAGGAGTAGTACATGAATTTTGGCATCATTTCTCTTTTTTCTCTTATGGCTTCTTATAGTGCGGTGAGTTGTCCATGTAAATTTTCTTCTATGATGTTTTCCCATAGATACATAGGTATTTATGGATAAAATATGGTATTAAACATGAAGGAAGATTGTAAAGAAATTACCTTGGCATTCAGTCCTAACCTTGTTGGGGAGAGTTTGAAGACTTTTTGAATTGCTTCCTTTGTAATTTTAAGAACTTCTAATTCTAGTGATTAAGGATAGCCTTGGATCTTGGATCATATGCCACTGCCAACCTGGATAGGAGATCAAATGAATGTTAAACCTTGGGGCAGATAATCTTCCCAAGATTATTGTTCCACTTATTATAGAAAGAGTTATCATCATATCTATCTCTCTTCGCTCTCCTGAAGAGATATTTTAGTAATGTTTGGTGTTGTCTGTAATATTCCTGTGTGTGTTTGAAACAATAAATAATTGTGTCTTTTAACTCTTGCCTCTGCTCTTTAGTTATCATTCAGTCGGGCTATGGCTATGCCAATACATCCTCTTTTTTCTTCTTAATCAATTTACCAAAGAGTTGTTCATACGGGCAGACCTCAACAAATTTTAAGAATCTATCTATGATCTTAGAGTTGGGTGATTTAGGTGTAATTGGGGATGCCATAACTTTTATTGTTTTGATATCTTTAAGACTTCTCTACATATGAACCCTCAACTTCTTTGGACTCTTGATAGCACTGGTAATGGTGGTCTCTTCACTTTCTAAGTATGATATTTAAACTGGTACAGGTGATATAGTATTGCATGCACTATTTTAATTCTTATTTCAACCACCACCTTTAAACAAGTCCATTGTAATCTTACCCACTTTGGCCTTTGTAATAATTACAACGATATTGTCATAAAAGCCTAGTTCCACAATTGGTCTAAAAAAATAGGTCCGAGGTGTAGACCAATTGGTTCATCCAAACCCCATAAGGGGGCGGAGGTCCAAGGTTCAAATCTCGGGCCTCGTCGGACTGAACACTTGTCCCTTTCCTAGTGCTTTCAGCGGCGTAAAAGGTTTAAAATGATTGTGGCATGGTGGTTATAGGGGCGGACTACGTGAAGATCTGTGTGGCGGCTTCTGGGGCGGACATCGTAGAATACTGTGGCGGCCATAAAAGATGGATAGCCTACCCAAATTCATGGTGGCTATCGATTCCACCATGTAAATTCAAAAAAACAATTGGTCTAAAAAATCTTGCTATTATGTGTTCCTGACTCTCATTGGTGCCACATCAATTACACTCTCCTAGGACAACCACCTTCGAGATATCCATAAATACTTTTTTAATTTCATCATGCCTTGAAGGAATATGCATGTGTCTTGAGCCATCGCTCGGTCTCATCATTTTCTTCACTCTTCGATCCCTGCTAATATCATGTTGTCCATCCATTACCTTTATTAGATCTTGGACCATTCACTCTAGGTCAACCAAAAATTTGCATTGATATGTCACTGGTGAAATGTGTATCATTGATATCCATGATAAGATATGAACCATCATTGGGGTCCGTCACTCATCCACCAATGTTATCACTGATGAATAGGTGATAAGATCTTATTATTAGTGATAAAAGAGAACATGTTGTAGCTTGTGCTATCACTGTTTGGTTGGTGCAATCGCTGATGGATTAGCGATGAAGATCTTGCATCAGTGATGGAGGAATGTGTTATGAATTTGGTGGTCCTAGACTTAGTATCAGATATCTTTAATGATGAAGTACTTTGGTCTCGTGAGAATAAAGAATATGATTTATATGATAAAGTGCTCTCGTCGCTCATCAATTCAAGCTATCATTGATCATCTTGCATCATCATTGATGAATCGATGATGAGGGCTTTAGATGGGTGATAAAGAGATCCTAGGCATATTGAGAGTTAAAACCTAGGGGATTTATGACTTTATGTTACTCAAAGGACTTGGTGGGGCTTAGTTAACATTTTCGATGATCAGATAGTGTCATCATTGATGTATTAGTGATGAAAGCTTTACATTAATGATGGGGGGTATTTCTTCGAGGACCTTAGGAACTTGGATGGTTTATATTGATATGAGACCATGGTGAAGATCTTTAGAAAAATTTTAGGCTAGGGCTTAGGAAAAACATAGTCAAACATTGATTTTTGGACCTTCAAGACCTTATGTGATACTTAGGTTTTAGAAGCTATCATGAAAGGGGAATGTATTTTGAATGAGACCTAAATTCTTAAGTCATATTAAGACCCTTTGTGGGTGGACTAGCACCATCACTAATTAATTGGGATTATTGCTAATGCATGAGCAATGAAGGCTCTTCATCGGTGATAAGCGAGAACTCGTTATTGTTTGATTGGTATTGTCATTGTTTAACCGACATAATTGCTTATTGACCAGTGATAGGGGATCACAATTAGCAATAAAGACGACTTGTCACCTTTCTTGGTTAGTGTTGTCATCGATAGCTTGGTACTGTTGCTAATAAATCAATGATAAAATATAGTTATCAGCAACTAAGATTGAGAACTAAGATTTTATGAATTTTGAGGGACTAACCTTAGGATTATACCATGATAAATACCTTGGTGATGACATAGGTTTTGGATACGGGTGAAAATGGTGAAAACCTTAGGAAAATATTAAAGCGATGATATAAGAACTTAATGATAACTTTAAAAAGGGATTTTATGGACTAATGACTTAGGCGATGGAAATGTTAAGTGGAGAAATATTTAGACCTTTAAAGTTACAATGATGATGTGAATAAAAATTGGTAGGTTTAATGAAATGATAAGGGGATGACTAATGAGATGAGAAGGACCACATGAATGAAATGGAAAAAAAAATGGGGTGATGGAAGGGGGTTATAAACCTTGAAAAATATTCTTTGAAAATATAAGGACAAAGACTATAACATGCATTTTTTATGACTATAAAGACTCTTAGGACTAAATTTCTCATTGTAACTTATTATCAACAAAGGACCCTTAGAATTTAATAATTCTATGACTCATCAAAATGACCAAGACCTCCTAAAATCACCTAGACTTTTGATCTTGATATACTTTGAAAAATTAGGGGTATGAAATAGGTTGGGATTTTTTGCAACCCAACAGGTTCTTCCAAAGGAAATCTAGAAAAAAATGGTGGAGATGGTGTTTTTCAAAATAATGAAGGCAAAATACTCCTCACTTTCTTAGAATCATATGGAATTCAACTAATAATAATGCATAAGCTAGGATATTTCTTATAGGGATCAAAATTGCAACGAAAAATGATGGAAATATATTTCAATAAAGGAACGATGGAAAAATGCAAAACATCGAACCAAGCCACAAGGATCAAGGGGTTGAAGCAACACCACATTAACCAAAATAGAGAGACTAAAAAATAGAAACAAGATAATGGAAGCTAACACAAAAACTGCAATATCATATCATATGTCAAAATTGATTATGAGTACAATGGAGAAGCCTTGCTTAAATAGGCAAGGAAGATCCACCACAGCCGTAGGATCAACAAAGAGATAAGGATCAATATCCACCATACAAATAGGGAGGTGTGATATGATCCATGGAGAAAATATCTCAACCCTCCAAATGTAATCAATGAGTGTAACTCCCTAGGAATGCCAAATATCCCCATAATATCTAAATAAGATAAAAATAAATCCACAAAAAAAGAGGGTGGGAAAATAAAAAAAAATAAAATAAACCTAATATAAAAAAAAGACCAGAGCATGAGCTAGAGTCTAAACACCTACTCTAACACCCCCCTCAAGCGAAGCTAGGGATAAAAAAGAAGTGGCATATCCACAGTATGAGTCCCGACAACAAGGCCTGATCAAGTACTCATGTACAATGTGTATCCAGAAGCTCTCAAACTAGAAGGAGGGAAAACCACGTGGGAAAAACCATCCATCTAGAAAGAGAGAAGAAGAAGAAAGGAAGGTGGCCTCATCCACACCCCCAAGGACAACTTCCTTCACCCCAAGCATCTCTCACAACAAATGAAAATGAGGATATGGGAAGGGTTTAGTGAAGATGTCGATAATATGCTATTGAGTGGGAATGTAGTCCAAGTTGATCACTCCATATTGGATAAGAAAAAAAACACAACTCCATGGCATCATCCCACTCTCGAATGCCATGGGCCTCATCAAACCTCTATGGATCAATAGAAACTACCTGACAAAGAAGACCCATGCCAAAAGTAGAAGTATGCCTTGAAGGTGGGAGACCTTCAATGAAAGGTGTTGCCTCCTCAACTGTAGTCCGAGCCCATCTAGGCATGGGGGTAGCATGTGTAGGAACCTCTACAACTATCTCAACAATATCCTCATCCTCACTGTGATCATCATCAAAACAACCATCTTCAAAGTGAAAAGTAGATGAGGATGGAGAAGGAGTAGAAAGAGTGGGCTCAGTTGGAGAATAATGCTCATCAAACTGGACATGAGTTCAAAAAATAACTTCATGTGTATCTGGATCCAGTAATCTATAAGCCCTCATATCCTCACAATAGCCAACAAAAATGAGTGGCTTGCTCTTTCTATCCAAAGTTATCCTTTTCTTCTTTGAAACATGAGCCCATGCTTGACTCCCAAAAACTTAAAAATGAGAAACATCAGGCTTGGTCCCTGTCCAAGCCTCCTTTGGAGTCATCTTCTCAAGAGCTCGATGAGGTGTGTGATTTTGAATGTAATTCACACAATTGACTACCTCGACCCAAAACTTGGGAGGTAAATCTCATGAGTGCATCATACAATTTGCCATTTCCTTGAGTGTTCTATTTTTCCTCTCAGCTACACCATTCTATTGTGGTGTATGTGGGATAGAGTGTTGATGTAGAATCCCATGAAGGGCCAAAAAATCTAAAAACTCCCTATTGAAATACTCCCCCCCATTATCTATGCGAAGCTTCTTGATGCAACTCGAAGATTGATTCTCAACAAAATCCTTAAAGACTTTGAATGTGGCAAAAACTTCACTCTTGAACTTGAGAAAATATACCCAAGTTCTCCTTGAGAAATCATCAATAAAGGTGAGTGCATACTTAGCTCCCAAAAAAGGAGTGGGAAAAACCATCAAGTCACTGTGCACCAACTCAAGATGGGAAGAAGCTCTCTTGGACTTACCTTTGGGAAAAGGATCTTGATGTTGTTTTCCAAGTACACAACCTGGACAAACTCCATCAATACAGGAGACCTTAGGTAATCCAATGACCATATCATGAGTGCTTAAATCCTTCAAATATCTATAATTGAGATGGCCAAATATCTCATGCCAAATATTGCTTTTTGAATCTGCATGAGCCACCAAACAAGTACCTCCAAGTGAAGAATCAAAACCCTCAAAGTGATAAAGATGTGATCTATGGTTAGCAACTCCTTGTGCAACAATAGACTGTGGGTCACTCAAATCTCTAATCTCAGCTCCTTGAGGTGTAAACAACACAGTTTTACCCCCCTAAAAATGATAAATTTGGTACATGGAGAGAAAATTGGTGGAAATTTTTGGAACATAAAGAACATTCTTAATGCATCCACCATCAACCTGTATGTCACCTTTTCCCTTAACTAAAATGGAAGAAGAATCTCCAACCTCAATGCAAGATGTAGAAGTAGAACACAAGGTGGCAAATGACTCCCTGGATGAAGTCATGTGATGAGTCGCTCCAGAATCCAAAATCCAATCCTCAAAAATAGCCTTAGATGATTTTCCAAAAGCATTCAAAGCCTTGCCCTTATCTTTTGAAGGAGTGAAGGATAATTTTTTATTCCTAAAGGCTTCCTCTAAGTCTTGTAACTTTTTCCAACACTTGTCATCGAAATGACCATTGACTCCACAATATGAACAAGTAACATTTGACCTATTTTTGCTTTTGGACTGCTTAGGTTTATGATTGGACTCTTTGGAGGATGACTCTTTTTTATGTGACTCTTTGGGATTTTGATGAAATGAAGGAGAAGGGGAAGGATTAGGTTGGGACTTAGACTTGGACTTTCCCTTGCCTTTGGAAGTGGAAGTGGAGGATGCAACAAATGCCTTATGTGAGGAGGTGTAATGCTCAGAGTTAAGAACTTTGGATTCTTCCCTCAAAATATTGGCACAAAACTTCTCAAAAGTAGGCATTTTGTGATCAGAACCCATGGAATCCATATTGGCAAAAAATGCAGAGGCAAACATATGGAATGGACCCCTAAGTTTTGACAAGATCATGAAAATACATTCTTCATCCATTTTAGTTTTTCCACTACCCTTTAAAAGTGTGAGCAAGGATTGAAACTTAGTGAGAAAATCACCCATAGATGGAAAATCATCTGGATTGAGAGCACTAAGTTCAACATCAAGATGTAAAACTCTCAAAGTGTCCACTTGCCCAAATAGCTTCTCAAGCTTCTCCCAAATTTGAAAAGGAGTGTCACAATCATTAAGATGAAACAATAGATTGTCACTCACATGCATCCCAATTAATCCCTTACATTCATCCATTTTGCAATCACGAACAAACTTATGATACTCTTTTGTAACTTTAGGTAGCTCTTCTTGCATTAATCTTGATAACCCTTTAGATTGAATAAGTGTCATCATGCATGGCTTCCATATGTGATAATTATGTGAGTTAAGTGGCTCAAAATCCTCTAAACCCATTTTTCAATCACAAGAAATAAAATGCAAGATCCACAAAGATGGTGTTCAAATCGACACCAAGACACCCCACCCAAAATATTTTTATTCAATGCTTCTAGAAATAAGAGCCCCCAAAAAATCAAATGCCTTTATAATTTAGGCGTTACAAAGAGTATATGATCAGATCTAATTTTTACAATCACTGAAATTTTGTAGATCTGAAAAGAAAAAAATTGAGTAACAACTTCACAAAACAAATATTTTACAAAGTTGTTTTCAAATACACAGAACTACCAACAAAATATGTTTTTTTTAAACATATTTTTAGAAAACCTTGTTAGTAACTTAAATGCATATCTGAGTTTGAAATTTGGAAAGAACTCAAGAGTGAAGAAGATAGGTTGCAGATCTCAGAAAACCAGATCTACAACAAGCAACTTCAGATATTGCAGAAAACTAGATATTTCATGGACTATGTGCAAGAAAAAACCTGCATACAAAAAAATATGTATACGACAGTGGCCGTTGGTGATCAGAAGTGATCGGTGATGGTTCTAGATCGATAATGGTCAGGTGAATAGGGTCGTCGATGGTTCTGCAACTATTAAAACAACCCACAAAAAAACTCCAAAAAAACTTCCAAAAAATAGAACCTTTTTTATCAATCCCCGTGGTTAGAGGGGTCAACCAAGATGCAATGAAGGGCTAAAAAAGATATAGAAGCTCTTCGCAAAACAATAGAAGAGAAAAAAATTCAATTTTCACCTTCTAGGGCTTAGAAACCTCCAATATCCAACTGCAAAACCTTCAACATGATCTGATTGCACGAACCTCAACAATGGATGTTTCCAATAGTCCTCAAAGCTCTGATACCATGAAAGGAATGATGAAAAAATGCAAAACACCAAACCAAGCCACAAGGATCAAGGGGTTGAAGCAACACCACATTAACCAAAATAGAGAGACTAAAAAATAGAAACAAGATAATGGAAGCTAACACAAAAACTGCAATATCATATCATATGTCAGAATTGATTATGAATACAATGGAGAAGCCTTGCTTAAATAGGCAAGGAAGATCCACCATAGTCGTAGGATCAACAAAGAGATAAGGATCAATATCCACCATACAAACAAGGAGGTGTGATATGATCCATGGAGAAAATATCTCAACCCTCCAAATGTAATCAATGAGTGTAACTCCCTAGGAATGCCAAATATCCCCATAATATCTAAATAAGATAAAAATAAATATCCACACATAAAGTGGGTGGGGAAAATAAACTAAACTAATATAAAAATAAAGTACCTAGGTGAGCATGAGCTAGAGTCTAAACACCTACTCTAACAGGACCCGCATATTATCATTAATGGTATCAACAAAATGGATATCAATCCTTGTGGTTAGAGGCGTCAACCAAGATGCAATGAAGGGATTAAAAAGATATAGAATATCTTCAAAAAATAATAGAAGAGAACAATTTTCAATTTTCATATTCTAGGACTTAGAAACCTCCAATATTCAACTGCAAAATCTTCAACATGATTTGACTGCACGAACCTCAACTATAGATGTTTCCAACAATCCTAAAAGCTATGATACCAAGAAAGGAACAATGAAAAAATGCAAAACACCAAACCAAACCACAAGGATCAAGGGTTGAAGCAACACCACATTAACCAAAACACAGAGACTAAAAAATATAAACAAGATAATGAAAGCTAACACAAAAATTGTAATATCATTTCATATATCAGAATTGATTATGAATACAATGGAGAAGCCTTGGTTAAATAGGCAAGGAATATCCACCATAGTTGTGGGATAAACAAAGAGATAAGGATCAATATCCACGGTACAAACAAGGAGGTGCGATATGATCCATGGAGAAAATATCTCAACCCTCCAAATATAATCAATGAGTGTAACTCCCTAGGAATACCAAATATCCCCATAATATCTAAATAAGATAAAAATAAATATCCACACATAAAGTGGGTGGGGAAAATAAAATAAATGAATATAAAATAAATTACCTAGGTGAGCATGAGCTAGAGTCTAAACACCTACTCTAACAGGACTCGCATATTATCATTAATGGCATCAACAAAATGGATATGGGGATAGGATAAAAATAATATTATTGTTGATGTCCATAAACTATTATTAGAGGTAGACTCTTGGAGATGTGAGCATATCTATAGAGAAGAGAATAGGGTAGCATATAATTTAGCCAATCGTTGTGTCAATATTTGTCTTGGTGAAATTCAAATTTTAGAAGGTAACTAGCGACATGAGATTTTACCTCTTAATAAAAATGATTACAAGGATTTAACAAAGAATAACACTTTGAGGAAGCTGAAAAAATAAATAAAAGAGTGTGTTGGATATGGTTTGATTGACTTGATAATAAATGTAATATTTTTGTATTTTGATGGAGGTTGCCCCCAATAAAGTCTACATATCATTTATTAAAAAAATACATAAATAATTAAATTTTTGGTGTTAAAGGTATAAGAGATAAAATATTTGTAGCCCTTTAATTTCCATGTTCCATTTATCATTGTTTGGTCTTACAGATATAAGAGAAAGTTTTTTCTAGTTTTTCATTTCTCAATGTTCTATTTAACATTGCTTCTCAAGAATTATAAGAATAATTTTTTTTCAATTGCTTATATGGCATTGAAATGAGCCTTATCAATATTATATCATGATTATGTTATTATGGCATTTCAACCACTTAATGGTATTAATATAATAATAATTTTGACCTATGTATATATCACTTAATAAAAATTGAACTTTGATTTTTACCTTGAAAGTCCACATTGTTTTTATATCGGTTATATGGGATTAAAATAGATCCTACTTGTATTATATCACAACCCCATAATGTTATTACAACACCTTGACAATTATGCATGTATCATTTGGCAAGATTCAAAAATTGATCTTCTCAAAAGTTGAGGAATATAACCACTTGAGCTAACGCCATTTGATGAAAGTTCACATTGTCAACCACATGAGCTTATACCATTTTATGAAAATTATTAAAGTTTTATATTATAGTAATATCTAGTTGTTATAGATAAAATGAAATTAGCTCAATCAATTAGACCTCACCTTTCAAAGAGGAGACCAAGATTTGAATCTTGCCAAGCAATACTTGCATAATTACCAAGCTTGTTGTAATATCATTTGGTCATTATGTACTATAGGCGGGATCGTTTCAATCCCATATAACTAATTTTAAAAAATATTTAGTTATTATAGCATATGTTTTTTTTTTTTTTTTTGTGGAAAACATCCCAAAAGGGATGCCACTTTCGGGTAAGACCCAAGGAGGCAGGGGTATCCAGTTATTATAGCATATGTTAAAATAAATAAAAATGAGATTAATTAATATTCAAATTATATATATTTTTAAGTGATCATTTACTTTAATTTAATAGTAATTATAATTTAATGTAAGTGGGTAGTGAGTGCAAGTTCGGAGCAAAAAGCAAGTGCAAGTTGGAATTAAGTGCAAGTTAGAAGTGAGCCTCACATTTTCTTGTTTTAGAAAGCAAGCAAGTGTTGTGAGTTTAAGTAGGAAACAAGTGTGAGAAAGAAGCAAAGTACGAGCAAAGGGCAAGCATCAAATTTTTTATTTCAAATCTTAGGGGAAATTCAAAAACTAAAGGATTCTTATGAAAAAACTTAGCATAGAAGGAGATACATTTTTGAAAGTTCTAACTAGAAGTAAGGATTTCCTAGATGGAAGTATGGATGTCATAGTCAAGGTTAGGAGGAAGAGTGAATCCATGATAAACCTTACCTAGGTAGCAGATATCATGCCAAAAGTGATTATCAAGCATATATTTATCTAGGGTTTTACCAAGGATATATCCTTGTTTGAATGTGATATTCAACACTTTATTTCTTGTCTTGCTTCGTAATTTTCTAGGGAAAAGAGAGGAAAGAAAGAAACAATAAACAATAGAAACAAATGGAAATTAAATCCTATAATAAAGAGGCAATGTGCCAAAGGTTACAAGTCCTTTTTGGACATCAATGGGATGAATGAACATGGGAGTCAACAAGATAGCTAGATTTGAGCATGGTCACTATTCAATACGATTGCATTATGAATGATCTCTCGTGGGGACCAGGACAGATGCTAGTCACAACTCTCCTTAAAAAAATATATGGATGTTAAATATCGAGATAGAAATTTACAATAGTCACAGTTACTTGCATTCATATTAAAAGCATATTACAATCATACAAAATAGAGAGAGGTTGGATGGCCTGTACATGTGGTGACTTGAGGATCAAGTCTGAACTAATATATAGAAAGGAGAAATTGAGAAAAAAAATATGCAAGGCCAAATGCTAGGAATGAAAATAATTCTTCCTCTTTTTTCATCCTCCAAAATTGTCTATTTATAATATTCACATCAAAATCCAAAATCTCCCCCAAGCGGTTATGGATGGGAGCACTTGTGTTATTATTGGTTGTTGAGTCAAGGGTACCATGTTGCATTTATTTTTGGGAGATCTAAAATTGTTTGGGTTGTCTAATCATTATAAATATTTGTACAAGTGGAGTGGTATCTTTGTAGAGGTGTCATTAATGAACCCCCTTTTCCTATAGAAACTTGAGCTCGAGTGGTGGCTTTTGGCTTGCTAACAAAGCCCTGTTATTACCATCAGATCTTTTTTAAATTGCCTGATATTTTGATAGTTGTAACTTCACCTCTTTCTAGTTCTACCCCATCTCAGTATACTTCCCCCTTTTTAGACCAGATTACCAGGTTTTGGCAACAATATTGGTTTTGAGTCTTTCTTTTGATAATTTGGTTGCTTTGATATTTCCCATTTTTACGTTCCTTGCTTACCCCTTAGCTCGATTTATGTTGCATTCAATGTCGCTCTACTTCTTTTGATTTCTAATAAGTTGAATATACCTCTGTGTGGGGATTATCTAGCTTCATTTCATGAGTTTTATTTGGCTTGTACATGCAATTCTTACACCTCTTACCATGATTTCTTTGGGGTATTTGTATGTGGATTAACAATATTAGACGATCATATTGAACCCTTAATTTTTCTTATCCCCCTCCCCCTTTTCCTCTAAGGTCCTTGGTTTTTCTCAATGGATATGTTGCTTATGCCATTGAGTAACCACACCTGGGTATATGGTGTGCTACAACCCAATTATCGAAAAAGGGTGGCTTGGTTTTAAGACCCACCCACTAGGTTAGAGAATGGTCTTAGGTGCACCATTATGATAGAGGTCCTACCATCAATAGAACCATTTTAGTTACCATTGAAATGGCTCAAGGGCTCTTTTTGATGGTAGATACGACTTAGTTACCACTGAAAGGCTATAATCCATTGTTGGTCCGACTTAGGTGGTTAAATTTACCTCTTAGCATGGGGAGATTTGAACATGCTAGCAGTTTTTAACATAGACCTTCTTGTGCTAGCATATTCTTCAAATTAGCTACTTGATATGTAGAGGTAACTTTAGGCCTCTCATTTTACTTAACTTCAAGCGAAAATATTGTTCAAAATTTCTCTTTTGGATAGGGGTTTACCTCATGTAGTGAATTTTCACTATAGTTTTGATGACTCATAGGGGACTTTTTCTTACAAGAGTTGAGGAACCTAGAAGCATTAGCCTTATCTTTTGGGTGTAGAGTCTAAGGGAAAAAATTTGGAGACCCTAGGATTTGAAAATAAAAAATGTGAACTCTTTTCTAGGTCTATTTGGGAGCTCATGGGATGTATCAAGGGGATCCCTTCTTTTATAGACCTTTTGTCGGTAAAGCATTGAAGTCCCTATTCTATCAATCCTCATTTTCAATATTTCCCATGCAACTGAATCAATGATGACATAGTTATCTATTGTGTTGCCTCGTTTTTAGCTACAACATATATATTTTCATCAATCTAATGGATACTGGGTGCTTTATGGTAACATAGAGAATGATTTTATTTAGCCATTATCGTTGATTGTTGGTCCTCCTAATCTATGAAACCCTCCTTTGCTTACACATGTGGTGTGATGGTGCACTTCCCAAAAATGATTTTGCATGGGCATTTTGACTTTTTTCCTCCTCTATATGTTGTTGTTTACTTTAGCCTTTAGTTATATAGTACTTAGCTCTTACTAGATTTTAATTAAATGTTGTCTATTTAAAATATGGTACATAGTTTGATGCATTCTCATATGCTAGTTTCTATGTGCAGAGCTTCCTCATCAAAATTTATAACGTCTAGACCAAAGTGATCCAAACTTCCACCTATCTTGGTTGTCCAACTCCTAGGGCATGTGATCCATCAATTTAAATTAGTGGTGAGTCCTTGTGGATCTGACAACCTCTGGTATGGTAAGCGCATCATAATTTTAAATTAGGTACATGTCCACTTTAGTTGGCCCCATATTGTCACATAGGTCTATTATCCACATTATAGTGGCCCACTCATCCATATGGTCATATGGTATCGAGGTGTACCCATTCTCCCTCAAATTTTATCATCATGATATGCTCCACATGATGCATGTGAAAGGATTCTAAAGAAATTTTTATTTTGGTGCCATAATGTGTCCTTAGGATCATGTAAGTCCAATATAGGGAGAGGTATCCTTCAATCTTAGCATTTAAGTCATGGGGGAGACATAGGCCAAGTGATGTTGGTAGATCGATCACCACTACCTCCTAAGTGATAGTCACATTGGGGTAAGCATGTAGTGAAATTTGTAGGTCTTTGATGATGTCAAGGATAAGAATTGGATTTTTGTCCAACTACACTACCTTTTGCTTGATCGTTTCATAGGTTAGCTCTAAGGCATCAACCACTCTTTTAGGCATAACTAAGGTACTTGCCCCATAACCCATCAAGATTTTATGAATGAACTTATCCCTACATAGGAGTGTTAAGTAGAAGGGTTGTAGCTTGGGTTTATTAGGACTGAGACTAAATATTTGAGATGCTTCTCTAAAATTATGTGGATTAAAACTGGTCTTTGAGGCTTGCCAAGAGTTTCCAAAAATTGTTGAGGTGTAATCTGCCTGAAAATAAATTTCAATTTTTTTTCTATTGAGAGTTGTCAATTTTTTTGTGTTGCATAGTCAGATGGGACTACATGTCCCAACTATTCCAGGTTTGATGTGGTCTGCAAGTTTATAATGATATTATAGTACAGATCAGGTGCAAAAATAATGAATTAGCCCAATCAATATGGAACTGCCAAGTTTTCAATTATCAAAATGGAAAAATTGGTGGGGGGTCCTTTAGTATTCCTTCGAGGATTCTTCATATGATAGTTAGTCAAAGCTAAGCCCTTGTTCTATGACACATGTAGGCAGTGAGCTTCAAATTTTGTTTATTATCATTGAGGATAAAATGATCTTAGATTGTAATTGGCTGACTTTGGTGCCAGTTATGGGCCAACTGATGGTCAAATAAATATTTATGTTCCACCAAACACTTTGTGTTGATCCAATGTAATCGAGCTATAATTGGTAATAAAAAGACACATCCTTCGAACGCTTCATAAAAAATATCATCGACAAGCTAGAATAAGGTGCCATCAAATAAAGGCTGACAAATGACCAATCTCTTGAACAAAAGGTCGACACATGGTATTTAGTAGATCCTTGGTCAGTTAGCAAAACTTGAAAAGTTTGAAATCTTTCCAACATTAAAAACAATTAAACGACTAAAAAAAATATTTTAATTAAACCTTAGAATAACTCAAAGATTAAAAATGATATTTTTATCTTTAGCTTAGCTAAAAGCTAAATAATAAAATATAATTCTTGAATTGAAATTATGGCTTCAAGCTAAGAAACTCAACCAACTCAGTCTTAAGACCAATTAGCAACCTTGGAATCAAATTGCTTTGCTAAACTTAATGTAAACTAAACTTAGCAACAAGGGGCTTCTTCCAAATAAATGTGCATATAATAATGCGACAAAGATAAGTAGATCTAAATCCAAGTAGACCTAACCCAACCCATGATTGATCTATTGATCTGATACTAGTGATGAGGCACCAAATTTTAAGAACTGCAAGCTCATAATTTTATTAACAAAAGGTGCTTAAATAGCACAATTACTCACAACAATATTCCAAATATCGAATTTGATAACTAAGTATCTAAAAGATTATCCATGTCAACTATGCCAACAAATTGGCTATGTAAATGCTAAAAAATTACTAACAATATCTAACAACATAAGCTAACAAATGCCACCTAAGCCTAAAAACCAATCCAACATGAGCTAATGGAAGCTTCACATGGGTACAAAGGGGCAAAACAATATGCCAAATATATCTAGCTAATAATATGCCTAGCTAGAAAATAATAAAATAATAAGCCTAGGAATTAAACTAAACCTAGGACTAAATGATGTCCTCATCATAAAGCTTCTTCAAGTTACTTCATCTACTCTGATTGAGTGAGGACATCCCACAATGCCATAGGTACAATGGACCTCTTCAAATGCTCAATCATATTAAAATATTCTAGTGGCCAAGCCTTTAGTATGTTGCTTGGGACCCATTGGGGCTTGGGTTGCTCAATGCCAAGGTTAGATGCTTAGGCTAGATTTTGTGGAAGTTGCTTTGTTACAAGCCATTTTGGTGTGTTGGTCATTTTGGCTCTACTTGGTTCTTCTCCAGAGGTTAATTGATCTCTAGGTTATTGACTTCCTGTGTTGGACCTTGTTGTTTCTGGATCTTTTCGATCACTCTCCTCTTTCCCCTTGTGAGAACATCAAGATTACATCTAGGGTCAGTTTTTTGGTGGTGCACTTGTACATCCAAGAATGGCATAGACTTCTCCCTCGTCCCACATTACCAATATCTGCGTTGGTGGTTTAGTCCCTAGGGTTGAGGAAAATTTTAGGGGTAATTCTAAGTGGTTGGTCCTAGAACCCACACCATAGGATTCTGATATACGAATTGAGGCATAGGATATGTCACCTGTTAGAGCTCCTCATAACCTAGAAAGTATGGGTTAGGGTAATAATATGGCCAACCATAGGTATCTCTTATATAGTTATTTTGGGTAGGGATCATATCTTTTAAATTATTCAAGGGCACTTGTTGCATAGGGATGGGTATAGGTACTATTTATCACCTAGAATCTTGAGGTTGATTAGAATCCCTATTGGTTTGAGTGGGTACTTTTGATATTTATTTGAAGGAGGTCGATATCCTTGTTTACCCTATTGGTAAGGGGGTCTTAGGTGATTTTGATAACCAAACCTTTGGAAATTTTGTTGGTGCTTGAGGGATATAATTTTGTTGTTCATGTCTCTTAATGTGCTCTACAATCTCTCTATTATTGAGGATTTGGAGATTAGAGGGGTTGGGCTAAGAATAGACAAAGGTGTTTACATCGAGGTTTGACTTGAAGTAGGGGTTGATTGGAAAGAGATGAGTTTCACCATCAGAGGGGGTTGATATGGTGGATGGATACTAGGTAAAAGAGGCATGGGGGCCTAGGAGCTAATCTTCCAATTTAGATGAGGTCTCTCTTGGCTTGAATGGCCATACCATAGTTTTTCAATAGTGAATTGTCTCCTTTGGACTTTATCTTCATGGCTATTTCCAAATTGAATGCCTTCAAATAGTAGATAAAAACCATACCTAGTAAGGATCATATTTCCTCTAGAATTTTATACCAAGATTTATGAAATCTGGTATTGAAGTCGTCCATATATTTCATGGGAGCTCTTTTGATTGTCACCAAATGCTCCAATAAAGATATTGCATTTGCCTTCTCCTCGAACCTATCGATGACCAAGTTAGCAAGTTGGTCCTAGTCAAAAATAGAGTGTGGAGTGCGTGAGATGTACCACTCTCATGCTTTACCCTTGAAGGAAGCCACCAATTGTCTTAACACAACATTATATTCCTCAATGTTATATAGAACGCGTAGGTTGACCATGTATCACAGATGCTCAATCGGAGTCGTTGTATCTTCTTCGATAATATACAAGGACTTCAATGTGAAGATCAAGATCTCATCCTAGGTGGTTGGTGGTATCAGTGGCTACAAGAGGAATCTACCATTCCATGTTAGGAGCCTTCTCTAATTTAGGTTTTAGGGGGTGGCCATATTTTGACGTTGTTCTCTTCATCTATTACCAATGTTTAAAGGGGGAAACAACAATTGAGGATTTGCTCTTATATTGGATCTCATGAAAGCCTTATTTCACAACTTATTGGAGAACCTAGAAGATTCACCTAGCGACTCCACTACAAATGAAGACTCTAAATAAATTACCTTTCAAAGTCCAAACCAAGGTTATGGTGGGAATACCTATCTTTAAATTTTTTTAAGCAAAATCAATCACCACTTGGCAACTCTATTGTGCAAGATAGGAGAAGAGAATCTGGACCAAGCTTTTGAAGATATTGTAATAATATGGGATAACGCAAATGGGATGTACAATTCCTAGAAGTAAAAGGTAATTCTATTGCTAGTCTATTTTGTAGGAAAGAGAAAAACATCAAAATTAGGATTATAGATGTATATGCTCCAACTATAGTTACCCCTTGTGAAATATACAAGAAGGACCTGAGCATATATTTATCAAATAAAAATATTATTATGTTATTGTGATCAAAACATTATGGATTTTTATTAGTAACCTTGTTGAAGAAGAGGAAGTAAAAAAAATAGCATATGAGCTTCAAAAGATGCTTTAAGTTATTTGAATATTCTTAAACGAAAGGATGAGTTGGTTTAAAATCTATCAAAAGATAATATATACTCAGTCAAGTTAGGATATGAGGATTTAGAGCAATCTAAATTTCCTACATCCAATTACCATAGTTAATAGTCAAAGACAAGACTCTTATAGGAGAGAGTCTACAAAGAAAATGATGTCACAAAATTTTTAGGTGTACCTTGTGTTAGATGGATCTAAAAACTTCATATCATTTGCTTCTTTACTGTCCCTTTGTTTACACCATAACACTTTTAAAAAATATGAGAAAATATTGGGGTAGCTTATCAACATTGAAAGAGTCAATAAAATGTTAGATTAATCATTTTAAAGCTAAAGCATTATGTATTTTGTAAAGGATTACACATGTCACTGTTTTTTGAAATTTATGGTTTGAAAAGAGTATCAAAATTTTAAAAAATAATAATCATTGCCCAATTTTGGAATCGTATTATTGCCTCTCTTGTAGAATATTTACATACATGGTGCTCATCATGGAAAGTCTCAAGTATGGAAAAAGAGGTGCTAGCCTCTTGGTTACAAGATTTGAATATACATGAAAGGGTTATTTACAACAATGGAGTTAATATACAAAATTTAATTTGGTCTATGGTAAAATGGAAAATGTCCAAAAATTAGGTTTATCAAAATTAATTTTGATGGTTTCTTCTAGAAGAATTCTAGGAAATGAAAGCAAAATCCTCCTCACTCAAAATTATATGAAACTTCAAATAACAACTATTTAGAGGCTAAGACATTTCTTATAAGTATTAAAATTGTATTTAGAAAAGATGGAAACATATTTCAATTAAAGAGGTTTTACATTTTTTTTTTAATAAGCTATGTGTGGCTTCTATTGGGGGCCACTCCCATTACGAAAACAAAACATTACATTGCTCTCATTACATTTCTAACAAGTTAATTAAAGCATATCCAACTTTGTCTTTCTATCGGAGATATTCTTCATTTACCCTTCTATCAAAAATATTCTTCATCTTCCTCAAACTGCTAAGTTTCCACAATCAACTCCTTTTATATCAAATGCCTTCAAAAATTTAAATTCTGTCAAGATGAAATTCAACACTATGAATGGCTAAAATATTTGTTGCCCAACTTCTATATCCAAAAATATCTTGTCTATAACAACCTCACAATTTCTTAATACCTTTTTTTAGGGTTCTTATTCATTCCCCTAATATTCCAAGATATTATTTTCATTGTTATTTTTTTATTTTATTTGTGGGTTTAGCCCCACTTCTTGTTAACACTTGTGATATTTGCTTTTGTTTTCCCATATCAATATCCCTTTGTGTTTCTTTTTCTCTTTGTTTTTGCTTCTTGGGTCTTCCTCTTTTTTTCATTCTCAGCAATACTTTCATCTTCATCAATCTCTTCAATCTTCTCACATTGCTCATAGTAAGACTTATCATCTTTAGGTTTGCCTTGTTCTGAAGGATCTGAAGTGCAAGGAATAACCTCAAAAGCACAATCTTCTTTATATTTCCCTGGAGACCCTAAAGTGCAAGGATGCTCTTCTGTAGCAATTACCTTCTTATTCTACCCTAAAAACCCTAAATTGTTATGGGTTTCCTCCAACCTCATTTCTATATTATTCTGCTCTTGAAACCTTAAAGTGCAAGGGATAACATCTTCACCACTTTCACTTTTATTACCTGAAGAGGATTCTATACTACTTGAGGAAAATGAAGATGATTTACCTGGAATAAACTTGACCTTTTTTGTTGTCTTTGTTTTGGGTTTTATCTCCACATCTTCTTTTGCACCTTTAATTCCTTCTAAACTTGCCAATTGATATTGTCGATAGGATTTCTTTACCTCTTCTTTTGGAGTGGAATATCCTTGATCTGATCTAGCTTCTATTATTGAATGATTTCCTTGCTTCATCTTGAAGTTTATCTCATGGCTAGAATTTTTTATCTCTTTCTTCATAGTTTTTACTTTGCAAACTCTTGCCATGTGTCCAATCTCAAAATAATTGTGGCAACGAAATGCAATATTTTCATAATCTACTTGTTGATCCCATTCTCTTGATTCAGATTTAATCTTAATGGATTGTGGCAAAGGTTTTGAAATATCCATAGCAACACATATTCGAGTATATATAGCATGCTTTCGCTCCTTAGTTGTTGGTCCTTCCTTGATGAATTCCCCTAGGGTATTTCCAATATTTTTCAAAACATCCTTATTTATAAGCTGATATGGAAGTCCAAAAAGCCTAACCCACACTGGAAGCTTCTTAATAGTTTTTGTCTCAACTGAAAAATTTTCATTCCATGGTCTCAAATAAAGTGCATCTCTTCCCATAAACCATGGGCCACCAACCATTATTTTATCCCTAATTTCTGAACTGGAAAAGATGATGAGGAAAAAACCTTTAGGAAGAAAAGTCACAGAATAATTTGAATTCAATCCCCACTTCCACTTGATCCAATTTTGAATCTCCAAAAACCCTGGCCATGATCTATGGAACTTACATATTAGCCCTCTACTTTTAAGAACCATTATATCATGCTCAATCATCTCATCCTTGATACTTACTTCTGGTGTACCATCTGCTACCTGGATCGAACTTGCCATGTATTCGCTCTTTCACTTATCTCCAGCTTGGGCCTTCATACTTCCAACTAGGGCATTTTGATTTCTAGCTAGGGCATCCTGACTTCCCATTAGGGCTTTCAAAAATGACTTTCCTTCCACAATAGCTAATGGGGCTTGCTCTTGGCTTGCACTCCCTCTTGGTTCGCACTCCCTCTCTGCTTGCACTCGCTCTTGCTCCCAGCTTGCACTCTCTCTTGCCTCACACTTGCTCCTGGCTTGCACTCCCTCCTGGCTCACAATTGCCCGTGTCTCTTCTTTTTCTTGGTGTTCCTTCGCTTCAACAATTTTTTGGAAACAATGTTCCACGCATTCGTGGTAAGGGTTTGAAGCATTGATGCACTCTGGATGAACCTGCCGCTCTTTTGCCATGATTGAATCTCGGCTTGCACTCCCTCTTAGTTTGCACTCCCTTTTGGTTCGCACTCTCTCCTGCCTCACACTCTCTCCTACCTCACACTCACTCCCAACTTGCACTCCCTCTTGGCTCACAATTGCCCTTGTCTCTTCTTTTTCTCGGTGTTCCTTGGCTTCAACAATTTTTTGGAAATAATGTTCCACACATTCATGGTAAGGGTTTGAAGCATTGATGCACTCCGGATGAACCTGTCGCTCTTCTGCCATGACTGAATCTCGGCTCGCACTCCCTCTTGGTTCACACTCCCTCTCTGATCTCATTGGCTCTCGGCTTGCACACTCACTCCCAACTCGTGCTCGCACTCGTTGCTACACTTACTCCTAGCTTGCGCTTGCACTCACTTTTGGCTGCACTCACTCGCACTCGCTTTCGGTTGCACTTATCATCACGCTTGCACTTGTTGCTGCACTTACTCCCGGATCATGCTCGCACTCATTGTTGCACTTACTCCCGATTCGCGCTCGCACTTGCTGCTGCACTTACTCCCAGCTCACGCTCGTAGACTCCCTCGAGTTTTACTATAAATATTTTAAAGAGGATTCACATATTATCATTAATGTATAAATAAAAATAGATGTAAGAATTAGATAAAAATAATATTATTGTTGATGTTAAGGAAGGAAATCAAGTAACAAATAATTTAAGCAATCATGGTGTTGATCTTCATCTTAATGAAATTCAAATTTTAAAAGTTCAAATTTTAAAAGACAATTGATTGAATAACATTTTATCTTTTAGTGAAAATAATATTAAAAAATTAAAAATGTTTTTAATAAAAGAACAATCCATATATATTTAATTAACCTCACAATAAATAAAACATTTTATTATTTTGATAGAAGTGCCCCTGTGGGATACGGGAACCGTTTTTCTTAACATAAGGTTTTGTTTCAATCTATATATATTTAATTAACCTCACAATAAATAAAACGTTTTATTATTTTGATGGAAGTGGCCCCCTATGGAATATGGGGAACCGTTTTCCTTAACATAAGGTTAGGGAACAACGCAACGGTTCAGGCTTTGGCTCTTTTTTGGGAGGTCCAAGGTTCAAATCGTGGCGTGGGCGAGTGTGTGAGGGGATGGATGTGTGTTAAATTCTCTATTGATAAGCATAACTCTCAACTTTAGAAGAGGTCATGATTGGAGAGCCTACCCAACCCTATGCGTTGATCGTAAAAGTTTTTCACACTAACCAAATTAAAAAAAAAAAACAAATAATAATCATAATTTACATAAACCTGAAAATGCACATATCTTTAGACCAGGGTCTAAACCTTAGATTGTGTAACATCTTCAATGTTTATTTAAAAAACACTTCAAAAATTGAACCAAAATTGTTTAACCCTTTAACACTTTAAAATGAAGACTAAACATAAAATATTTATTTAAAAAATAAAATGGTTATATGAATAAAAAGAGCTCTTTTATGATCATAGAAAATTATACAGGTACCTCTCCACAAAATTAACTAATACCTTTTGATATAAAATACACCTTTTTATTTGATTTATTATCTTCTAATTAGAAGAAAAAAAAACCGACGGTTAAGATCCTCGAACCCAATGCAACTTTTCCACACGTCCAACTATTCTCTCTTCGTTACCCCAAAAAAAATACAAATCCAGAATTCCAATTATTATTTTAAAAAAATTAAGCGGAGTGGTTGGTCTGATTCCAACGTTCGAAAATTTAAAACTGACCGTTGGAAGCGGCGGGCAACTTCAACTTCAACTTCAACTTGGATCGTCCCTGCCAACGGCTACCTCCCCATTCCGTCTGCTTTTTATTCAGACCCCCGCCCCCCCCATTTCTTCGTATTTCTCTGCAACAACAATCTCCCAAAATTGTCGATATTGTCTTGTGCAAGCGATGGTGACTGTGGCAGCAATGGAGTCATATGAGAAGCTGGAGAAGGTGGGAGAAGGGACTTATGGTAAGGTTTACAAGGCCAAAGACAAGAAAATGGGGCAGCTGGTGGCACTCAAGAAGACCAGGCTCGAATCCGACGAGGAAGGAATCCCTCCAACCGCCCTCCATGAGATTTCCCTGTTGCAGATGCTTTCTCAGGATCTCCACATCGTCAGGTGAGTTTGAGGTACTCCCAATGTGTATATGCCATTCATGTGTATGTGCCTTGCCGTCTTTTGGGTCTTGGAGCTTTTTCTGAGATGTGCGAGGAGTGCCAATAAAGGGGTTTTTAGGGTTTTCATATTGTGGAGTGTGGGGAGAGGCCATCCCTCTGTATGACTCTTTTTTGTGTTTTGGGCTTCCCTCGGACTTCCGTGAACTAAATGCTATTAAAGAGCGGGTATGCTCAATGTATATGTGACATTGTGTGTATGCGTCTTATCTGTTTTGGGCTTCCCTCAGACCTCTGTACGCGCAAAGGAGGGAGGTGAAGTCAATGTGTATTAGACAATTTGTGTGTATGTGCCTTGATGTGCTTTGGGTTTTTAAGTTTTTTTTTCTCTAATCAGATATGGGTCAAATACCATCGGAATTTTTAAAATTATTTTCTAACTATTTTCATGTTGTTGTAGAGTAATGGGGAAGAGAGAGAGAGAGAGAGAGAGAGAGAGAGAGATTTAATGTATATAGCTGTCTGTCTGGCTTTGATTTTGGGTTTTAGGCTTCCTCCAGACCTCTGTGAAATTAATGCCATTAATGTGTGCAAAGCAGGAGGTATACTCAACCTGTATATGCCTTGCTGTGTTTTGGGTTTCATGGCATTAATGTGTGCAAAGCAGGAGGTACACTCAACCTGTATATGCCTTTCTGTGTTTTGAGTTTCATGGCATTTTATTATATTCATTTAGTATATAACATCCGTGTGCCTGCCTTTGTTTTGGGTTTTGGCATTAGTATGTTCAAATGGGTTAGCATACTTAATCTGCCTAAATCTGTGTGTATGTGGCTTGCAGTGTTTGAGTATCAGGCATTTTTCAGATATATGTGAAATGCGGTTGGAATAGCCATATGTGCTTTCTCAGGGTTTTCACATTGTAGAGTAAGGGGATGTATGCTCAATTTGCATATAAAATGTTGATGTGTATGGATCTGTTTTGGATTTTGGATTTCCTTAAGATCACTGCCAAATGCCATGGTATTAGTATCTTCACAATGTAGAGTAAAGGGGCCTGTACCTAAAGTGAATGTAACCTTGGTGTGTATTTCTTTGTTTTGGGGTGGTAATCTTCAAATGCCTGGGATATTCCCCTACAATATGAAAATATGTATTCCCTGGACTTCCACTTTGGTCTGTGAAATGTCTTTAGAATATGTATGTGCTATCTGAGGATCTTGAACTGTAAATGTGCTATGTCTTGGAGCATCCTTAAGGTTACTGCAAAAAGGTATCATTAGAATACTTATGTGTATGTATTCTCAGAAACTTCACATTGTAACATAGGTCTACTTTCTTTGTATTTTAATCCCTTGAGTTTTGCATTGTAATGTTTATGTGTATATGGCCTCTGTTTTCATAGCTACGTGTATGTACTCTGTTTTGAATTTGTGAAATATTATTCAAATGTGTATGTACTTGTTATCAGAAGATTCAAATTCTAAGAAGGATGTATACTTCAGGTGTTTATAAGCAGACTCAAATTCTAAGAAGGATGTATACTTCAGATGTTTATAAGCTCTGTGTGTAAACAATGTTTTGGGATCATGATTAGGTGTATATGTGCTTTATCAAAATCTTCACATCTAAAGCATAAATATACTCCCTATCTATGTACCTATCCCTATTGATCGAGTAATATGGACTCTGAAACCCTGTTTTTCCTAGCAAGTTCTTGATCTCTGGCATTTTGGATTTTTTGTGCAGACTGCTGGATGTGGAGCACACTGAGAGCAAAACTGGAAAGCCCCTTCTGTATCTGGTTTTTGAATACATGGACTCTGATCTTAAGAGGTACATTGATACCTTCCGTCGCAGTCAGACAAAAATGTCTCCTAAGCTTATCAAGGTAACCCTCTTAAACTATTAAAAAGGGAGAACTCCTCATAAAGTTGTATTGGTAAAGGAACCCTAGACACATGTGCTCTTGATGTCCCATGTGAATGCTCTTTTCTCATTCTTATCTAATTATTTACATGCAGAGCTTCATGTACCAGTTATGCAAGGGGGTTGCCTTTTGTCACAGTCGTGGTGTAATGCATAGGTGATCTTGTTTGCCTGGTCTCTATATCATGTTTTAAAGATTTTGTAGAGTTTTTTTATTTTCAATGTTATTTGGCCCTTTCTTCTGATGTTGGTGATTTGCATCTCCAGGGACTTGAAGCCCCACAATCTGCTGGTTGACAAGGAGAGAGGTTTGGTCAAAATAGCAGATCTTGGACTAGGAAGGGCTTTCACTATTCCTATCAAGAAGTACACACATGAGGTAAGGTTTTTAATCTGTTTTTCTGCATTTACTTTAGTGTTTGTGCTTTTCTTTGCTAAATGTAGCATGTTAAAACTTGAATGGTAAGTAGGTGACAATGGCAGAGGGCTTATAAATTGCCTTTTGGTGGCTAGTAGTAGGTTGCCCTTGGTAAGATCTGAACTTGAGTGGTGTACAAGGTTGCTGAATATTGTAACAATTTCTCTTCTAAATGTGATATTGTTAGATGGAGGTTCATGCTACAGATTATGACCCTTGGGATATGCTCCCAACTGTTGAGAAATAGTGCCATATAGCCCTCATTTTTGTTTTGGATGCCATAAATATTGAATTCAAGGGGATCATATATGAAATGCCTGATAAGCAAGATATTTAGTATTTGACATAATAACTGGTATTCATCAATTGTTGGATGCTGTATTGTACTTATTATCCTGTCCCAAATTCTAGTCGGTAGGATGATGTATGAACTAGGACAAACAACATATCTTAGTACCAAAGCTCTTTATTGCATAAAGTTGAATATTCCATCCATATTAATTTGATTATGCTCTTGCTGCAGATTGTGACACTTTGGTACAGGGCTCCTGAAGTGCTTTTGGGGACTACTCACTATTCAACGCCTGTTGACATTTGGTCTGTTGGCTGTATATTTGGTCAGTTATTCCAAACCATTTAAAAATTTGAAGTTGGCAAGGGTCTGCCGCATTCATTTTGGAATTTGAAATTGGCAAGGGTCTGCCGCATTCATTTTGGAATTTGAAATTGGCAAGGCTCTTCTGTTCTGTCAATTTTGTCTTTAGAAGCATATCAAAAGTTTTAGTTTTGTAATGCTCATCTGAAAAGAGTCTTTCATGTTGCAGCTGAAATGTCCAGAATGCATGCTCTTTTTCAGGGAGATTCTGAATTACAACAACTCCTTCACATTTTCAGGTCTGCCTGAGGTCAAAGATCTCATGGATCAATGATAAAAATATCTTTCCTATTTCAAGACCTTATGCTGATTAAGGGCTTTTGTGTGCAATAGATATCTTGGAACTCCAAATGAAGATGTGTGGCCAGGAGTGACCAAGTTGAGAGACTGGCATGCTTATCCTCAATGGAAGCCACAGGACTTGAGCCTTGCTGTTCCAGACTTGGAACCAAGTGGTGTTGATTTGCTTTCTGTGAGTATTCTGCATCTGTTGGTGTATCAAATATTTTTATTCTTTTGCAATGTTGCTCTTTGTAAGTATTTTGTATATTCATAGTTGCAAGAATAATATATATATTTTTTGTTTTTGCAGAAAATGCTGATTTATGAGCCTTCCAAGAGAATCTCTGCAAAGAAGGCAATGCAACATCCATATTTTGATGATTTGGATAAATCACAATTCTGAGAGCTCATATTTGGATATTATGGAGAATTTAGGACCGACTTCTGTTACTTCATACTCACTTTTGTTTTAAGATGTGTATTTTGTTGGGGTTGTGAAAACACCCTGTTTTCCTAGAAATCATTGCTAGCTCTGCAATTAATCATTGCTAGGTCTACACGTTTTTTTTAATATGTTTCTCTAAACAGACGCCAATGAATGTTTTGAACATTAATTACTAATATATTCTCTATTAACTTCAATTATGTATTTTAACTTTTCTGGTTTCAAAATCTATGTAAATCTGCTGCTGTTTATGCCATACTGTGCATATCTTATTTTAAAAGCTTGAAAGTTGGCAAAGTTGTGCAGATGCAATGCAAACAGGCAAACAACATTGATACTTTAAAGCACAAATTTCCATCAGAATATCCCCAGATGAAACAACTCATGGATAGATGTAGCTCTCAGATCCGCAGACATCATATCATGTTCAAGAATTTGTTTTTATTTTACAAGGAAAACAGGCTTTTCCTAGTTTGACCTAATGGCTTCTTTGAAAAGTTCAGTGTTTATTTCAAAGAGGACAACCTACCATGTTTTGTTGCTTATCCATCTCTGTTTCTTTGTAAATATTTTAGACTGCTTTGAATTTTCAAATCCTACATCTCTGTCTCCAAGAAAATCTTTAGTCAAATGTTGAATTATTTGTTTGATGGTTGGCAACTTTCTTTGAACATATGTGGTCTGACAATTCTAGTGGATGGATGTTTCTTTGTATCCATCTCTGTTTTTTTGTAAACATTTAGACTGCTTTGAATTTTCAAATCCGACATCTCTGTCTCCAAGAAAATCTTTAGTCAAATGTTGAATTATTTGTTTGATGGTTGGCATATGTGATGGTTTGGCAACTTTCTTTGAACATATGTGGTGTGACAATTCTAGTGGATGGATGTTTCTGAACAAAAGTTTTGAGGCATTTTCTATAAGATGTGAACACTTTCAAATTGGTGGAAAAATATGCTTGAAGACTTATTAAATGACTGTCAGGTTATGGGTATTGCTTTTGATGAGTTAATTGTAATTTTGACAAAATCGAAGTAGCATTTTTTAAGTTTCTTCAAATCTAAAAATACCCTGATAATTGATATTCTAGGAAAAGTGATGTCTGGCAAGCTGAATTTTGAGATTGGGGGTGATGGAAATCAATGCTTGAGATGAAAATAAGGGTTTTGACATCTGCGACTGTCTAAATTACTGTCTGCCTGAATTGATTGGCCGACCATCTTTGACAACAAACACGTATGAATTTGGCCGTATGGTTGTTGATTTCAACTCTATGCATGTGCATTCTGTTGAGGGTATTGCTTTTGATGAATTAATTGTAATTTTGACAAAGTCAAAATAGCATTGGAGGTGATGTTCTACGAAAACTGATATCTGGCAAGCTGAATTTTGTGATTGGAGGTGATGGAAATCAATGTTTGAGATGAAAATAAGGGTTTTGACATCTTCGACGAATTGATTGACCGACGATCTTTGACAACAAACATGTGTGAATTTGGCTGTATGGTTGTTGATTTCAACTCTATACATGCGCATTCTGTTGATGGATGGACATGCTTTCAGTTGAAAACTCCAAGTGTGAATTTGGCTGTATGGTTGTTGATTTCAACTCTATACACGTGCATTCTGTTGATGGATGGACATGCTTTCAGTTGAAAACTCCACATGTGTGAATTTGGCTGTATGGTTGTTGATTTCAACTCTATACATGTGCATTCTGTTGATGGATGGACATGTCAGTTGGAAACTCCACATGTAACATTTTTTCAGATTTATAAAGATACAACCCTTCAGGTTTGAATCACCATATTTCATTAGTTATAAACATACAGAAATTCATGACAGTTCTTAAAATAACTGGAACATATAAGTTTCATGGGAAAACCCCATATAAGGTAGATGTCAGCCATGCATTGATGCACTCAAAAGGTCATGAGGTAATGATGGGTATTATATTAAATACCTGATATCAATATAGATAATTATACTTATATGAACTCAGTCATTAGTAACTTTAGTTTGGATTAAAAAGGAATAAGAACTATTTAAATATTTTAAATATATATGGATTAAATAAGAGAACTACTTGGATATTTCTAAACCTGGGTTTTGAGTTTTAAAGTGGACGGGGATTTGAGTTCTAAAATGAACGGAATAACAACCTAATTTTTGTGGTACAATTTTCCCTTCTTCCATAAATATTTGGATTTGAGTTCTAAAGTGGATGGAATAACAATCTGATGCATAATTTCCCCTTCTTCATGAATAAATTTGGATGGTTCTTTGTTGTTTAATGATTTTTGCAAATGTGGGGACCCTCTTTCCGTTTTGACTTAAGTGCCTCTAGCCAATTAGCCTTGATGATGGATTTTGCATAAAGGATATCTTGTATTTTTGGTAGTCTAGAAAGGGCATTGGTGGCCACATTTAATGATGAAATGCCGATCTAAAAATTATGGTGCCAAGATGATTGAAAAGATGATCTCCATCATCTCCTTCTCATAAATTGATTTTGTAAGATTTTGTCTTGGTTGCTCTTGTACTTTATGAATGCAAGGAGTCGACCTTCGTGCTTGAGTACAACCTCCAATCCTACTCCTGAAGTGTTAGTTTCTATTAAATAGCAAATGTTTGGAAAAATTAAGGATTTCTAAGATTGGTGTGTGGCACAAAGCATTCTTCAAAGTCAAGAGGGCCTTCTTAGCGAGAATGTTCCATGCCCTTACAAAGCATAGCTGTTGAAGGTACCACAATTTTCCTGTAATCCTTGACAAACTTTTGATAGTATGTTGTGAGGTCGACAAATCCTTGAAGGCTCTTCAATGTTTGAGGTTTGGGCCACTTCTTCATGGCTTCAATCTTTGTTGGGTTGATGTGTACACCATCTCTAGCCACAACGTGCACTAAATCCCACCTCTGTTGTTGTGCCAAAGGTGCACTTAGATTGTTTGGCATAACCACATGTTCTACTCTATACCAACATGTCATCAAAAAAGACCAATGCAAACTTTCTTAGATATGGTTTAAGAACCTTGTTCATCAATCCTTGGAAAGTGGATGGTGCATTGGTGAGACCAAAGGGCATAACCAAGAACTTGTAGTCCCTCATGAGTTCTAAAAGTTGTTTTGGCTATGTTTCTTATGAACACGAATCTGATGGTACCCTAGCCCGAGGTCCAATTTGGTAAAGTATTGAGCACCATGGAGTTCATCCAACAAGTCATCAATAAGAGGGATGGGGAACTTATCCTTGATGGTTATATTATTGATTTCACGAAACCCACATTCTCAATGATCCATCCTTTCTTACCAATAAGACTAGGGCCAAAAAAGGGCTTGAGCTTGGAGGTATTCTTTTGGTGATAGGGATGGTACTTAAACTGTCAAATGTTTTGAGACTGACTCTTGGGTACCAAGTTGATTCCATGGTCTTTCGACTGACTAGGAGGTAATTGTTTAGGCTCATTGAAGACCTTATGATTCCTTATTAGAATGATTGCCAAGTCTAAAGGCATCTTTTCCTCTTAGCACTATTACATTTGGCAAAATCTACCCAATACTGTCTTGCAATCTTAATCAATTTTTGCATATGATGGGATGCAATTACTTTGGGTTTTCTCTCGTTTACTCCTTGAATGGTGGGTTCTATCATTGGTAGTGAATTGCATCTAAAGTTTTGAGAAATCCCATAGCATCGGTCCCAACACCCCTATAGGAAGGCTCTTGGGTGCTATTATAGAATGACACCAGTAATATGCCAATGAAGCAAAGCCCAAGGATAGCTAAGGAAGAAAAAAAGGGGGACAATGGAAACTTTAAAAGCATCAAAGAGTAAGCAAGGAGTAGACTAGTAAAAAAGGGTATTTATTAGAACAAAAGAAGAATAAACATTTGAGCTTGAAAGATTTACCTAGGCAACTAATTTTACTGAATATCTTGTTTTGGAAAGCAATGGTAGATCATTCCATGCATTAAATGGATTAAAGGGTGCCTACTCTTCAAGCCAAAAGTGTATAACCTAATTAGCCTGCTGTTAAACCTGTAAAGGAGATGAACCAAAAATTTTATATATGTTGACGTAAGCGAGGCACTTAAAAATATTTGGCAAAGTAAGAAGCTGATAAGGCAAAAAACATCTAAGGCTAGGTGCTTCAAAAGACAGTAAGCCATACTTTCTTGGTGATGATATTAGCATAACTTGAAAAAAATGGACAAATATAAAGCCAAAGGTAGGAAGCGATCAACAACCTTATGCCTATGTAAGTTTAGAGACCAAGCTAAGAATATGGAGTGTGTCAAAAAATTTCATTGTTGACTTCAGCAAAGGAATTCCAAATCTTTGGACAATGTAATCAATAGGAAGGGAGCCTAGAAGCAAGGAACTCAACACAAGGGATACTTGGCACTCCATGAAGCAAAACTGAAAATCCTACGATCAAAACCATCTAACAAGTGAAATGTAGAGCAAGTTGAAGAGGTTGAGTGGTGCCAACTCATCCTAGGATTTTTCTTGATCAATTTAGGCCAATGATTGAATATGGTAGTTAGCTTTATTTTAAACTAGTGAAAGCTATATAAAGAGCAATGATCCTCATTGTAAAATGGCAGATTTTTTAGTGTTTTCCTATCATAGGTTTTATGTTTACACTGCTCAATTTCAATCTAAAATTATTTGATTTACCTCAATTGTAGTATGAAGAACTATTAATTCTTGTGATATTTGCACATTCAATATTTTCATTCACATTGTGATAAGAGTAAATTTTGTTAGGCTTCATGTTGTTTGGCTTATATCAATTCATAGTTGAAGTAAAATCAATTAGGCCTGAGGTTGTTTGGATTATTTTTATCAAAGCACTTAGATGTTGGATGCTATAATACTTTCAAGAGCCTTGGTTATGCTTTAATCAAAGGAAATTTTGTTAGGTTTTAAGCTATTTGGCTTATTTCAATTCATAGTTGAAGTAAATTCTATTAGGCTTAAAATTGTTTGACTTATTTTGATCAAAGTACCATGAATATTGTAGTATCTATGCTCACCATGGGTTCTTTATAGATTCAATTAAATAAAATTGTTAGGCTTTGCTTGTACTAAGTAGCCTATGCTAATGCAACTAAAATTCATGCCAGTAGTTGAGTTTTGATTACACTCAAATCAATCCCTCTAACCCTTATCTCTCTCATCTCTTTTCTCTTTCTATTTTTCAAGGAGTTGACCTTCTCTAGAGGTTGATCTAGGAGCACTTTTGGGTCATCAAGAGTTTTTGGTGGACTAAAGCATATAGCTTGATTAGCATATATGGCACCAAGAGTTTTTGGTATGCATAGTGGGACTCAAATGCACAGTAGCTTGATTAAAGGTCAAAGTCACCATGTGCATAGTAATATTTTGGTATGCTCACATATTTGGTTGATCAAGATTAAGGTGAAGATCTTGATCTCTCAAGCGGATCAATATTTCCTCACCTAGTGACTCTATTTCAAGAACCTAAGAACATACAACTCTGTTGGAAGGATGTAGATATATAATCTTATGCTAATGAGATTAGAAGCTAAGAAGCTAAAAGAATCGATGTAGTTCATTAAGCTATTAACCATCAAGACACACTAAAATGGTAAATCACTTGTGCTTGTTTGTGCTTTCTCTATTCAAAGTCCCACTTCTTTATAGGCCATATTTCTACAATCACCTACTAAATCCCCACCTAGAACTATGGTTAGACACCTATACCCTAGTTGGAACAATGGACTCCTTAATCTTCCAAAACTCCATGATATTCCTCAGTCTATATTGAAATATTTGCCCTCCTTTAAAAACAATGAAAAGATGACCTATGAACATTCCTAAGATATAGTTGCTCTAGCTATTGTTCATAATATTGTTCATGAGGATATAATGGTGACGTTACTAGCCTTGTATTTTAGGGGTAAGGTTTTAGCCTGATACCATTCATTAGAGGAATGTAGCATTAGCACTTGGACTAAAATTGCTAAATCCTTTATCCTAAAATTCAATGATCTAGGGGATCCCTTTTATCTTCTCACCCAGTTTACCTCCATTTAAAGGTATCCTTAAGAGAAGAACATGGATTTCAACATCTAGTTCAGTAAGACTTGAAGAAGAATTCCTTAGGATATAAGGCCATCACATACCCAAGCCTACATCTATTACCTCTTTGCTTTTACTCTAGACTTGGGTTTGTAGATCTGACAATCCAATGAGATGATATTCCCTCAAATATTCCAAGTGGCTATTACGATGGAAAATGCACTCATCTCAGTTGTTAAGCTTCCTCCCAAAGTCATAATACCATATTTCTTGGAGATCCATCAAATGAGCCAATAAGCTTCACTTTTGTCTTCATCAAACCCTTCGTTGGCCACCAAATCATATCCTTAGCATACTAGTCTAAAAATTATAGTGCTAGCCATACCCGTCCTAGATCCGAAAGAATTAGTAGAGATGCAAGAGTTGAAAGCTATGGTAAAAAATATAACAAATAAGATCACAGTAATGAAGGTACAAAATGATGAAAGGATATAAGATGGACATTAGCAAAGAAAATTTAATTAGGAGGCTTTAACTAGCAACGCTATTGAAAAGTAGATTGTTGTAGCCAAAAGTCAAGAGGAGGAAACATTCACTACCTGGGAAGACTATTGGTGCTTAGCATGTAATGATCCTCCCAATGTACACTTGCATGGTCTAATAACTCCAATGCCAGTTGGCTATAGCCTTGAAAGTAGAAATATAATCAAAGGGGCTTGTATACATCCTGGTGGATCCATAGAAAAATTGAGTGGTCAAAGAGGCTTCAACTTCTAATTCAGTCTACATATTGACAAAATCTGGAAAATGACCTTTGTTGTCAGATCCCAAAAAGTTGGATGGTCCAAAAATTATCCTATAGCCTCAAAAGGAGTAAAAGAAGGAGAAACCCAAGGAATAGGCCAAGCTGAAAGCACCAAAATCAAACTAAAAACTAGAAGCACCAAAGGTAAACCAAGAAGAGCCTAGGAAGAAAGCATTGAGAAAGCTATGGTATCCTTTGGTGACCAAGAAGCAAAGGGAAGAAGTTGCATAACAGTATCAAAGGAGGTTTGAGCAACCGGTTTAGAGGGAGAAGTTGTTGAAAACATCTAGATTCAGCATTATTGAAGAAATAAAGAAGACTCCCTCAAGAGTCAATATGTATGATGCTTTGCTAATGCGTACACAAACTAATTTATTAAAAGCAACTGTCAAAAGCTCATAATTAGGTGGACTCACCTCCTCGGACGTGAATCTGGCACAAAATTAGCCAACTCTTGGCATGGGTAAGATCAAGCCTCCACCCTTTTATATGTCCTTATGCATTAAGGATGGATAATTCACAATTGCATGGTGGATTCCAAATCTTCCATAATAGTCATTCATGAGGTTGCTTGTGATGAGATGGGTATGGGATACACCTAGACTAGTTTTGGTGTGTTGTAACTAGACCAAACACCAATCCAAATGATGGGATCTATAAAAGATATTTCGATGTTGTTGCACAAGGTTTTGAGTATCTTAGTATTCCAAGAGGTGATAGTGGTGGACCTTCCACCACTATTTAGATTATACTTATTAAGGGAGTTTACAACATCTTTGGGGATATCTATCATTGGATTTCATTCACATGGTAATTCCCTACAAGGGAAGGAAGGTCTGAATTTATACCAAGAAGCTCAACCCCTACCATATAGAGAGGTATGAAGAGCAAAGTGTTAATCTAATTGAAGATTTCTCAGAGGACATTCAAGTGGAGATAAAATAACATTTAAAGTACTTAGAGAAGTTGATAGAAGATTTGTTGATGGAAAATGGGTTTTCCATGCTTGATTTCAATGAAATAATCCACTTAGACATGGGAAATCATCACATATTGAAGCCAACCAACCATCATATCTTGACTACAACAAGTTGCATATTTCAAAGAATAAATAGGTAGGAGCAATGAAAGTTCACATCATTTTAGTTCAAAAATTGTAGATTCTAATAAGTAAGCTCCATGTGAAGTATCTGACGTGTAGAAGTGCATTAAAAATCATGTATCATATTGTAAGTAAGTGACATGTAAATAAAGTTGATAAAAGCTAAGTGTTGCATTACCATTGGCTACAGTAGGCAATGACGTAGTGCTCACATGAAACAAATTTTTGAGAAAGCACACCAAGAAATTCACATGCATGTTTGAAGGAGGTCTACATGTATTACGAGGTCCAATAATCAACAAGACGACTAAAAAATGGCAAATAATACTGACTTTGATGATTTAGCTATGTTGAAAAATCATCTACCATGAGCTTGCCATAGAAGATTGGATGAAAAAGAGGGCTGATTAGATAAGAGAATTTAATGACTTTTCTAGTTGAAGAAGTCTATATAAGGGGATTCCCCTTCTCTATATTTCATAAGCCTTGAACAAAGCTTCCTTTTAAGCAAGAAAAAATATCTTTCATTCCTTTAATCCCAAAATTCTAGGATTTGCTTCCATAGACTCCATCCCCAATAGAAAAGGCTTTTGTTTATGGGTTCTTTGTCTCCAAAAAATAGAAGTACCCTTTGAGTCACCAAATTGCAGTGAAATTATTTACATTAGGAAAATATAACCCGAAGGGGGATCTTGAGCTAAAATATTGCCTAGAGTTGAACAAGACGAGAGGACTTGAAGCTCCATCAATCTATCAAGTAGTTGTTGTAAAGATGCCAAAGATGCTAACAAGGGAAGATCTTTGAAGAAAGCTACTAGAAAATTTGAAACTCCTTACAACATAAGGTTATGATGACCCACAAAACCTAAAACATAATGATTTACAGCTAGCTAAATTGAATCTCATCATAAATAGGAACCACAAATCCTTTTTGATGGTAACTAAAAAGGATCCACCATTGGATAGGTTTATATCCGATTAGTAGTTGTGGGCACACCCCTCAAGTAGAGGGGTGGTCTCATAGATTAAGCCATCCTATTTTGGTAATTGGGCTTGCAACATAACGAATACCCTAGTGTTGTTACAGAATGGCATCAATAATATGCTAATGAAGCAAATCCCAAGGACAAGAAAGGAAGGAAAGGGGGATAATGCAAGAGGTCAGTAAGCTTGTATAAGCTTTCTAGGCCATAAAATGATCACCCTGAATCCATGGCAACTTCAAAAGCATCAAAGAGAAAGAAACGAGCAAATCAACAAAAAAGGGCATTTATCAAAACAAGAGAAGAATAAACATTCAAGCTTACAAGACATGCCCAAGGAAATAATTTTATTGAATATCTTATTCTAAAAAATAGTGGCAAACCATTCCAAACATTAAATGGATTAAAGGGTGCCTACTCTTCAAGCTAAAATCTTGTAGCGTAATCAACTTGGTGTCAGACATACAAAAGAGATGAGCTAGAACTTTTTATATGATGACATAAGCAAGGTGCTTCAAAATCTTTGGAAAAGTAAGAAGCTCATAAGGATAAAAGTGTCTAAGGCTAGGTGCTTCAAAAGACAATAAGCTAGAATTTCTTGGCAATGATGTTAGCATAACTCTAAAAAAATCTGGACAAATATAAACCCAAAGGCGAGAAGCAGTCAACAACCTTTTGCCTCTATAAGTCTAGAGACCAAGCTAAGAAGAAGGAGTGTGTCAAAATTTTACACTATTGATGTTAACAAAGGCACTCCAAATATCTAGCATAATGGAAATAGCAAGAAGGGATCCTAGAAGGCAATAGATGCAACAATAGCACCTCATACTCAAGGAACTCGATGTAAAGAACACTTGGCACTCTAGAAATGGGTGGTCAAACCACATGGTATGTGTCAAAACTAGAAAGTGATAACCACCTCCATGAAGCATAACTGAGGATCCTATGATCATAACTATCTAACAAGTGGCGTGCAAAGCAAGCTAAAGAGGTCGAGTGGTGCCAAATCAACCTAGAATCATATCTAATCAATTTTTGACAATGATCCTCGCAAAATCTATATAAGGAGAAATACTCCTCATTATAAAATGTTACATATTTCAGTGTTTTCCTATCATAGGTTGTATTTTTATGTTGCTATGTTGTAATCCAAAGTTATTTGACTTACCTCAATTGTTGTATGAAAAACTATTAATTCTTGTGATATTTACATATTTAGCATTTTCATTCATGTTGTGATAGGAGTAAATTTTGGTAGGCTTCATGTTGTTTGTCTTATTTCAATTCATAGGTGAAGTAAATTCTATTAGGCCTAAGGTTGTTTGGCTTATTTTATTAGAGTGCTTGAGATGTTGGATGTTGTAATAATTTTCGTAGTCCTAGTTATTCTTTGATCAAAGGAAATTCTATTAGCCTTTAAGTTGTTTATCTTATTTTAATTTGTAGTTGAAGTGATTTTTGTTAAGATTAAAACTATTTGGCTTCTTTTGATCAAAGTACTAGGAATGTTGTAGTATTTGTGCTTCCTATGGGTTCTTCACAGATTAAATTGAATAGTTTTTTAGGCTTTGCTTGTACTAAGTAGCCTATACTCATGCAAATAAAATAATTAGATGAGTTCCAACTACACTCAAATCGATCCCTTTAATCCTTATCTCATCTCTTTTCTCTTTCTCTTTTTCAAGAGTTGACCTTCTCTAGAGGTTGATACAGGAGCATTTCTAGGCCATCCAATCTTGACTTTGATATAGGGTGCAAATTTCATACCTAGGAAGATCAAAGCATCAAGACCTATGTTGCTTTTGGAATGATAGTTGGAGAATTGAGAAAGGAGATACAATAACTAATAAAAAAGGGATTACCTAAGATACTCTCCTATAAATGGAAACTCATTGATGTTGTCAGTGTTATTTATGAAGATAAATGCAAAGTGGAGGTTTCCATAGATAATGTTAATTGGTGCTTCAAAGGAGTGATTGAACCAAAAATCCAATTGGAAAATTCAAGGATTAAAGAGGATCAAGGGAAGAGCCTTCTAGAGGATCATTACGAGGAATTGAACATTAAAATGTGGATGATCAATATGTACCCTCATGCACTCATTGGTAGGCCATTTTGAACCTATTACCTCTAAGCTAAACAAAGGTTTCCCACAATTTTACAATCTTGTAGTAGGGATTCCAATTTTGAAGACTACATGTCCAAGGATAAAGGTATAATTTAGGATCCCTAGCTAATCAAGCTTGATGCCCTATGAAATTATCAAAAATATAGTATTTGGGCTATTACCTTCTAATTCTAATTTTCCACACTTTACAAAAATTAAAAAAAAAAATGCAAATTCAAAAACACTTTACAACATAGCAAAAATTTGTAAAATTGATAACATTTGGCTAAGTATCCAAGGTGGACCAATTTGCTCAAGTGTAAATTTCCTCAAGACAAATTGGCTTAGGAGTAATCCACTTAATAAGCGACCTAATTGGCTTAGGAGTGATCCACTTTTAAATTGGGACAAATGGTTTGTAGAAGTGATTCACTCGCAAATGCTAGTGATTCACTAGCAAAGTGGATCTACTCGCTCATTTATTGGAGTGAATCACTCATAGACCTATGAGGGATAAAAATAAAGGTATGGATCCCAAGGAAAATCTTTGGAAAGCAACTCTCAAAAGCTCATAATTAGGTGGACTCACCTCCTCGGACGTGAATCTGGCACAAAATTAGCCAACTCTTGGCATGGGTAAGATCAAGCCTCCACCCTTTTATATGTCCTTATGCATTGAGGGTGGATAATTCACAATTGCATGGTGGATTCCAAATATTCCATAATAGTCATTCATGAGGTTGCTTATGATGAGATGGGTATGGGATACACCTAGACTAGTTTTGGTGTGTTGTAACTAGACCAAACACCAATCCAAATGATGGGATCTATAAAAGATATTTCGATGTTGTTGCACAAGGTTTTGAGTATCTTAGTATTCCAAGAGGTGATAGTGGTGGACCTTCCACCACTATTTAGATTATACTTATTAAGGGAGTTTACAACATCTTTGGGGATATCTATCATTGGATTTCATTCACATGGTAATTCCCTACAAGGGAAGGAAGGTCTGAATTTATACCAAGAAGCTCAACCCCTACCATATAGAGAGGTATGAAGAGCAAAGTGTTAATCTAATTGAAGATTTCTCAGAGGGCATTCAAGTGGAGATAAAATAACATTTAAAGTAATTAGAGAAGTTGATAGAAGATTTGTTGATGGAAGATGGGTTTTCCATGCTTGATTTCAATGAAATAATCCACTTAGACATGGGAAATCATCACATATTGAAGCCAACCAACCATCATATCCTGACTACAACAAGTTGCATATTTCAAAGAATAAATAGGTAGGAGCAATGAAAGTTCACATCATTTTAGTTCAAACATTGTAGATTCTAATAAGTAAGCTCCATGTGAAGTATCTGACGTGTAGAAGTGCATTAAAAATTATGTATCATATTGTAAGTAAGTGACATGTAAATAAAGTTGATAAAAGCTAAGTGTTGCATTACCATTGGCTACAGTAGGCAATGACGTAGTGCTCACATGAAACAAATTTTTGAGAAAGCACACCAAGAAATTCACATGCATGTTTGAAGGAGGTCTACATGTATTACGAGGTCCAATAATCAACAAGACGACTAAAAAATGGCAAATAATAGTGACTTTGATGATTTAGCTATGTTGAAAAATCATCTACCATGAGCTTGCCATAGAAGATTGGATGAAAAAGAGGTCTGATTAGATAAGAGACTTTAATGAATTTTCTAGTTGAAGAAGTCTATATAAGGGGATTCCCCTTCTCTATATTTCATAAGCCTTGAACAAAGCTTCCTTTTAAGCAAGAAAAAATATCTTTCATTCCTTTAATCCCAAAATTCTAGGATTTGCTTCCATAGACTCCATCCCCAATAGAAAAGGCTTTTGTTTATGGGTTCTTTGCCTCCAAAAAATAGTACCCTTTGAGTCACCAAATTGCAGTGAAATTATTTACATTAGGAAAATCTAACCCGAAGGGGGATCTTGAGCTGAATTATTGCCTAGAGTTGAACAAGACGAGAGGACTTGAAGCTCCATCAATCTATCAAGTAGTTGTTGTAAAGATGCCAAAGATGCTAACAAGGGAAGATCTTTGAATAAAGCTACTAGAAAATTTGAAACTCCTTACAACATAAGGTTATGATGACCCACAAAACCTAAAACATAATGATTTACAGCTAGCTAAATTGAATCTCATCATAAATAGGAACCACAAATCCTTTTTGATGGTAACTAAAAAGGATCCACCATTGGATAGGTTTATATCCGATTAGTAGTTGTGGGCACACCCCTCAAGTAGAGGGGTGGTCTCATAGATTAAGCCATCCTATTTTGGTAATTGGGCTTGCAACATAACGAATACCCTAGTGTTGTTACAAAATGGCATCAATAATATGCTAATGAAGCAAATCCCAAGGACAAGAAAGGAAGGAAAGGGGGATTGTTGATAAGCAACACACCCCCACTGAAAAATGAGATTCCATCCTTAGAAAATTATGAACTTCCATTTTTGCAGCAGGGACCCTCTTGGTCATTTTCAGTTTTAAATCCATATTTTGCTTGCCTCCTTTTTAAAGTTGTGCTTTTTCTTGCATTCTAGCTGTGTTATCCAAGAATTCACTTTTTACATGCTAGAATCATTCATGCACAAGCAAAATCTTGCACCGGTACCGAGAAAATCCGTAAAACAGCTTGCATAATTCACCGAAAAATCAAACTTTCCATTTTTGGTAGTGTCGCGATATCGCGACACTTCCATTTTCGGAAATGTCGCGATATCGCGACAGGTAAGTCAAAATGCAGCTAAGTGCCAGAAAGGTCGCGATTTCGCGACATGTCGCGAAATCGCGACAGTTTTTGGGAGAGAGAAGCAAGCCATACGGAGGGCGCGATTTTGCGACATGTCGCGAAATCGCGACATGTCGTATTTTCGCGCGAGGAGAGAGAAAGTGGGCCGCAGGATGAAAAATCGGCTAAGTCGTAAACATGTTCCAAAATCGCGGTCAACGCGGTCAACGCATGCAGGTACGGAACTGTCGCGATATCGCGACGTGTTCTAGAATCGCGGCTGAAAATCAAGAAGGCGTACGGAGGCCAGGAGGGTCGCGATTTCGCGACATGTCGCGAAATCGCGACATGTCGCGTTTTCGCGGCCGACGAGGGAGGAAGTTGCCGATGCGCTGGCAGGGTCGCGATTTCGCGACATGTCGCGAAATCGCGACATGTCGCAGAATCGCGGCAGGAGAGAGAAAGTCATAGTTGACCTGAAAGTGCATTCCGACATGTGTCAAAGCGTGAATGAGACAAACAGAGGCCGACATGCAAGCTTATTTTGCGGATTTAATCTGCTTTTAATGTTTTAAGCTTCTGATTTAATTAAAATGCTAATCTAATGCATCTTTTTGTCTTTCATGCAGGATTCCACCTGGCACTTACGGGACAACCGGGAAAGACCATAAAGGCAAAGATAAAGTGCGGATTTAGTCAAGGACCGCCATGCTAGAGGAGAAGAAGCCATAAAATGCATTTAATGGAGATTTATTGCAGAATTGATAGCATGGAGACCATTTCAACTCAGAGATGGATTTGCGGAGATCAAATTGATGGAGAAGTGGTGACTCATCCGGCTCACCAGCAGAATTAATGGAGGCATTTATTTGCAGCTGCGGATGAATGCAAGTTGCATTTGATTTTATCTTCTCCATTTATGGCAGCTGACTGCACAGATTTGTCGAAGGGTTAAGTTCTATCCGGACTTTGATTTTTAAATGGATTTTTATTGTAAAACCCGGGTCCTAGGGTTTAAGTGCGATAAGATTTAGGGTTTGAGCAAGATATTTTGGAAAAGATCGGGGTCTGTCCTGAGTCTATAAATACAAATTCTAAATGTAATCGCAGGAGGCTGAGACTTAGAAATAAAGGCTTATAAGCAATTTCTTGCAAATTTTGTGAAATCCTTTGTTTCTGGACTTGGAGTTGATGTGCTTTAGCTTTTCTCTGATAGCATGGCCAGGAGCCTAATCTTTTGCAGAGTGTGATAAGTGTATTTTCTTTTGTTATCCGTTCCATTTAAAGTTTGTTAGATATATGTCAGTAAATCGCCATTGTCAAGATTAAATATGCCGTTAGGCTTCAGCTTGTTCTATTGTCTCGCTAGGGGAAATTACAGATTTGAGGTTAAGTTTGTTCTAATTGCTCTGTCTTCACTCGTGCGAGCTAGGCCGCCGTGAAAGATACCAGCTTTAACCACTGCCCTTGGATTTATGATTTTCTCGCTAGATCTGCTTTCACTCGCCTTGTGCTCTTAGTTGAAAGTGATCTTAGACCGACCGGACACTTTCTTCTCGGGATTTGTTCTGTTGTGAAGTCGATAGCATAGATAAGATTGATAGCTTGGGTTTACAATTGATGTTTGATAAACTTCTCTTCTCGCCTTACCCTACCCTCTCTTTGCTTACCGTGAATGATCCATTTTTATTTTCTTTATTTGCCTTTTATTTAAATCACGACCCATGAGAGCTAGATCAAAGAATTCAAGTCAAATCTGATTGTCAACAACTTTTGCAACTACCGAACAAGTTCAGAACCCCCGTAAGGTAACAGAGCGATCCATATTGAAATCTATTCCGAAAGTGGAAAAGAGTGAATTGCCATTCGACCCAACTCAGAACTCGCACCTTGGATAACCAACTAGATCCTAAAGATGAGTGGGATCAGTCCCGTGGGTGTCTCCTGAGCTTTCCTTGCCTTCATCCTTTTTTCCCGGGGTGTGCATGAAAGCCGGACCAACACCTAATTGGCGCTAGAAGGAGGGCCGAGAACATCTGTTCTTAGTGCACTTGAGTTGAGAAATCCGACTGTATGTGGAACTGTAAAACCGTATTTTATCCAAAGTCTCGGTAGTTAATTTTCCCTCCTCCTCACCCAACATCTAATTGGCGCTAGAAGGAGGGCATGAACTCGGTTCAAGTGTTGTAAGGGCATAACAAGAACATTTGAAGGACCCATAATGAACTCCGATCAGCTTTTATAAATTGTCAAGCATTTTTATAAATTGTCAGTTTTATTTCGCTTTTAAATTGTCATGCATTTTAACATTGTGCTGCGCTTTTAAATTGTCGTGCAGCTTTTGAAAGTTGTCATGCAGTTTTTGAAATTGCCAGAGAAGGCCTTAAGTTCAGTGGTTTGTTAAGAACAGTTCTATCATCACTTGCAGTTATCCAATTACAAATCAGAACATCACTGTCAGCCAAGTAATAATGGCAAATTGGTTGGGCTCCACCGCTTTGAACATTCCGGTATAGCCCATGACTCGCCTGAAGTCCGGAAAGGTATCTCCCTAGGTACAAACATGATGGGACAAGAACCGCAGAAGAACATCTCGCTAGCTTTTAAAAATGCTTTAAGATTATTGAATATACAGCATGAGGATGTTGCCTGCAGATTGTTCCCATTCACTCTCCAGGAGGGAGCTTATGACTGGTTTTTAAACCTCACCAAAAATTCCATTACTAGTTGGGATGATCTAGAGAAAGCTTTTATATCACAGCTCGATGAAGTGATAGATCCCAACGATTTTATATCAGGAATTTTCCAAGATCAAGAAAGAGTCGGGAGAAACTGTCGGGTCTTTCAATATGAGGTTCCAAAGAGCTTACTGTAGAATTATCGGCCATTACATCCCAAATGCAAATCTGGCCTTAGAAATCTACAAGAATGCATTGGATTCGGTGACCTCTATTTTCCTCAAGAGAGACATTAATATCACAACCTTGGCAGAGGCTTATAAAGAAGCCTTAATTCTTGAAAGACAGCTAGGGCCTCAAATTTTGAGCAGCCCTTTGATATCCTATGTTACACGTAACATGCCTGTTCCAGACCCCATTCCACATCATGAGTTAGTGCCAACATGTCATGCTCTACCCAAGGAGACTCCGTTAACTCGTGACATCCACTCAAAGATGTGCAAAATACAGAGAAAAGTTCGACAAATTCAAAGTGAGGTGCTTGAACCGAACAGCTAGGATCCGGCACCACCCAAATCAAGTTTTTCCCGGTGAGTTAAATTTTCCTAGAGATCAAAGAAATATTGATCTTTCTAGTTCACCCAAAAATAGTACAACCAGTGGTTTCGTATTCTCGTCACTTTTCCCGAAGAGACAGAAAGTCTTGTACGAGACTTCGTGGATGAAATGCAAGATTTTCAACAGCTCAAAATGGACAGCTTATGACTTGAAATGTGAGAGTCCGTAACTTAATAATGATCCTTCCTCATCGTAGGATGATGAAAGTGAGATTCAATCTCACTATGCGTAAGTAACCGAGGAGGATAGCATCATTGAGGATATGAGGGAACTTAAAGCTGACATCACCCTCTATGAACTGCCTCAGATTGTTGGACAAAACATTAACTTGATTGAGGCTTACTCTGGACCACCTGTTGAATTTCAAGAAAAGGAGGAAAAGATGGTAAATATGAATGTGGTCAGCCAACTTGGAATTGATGAACTGTCTCAACATAAGCCTGCAACTTCTGAACATAATATCAAAGATAAGGCTATAAACTGTGTTGATGCAGATATTGGAGTTTATGATTTGGCAAACTGAAAAGGTGGGAACAGTTACAGCCCTAATAAATGACAACCATGATGTTTGGACATTGCACATTGATGAGGTTAAGTCTAAGCAAGGCTCAGTTGAAAAGGAAAATTGTAAGCATTCTCCTAGAGGGATAAAAATTGAAGTCCTGGATATTGAAGTAGTGCAAGGAACCACAAAATGTTCAAGTTGTTAAGAACCAGGGCATACAGATAAAACATGATTTCTTTCAGCTGTCACATCAATTTGAAAATGTGGTGGTCTCGGGTCTCGTCAAGGTTTTAAAGTATTTGATCCTCGGGGTTTTTTACATTCAAATCCTTTTGAAAGAACTCGCAAACCCTTTAATTAGAAGCATAAACATGTTATCATATGATTTGTTATTATATGATTTGTTTAATTTGAAGGAGTTGCAGATTTGTTTTTCAAATGGGACAGGAAGACAAGAAACCCAAGTCTTTCCCGGATAGCAAATTTTTGAAGCACAATCTGGAGTGCATTTCGTCAACAGGACTCGAAAGGTAATTTTTTTTAAATTACTTGCATGGTCAAAATTTTTTAAAGCACCATTTCTCTCGCTTTCCCAACTCGCTGCATTTTTTGAGTATGAAGGGAAGTTGTAACATATGTATGCATTGTAAATAAGCTTTGAAGTTTTTCAGTTTTATTTCTTTGTCGATGCAGCTTTTATTTCAATGTCTCGTGTAGCTTTAATCTGTTTCGCTTAATTTTAATGCTCTGCAGTTTTAATTTATTTGTTTTTCAGTTTATTTCTTTGTCAGTGCTTTTTATTTCTTTCTTTGTCTTTTTATTTTAGCTTGCTTTTATTTTAGTCTGCACAGTCTTTTCTTTATTGCATTTCTTTTTCTTTGTCATTCTATACTTTCTTCTTTAATTTATTTCTTGCTTTTTATTTTCTTGTCTCGCTTTTAATTTCTTTCTTTTGTTTTAGTTCTTAATTTTGTCCTCGTACACTGCTTTGCATCCTTTGTAAATAGCCTTGCTTGTTTTATTCCTTTGTCTCGATCTGTTTAGTTTATTTTATTTGTACCTGAGCTTTTATTCTGTTTTGCTTTAAAGCTCGTGTCTCGTCCTTGGAAGCCTCGTACAAAGTCCTTTGGCTTCTAAAATTTCTCATCCTTTAGCCTCTCGCTCGAGCAATCAATGAAAAGTCACCGCTGAAAATTGTTTTATTCCTAGTCGATAAATCCTCAATCCAAAGTCCCCCCCTCTCCCCCCCTTATTCTAATTGAGATAGTCTCGCTTGCACTGAACCGTGGAACTATTTTGTTATTCAGGATGAAGGTAGAGAGATGATTGGATCTTGTGTCTTACTTGCCACAGTTGTTTTAATGATAGAAAAACTGCTATGCTGTTTAGTTGGAGGAACTCCCGGGGAATCCAAGAAAAGCAGGTTATAAGAGGGGACTATGGTTCATGCAATTATTTGGGTGTCACCAGAGGCTATCAATGCCTAGACTGAAATAGTTCCAGATTGATCAAATATTAAAAGAAAATTGTAATTTCTCTAAGGTCTTCCAGATAGTGATATATTTCAAAAAGAAGAGAGATAAAAAAAGAGAGATAAGAAAAAAAAAAAAAAAAGAGTTATATGATTAAAAGAGGCAGCCAATATTAGATTCTGCCCTACAGTTGTAAATTGGGTCGTGTAAATCTAAAGGGTAACTCTGTCTAGGTCAGAAAGCTAAACTAGTAAATGTAGCTCTACTCGGTTTCCCCATTTACAATCTAGAAAAGTTGATTAATCCAAGTTTATCATTCAATTCAGTCATCCTTGAAGAAAGTTCTATACCTTTGTAATTGCACATCGTAAATCTTCCTTGAAGTAATCCAACCTAAGATGTCCTTGGGAAATTTTAACAGCTGGCAGTTAGTAGTCAATTTATTGTGAAGAATGCCTGTGGCAAGGCATGATGCATGGTCTTTTTGTTTTGAAACCGGAGTGTTGGGTTCTAAAATAGTGCTACTATTTTACCCGCAGATATCGCCATTTGTTGATAAGCAACACACCCCCACTGAAAAATGAGATTCCATCCTTAGAAAATTATGAACTTCCATTTTTGCAGTAGGGACCCTCTTGGTCATTTTCAGGTTTTAAATCCAAATTTGCTTGCCTCCTTTTTAAAGTTGTGCTTTTTCTTGCATTCTAGCCGTGTTATCCAAGAATTCAATTTTTACATGCTAGAATCATTCATGCACAAGCAAAATCTTGCACCGGTACCGAGAAAATCCAGAAAACAGTTGCATAAATTCACCAAAAAATCAAACTTTCCATTTTTGGTAGTGTCGCGATATCGCGACACTTCCATTTTTGGAAATGTCGCGATATCGCGAGGTAAGTCAAAATGCAGATAAGTGCTAAAGGTCGCGATTTCACGACATGTCGCGAAATCGCGACGCTTTTTGGAGAGAGAAGCAAGTCAGACGGAGGGCGCGATTTTGCGACATGTCGCGAAATCGCGACATGTCGTATTTTCGCGGCAGGAGAGAGAAAGTGGGCTGCAGGATGAAAAATCGGCTAAGTCAGAAACATGTTCCAAAATCGCGGTCAACGCGGTCAACGCATGCGTGTAGGGAACCGTCGCGATATCGCGACGTGTTCTAGAATCGCGGCTGAAAATCGAGATGGCTGTACGGAGGCCAGGAGGGTCGCGATTTCGCGACATGTCGCGAAATCGTGACATGTCGCGCTTTCGCGGCCGACGAGGGAGGAAGTTGCCGATGCGTCGCAGTGGTCGCGATTTCGCGACACGTCGCGAAATTGCGACATGTCGCAGAATCGCTGAGGAGAGAGAAAGTCATAGTTGACCTGAAAGTGCATTCCGGCGGGAAACAGAAGGCTTCCTGGGGTAGCGACACGTGTCAAAGCGTGAATGAGACAAACAGAGGCCGACATGCAAGCTTATTTTGTGGATTTAATCTGTTTTTAATGTTTTAAGCTTCTGATTTAATTAAAATGCTAATCTAATGCATCTTTTTGTCTTTCATGCAGGATTCCACCTGGCACTTACGGGACAACCGGGAAAGACCATAAAGGCAAAGATAAAGTGCGGATTTAGTCAAGGACCGCCATGCTAGAGGAAAAGAAGCCAATAAATGCATTTAATGGAGATTTATTGCAGAATTGATAGCATGGAGACCATTTCAACTCAGAGATGGATTTACGGAGATCAAATTGATGGAGAAGTGGTGACTCATCCGGCTCACCAAAGTAATTAATGGAGGCATTTATTTGCAGTCGCGGATGAATGCAAGTTGCATTTGATTTTATCTTCTCCATTTATGGCAATTGATTGCACTGATTTGCAGAAGGGTTAAGTTCTTTCTGGAATTTGATTTTTAAATGGATTTTTATTGTAAAACCCGGGTCCTAGGGTTTAAGTGCGATAATATTTAGGGTTTGAGCAAGATATTTTGGAAAAGATCGTGGTCTCGTCCTGAGTCTATAAATACAAATTCTAAATGTAATCGCAGGAGGCGGAGACTTAGAAATAAAGGCTTATAAGCAATTTCTTGCAAATTTTGTGAAATCCTTTGTTTCTGGACTTGGAGTTGATGTGCTTTAGCTTTTCTGTGATAGCATGGCCTGGAGCCTAATCTTTTGCAGAGTGTGATAAGTGTATTTTCTTTTGTTATCCGTTCCATTTAAAGTTTGTTAGATATATGTCAGTAAATCCGCCATTGTCAAGATTAAATATGCCGTTAGGCTTCAGCTTGTTCTATTGTCTCGCTAGGGGAAATTACAGATTTGAGGTTAAGTTTGTTCTAATTGCTCTGTCTTCACTCGTGCGAGCTAGGTCGCCGGTGAAAGATACCGCTTTAACCACCTGCCCTTGGATTTATGATTTTCTCGCTAGATCTGTTTCACTCGCCTTGTGCTCTTAGTTGAAAGTGATCTTAGACCGACTCGGACACTTTCTTCTCGGGATTTGTTCTGTTGTGAAGTCGATAGCATAGATAAGATTGACAGTTTGGGTTTACAATTGATGTTTGATAAACTTCTCTTTCTCGCCCTACCCTACCCTCTCTTTGCTTACCGTGAATGATCCATTTTTATTTTCTTTATTTGCCTTTTATTTAAATCACGACCCATGAGAGCTAGATCAAAGAATTCAAGTCAAATCTGATTGTCAACAACTTTTGCAACTATCGAACAAGTTCAGAACCCCCGTAAGGTAACAGAGCAGTCCATATTGAAATCTATTCCGAAGTGGAAAAGAGTGAATTGCCATTCGACCCAACTCTGTAACTCGCACCTTGGATAACCAGCTAGATCCTAAAGATGAGTGGGATCAGTCCCGTGGGTGTCTCCGGAGCTTTCCTTGCTTCATCCTTTTTCCTGGGGTGTGCATGAAAGCCGGACCAACAGGGATAATGCAAGAGGTTAGTAAGCTTGTATAAGCTTTCTAGGCCATAAAATGATCACCCTGAATCCATGGCAACTTCAAAAGCATCAAAGAGAAAGAAATGAGCAAATCAACAAAAAAGGGCATTTATCAAAACAAGAGAAGAATAAACATTCAAGCTTACAAGACTTGCCCAAGGAAATAATTTTATTAAATATCTTATTCTAAAAAATATTGGCAAACCATTCCAAACATTAAAAGGATTAAAGGGTGCCTACTCTTCAAGCTAAAATCTTGTAGCGTAATCAACTTGGTGTCAGACATACAAAAGAGATGAGCTAGAACTTTTTATATGATGACATAAGCAAGGTGCTTCAAAATATTTGGCAAAGTAATAAGCTCATAAGGATAAAAGTGTCTAAGGCTAGGTGCTTCAAAAGACAATAAGCTAGAATTTCTTGGCAATGATGTTAGCATAACTCTAAAAAAATTTGGACAAATATAAACCCAAAGGCGAGAAGCAGTCAACAACCTTTTGCCTCTATAAGTCTAGAGACCAAGCTAAGAAGAAGGAGTGTGTCAAAATTTTACACTATTGATGTTAAAAAAGGCACTCCAAATATCTAGCATAATGGAAATAGCAAGAAGGGATCCTAGAAGGCAATAGATGCAACAATAGCACCTCATACTCAAGGAACTCGATGTAAAGAACACTTGGCACTCTAGAAATGGGTGGTCAAACCACATGGTATGTGTCAAAACTAGAAAGTGATAACCACCTCCATGAAGCATAACTGAGGATCCTATGATCATAACTATCTAACAAGTGGCGTGCAAAGCAAGCTAAAGAGGTCGAGTGGTGCCAAATCAACCTAGAATCATATCTAATCAATTTTTGACAATGATCCTCGCAAAATCTATATAAGGAGAAATACTCCTCATTATAAAATGTTACATATTTCAGTGTTTTCCTATCATAGGTTGTATTTTTATGTTGCTATGTTGTAATCCAAAGTTATTTGACTTACCTCAATTGTTGTATGAAAAACTATTAATTCTTGTGATATTTACATATTTAGCATTTTCATTCATGTTGTGATAGGAGTAAATTTTGTTAGGCTTCATGTTGTTTGGCTTATTTCAATTCATAGTTGAAGTAAATTCTATTAGGCCTAAAGTTGTTTGGCTTATTTTTATTAGAGTGCTTGAGATGTTGGATGTTGTAATACTTTTTGTAGTCCTAGTTATTCTTTGATCAAAGGAAATTCTATTAGCCTTTAAGTTGTTTATCTTATTTTAATTTGTAGTTGAAGTGATTTTTGTTAAGATTAAAACTATTTGGCTTCTTTTGATCAAAGTACTAGGAATGTTGTAGTATTTGTGCTTCCTCTGGGTTCTTCAAAGATTAAATTGAATAGCTTTTTAGGCTTTGCTTGTACTAAGTAGCCTATACTCATGCAAATAAAATAATTAGATGAGTTCCAACTACACTCAAATCGATCCCTTTAATCCTTATCTCATCTCTTTTCTCTTTCTCTTTTTCAAGAGTTGACCTTCTCTAGAGGTTGATACAGGAGCATTTCTAGGTCATCCAATCTTGACTTTGATATAGGGTGCAAATTTCATACCTAGGAATATCAAAGCATCAAGACCTATGTTGCTCTTGGAATGATAGTTGGAGAATTGAGAAAGGAGATACAATAACTAATAAAAAAGGGATTACCTAAGATACTCTCCTATAAATGGCAACTCATTGATGTTGTCAGTGTTATTTATGAAGATAAATGCAAAGTGGAGGTTTCCATAGATAATGTTAATTGGTGCTTCAAAGGAGTGATTGAACCAAAAATCCAATTGGAAAATTCAAGGATTAAAGAGGATCAAGGGAAGAGCCTTCTAGAGGATCATTACGAGGAATTGAACATTAAAATGTGGATGATCAATATGTACCCTCATGCACTCATTGGTAGGCCATTTTGAACCTATTACCTCTAAGCTAAAAAAATGTTGCCCACAATTTTACAATCTTGTAGTAGGGATTCCAATTTTGAAGACTACATGTCCAAGGATAAAGGTATAATTTAGGATCCCTAGCTAATAAAGCTTGATGCCCTATGAAATTATCATAAATATAGTATTTGGGCTATTACCTTCTAATTCTAATTTTCCACACTTTACAAAAATTAAAAAAAAAAAATGCAAATTCAAAAACACTTTACAACATAGCAAAAATTTGTAAAATTGATAACATTTGGCTAAGTATCCAAGGTGGACCAATTTGCTCAAGTGTAAATTTCCTCAAGACCAATTGGCTTAGGAGTAATCCACTTAATAAGCGACCTAATTGGCTTAGGAGTGATCCACTTTTAAATTGGGACAAATGGTTTGTAGAAGTGATTCACTCGCAAATGCTAGTGATTCACTAGCAAAGTGGATCTATTCGCTCATTTATTGGAGTGAATCACTCATAGACCTATGAGGGATAAAAATAAAGGTATGGATCCCAAGGAAAATCTTTGGAAAGCAACTTTCTGTCTTTTTGTGGCACCAAAATTCATCTTAGAAGTCTGCTAATCCATTTAGAGGTACGATTGGAGGCATGTACAATTTGGTAGTGCATCATTTTGCTAAAGATACCCCAAAATATTTACTTTTACTATGAGTAATATTTTCTAACCCCATATAACTTAGGGGTAAAAAACAACTATAAATAGGATCCTAGGGATCCATTGTATTCATATTTGGCCATGATAATTTAGAGTTATACTCTATGAAACCCACATCATTTTTTTACCTCATGAGATTGTAAGACATGGACAAGTCCTTATGCATTCCATAAATGGTACTACCCTCCTAGTTTATTATGTGCACGATGATTGAGACATTTCCATTTTCATCATATTATCATTAAATTATCAAGTTCATATCTAATGAATGGGAGAATATTGATATTATTTGAATTCTTATGTGTTGATTGATCACATATACTTTCCTTGCTATGTTTTAAGCACATACTTTATTTGAATCACTTGCATCCTTAATCTTTCATGCATGTTAATTTTCTACGCTTTATTTTTTATGCAATTAATATAAGTTAGTATAGGATTATTTTGTGAGGAGAGTGGGGAATTTTCTTAAATTTAAAGGTTGGGAAACACCATTAGTACAACCTTTTAAATTTGTTGAAGTTAGAATTAGGATGCAACACTAAATTAGAAACGAGGATAATTCCCTGGTCCAATAGTTATTTATAAGCTATAAGATGGATTTAACCATACCAAGGTTAATTTCATCCCATAGATATTGTATAATAAAATGATACAATAAATTAAACACCTTTATACAATGATTTCCCATAGGCCTATACAAGATTGCATCATAAAATGTTAGCCTTCACCATAAATTAGAATACACTTTCAACACCCTCTCATAACCTAATATGTGGGACCAAGGAAAGAAAACATTAGTAATAGTAATATATTCCCCCATAAAATAGATGCTCTAGTGGAATTCCACACTTGAGAAAGACTCATATGGATCCCCCTCATCATCTAGGAATTTTTTGATGCAAAAATACCTTTGCACAATGATATTTTATGATGGGTTGTAGTAATCACTGCCACTATCAAATACTCTCATACATATCCAAAGATAACTTCCACTAAGACTCCATATGAAGAAGAGAATTCAAGATTACTCCCTCTAAATAAAAACTACTTCAATCTTCTATAGTCACATACAGTAAGAATTGGAAGCATAGATTTCCCTTTTATTGCATACATCACCTTATTTGGAAACTTCAACTTGCCCTTAGACCACAACCAAAAAAGGCCTTACATGGATATGTTTATGAGAAGATTCATTACAAAATTTTGAGAGTACCTAGATAAATAATAGAAGAAATAAGAGATCATGAAATATTAGATCTTCATGAATAAGTTGAATAAAGATCCAAAAGGAAGAAGAAGAATTCACTAAAGCATATTCTGAATCCTTTTCCTATATGTATCCAACATTTTTAAAAATTGCTACACTTGCCAAAGATTCAACTGTATCTACCATAAATATAGACCAAATATTTGGATTGCATAACATATTATAAATTTTTCCTTTTGAATAGGGCAATAGGATTTGAATACAATCACACAGTGATATGTCCCTCCACTTGTAGTAAGTTCTTAAATTGATACAACCAGTTCTAAGAGCTCAAAAAGTTAATTGATTTTAATAAAAGGGGCTCAAAATGCTTTGTATGAAAAATAATATTTTGGAAGTTTTCCCTTCAAAATAGCCATAGAGTGGTATTTTTGAACATCATTTAAAAAAAAGATCTTTTAAACTTTTTCAAGGAAAAATAATAAGAAATAAGTTTCTTGTTCTACTTCTTACATTAAAAGGTAGAACACCCTTATGCCATGCCCATCTAGCTTGACTATCACCATCATTGCTTGGTTCCAAAGTTGTGACCTCTCCATGAAGAAGGTCATCATGATCTATAATAGTAAAGAGATCCAACCATTTACATGGTGTGCAAGATTTGAACTAAGGAAAATGAATATAAATATTTTTTCCTTCTTCCAACCAAGCCACCAAAGCTTCCAAGTGGGACAAAAGCATCATAATTTTCCCTCATTTTCAATGACACCAAGTCCTCTTTGTGAGAAAACAATGTTTGAATCTCTATAAAGAAGTGAAGACACCCTTCGAAAGTCAAAGAAACAATGCTTCTTCTATTATAAATGGTTTGGATCTATGAAAAATAGGTATAAAATATTCTAATAATAATGGAATATAACTTGGAGCAAGCATAAATTCTCCAAAAAAAATTGGAGAGAGAAAAATTGGATCTTCCCTTTGTCATTTTGTTGAAGGTTCTTATGAAGCTCTGAAAAGTAATTCATCCTAGAAGTTAGAATAAATATCAAAGGCTTTGAGAAAACTTTTTGTATGATGAAGCAATGAAGCTCCATACCCACTTTAATATCATGTTGGAATTCATGCCTATTTCTAGAAACAAATAGAAGTAATCCATCCACTCAAATATTATATAGAAAGCATTAAAAAATATGAAAGAGAAAAATATATAATGGTTCCCCGTAAGCACCATAAATGATCACTATATTGTTTGTAGATGAGAATCACAACACTTTGATACAATCGATTGAGTGGTAGGGGGTATTTATACTAATACTAAAATCCAAATTTCATAAATAAGTTTAACCTAAGACAACATAACAAGAGGAATTAAGGTTAATTACAAGTTATAATGTGGGTGTTAGGGATAAAAAATGGTCCTTATGCAAGAGGCATCGTGACCCCCTACAATGTGGTTCTTACAAGGTGCATCTGGTGCTCACACCACACATGGAGCACTAGTTCAAGAAGTTTGGGGAGTGTGCATCATGACTTATTTGGATGATGTCTAAGTTTTATACCAAGGCTATATCCTTGCTTAGATGCAATATTTGATGCTCTTCCCCCTTTGTTAGCCTATCCTATTAGGTGTTAGGTCAAGGAAAAGGAAAATTAGAAAGATGTAGTAAATAAATAAAATAAAATGATATAAATCAATAAAGAACTAATCTAGCCCAACTAGCCTAATATATAGGTGGCGATGTGCTAAAATACTACAATTCCTATTCTATATTCTAGTGGGTTTAGTGAACACATGAACAAGCATGACAGTGAAATTGAATATGGTACCAACTATGTAAGCCTGTAAATCTAATAATATCTTGTGGAAGCCAAGACAAAAATAATAGAGTAGTCAAAGCCTCCCACAAAAATATACACAAAAACTCACACCAAGATAAAAATATTGTAGTCATAACTCGTATTTATGTTAAAGTGTATTCTAATATTATACAATTGGAATAGGCTTGACAACTTGTACGTACAATATTCCAAGGCTTGAGTCCAACCTAGAATACAAAATGAAAAGAGGAAGGAGAACTACTCAAGGTCAGATGCTAGACACAACAACAATTCAACCTCCTTTTTTTTTTACCTTGAGATGGCTATTTATAATATTTACAACAAAATTTAAAATTCAAAATTCTTCACAAAATGGGTATAGGTAGGAGTGCCTACACCATTCCTAGCTACTGAATCAAAGGGATTGTGCTGAATTTATTTCTAGAAGGTTCGACTCTGATTGAGAAGTCAAGTCACCATAAATTCCTCCATGAGTGGCATAAATTGTATACAGAGATGTCATTAATAAGTCCACCTCTCCTCATGAAAAATCAAGCTTGGGTGATGGGTTTTACCATTGGAAGTCTTCTCTAATGGTTTTGGCCTAGTCCCCTTTTTTTCGTAGGTAAAAATGATTAAGTGTGGGGTTTAAATGGTCCCCAAACCCAAGTACATAAATTGGTAGATAAATCAATAGCATAAGATAACACAATCCTACATATTGGCCAACAACAACCTAAACAAAAAGTTCCAAATAGTAGTAGAGAAGGCTAGATGGAACGCTGACATCAAATAAACAAAAATATAGTCCGAGCAATACCCACACAAGAGTTTCTTAAAAGAAGTAACTACCTAAAAAACCTGTAAAGGATCTATGACAAAAAACCGCATAGGGGAAGCTCACAAAAGATCCATAAAAACTATAATAGATACCTATACAAAAATAAATACAATGCTAAAAAGGCCCACGTAGGGGCACTATAGACTATAATTAAAATCCCATGCAGGGGATGAAAATGCCAAAAAAAAAGAGACCCAGCATGAGAACAAATAGATTACTCCATAGACCCAGACCTAGACCTCTGTAACATCTTCATTTGCAGGAGCATCTCTAGGATGGTTTAGGAGTAGCACCTTAAGAGTCTTGCTGATCTTATCCATGGTGTTGATAATATTGCTGACTATGGTAACATGGATTGTGTTACGAGTAGAAATGCAAGGATCATCACTAATTTAAGATGAACTCCTAAATTAATGTGGATGCTTCACTGATATCTTGCTCAAATATTTTGAACTTGCTTAGAAATAAAATGAGACCATGAGCTTCCAGAAAGGTGTGAGATAGGGGATCAAGCTGAAGGGTAGATGGCTCAAAAAAGGCCATGTTAGCAAGACTGAGGAGAAAGAAAGACCACAAAAGCTTCTTACTATCTAGGACACATAATTGTGAAAAAAACCAGACAGTGATGGATTGACATAGGTAAAGGATGTAAATATAGAATTTTTTGGTACTATAGACGTCCTTTTCAAAAGTTGAGTTGGTGTGATTGGCAGACCACATAATAATTCTCCTTAGGAAATCGACATCAGAAAAAATAGACATGGCACAAGACAAATGTCACACATGATAGGACTGGGAAAGGATGTTGAGCAAGGTGCAGCAAAAGTATTGTCATTGTTGTCAACACAGACAGGAATTGATGCAGTTGAAGCAGTGGACAAGAATTCAGAGGTCAGTCAGATCAAGTACAGTGAAATTCCAAGAAAATAGAAGTGGCCCAGATTCAAAAATTTGCAGAAAAAGACAAGTAAGAAAACTGTCGCGATATCGCGACATGTTTTCTGTCGTGATTTCGCGACAAAAATGAGGAGAGAGAAGGCGCAGCCAAAAATGTCATGATTTCACGACAAAAATGAGGAGAGAGAAGGCACAGCCGAAAATGTCACGATTTCATGACAAAAATGAGGAGAGAGAAGGCGCAGCCGAAAATGTCATGATTTCGCGACAAAAATGAGGAGAGAGAAGGCACAGCCAAAAATGTCACGATTTCGCGACATGCTGGAAGGAAAGAAGCAAAGTTGAAAAACTGTCACGATTTCGCGACAAGTTTGGAGAAGCAGCGCCAAGGATGAAAAGTGTCACGATTTCGTGACAGTTTTGGAAGAAAAGCACTAAGGGCGAAAAGTGTCGCGATATCGTGACACGTCGGGTTTTCGTGACCCGAAGAAGAGAGAGAATGTACGACAACAAAAGTGTAGCGATTTCGCTACATGTTGAAGTTTCGCTGGCTGAAGCAGAGAAGAAGCGCTAAGTCAAAAAGTTGTAGCGATTTCGCTACATGTTGGAGTTTCATGGGCCAAAGCAGAGAGGAAGAGTCAAAGCACAAAGGTGTAGCGATTTCGCTACAAGTCGAAAGTGCAGAACACAAAGGTGTAGCGATTTCGCTACAAGTCAAAAGTGCAGAACACAAAGGTGTAGCGATTTCGCTACAAGTCGAAAATGCAAGACACAAAGGTGTAGCGATTTCGCTACAAGTCGAAAGTGTAGAACACAAAGGTGTAGCGATTTCGCTACAAGTCAAAAGTGCAAGGCAAGGTGTAGCGATTTCGCTACAAGTCAAAGTTTCACGGGTCGAAGCAAAGTTGGAAGCACAAGGCACAAAGTTGTAGCGATTTCGCTACATGTAGGATTTTCGGAGGTCGAAGGAAGGAGAAAGTACAAAGGGAAAAGTTGTAGCGATTTCGCTACATGTCTTGATTTCGCTAGTGCATGAAGTGAGAAATGTACGGATGCGAAAGATGTCACGATTTCACGACATGTTGCATTTTCGTGGGCGAAAAGCAAAGAATAGTGCTAAGGCAGAAAAGCGTCGTGATTTCGTGACATGTTCCGATTTCGCTGAGGCTTGCGGAGAAAAGTGTACGACAGCGAAAAGTGTCACGATTTCGCGACATGTTCCATTTTCACGGCTACAAGCGAAGCAGAGTGCAGGGAAGCGAAAAGTGTCACGATTTCATGACATGTTCCATTTTCGGGTGCTTGCGAAGGAGAGTTGTAAAGAGAATGTCACGATTTCGTGACATGTAAGGATTTCGCGGTTGCATGCGAAGGAGAGTTGTACGGAAGCGGAGAACGTCATGATTTCATGACATGTCTGGTTTTCGCGGTTGCAAGCGAAGAAAGGAACAAGGAGGCGAAAAGTGTCACGATATCGTGACAGGTCATGTTTTCGCTGGTAGAAGGCGAAGAAGAGTGCAAAGAGACAGGTGGCAACAACACGCTAACTGACAGCTAACTGGAACAGAACTACAGTTACAGAGAAAAAGCAGGGAGCCAAAATTAGAAAAGTCAACTGAAGACAGTGCGACGGTTACAAGTGCAGTAACAGTTAGAATACATGCAGAATCGTAAAAGCATTCGAACAGCCGTATATGCAGAATTCAAACAGCCGCATATGGAGAATCAAAAATGCATTCGAACAGCCGTATATGCAAAATCGTAAAAGCATTCGAACAACCGTATATGCAGAATTCGAACAATCGCATATGGAGAATCGAAAATGCATTCGAACAGCCATATATGTAGAATCGTAAAAGCATTCGAACAACCGTATATGCAGAATTCGAACAGCCGCATATGGAGAAGAGAAAAGAATTCGAACAGTCGCACAAGCAGAATAAAAATTGCATGCACGCAGAGAAAGGAATTCGAACAGTCAGAGTATGTTATTCGACTGCATGCAGGATTAGAAAAGTCATAGAAGACGAGGAGTCTCGATGAGGAAAAGGGGTTATAAAAGGACAGTCATGCAGAGAATCAAGTTGCTGCTGTGAGAGTGAAATTACTATGAAAAGAGGGTTAGAAGAGGGCCAAGAGAGAAATAAGCAGAGTCGTGAGAGTGTGCAGAGTTTGTTTAATTACAGACCAGTCAGGGTCATGTAAATAGTGAAGGCATTTTTATGTCATTATAATTGCTCAGAATTGCAGTCCAAGTTGGTGCTTGGTACTAGGGGTTGGTGCTCCTATCTGTTGTAGCAAAAAATTAAGGGGTTGGTGCTCCTTCCAGTGGATGCTGGTAAAGTGTTTGTAAAATTGGTATTTTGCACAGACTGGATTTGGATTGGAGTCCAAGCAGTCATTTTTGAGGAGTAGCCAAATTGGTGAACCTCGTTATATTGTGTGTTGTGGTGTGCTCTCTTGTTCAATTTGCTTTTCTCGGTTTTCAAGTTCTCTTTGCTTCAGTTTTAAATACTGTAGATTTGAATTTTAATAGCTACACTGATTCACCCCCCTCTCAGTGTCATTGTGTGAATATCAATTGGTATCGAGCAAGGTTTCTTGAACAAGATTAATCGGCTAAGGTGATCTTGGAAGAAACACAATGGCAGGTGGTGAAGGATTCTCATCCAACAAAGCTCCCTTGTTCGATGGAACTAATTACACTTTCTGGAAACTCAGGATGCGAGACATATCTGAGTGCATTGGGATACGACATTTGGGAGTCTATAGATAGTGGATACACAACACCCACTACTCCTCCAACAGATACTGTTGAGAAGAAAAAATTTGAGAACAACTCCAAAGCAAAGAATGCCATAATGTGTGGGCTTGTAGACAGTGAACTGATAAGAGTCATGAGCTATAAATCGACAAAAGACATGTGGGATAAATCGAAGAGCATCCATGAAGGAGACAGCAAGATCAAGGAAGCCAAGCTGCAAACTCATCGAGCTCAGTTCGAAGCATTACAAATGAATGAAGATGAGAACATAGAGGCCTATATGCTTGAGAGTCAATGGAATCATTAATGCAATCGAGAGGACTCGGTGAAGAAATTGATGATGCTAGTTGTCATGAAAAAGGTTCTCAGAACACTTCACAAAAGATTTAACTCCAAAGTTTCTGCAATAGAAGAGGCGAAAGATCTAAACAATTTTAGCATGGATGAGATGCATGGTTCCTTGACTGCATACGAAATGAGAATAGGACAAACTAAGCCTATAGATAGAGAAGTTGCTTTTAAAGCACACAAGAATATAAAAGCTGAACATGAATCTGAGGATGAAGAGACACTGGATGAAATGGAAGCTAATTTTGTTCGAAAACTCACAAAGGGAAAAGGAAAATATAGAGGAAAGCTACCATTTAAGTGCTTCAATTGTGGAGGAGTCGGTCATTTTGCAGCCAAATGTCCAATGCATGAGAAAACCAAAAATGGTGAAGGGTCACACCAAGAAAAAGGTGACTGGAAGAAGAAACAAAATTTTAGAAAGAACAACTTCAAGAAGAAAAGCTTCATATCCAAGAATGTCAGCTCTTCTGAAGAAAGCTCAGGTGAGGATTCTGAAGAAGAAACAGGTGAAGCTCTGTTCATGGCACTTGAAGAAGAAAGAACAGAAGAAAATCGGGAAGGTGATGAAAACTTTAAGGATGAGGCTGAAGTATATCTGGAAGGAGAATTGGTTGCTGCACTTGAAGAGTTGAGTGTAGAAAGGAAAAAGAATAAAAAGTTTTCAAGAAAACTAGAGGATGCCACTGACATAATAAACAGTTTGAAAATACAGACAGAGGAATTCAAGAAAATGTCTGAAGAACTTGAAGTAAAATTAACCATGAAAATAGATGAGTGCAACAAACTGGAAGAAGAAATAGATGGTTTAAGAATACGGCTAGAAGAATAGAATCAAAAATTGAGTTGCTATCACAAACTTGAAGGAAGTTCTGCACAGCTTGAAAAAATTATAAATAGTCAGAGGACCACGGGAATCAAATTCGGCTTGGGGTTTGTCGAAGGAGAATCTTCAAGTGGATCAAAAGCCATAACTGCAGAACCAGCAAAGAAAGAAGATAAGATCAAGATTGACCAAAGAAAATTGAATCATGCTAAAGAAAGCAACAATGCCAGGCACGAGAAGAGTGCTGACAATGAGGGATTCACAAAAGTCACACATCAAAGGAGAAGAAAATTTGTGACTCCTACTACAAGTTGGCAAAGACCAACTCCAAGGTTTAATCATTTCTTTTCTCGGTTATTGTTTTAAATGCAACACTTACGGTCATAAAATTTCAGATTGCATTTATAATATAGGACAAAGAAATTTCACAAGTAGAAATGCATTTTCACCCTTGATAGAGTATGTTGTAGAATGCTATAACTGTCATAACTTTGGACACATAGCAAGAAACTGTAGAAGCACATTTGCAGCAAATAAATTTCAGGGAAGAAGAACTCAACCAAACAGTTTAAAGCAAAACAAAAAATTTCCAGAAAAACAAGCACAGGCCACTGACAAAGAAAAGTCTAAACAAGTGACCAAAACTGTAGTCAAATCAGAATGGAAAGAAAAGGAGCAACTCAAGGAAGAAAAGGAATCATTGATTGTTCAGACAACATTCAAAGCACAGAACAAATCAACACCTTGGATATTGGATAGTGGATGTTCCAGTCACATGACAGGAGATAAACAAAAATTTGAAAATTTACAGAAATATGAAGGAGGCTCTGTGAAGTTTGGAAATAATGATGGAGCCAAGATAGTTGGCAAAGGATCAGTCAAGATAAGTGATGGAAAGATCAATTCCAAGGAAGTTCTGTTTGTGATTGGTTTAAAGCACAACTTATTGAGTGTAAGTCAAATCTGTGACAGAGGTCATGAAGTCATTTTCAAGAAGCAGGGCTGTGAAGTGAGAAAAGCACACAATGGGAAGCTAATAGCTACTGGATCAAGGACTTCTGGTAATCTATATACTCTCTCAAAAACTATAGAAGGAACATGCTTGATTGGACAGGAAGATGAAAATTGGTTGTGGCACAAGAGGCTCGGTCATATTAGTTTTGACAATCTGGCAAAAATAAGTTCAAAAAGAGCAGTAAGAGATATACCAACCATTGGCAAACCAAGAAATAGCATCTGTGCTTCATGCCAAAAAGGAAAGCAAACCAGATCCACATTTAAATCAAAGGAATACTTCACCAAAGAAACCGTTGGAGATAATTCATACCGATTTGTGTGGACCCATGAGAACACAAAGCATAAACGGTGACAAATACTTTATGTTGTTCATAGATGATTACTCCAGGATGACATGGGTATTATTTTTAAAGCTTAAATCAGATGCCTTTGAGATGTTTAAGATTTTTAAAAAATAGGTTGAAAATCAAACTAGAAAAAGGATTAAATGCCTAAGATCAGACAGAGGAGGAGAGTTTATTTCAGAAGAATTTGCAGAATACTATCAAAAATATGGGATAAGAAGACAGTTTTCAGCAGCAAGGACACCTCAATAGAATGGTGTTGTAGAAAGGAAGAACAGGACAGTGCAAGAAATGGCACGGACAATGCTGGCTGAGAACAAAATAGCTGATAGATTTTGGAAAGAGGCAGTCCATACTATAGTTTACATTCAAAATAGGTGCATGCTAAGACCGCATGAAAGCAAAACACCTTATGAGCTGTGGTTCGACAGAAAGGCAACAACAAGATATTTCAAAGTATTTGGCAGCAAGTGCTACATCAAACGGACTGAAGATAATCTCGATAAATTTGAAGACAGAGCTGATGAAGGTATTTTTCTTGGTTACTCAACAAAAAGCAAAGCCTACACATGTTACAACAAGAGGCTAAAGAAAATTGTTGAGAGTGCTGATGTTAAAGTTGATGAAGGTAGAGAGCGAGAAATTACTTATCAAGAAAACTACCCTATTTATGAAGAAGTCATTGAAGGAGATGATGAAAAGGAAACAGAAGAGAATCAGAAAATTGATCCAGATGTTTTAAAAACTGACTCAGAAGAAGAAGAAAACAAGAAATTTAAAACAAGTAACTGGCAGAAAAATCATCCCAGTGAATAGATTATTGGGGACCCCACAGATGGTATTCAGACAAGAAGAGCAGTAGTGCGGAACTATTCTCTGTTATCTAGCATTGAACCTAAAAATGTTGTTGAAGCAAGCACAGATGAAAGTTGGATGAAGGCAATTAATGAAGAACTAGATCAGATTGAGAAAAACAAAACCTGGGAATTAGTACCACGACCAACAAATAAAAACATAATTGGCACTAAATGGATTTTTCGAAATAAATTAAATGAAGATGGACAGGTTGTCGGAAATAAGGCAAGATTGGTCTCTGTAAAGGCTATGCTCAGGTTGAAGGCATTGATTTTGAGGAAACCTTTGCACCGGTAGCCAGACTAGAGGCAATCAGAATGTTTCTGGCTTTAGCAGTCCATAAAAATTTCAAAGTATATCAAATGGATGTAAAATCAGCATTTCTGAATGGAAAACTGGAAGAAGAGGTTTACATTGAACAGCCAGATGGCTTCCAACTCGGTGACAATCCAGATTTTGTTTGCAGGTTAAAGAAAGCATTATATGGTTTGAAACAGGCACCCAGAGCATGGTATGCAAGGCTGGATAACTATCTTATTAAACAAGGGTTCAAGAAAGGTTTGGTGGACAACAATTTATATGTCAAAACAGAGAAGGGCCATCTTATTGTTCTTGTTGTTTATGTAGATGATATAATATTTGGAAGCAGCATGGATGAATATTGCAAAGACATATCAACTAAAATGAAGAAAGAATTTGAGATGTCTATGATTGGTGAACTTTCTTATTTCCTAGGACTGCAGGTCAATCAAAATGAAAAGGGCATTTTTATTTCTCAAGTTAAATATGTAAAAGAAATGCTGAAAAAGTTCACAATGGAAGATAGTAGACCTGTTAGCACTCCCATGACAACAGTTGCAAGTTGAGCAAGGATGACAAATATCCAGATGTAGATCAAACAATGTACAGGTCTATGATTGGAAGCCTGCTGTATTTAACAGCCACTAGACCAGATATATTACAGGCAGTATGCATGGTTGCAAGATTTTAGGCTAGTCCCAAAGAAACTCATGTGACAGCTGTAAAGAGGATCTTTAGGTATCTCAAGGGTACTATGGATTATGGGTTGTGGTATCCAAAAGGTAAAGACTTCACACTGATTGCATATTCTGATGCAGATTGGGCAGGATGTATTGATGACAGAAAGAGTACCAGTGGAGGAGCATTTTATCTTGGAAACAGGCTGGTAGCATGGCACAACAAGAAACAAGAATCAGTCTCTCTATCCACAGTAGAGGCAGAATACATTGCAGCAACAACATGTTGTACACAGATATTATGGATGAGACAAACGTTGAAAGATCTTGGTATTCACTTCAAAGAGCCAATTTCAATTAAATGTGATAACACTAGTGCTATCAACATATCCAAGAATCCGGTTATGCATTCTAGAACCAAACATATTGCGATCCGATATCATTTCTTGAAGGATAAAGTTGCAGAAGGAGAGGTCAAATTGGATTTTGTTCCAACTACAGAGCAAGTAGCTGATATATTCACAAAACCATTGCCCAAGGAAGTTTTTGAGTACCTTCGAAATAAGTTGGGAGTGGTCACAATTCCCAAGAACTGACTATCATTTGGGATCACATTCTCAGGGGGTGCATTTATGCCTATGCTTATAGTTTTGCTTATATTTATGATTTTTGCTAACTATAACAATATTTGTCTGAGAGTGGTGTGCATAGACTCAGGGGGAGTCTGCAGCAGCCCTTTGGTATTATTGTCAAAGGGGGAGAAGAATTACAGGAGAGTGCATGAGTGTTGCCAACAATTCCAAAGGGGGAGATTGTTGAGCAAGGTGCAGCAAAAGTATTGTCATTGTTGTCAACACAGACAGGAATTGATGCAGTTGAAGCAGTGGACAAGAATTCAGAGGTCAGTCAGATCAAGTACAGTGAAATTCCAAGAAAACAGAAGTGGCCCAGATTCAAAAATTTGCAGAAAAAGACAAGTAAGAAAACTGTCGCGATATCGCGACATGTTTTCTGTCGCGATTTCACGACAAAAATGAGGAGAGAGAAGGCGCAACCGAAAATGTCATGATTTCACGACAAAAATGAGGAGAGAGAAGGCATAGCCGAAAATGTCATGATTTCATGACAAAAATGAGGAGAGAGAAGGCACAGCCGAAAATGTCACGATTTCACGACAAAAATGAGGAGAGAGAAGGCGCAGCCAAAAATGTCACGATTTCGCGACATGCTGGAAGGAAAGAAGCAAAGTTGAAAAACTGTCGCGATTTCGCGACAAGTTTGGAGAAGCAGCACCAAGGACGAAAAGTGTCACGATTTCGTGACAGTTTCGGAAGAAAAGCACTAAGGGTGAAAAGTGTCGCGATATCATGACACGTCGGGTTTTCATGACCCGAAGAGGAGAGAGAATGTACGGCAACAAAAGTGTAGCGATTTCGCTACATGTTGAAGTTTCAGGTTGAAGCAGAGAAGAAGCGCTAAGTCAAAAAGTTGTAGCGATTTCGCTACATGTTGGAGTTTCATGGGCCAAAGCAGAGAGGAAGAGTCAAAGCACAAAGGTGTAGCGATTTCGCTACAAGTCGAAAGTGCAGAACACAAAGGTGTAGCGATTTCGCTACAAGTCGAAAGTGCAAGACACAAAGGTGTAGCGATTTCGCTACAAGTCGAAAGTGCAGAACACAAAGGTGTAGCGATTTCGCTACAAGTCGAAAGTGCAAGACACAAAGGTGTAGCGATTTCGCTACAAGTCAAAAGTGAGAACACAAAGGTGTAGCGATTTCGCTACAAGTCAAAGTTTTGTGGGTCGAAGCAAAGTTGGAAGCACAAGGCACAAAGTTGTAGCGATTTCGCTACATGTAGGATTTTCGGAGGCCGAAGGAAGGAGAAAGTACAAAGGGAAAAGTTGTAGCGATTTCGCTACATGTCTTGATTTCGCTAGTGCATGAAGTGAGAAATGTACGGATGCGAAAGATGTCACGATTTCGTGACATGTTGCATTTTCATGGGCGAAAAGCAAAGAACAACGCTAAGGCAGAAAAGCGTCGTGATTTCATGACATGTTTCGATTTCATTGAGGCTTGCGGAGAAAAGTGTACGACAGCGAAAAGTGTCACGATTTCGTGACATGTTCCATTTTCGCGGCTACAAGCGAAGCAGAGTGCAGGGAAGCGAAAAGTGTCACGATTTCATGACATGTTCCATTTTCGTGGGTGCTTGCGAAGGAGAGTTGTACGAAAGCGAAGAATGTCATGATTTCGTGACATGTAAGGATTTCATGGTTGCATGCGAAGGAGAGTTGTACGGAAGCGGAGAACGTCATGATTTCGTGACATGTTCGGTTTTCGTGATTGCAAGCGAAGAAAGGAACAAGGAGGCGAAAAGTGTCGCGATATCATGACAGGTCATGTTTTCGCTGGTAGAAGGCGAAGAAGAGTGCAAAGAGACAGGTGGCAACAACACGCTAACTGACAGCTAACTGGAACAGAACTACAGTTACAGAGAAAAAGCAGGGAGCCAAAATTAGAAAAGTCAACTGAAGACAGTGCGACGGTTACAAGTGCAGTAACAGTTAGAATACATGTAGAATCGTAAAAGCATTCGAACAGCCGTATATGCAGAATTCGAACAGCCGCATATGGAGAATCGAAAATGCATTCGAACAGCCGTATATGTAGAATCGTAAAAGCATTCGAACAGTCGTATATGCAGAATTTGAACAGCCGCATATGGAGAATCAAAAATGCATTCGAACAGCCGTATATGCAGAATCGTAAAAGCATTCGAACAGCCGTATATGCAGAATTTGAATAGCCGCATATGGAGAATCAGAAATGAATTCGAACAGTCGCACAAGCAGAATAAAAATTGCATGCACGCAGAGAAAGGAATTCGAACAGTCAGAGTATGTTATTCGACTGCATGCAGGATTAGAAAAGTCATAGAAGACGAGGAGTCTCGATGAGGAAAAGGGGTTATAAAAGGACAGTCATGCAGAGAATCAGGTTGCTACTGTGAGAGTGAAATTACTATGAAAAGAGGGTTAGAAGAGGGCCAAGAGAGAAATAAGCAGAGCCGTGAGAGTGTGCAGAGTTTGTTTAATTGCAGACCAGTCAGGGTCGTGTAAATAGTGAAGACATTTTTATGTCATTATAATTGCTCAAAATTGCAGTCCAAGTTGGTGCTTGGTACTAGGGGTTGGTGCTCCTATCTGTTGCAGCAAAAAATTAAGGGGTTGGTGCTCCTTCCAGTGGATGCTGGTAAAGTGTTTGTAAAATTGGTATTTTGCACAGACTGGATTTGGATTGGAGTCCAAGCAGTCATTTTTGAGGAGTAGCCAAATTGGTGAACCTCGTTATATTGTGTGTTGTGGTGTGCTCTCTTGTTCAATTTGCTTTTCTGGTTTTCAAGTTCTCTTTGCTTCAGTTTTAAATGCTGTAGATTTGAATTTTAATAGCTACACCGATTCACCCCCCCCTCTCAGTGTCATTGTGTGAATATCAAAGGATTGGAAGTGCCAAATGACTAAAAAATGAATCTCAAAATTCACAAGACATAAAATTAAGCATCTCGAGACTTGACACATATTGATATTGTTAGATAACGTCCAATTGCATAACCTAGACCTACTCAGGGACCTGACATGCTTGGAAAATACAACCACGAGGTGAACCCATTGACATGGCCTATATTGGGACATTTCATACTTCATGAAAGGGAAACGGGAGAACCAAAAGCTAGCACTAATAGCAAGACAAAGTATCATGCTAATCAGAAAATTTTTGCCATAAGAACTAGAACCAAAGAAACACATCATGCTAAAAATGGTAGAGTCAACATTGGAGAAGTTGACCTAACAAAACCTATGACCACATATTTCAAACCAAATCATTATTAGTAGCATTTAAAACTTCTTGGGGAAAGCTTTCTTTCCAAATGGATAGAGATTTATGGACAACTCCCCAATTGGCAAGAATATTTGCACATCTGTTAGCTTTGCAATACATGTGGTTGATAGATATATCATTGAAATTTTGGGACTTCTTAGCTTCCTGAACAATAGTTTTGACATTCCAAGAGGACACCTTGTTGTTTTTAAGAGAATTTATAATGTTCAAAGAATATCCCTCAATAAAAATGTTACCTTTATAATCCTTTAGAAGATCTAGCCCTCTCCATAGTGCATGAACTTCAAAAAAATGATTAGTTTGGCACTCCAAATACTCAGCATAAGTTGTAATAACCTGTCCACTGCTATCTCTAACTAGGCCACCTACACCAGCATCCCCTGGGTTTCCTTTGGAGGCACCATAAAATTTAAGTTTCAGCCACTCACTTGGGGGAGGAATCCAATGGGAACCCACTCTAGGATGGGGGGCTGGTAAACTAGAACTAGAGTTGTAGAGAATATTTAAAGAAGAGAACAAAATAGACTCCATCTAGAATCAGGTGGTTTGGGACAAGGGAAGAGTTGGGAATTCTTAACTGCAAAGGCAATAGATATGGAATTCGTAGATGAGGAAGAAAAAACCCCGATGTTTATTTCAAGCCATAATTTCCATAAGATATGATGAGGACTCAATTTCCATAAAGAAGATAATCTAATATTTTTGAATGGAGCATGCCATTGGGTTTAAAGGTGACTCAACGGATTAGGAGGAACCCAAGGGATATGAAAATTGGACATAAGGTGATCCAAAGTTATCTTGGATAAAGGGCACTCTAGGAGGAGGTGATTGATAGATTCCCAGTTATTCATGCACAAATAGCACTTTTGGGAACAGACATGCCCCTTTTCATAATGTTATCAATTGTTAGAATATTATTTTGAATGGCCAAGCAGCTGAAATGAGCAACTTTCGGTATGAGGTATTTAATCCACACTCAATCATAAGGATATGGACCACTTGATAAGCAATAGTTAGATCATGAGAAAATTTAACAATGAACAACCCAGAATTAGTTTATTTCCAAAAAGGAGATTTAGGGGAATTACCAATGGGGATGACTATTGCATTTAGGATGGTTTTGAGAACTTCTAAGGCAACAAATATTTGACCATTAGCACATGGAATATAGAAATTTTTCCAACACTTTGAATTCGATGAAATGCCAATGAAATCTTCAACCTTGTTGTTAATTAATGTGTCCAGGAAAGGCTGTAAGACAGTAATTTCATTTTTCTCTAAAAGCGGTTGATTAGAAATCCAAGTGTCAGTCCAAAAATTAATTTTTCTCCTTATGATTAGTTATCACCTTATCCCCTTATAAATTAGAGATCTTGTTTGGGTAATTTATTTCCAGAAAGTGGACCCATCTCTGGGAATATTATCATTTAAGAAATAATAGTTTTGGAGATAGTTTTTGTTGATAATTGAGACCGATTAAAGGTTGTTGTTGGTGAAAAATTTCAATGCTTGCTTAGCTAATAAGGTTGTGTTCATATTAAAAACTCTTCGGAGCCCCAATCCCACATGAATTTTTGAGGAGCACACCTTGTTCCAACTGACCAGATGAAATATTTTCGTATCCTTGACACTTGCCCACAAAAATATTTTTTGGATTTGCTCAATTTTCATGCAGATAGTAGCAAGAACTTTGAATATGGACATGAAATAAATAGGAACACTTTGAAGACACATCATTTTTATGGTGGCTTTAGCTACTTGAGAGAGGAGGGTCCCTTTCCAACCTACAAGTTTTTTGTTAATCCTCTCAATAATATTACTCCACATGGATTCCTTCGGAGCACTAGTGAAAAGAGGGAGGCCAAAATATTTAGTAGGTAACTGAGATATAACACATTGAAAAATATGTGCAATATTTGCTTGTCTCTCTTGGGGAGTGTTAATGAAATAGATTTTGCTTTTAATATAATTTATTTTCTGACCCGCAGCCTCCTCATATGTATCTATAACTCTAAAATTATCACACTCATTTCCTTCAGGCTAATGTATTTGTACCTCAAAGGGGAATGGGAGAATGATAAGTCTACACCTCGAAGAGGGACACTTGATTTTATGTCTTCTTTGGTGATTTTTCAATGAATTATTTAGGGTTCACTAGGAAACATTTTATGGCAGTTTCCATGCCTAGGTTTTGGAGTTTGTTTGATGTGTTCTTTTTAAATTCTCAAAATCACCTAGTTTTTGGTAAGTATGCAACTATGCTAACCTATATGTAATTTTGATTCATATGCAAATACCAAACAACAGAAAATAAAGCTTTAATGAACAATGCAATGCTTATAAAGTGATTTGAAACTCTAACTTGTATCCGGAAGGCTGATAAAGATTTTGATTTGTGTTGCAGGCAGGATCGTATGTAGCAGAATCAAGATCATACATAGCAAATTCAAGATCGTACGTACGATCTGTGATTGTACCATCCGATCAATGATCAGAATATCCGATCACAATAGAAACCTGCAATTTCATGAATAGAGTGCAAAAACAGAAAACTAGGATATGCTATAAACTTCTCTAGATAGAAATCAGATTATATATGATCTATTGAATGCGTTATTTCAAATATCTAACATGTATATACCATAAGCTATGTGAAACATGCAAGTGAATGCAATTTTGTGAACTCCAAGGATGAAAATGATTAAATCTAATGTTATATGCAAAATGGAAAATGATAGATCAGATGATAAATATGTAAATAAGGGATTAAGGAATGCAAACCAACACTTGGACTTGCCACCAAGTGATCAACAAGCGAGATCATAATCAGACAATAAAATCATATGCAGAATAGGGTAGATCGTATTCTTCGATCTCTGATCGTATCGTCCGATCCTTGATCGTATCTTTCGATTATTTAGAAAATAGAAAAACAACTAGGGCTAATGCAGAAATTACAGTGATTCGAATGCAAAAATTATGTCATGAATTCAGGAGAGATTCAAGGGAAGAATACCTGATTAAATAGGATGAACCAACAGGGAAAAATAGGTTGAAAATAGAATAGGTTGCAACTCCTTCCAAGTTGGGACTGATCGGCGGATCCGATCCCGTAACTGTCGCACGGTTGCATAGGTAAAGATAAAAAGCATTGTAACTGGTTTGTCATTTTACCAATTTGAGTTTTTCTATTTTGGGCAAGATCGTACATATGATCGCAGAGATAATATGCATGATCATACGTACAATCCCAGATATCGTACATACGATCTCGTCATTTTAACCCGATCTTGTCAAGGAAGAGCGAAAATCAATGTAATAAGTTAAAAAGTTTCTTGAATTGATTTTTGAATATTTTTGTCTTTAATGCAAATTATTATGGATCAAATTTAGGGTGCTACATTTTACCCCCTCTTTAGCACATTTTTGAAAAAAATGCATTAAATAAAAGAATGGCATGCTTTACGAGAAAGCAAAAATTTATTGCACAAAAAGTTTAAAATTTGAAGTTTTATTGTGAACTGCATTAGGTGTGATACCCCCTTCGATTTTTTACGTCAAATATTTCTTTTGAAGAAAAACTCAAATTTTTTTACATTAAGGGTAAATAAATAAAATAGAAAAAGGGTTAAAAAAATCACTTCATTTGTCATTTGTCTTTTGTTGCTTTGGAGCTCTGGAGAAAACATGGTGAATGCTCCCCATCATGCCGATTTGGTCCGGGCAGGATATGGAGATCTCAAGGTAAGTATTTATCTTTCTTTTAGCTTGGATTTTTCATGTTTTTATCTTTAATTTGATTTAATTTTGAGGGGGAGAGCAGTGAGATGGCTGCTCTATAGGCAAAGGTGACTAGTATGAGGGAGGAGAATGCCTCCCAAAAGACTAATATTGAGTCTATAGAGGCACAAGATGTAGGTTTGAGGAGTAGAATCTAGACTCTAGAGGCAGAGCTCGTACAAGCATGGGCTCAGGCGACTTAGGGAGATGTGGCTTCAGCTCCTACGTCTTCTCAAACTACTCATTCTAGGAGGAGAAGTTCAAGGGATGAGCTAGTTTAGGCTATTGAGCGAGCCACCTTATATCAAGGGTTGTACTTTGCAGTAGTCCCTGTGGGGTAGAGACAACCATTTCTTACGATGTATGAGCCACTTCCTCGCTAGGTCACGAAGCGAATCTTGTTGTGAGGAATTTTGTATTGCTAATAATAGAAATGTTTTTGTGGTGCTCAAGAATAATCTTGAGGCTTATAATGATAAAAGAAGATGTTTGATTTTGTTTTTGAGAAAATTTGATTTTTAAGAAATATTTTGATAAGGATTATTGTTTATGAAAATAATGTGATTTAAGCATGAAAATTTGGGAAGGATGACTTGCGCTAGGCATAGAATTCTTAGTGTGAAAATTTTGAGGACAATAGTTACTAAGAATTATACCATCATCGCGAAGTCAAAATGCAATGCATGATAATATGAAATTGTTTTATTCTTTTAAGATATAAGTTGATATGAAGCAAATCATTCGTATCACATATTTAAGAAGATTAATAAATATGAAATGTTTTAGACCTAAAAATTGAGAAAGATGACTTGCGCTAGGCATAGAATTCCTAGTGTGAAATTTGAGAAGAATAATTCCTAGGAATTATACCATCATCGCGAAGTCATGAATGCAATGCATGATAAATTATTTTGTACTACGAGTTATTTTTGAAATAAATTTTTTTTGGATATTTTGAAATTTTTTGAAATATAAATGATGAACTAATGTTGTCTAACAAACTTCAAAGGAATATTTTAACTTATTTCTAAGACAAAATCAAATTTATCAAGAACCAGTGTGTGATAAGTGAGTTCATTATCCATATTGATTTGACACAATGATACAAAATCTCTCAAGGATCAAATGTGTGTGCTTGTGAAATTGATTTACCGATTTTGAGTAAGGTAGTGATACAAGTAAAATTTTATGAACCAATGTGTGTGCAAGTGAGATGTTCATTAACCATGATTTTGTGCATGCCATTGTACCAAACTACTATGTAAGTCAAGTTACCATAAGCTAGCTAATCCACAAGTGGACATTGGTCTATACAAAAGAAGGTCGCTAATGTGACAGACATATCACCACGTGAAAGGGATTACCCAAGGTCAAGCGGGTTGGGCACAAACCACCTGTTATGGGGCTTACCTCATGGTTTTCGAATAACTGAGGAATTCCAGGGATTCAAGCTCACTACCCCCTTCTTTTCTTCTAATTTTTGGAGTAGGGATTCTTGTCCATTTTTGAACAAGGGGATTTTATTGCTTTTTATTTTTTGGGATACTTGCCCAGATTAGACGTAGAGCAAGGGATTTTATTCGGGTAGGGGGGGAGCTTGTCCTTTTGCCAATTCTCAGTATTCTAGACCATGCACATAATAGGATAGCAAGGGAAACTTTTCGCTTAAGGAACTAAGACTACTATGTAGTATCCTTTTCAAATTTTGCAACAAATCATATTTAAGATGTGAGAATGTGTTCTTGGTTCAAGAAGTAGCAAGATCATTTCCCAAAACTCAAAATTTTATTTAGTGAAGTAATAGTGCTTTTTGATACAAGAGAGATTTATAATCAAAGTGATGAAATCAAAATTTATTAAAGATGTAAATTAAGTGCGTGGTTCAAGATAACTTTTGAATTTATCTAAAATAAAATAAAATATAACTTGAAATTTTTGGAAAAAAAACGCATACTTGATACAAAGAATGAGAACTTAGAAATAATTTGAAATATTTTTGAAAATTTTCCATTTTTTATTTTATTTTTTTGGTTATTTTGATAATTTTATGATGGAATTGGTGGTATATACAAGATGATCTATATACACTATACAAGGTGATTTGCGTATAGCATGTCTAAGGTGGCTTCAAAATCAAAGGAGGTTTTGAAGGATAATTTGGTTGTGGTGTAGGTGATTGAAGTTGATTGGTTGATAGTTGAGATTGTTGTGATGAAGAATGATAAGTAGATGTAGATGAAGAAAAGTGATGGATAGAATATGATGATGATAATAAAGAGGAAAATAATAGAGAACTTGATGTGATAACAATAATGAAAGAGAGAATGAAGGATAAAAGGTGATAGACAAAAGGTGGCAATGATGATAAAGAGGAAAAGAATAGAGAACTTATTGTAGCGATGATAAAGAAAGAGAGAATAAAGAACAAAGATTCCCTATGAATAGGAGAGGTTTGAAAAAGTTCCAAAAGAGATATCTTATGTGGATGATTGTCCCATTGTTGTTGAATGTTGAAGGAGACTTTAGGTTGAGACTTCAACACTAAAGATGGGTTTTCTATGCTTGTATCCTCTTTTGGATTATTCTTCAAAACCAAGAGAGGTCTTGAAGGTTGGTTGGATGAAGAATTTATCTCCTGCTTGTCAAGATGATTTAGTTGGGCAAGAACTTGCTTTGTTGTAGTCTCTACTACTAAACTAATAATATCGTTGTGATGAGGCACATTATGATATGACAATTGATTATTTTCTTGTTGTTGATGATTGGGTAAGGGATTTTGTAAGATCCCTATGTCTTGATCAGTTGTTTGAGTTTGTGATTGAGAATTTTGATTTTGATCTTGTTGTCTAGTGATGGCTCCAATAGTGCCCACAATGTTATTGTTTTGCAAATGACCAAAGTGGGGTCTAGCACTTATTGTTTGTTCAATTGAAAGTGTTTGTTGAGATGAAGGGTCGAGTGGTCATTCTTCTAGGGAATGGTTCTTTTGGAACTGATAAATCTATGATGGGAAGAATTTGATCTGACTCATCTTCAAAACTATTTGAATTGTTTGAGGTGATATCTATTTCACTTTTTGTTTCACTTCTAGTATCTTCTAAAGATGAAGATTGAAAATATTGTATTGGTCTAGTTGTGACTACAAATAAAGTAGGTACATAGGAGGTTTGCAAATCTTGTTGTGGTAAAAAGTTGCTAATGGTTCCCACATACCGAGTTGGAGGAGGAACATTGTGATGATCTACTTGATTTACTGCTTCTTTACCATGCTTAGGTAAGGGATGTTGAAAAATATCTAGGTTTTGATTTGCATTTTGATTTGTTTGTTTTTGGGTATTATTGTTTGTAGGAAATTGTTGTACTTCCATCTTACCTTTATCAATCAAATCTTGTATCATATGCTTTAACATTTTACAAGAATTTGTAGAATGTCCATCTACTTGGTGAAAATTACAATGTAAATCAGCCCTATATCCAGCTGTAGTGGTATCTGGTTGTCTTACCTCAAGTAACCGTATCAAACCTTGTTCTAATAATTGAGGTAAAATCATAGTTAAGGGTTGATTTAATCTTGTGAATTCTCTTGGTGGCTTATCAGGGATTTTTAATACAAATTTCTTTACAGTTTCAGCAAGGTTAACATTTGAGTTGTTTCTGCTATCAGTAACTCCATCACCCACTACTTGCTTATTCTTATATTGATTTTTAGAAGTTTTGTCCTCATATTTCTTCTTAAATTGTCCTCTTCTAATGAGGGCATCTTCTACCCTCCTAGCTAGATCAATGGCTTGATCAAAGGAGGTTACTATAGCAGTAGAAAGCTCATAAGATAGCTGTTCTTGCAAATTACCAATAAATATGTCCAACATTTCACGATGAGGTAATGCAAAATGTAGTTTGCCTAAGAGTTGTCTCCACTTAGTCAAGAATTCAACAAAACTCTCATATTTACCTTGTTTCAAATTGTATAAATCCTTAATGGTCACATCCCTCTCTATATAGGCACTAAATTGGTGGACAAACATCTCTATTGTCTCTTCAAAGTTCCTTAAAGATTTTGTAGGTAGTTGATAATACCATTCTAGAGCCATGCCTCCAAGACTTTTAGGAAAATTTTTAGCAACAACAAGTCATCATGAGAAATATCATGACATGTTGTCCTAAACATGCGAAGATGCTCAATAGGATCTTTGGTTCCTTTATATATCGGGAGGATAGGCATAGGGAAATGTTTTGGGTATGGTTGGGCAACCACAATAGGATCCAAGGGTTGGCTACACATCTCTCTATAACTATATGAGGGATGGTAGGGATCTATTTGATCTAGTCTTGAAGCTAATTGTTTAACTATGTCTTCAAGGCCCTATGGTTGTCCACCAAATTGATTTTGTTGCACCATGTTGTTGTATCTTTGATAAGTTGGTGTTGTTGTGTAAGGATTTCCAATTGAAATACTATTGTGCAAAGTATTATGAAGTTGATTTTGTTGAACTTTCTGTTGATGATTGGTATTTTGCACTTGTTTAGATTTTTGTTGGTTTGACATTTGTTGATTAAGAGCTTGAGAGAAGATAGAAGTGAATGGTTGTTTTTGTTGTTTAGGATTTGTTTTAGTGTTACTAACAACAATTTTGGATGATTGTGCCATTGGTTTTTGAGCATTTTGATTTAAAGGTATCATGTTTTTATTAGATGGTCCTGCTTGATCATTATCTTGGTCTATTGAATTCATGTATGATAATGGATTTGTATGTATCCAAAAAGTAGCTTCTAAGGCTGATTCCATAGCACCTTCTTCTGAATTATCAATTTGTATTGCTTGATTAAACTCTTCTATGTGGTTTTTTATAAATTGGGTAAATTGGCTAAGAGACTCAAATTTAACATTTCCTTTTTCATCTAATGTAGGTTTATCAAGATCTTCTATTTCATCCTCTCCATTATCACCTTCATCTTATGAAGGTACATAATCTTCAATGAGTACCCTATCATCAATATTTTCTTGGTCTTGTTCATCAGTCTCTATTTTTTTACCATTTCTCAAAACTTTAGGCATTTTGGTTTTAGGATTTTTATCTTGCAAATATATATATATATATATATATATATAACATATATATGCTTAAATTTTTGGGGTATATATGTTATATATATACCTAAATAAATATGTAAATATATAAATATATATTATGTTTTTGGTTTTTTTATGTTTTTGAAACAAAGCAGAAAACAAAAATTATAATATTCTAAATATTATACCTTAGTCTTCCTAAAAGAGTCTATAGATATCATTAATGGGTTCAAGTTCCTCTGGTGACATATAGTGTTCTTCCTCAAACTGAAATTTGGATTTTAAAAATTTGATGAAATGGGCTATAGTGATGCAATCAACTTCATAATCTGGCATACAAAAGTATAACTCATGACAATATTCATGATAATGAACAGCCCTAGGAGCTTTATGAAATCTTCTCCTATTTTCTAGAATAATTTCTTGATCTTCTACGTGTGCTAGAAACTTATGCACTGTTACAACATTTTCAAGGTAATCATCAAAGGTGTAAATACCTGAGGAGATACTAGCTCTCTTATCCACTAGCCACCTATCACATGCCCTTTGAATGTCAAAGTAGTGAGAGGTGCTATCGAGATCCAGGATTTTAGATAAGTCAAATCTTATGATTTGTCTAAGCATAGGCTCTTGGTTTTTATGATTTCTAATCTTCTCCAGAGTTCAGTCCATTGTTCTTCGGATGGGAGACTTGAGTTTTCAACTATTTGAGAAATTTCTTGTGTGGATAACAATGCTCTAACATTTATGAGTACAACTCTTCTAATGTTGTGATCTAACATTTATGAAATTCACTAAAAAATGTGCAAATTTGACTAATGACCTTGTTTGATTTTTGGTTTTGTTTTGTTTTTTTTTATAATTTTTATGCTTTTTTATGTTTTATAAATCAGAAATATGCCTATGTTTTTCACGTCGGGTTCACCAAAGAATGTAGCTCTAAAATTCTCACACTCCTTTCCTTTAGGCTAATGGATCCATGCCTCGAAGGGGAATGGGAGAATGATAGGTCTACACCTCAAAGAGAGACACTTGAGTTCATGTCTTCTTTGGTGATTTTTCGATGAATTATTTAGGGTTCACCAAGAAACATTTTATGGCAGTTTCCACGCCTAGGTTTTGGAGTTTGTTTTGATGTGTTCCTTTTAAATTCTCACAATCACCTAGTTTTTGGCCAATATGCAACTATGCTAACCTATATGCAATTTTGATTCATATGCAAACAACAAACAACAGAAAACAGAGCTTTAATGAACAATGCAATGCTTATAAAGTGATTTGAAACTCTGACCTGTATCCGAAAGGCTGATGAAGATTTTAATTTTTGTTGCAGGTAAGATCATATGCAATAGAATCAAGATCGTACATAGTAGATTCAATATCATACGTACGATTTGTGATTGTGTTGTCCGATCAGTGATCAGAATATCTGATCATAGTAGAAACCTGCAATTTCATGAATAGAGTGCAAAAACAGAAAACTAGGATATGTTATAGACTTCTCTAGATAAAAATTAGATTATATATGATCTATTGAATACCTTAATGCAAATATCTAACATGTATATGCCTTAAGCTATGTGAAATATGCAAGTGAATGCAATTTGGTGAACTCCAAGGATGAAAATGATTAAATATAATGTTATATGCAATGGAAAATGATAAATCAGATGATAAATATGCAAATAAGGGATTAAGAAATGCAAACCAACACTTGGAATTGCCCCCAAGTTATCAGCAAGTGAGATCATAACTAGATAAAAAAATCATACAAAAATAGGGTAGATTGTATTCTTCGATCTTTGATCGTATCATCCGATCCCTAATCGTATTCATCGATCCTGTAGAAAATAGAAAAACAACTAGGGCTAATGCAGAAATTACAATGATTCGAATGTAGAAATTATGTTGCAGAGTCAAGAGAGATTCGAGGGGAAGGATGCCTGATTAAATAGGATGAACCAATAGGGAAAATAGGCTAAAAACATAATAGGTTGCAACTCCTTCCAAGTTGGGATTGATTGGCAGTTTCGATCCCGTAACTACCGCACAATTGCATAGGTAAAGATAAAAAGCGTTGTAACTAGTTTATCGTTTTGTCAATTTGAGTTTTTTATTTTGAGCAAGATCATAGTATGATCGTGGAGATCGTACGCATGATCCTATGTACAATCCCAGAGATCGTACATACAATCTCATCATTTTAACCCGATCTCACCAGGGAATCACAAAAATCGAGGTAATAGGTTAAAACGTTGCTTGAATTGATTTTTGAATATTTTTATCTTTAATGCAAATTATTATGGGTCAAATTTAGGATGTTATAGTATCAAGAATACTCTTAATGGTTTTTGCTTTCCACATAGAAGCATGAGTACAAATGATGGTATCATCAATTAATTGTTGGTGAGATAGGGCTCTTAAATTAGACGCAACCTTAATGCCTAAAATTATACCATTGGAGCAGGCTTTTTTTAGTTCTCTACTCAAGGATTCAACAAGAATAATAAAAAGGATGGGGGAGAGAGGATCTCCCTATCTGAGGCCCCTATTACTAGGGAAAAACCCTGTTGCATAACCATTTACCAAAACTGAAAACCAAGGGTTAGAGATGTAATTGTGAACAAGATCAACCCATTCCCTATGAAATCCAAATTTGAGAAGGACATCAATAAAAAAATCTCTTTCAACTATGTCAAATGCCTTATTCATATCAATTTTGAAAACATGGCAACTTTTTTGTTAAGGTTAGAAGAATGAAGGACTTCTTGTAACGTGATAACACCATCAATAATATTTCTTCCTTTGACAAAGATAACTTGATAAGGGTCTATGATCTGAGGAAGGATCTCCTTGAGTCTTGTAGCCATGGATTTAGTGAGAGTTTTGTAAATAACATTGGAGAGACTAATGGGTCTGAAATCTGACATAGATTTGCAAAAAGGCCCTTTGGGAACCAAGGCAATGAAAGTGGAGTTGATACCTTTGGGTATAGATTTAGTTTGCTAAATCTAAATGATGGAATTGCATATGTCAAGCCAAATAATGTCCCAAAAATTTTGGTAGAACCGAGGGGAAAACCCATAAGGGCCTAGGGTTTTATCAGGGTGCATAGAAAAAATTGCCTCTTTAATTTCATCAGGGGTGAGGGGTTTAATAAGAGCCAAATTCATATATGAAGTGACTTGTTAGGGAATATGGTGGAGCAATTGTCTACTAGCCTGGGCAGTATTTTTGGGATTTGCTCCTAAAAGACCCTCAAATAAAGATGAAGCTTCATTTCAGATCTCAAAAATATCCTTGGTGACGGTGCTATCACTTCTGGTTAATATTTTAATTTTTTTAGAACTTTGGTGCCTTAGAGTAGTGGCATGATTTTTTTTTTGTTAGAGTCCCCTTTCTTGAGCCAAAGGGCCCTTGATTTTTGCCTCCAAAAATTCTCCTCTTTAGCCAGTACATTGTGATAGTTTGCAAGAACCTGTCTCTCTTCATTTATGAGTTGTTCATTGAACTACCCATTCCGAATTTGGAGTTCAATACTTTTAAGATTTTACAAAATATTTTACTTATTTTCAAAGATGTTACCAAAAACTTCTTTGTTCCAGACTCAAATATTTTCTTTGACACACTTAAGTTTTTGAGAAACCTTGAAAGTAAAGGACCCATGATAGTCAAATTACCATCAATCAACAAATTGCATCCACAAATATGGGTGTTGAGTCCACATAGCTTCAAATCTAAAGGGGAGTTTTAAACAAGGACCTTTATCGTCTTCAAAAAATAAAGGACAATGATCAGATCCAACTCTAGGAAGACAGATAAGAGTGCCACCGCCCACCACTAGTATAGCTTATTTAGACAAAAAACCTTAACAAGTTTTACTTGAATGTGCTAATCCCCAATTATCTTGTTACTCCATGTGTATTTTACCCCTTTAGTCTGAACATCCATCAACTCACAATCAGTGATAAAGTTATGAAAATACTCAATGCTCTTGGAGGGCATCAGATTTCCTCCCTACTTGTCAAAAGAAAGAAGGGGAGAGTTGAAATCTCTAGTGATAATCCATGAAAGGTTTAAGAAATCACTTCTCATTTGATTCAAAGTATCCCATAGGCCCCTACGACTGAGAGGATTGTTAGGGGCATAGAAATTGGACAAAACCCAAGAGAAATTATTGCTTTTACAAAAAAACATCATATTAAGGACCCTATCGGAAGAGGAAATTATTCTGCCTTCTAAATTGTTTGAGTCCCAATTACAAAGCAGTCCCCCAGACATACCTTGAGTGAGACAAAAAGCAAACTCACCATTTTTCCAGATAGAATTTGTGATAATCTGGATTTTATTTTGGCCAATCTTCATTTCTTACAGACTTATGATAGTGCGTCTATGTTATTTCCTTAGAGTGGAAACAAGCCTTTGTTTGACAACACTGTTGGGGCCTCTCACATTCCATGAGAGGATCCTCATTTAGAATTTTTGGAAAAAATTTTGCCTTCCTTACATTGTTGCAAGGGAGGTTTGGGTCTTTTTGATTCATCCTTCTCCTATCTGAGAAGATCTTGGTATAAGATTTTCTGGGTACCATTTGCAATATCATTTTTTGTTTCCTTTTTCTTTTGATCATTTATAGAGGGTCTTCCCTTCTTTTTATTTTCACTACCGATATCAAAAGAAGCTTTCTTGAGACTTCTAGTGTTAATGGGGTTGAAATCATATTTATCTTCTTTCTCCACTTTGTTTGAGATGAGACTACCAATTTCTATATGGCCCTAAGGGGTGGATAGAGGTTTTGAGATAGTATTGGAGGGCCCAAATATGTATGGGGATTGAGGTTCCTCTTTATCAGAAACTAGGATTATAGTTGGATTTAAGGTAGTTTCACCCTCACCAGGTTCAGGCCCATGAAAAGTAGTTCCTTTTAAAACATCAAAATTATTTTGAAAGGTAAAAATGGAACTCACCTTTGGATGATTGTTCTCTAAATATTGGATTTCAATCTACTTTCCTTTGAAATTTTCTAGAATTTGTTCCTTCTTTTGGTAGCTTCTTTGTTTCTTGCCCTGCAGGGGTTTGCCTTGTTGCCGCTCGAACTGCAACCCACTTAGAGAAGTATTGGGAAAATTCATCTCCTTTTAGTTTCTTAGCAATGGGCATTAGGTTTTGAGATGGCTTTGATCCTTGCATTCAATGCAGAATACAGACTTATTTTCATATTCTATGGCCTGACATTTGTGATACGAGTCGTAAACCAAATTTATTCGAGTTGGCCTAGTCCCGTCTTGATTTCTAACTCATCTTGATACTTTCTCCCCTTTTCGTATTGGTCCATTGAATTTTGGTAATGACCAATTTTTGAATATTTTCTATGATAATCTAGTTGCTTTGGTAGCTCCCTTTCTTACACTTCTAGTTAGCCTCAATCCTGGTTGATGCCACTTCTAATGTTGTCCTATCCCTTTTGATTGCTAATTTTTTTAAGACTCCTCTACTTAATATGTGGATATTTTTTAAGGGCCTCTCATTTACATAGTTTTAATGATAATTTTGTATATCTTCTCTTTTAAGGCATAGGTTTTACCCCTTGTAGTGAAAATTTCACTATAGTTTGGCAACTCAAGCGACTTCTACTTGCAAGAGTTAAAGAACCCAAAAAATAGTAGCCCTATTCTTTGGTGTAAAGTCTTAAGGGTAGATTTTGGATGCTTGAGGGTTTGAAAGAAAAAAATTGGACTCATTGAAATGTATCAAGGGGATCCCACTTATAATATTATGATTGATAAAGCATTGAAACCCTTTGTCTTATAAATAGTCTTCCTCAATATTTCCCATGTGACTGAATCAGTGATGGTATGATTATCTGTTATGCTACTACCTGTTGGTCATGATAGATATCTCTTTTTTGCCTTAATGGCCATTGGGCACAACATAGGAAATAATGATCTCAAGCTATTCTCATTGATAATTGGTCCTTCTGCTTCATGCAACCTTCTTTTTGCACATTTATCAATGTGGCATGTTTCACAAAATATTTTGCATGATCGTTTTGACATTTTTTCCTTTATTTACATGTTGCCTATTTATATTAGATAATAATTATAGTACTTGTATCTTACTATCTTTATTTAGAAGTTTCCAATGTACAATATAGTACATGGTCTAACATGTCTTCATGCATCAACCATTATCTGGACCATCACCTCATCGAAACCTACAATGCTTGAACCATAGTGATCCAAACATTTGCTTGTCTTGGTAGTTAAATTGTGGGAGTGCATGATCTATGGATACTAATGCATGGTGGGTTCATAAAAATTTGATGGATTTCAAAGTAGTGATCTTATCTTATTGGACTAGGTTCACTTCACCTTGTGTTGACACAAGCTCATGTAATTTTGCTTCCCATATGTTGTCAACCTACTCATCCATATAGTCATATAGCACCTAAGTGTGTACTTGATCTCTTAGCATCTCAGGATCTATCTCTTTGTTAGTGACTAGGAAGACCCATTATCCTTTGGCCTTGATAGTTGGAATATTCTCCAAATGATGCATGTGAAAAGATCTAGAGGGAATCTTCATTTTGATGCAATAACAAAGTTTGAGGAACATGTGGGTTCAATCCAAGGAAAGATACCTCCAGATCTTTGTAGTGAATTTGTAGGAGAGGTACATGCCAAATGATATAGGAAGATTAATTATCAACACCTCTTGAATAGCAGTCACATTAGGGCAAGCATATAGCAAGAGTTATAAGTTTTTAATGAGGTCAAGGATAGGAATGAGAGTCATGTCTAGCTACACTACCCCTTGTTTGACTAGTTCATGAGTTAGATCTAAGGCATAAACCATCCTTTAAGGCATGACTAAGGTGCTTTTCCTAGAGTTTACTAGGCAATTATGAATGAGCTTATCCTTGTACATGAGTGTTAGGTAGAAAGGTTATGACTTGGGCCTATTGGAATTGAGACCAAATATCTGTAGCACAACCTACTTTTTTTGCTTAATGATGATCTTTTACTTTTCTAGGGCTTTATCCAATTGCTTCATCTATTCTAATAGAGTGAGGACATTCCATAATGACATAGGTATAATGGACCTCCTTAGGGTATTGATCATGTTGAAAGAATCTAGTGGTTGGACCTTCATCAAGTTGTTTGAGATCCATCAGGGCCTAGGTCGAGTGCCAAGACTAGTTTTAGTAGGAGATGCTTTGACATTGATTACTCAAGTACTAATGATCTTGGTCCTTCCTAGTTTTCTCCTCAAGTTTTATTTATTTTGATTTTATGACCTTTGATTTTGGTTCTTGCCAGCTTTTATCCTCCTCAATTGCTCTTCATTTTACCCTGGTGAGAACACAAAATTGAATTTGGATTTGATTATCCAATGGAGTGCTGATTCATCTTGAGATAGCATAGACCTCACCCTCATCCCATGTTACCAAGGTCTGCTCCAATGCTTCAATTCCCAAAATTAAGTAAACTTTTCATGGTTAGTTCTATATAGTTGGGCTCGATGCCTAGATAATGTTGCTTTGATAGGTGGGCTAAGGCATTGTTGGAGCTCTTCATGGCCTATATAGTAGGGATTGAGATAATAATAAAACCATCTATACGGGTATCTTATATAATTTTTTTAAGCTGAGAATATATCTCTCATCTAATTTGGTTGCATAGAGATGAAAATGGGTACTATCTACCTCCCAGAGTCTTGGAGTAAATTAGACTCTCTATTTTGCTGAGGCAAGTACCTTTGATATCCATTCAATGGAGGATAGTATCCTTAGTTTCCTTTCTAGTATGGGAGCCTTGGATAATTTTGATAACCAAACCTCTAGAAATTTTATTGATGCTTGAGGGATATAATTTCATTGTTCATGTCCCTTATATCATTTCACATGGATGTGCTAGCAGCAGATGGAGACATTTGCATAGGGGTTTGATTGAAAATAGTGGCTAAATGGAAAGTGATGAGTTGAATGGTCAAAGGAGGATGATATGGTGGCTGAAAATTTAGGAAGAGAGGATTAGGGGGTCTAGGGACCAAGCTTACAATTTGGATGAGATCTATCTTGGACCGAATGGTTATCCCATAGGTTATTGGCAATGAATTGTCTTCCTTATTTCTTACCATCATGGCTATCTTAGAATTAATTTCCTTTAAATAGTATATGAGAGCCATACCTAGTATGGGCTAGATTTCTTCAAGGATTTAATACCAAAATTTTTGGAATCTACATTGAAGTCATCCATGGCTTCCATAGGGGCCCTTTTGATGTTCACCAATTGCTCTAGTAGTGATACTCCATCCAGCCTTTTCCTAAACCTATCCACGAGCATATTTGAAAGCTAGTACTAGTTTATGATAGAGTGGGGGTGAGGGAGATATAACATTCCCTTAATTTTCCTTTGAAAGAGGCTATCAAAATATTAAGCATAATATTTTGTTCTTCAATGCTATAGAGAGTGTACATATTGACCATGTATTTTAGGTGTTCGATCGAAGCCGTTGCATCCTCTTTAGTGAAATATGGAAGGGATTTCAAAGTAGAGGTTGGGACCTCATTCCATGTGGTTGGTATTGCTTGTGGCTACAAGGGGTATCCATCATACCATGTTTATAGCCTTCTTTGGTTTGAATTGGTAGGAGTTTCCATAATTTGTTGTTGATTTCTTTATCTATTTTCAAAGCTGAGAGGAGGAAAAAGCAATTGAGGATTTACTCTTGCACTAGATCTAGTAATAGACCTTGAGCTTTTGAAACAAAAGGTCTACTTTCTCTTGCCTTGTCTAGGGTCCTTTTTCCATCCAATAGAGTCACCAAGTGGTAGATATTTGGTATTAATTAGATAGATGTTCCCATAATAACTTCAATCTATTCTTTTATGGGTTGTTTTTTTATTCTTTCCTTTAAAATGAAGTCACTAGGTGAATCTTTTGATACTTCAACAAGATAAGGATTGAAACCTTCATCAAAAACTCAATCTAACCTTTGATTAGGGGATGGATATAGCAATTAGGGTCCCATCAGGCATGCTATAAGTATTGTTGGGGACCAAAAAAGGTCCTTATGCTTTTGGCATTGCTACCAAAGTGAGAAATGAAAGAAGAAAAATACAGTAAATTACTTAAAGAAGATAAGAGAAACCAGTAAAGAACTAATCTAGCCTAACTATCCTAAGCTACAGGTGGTGATGCGCCAAAAGACTACAATTCCCATTCTACATTTTAATGGGATTAGTGAAAACATGAACAAGCATGGCAATGAAAATGAATACGATCCCAACTATTTAAGCCTATAAATCTAATAATCTCCTATGGAAGTCAAGATAGAAATATTAGAGTAGTAATAGACCCCCATAAAAATATACACAAACACTTGGACTAGAACATAAATGTTATTGTAGTCATAGCTCCTTGTATTTATGTTAAAGTATATTACAATATTAAACAATTGGAAGAGGCTCGATGACTTGTACATAAAATAGCCCAAGGATTTAGTCTAGACTAGAATACAAAATGGAAAGAAGAGGAAGAAATACTCAAGGTTTGATACTAGACACAACAACAATTCAACCTCCTTTTTTTGACCTTGAGATAGCTATTTATAATAAATATGACAAAATTTGAAATTCAAAATTCCCTCCAAAATAGGTATGGGTAGGAGTGCCTCCATTATTCCTAGCTATTGAATCAAAGGGATTGTATTGCATTTACTTTTGGGAGGTCTGGCTCTGATTGGGGAGTCAAGTCACCATAAATACCTCCATGGGTGGCATAACTTCTATATGGATATGCCATTAATAAGTTCACCTTACCCTATGGGAACTCGAGCCCAAGTGATAGATTTTACCATTAGGAGTTTGATTTGGTGGTTGTAGCCTAGTTTCTTCTTGATTTCTAATATGTTTTGATGCTTTCCATTCTTTTAGTGTTGGTACACTAGATTCTAGTAATGGATTAGTCTTGAATTTTTTCTTTGATAATCTAGTTTCTTTGGTATCTCCATTTATTGTGCTTCTAGTTAGCATCAATATTGATTGATGTTTCTTTTGATGCTTCCTTATTCCTTTTGATTGTTGACTATCTAAATACTGCTCTATATGATTCCATTAGACCTCATTTGATGGGTATGCTTTTAATCCTACATGAATTTTTCACGATCTTCTCCCTCCTCTTGCCACTAAGCCTCTAGGGGACTTGTATGTGGGCCAACAAGAATGGGTTATCTCATTGAGTCCTTACTTGACTCAGCCCATCCTCCTTTTTATTTCCCCCCAAGGTCCTTGGGATTTCCCTCATGCCATTAAGTAACTACCCCTAGGTATATGGAGTGTTTAAACCCAATTATCGAAGGAGGGGAGCTCAATATTGGGGTCCATATGTCAAATTGGTAGATGGGTCCCAATAAACCAAGCTATTAGAGGCCCTACCATCAACAAAACTCTTTTGGTCTCCACCAAAAGGGTTTTGAGGTTCTTGTTGATGGTGGGATGCAGCTTAGTCACAACCATAAAGGTTGTGATCCTTTACTGATTTGATTAGGGTGAATGAATTTACCTCATGGCATGGGAAGCTTCAAGCATATTAACAGTATTTGGCATAGATTGTCCTCTACTGGTGTCTTCTTCAAATCAACTACTTGATATATGGATGGAGCTTTAGGGACTCTCGTTTGCTTAGTTTTGGTGGCAATCCTAATTATATCTCTTTTGGGGAAGAGGTCTACTCCCTTGTAATGAAACTTCCACTACAATGGGTTTAACCATAGCAATGTCAACCATGGCCTAGGGTTATGCATAAGGGGTCATACACAAAATGTACTTGTAAAAAATTGGTGAAATTGTTTTGAAACCTTGGCGAATTTTGACCAACCTCATGTCGGAGGACATGGTGAATTACCTTATTTTCTCACTAAAAATTATAAAACATTGGAAAATTTGGTAGTTTTGGCTAGACTCGGTGCAAAACAAAGATTGGCCATAAATCGTCTACAAACATGGACCAGGCAAAAAAATATCAGAAAACAAATCAGGTACAAAATAAGAATAAAAAATAGTACCATTACAAAATAGATTTCAGCAGTACTGGCTGCAAAATAGGGTCCATCAATATCAGGTGTAAAACAGGCTCTAACTTGAGCAGTTTCAAACAGATTCTAGAAATCTCGGACGTAAAACAGGCTCTAAAGGTACCAGGTGCAACACAAGGACCAGAGGGACCAGATGCAAAATAGGATCTGGCTAAACCAGATGTAAGTTAGATTTTGGTCGAGCTGGGTGTAAAATAGAGTTGATCGAGCTAGATACAAAATGGATTTTGGCTTAAATGAGTGTAAAATAAACTCTGGCTTGAATGGTTTCAAATAGAGTCTGACAATACCGGATGTAAAATACGGTTCAGATGCACCAAGTACAACATAAGGACCGAAGGAACCGAATGTAAAATAGGATCTGGCTAAATCAGATGCAAGGGAGAGTCTGATCAGGTCGGGTGTAAAATAGAGTCAATTTGGTTGGGTACAAAACATGTTTTGGCTTGAACGGTCGCAAAACAAGATTTGGTCGAAACGGGTGCAAAACAAAGATCGACATGTTCAGGTACAAAATATATTTTGACTTGACCGATTGTAAATCTAGATCCGTTCAATCTCACTGTACCTACCACATGTCAAGTGATCCATTAGCCTCATTTCATACAAAATGCCCTACTACCATGTGTCCTCCTGCAATCAATTTTATCTATAAAAGGACATCAACACTCCTTTTTTTAAATTTTTTTCTATGACCTGAGCAAACTTCGAATACTCCCTGATTTACCGTTACCTCGCACCCTTTTGAATCTTGAATTCTCATTTAAGAACACAATGGCCATTGATCTCGTTGCTACTTGGGACTCCAAAAATAAACTTTAAGAACATTTCTTGCACCTCCATGCAAGATTTTTCAACCACCCCTAGTTATGACCATGTTAAGCAAGGTGCAACGACAATATTGTCATTGTTGTCAACACACTCAGATGGACATGTTGATGCAGTGGATAGTTGTTCGGAGGTTGTTCAGAGTATGTACAATGATGTTCAATTCTTATGAGGATGTTTTTGATGTTCGGGTGAAGTTGTTACAGGTTGTTCGTGCAAATTTGCAAAAGTTGAAAAAATCGTTAGGAAGTTGTCAAAAAATTATAAGTTTATATGGTTTTGTCTTGTTTGGGTTTGTAGTTATCGTTCATTGCTTGTCAACGATATTTTCTTGTCGATGACTTTTGTTATCAATTTCTTATCGATGACTTTTTGTCATCAATTTCTTGTTGATGATTTTTATCGTCCATTTCTTGTCAACGATATTTATCGTCAATTTCTGATCAACGATTTTTATCATCAATTTTTTGTTGATGATATTTATCATCAATTTTTTGTTAGTAATTTCATTATTAAGGTTTGTGTTTTTTATGTTGTGTATGTTTCAAATGATAATAAAAACAAATATATATATATATATATATATATATATATATATATATATATATATATATATATATATATATATAAAGTAAAAATATTTATATATCCATATTCACATGGTATGTCAATAAAATAAATATTAAAAAAATAAAAAAAATAAAAAATGAAATCTTTCTTTTAAAACATAAAAAATAATGAAAAAGTATATATATATATATATATATATATATATATATATATATATATATATATATATAATGAACTCTATGATTTTTTATTGAATATAATTGTTGGTTCTAAACAAAATAAATAATAAAATTATATATATATATATATATATATATATATATATATAAAATAAATAAATAAATAATCAATAAGAAAATTAAAAAGAACGATAATATGTTAACATAAAAGACTCAAAGCCTTACCTTTATCTTTAATATTATCACGGTGTTCATTTTGTTCTCTAATTTTTGGTTTCTTTTCGTGTGCAGGAAAAGGAATTCTGAGATGTGGATGGGGGAGATCCGAAAACAAAGGATGTGGAGCGCCCGGAGTCATGGCTTAGCAGCATCGACATCGGATGGCAGAAGAAGAAAGATGAAGCACAGGCGATGGGGACACGAGTTTTATCAGGCAGTGACCAGAATGGTAGCCGTGGCAGTGGTCTCCAGGAAGAAGACATTCACACCCATGTATTATTAGCCAAAAGTGGGTCCTTTGTTCTATTTGAGAAACTAGACAAACGAATCACCAGTGAAGATATCACGAAATCGCGGCGGATGTTACAGCAGCGAGCGAAGGCCAAAGGGATGCGCACAACAGTTAGGGCTAATGATAGTATCTGCGCGCAACAGTCAGGGTTAATGGTAGTATCGATGGCCAGATAGAGAATACAACGAAGGCTTGGTGGTGATTTCCCCACCCAGAGGTATTAAAGTGGAACGGAATTCCTTGGAAATAAATAGTTTCGTATACTAGATTGTTTAAATAAACCTTGGATGCATTGATGTAAAGGGATGGAATGGTAACATGGAGTGGAGTGTTTTAGTAGGTGTTTATTTTATTCCTTTCACGATGATTAAAGGAATTATATATATCCGTTACCATGAAAAGGATAAATGTTTGTAAATGCACTACACCGAATACAAAGAGATGCCACAGGAGATCGTTAGGTGTATGTTGTTTACCTAGGGGTTATAATAAGCAAGGTAAAAGTGAGTTAATATTATTTTTTTATTTTTTGTGAAGGTAAACAACATAGGAGAAGAAAAGGAATATGGACACATGTAAAATTTATTCAAAAAGCTCATTCGCGTTGAAGGGGGAGTATTGTTGGAAATGAAAAGCTTTGGGAAAGAAACGAAGCATCTTAGAAGCCAAAGTAAAAAAAAATGAAATGTTTTTCATTGAAATTCCAGCACGAAGAACAGGAAACGAGAGGAAGGAAAAGAGGAAAATGGAAGGTCAAATGAAGATGTACAGTTTTTAAATACCTCTTTCAAACAGGAAGCGAGGGTTGTTTTTTTTTTTTTTAAAAGAACTAGAATGTTGCCGGAACTACAATGTAAAAACTGGAAATGTTATTTTAATGCAAATGTGGTTTCAGAAATTTAGGCCTTGTTAGCAAGAAAGAAGGAGAAATTTCATGCTATGATTTACTTGTTTATTTTTCCTTTTTTCAGATTTCGGATTTATAAATGAAGTTTAATGCATTTTTATGGTTACTTCATGAGAATGTTCGAAGTCTGAAATTTATTTTTGTACCCTAGGAGCTAGCACTTAGTTTATTTCGATTGTGCAAATGCAGGTTGAATAGACTAGGTTGCATGTAAGAGTTTCTCACATCTTCGGTTTTGCAGGACGGGGTGCTATCAAACTGATAAAGCTTTGCATGTCTGCGTTTTCAGCATTTAATTTATTTCAGATTTTTATTTTTCAGTTTTCCAACTTTTATTTTACAGATTTTTTTTTTAAATTTTCAGGCATTAAAATAAAAATCGAAAAAAAAATAAAATGATAAAAATAATTACATGGAGCCCTAGAATGAACATCAATCTTCCATACGCAATAGATTCGGACTCATTCCGATGTCATTTCGATTTTATAATTATTTTTGAAAACTGTTGTTTTTAAGGGTTTTTATAATTTCAAAATTTTTATTTTTCACATTTTGGAGGCAAAAAACAGATTTTTAAAATTTGCATTTTCATTCATAAGCATAAGATGACCTTTCCTTTATGAAAATTCAATTTCATTAAAGGGGAGAATTTTTATGGCATTTCATGAGCCATCATTTTCGGAGCAATAAATGCACTTGTGTTCATGAAAATTCGGATTTCATTGAAGAACAGTAATTTATCATTACATCAAAGGTCTTGGTTTTAAAACATGAAATTACTTCTTCTTTATGAAAATTAATTTCATTTAAGAGAGATAATTCATCATGACATTATGAGGCTAATATTTTTAAGCAATAAATTGGTATCTCTTTATGAAAATTAATTTCATCAAAGAGGAACAATTTATCAATTATATTAAAGGCTTTCTTCATCTTCATGATAGAAACTACATTTCATGGATCTTTTCATTGTTTTAAATTCACTTTCATAGATAGATTTTGATCTTCTATTTCATGTTTTAAAGTAGGATTTAATGCAAGATAAAACTGTTTAAAATCCACTTAATCAAGGAAGATAAAATCTACCTAAAAACATTCAAGATAAAAGGAATTAAGACTACATCGTGGTCATATGAGGGCCAATTCACATTTACTTTCATTTAAGGTTTATGAACAATCATTAATATAGCATGGTGAAATGAACCAACACATGCCCCTTGTTAACAATTACTTGCAATCACTAAGGTGTTCCAAGCGTTTCATTGATATATCTTTATTGAGATTACTAATACACATATGCAAATGATAATATACCGGAGACCTTGGAGAAGTTGCTTATTTTAAATTCTTTGCAAGAGAGGGTTTTGTGATCAAAATCCTAAGGGAGAGTGCAATTTCACAATTGGGTAAAATTACCACTCAATAAGCTCCTAGAAAGAAATCCTAGAGACTAGCACAATAAAATTAAATATGTTTTAAAAGCAGACAGGACCAAACTAAAAACTTCTATAGGTACATCACCCTATCATATGGTATATGGTACATCACCCTGTTGACACTTCAGTTCATGAAATATTACTTGGAAGTGGATGATAAAGTAGGAGCTAGGCTAACCAACTTGATGAACTTAGATGAAAAGAGAGAAGATGCTCTGCAACACTTCAGTAAACATCAAGGGATAATTAAGAGATGGTTTGATATAGGAGCTAAAGTTAAAGCCTTCAATATTGCTAATTTAGTTTTATTATAGGATAAAGCACATGAGAAAAAGGGAGATCATGATAAATTTGACAGCCTGTGGTTAGGTCCTGTAGCACCCTAAAATTAGTGCAGTAAAACTTAGCAATAATTAAAATTACCTTAGTAATAATTCAAATTCAAATTCAACCCCAAAATCGCTCCAAAACCATCGTTTAACCCGTTTCCTCATTTCTCGCGCCATTTTTAGAGTTTGTTGTGACCGTTTGACGATATCGTCGCCGATCAGACGATATCGCCTCAGATCGGACGATTTCGTCTAGGCTAGGACGTCCAGACGATCTTGTCCCAAAATTGATTTTTCATAATTAGCTTCTGTTTCAATGACGTCTCTAAGTTGGGCAGAAGCGTGTCTGCGTCGTTAGAGACCTCCCCCATTGGAGATCTTCCAAATTAGGATGATCTCCAACCTCCCAACCTCCCTCCTAAGCCTATTTAAACCTTAGGACCCCCCTTGACATTCCCTGGCTGGCTGAATTTTCCTGTAACTTGACCTTTACATGCATTAGAATACCTTGGATTACCATTTGCATTTGTGCTTTCCAAATTTTGTTGCAGGAACCTTGTCATTCTTCAGCCGGAGCAAGATCAGATCGTCGCAGACGATCCTGTCCAATCAGAGACAATCATGTCAAATTAGAGATGATTTTGACTGCAATCTGCATTGGGGAAATCAGTGCCTAGAGTTTGCACTTTTCCTATACCTTGTTGTCATTTTATTCTCGCATTTAGTCAGTTTTATTATTATTTCCTGTTATCTTGCATCTTGGAGTTCACCCATGTAGTTTAATTGCATAATGAAATCATGATTAGCCATTAAAGTGTCGTAATTTACTTGCATTTCCATTCGGGATTATCTTATTAACATCCTTATTCTTGTTTCATATCATTTTCCTTTATCAGAATAGTTGCAATTTTGGTATTTTGTATCTATTTCTCTGTTTGTAGGTCTCTGACGAATTCGTCAGATCTCAGATGATCCTGTCAGATAGGAGACGATCCTATCAAATTCTAGACGATTCTGGATTGCTTCAAAAATCAGAACCTCCATTAGACATCCGGATCAGGTATGGATTTCTTCATTTAATTTATTCTCTATGTTTTCTGTTAATTCTATTTTTTGTATTTAAAATTGCATTTCATATAGAACAACTTAGATTCATTTGGCCAAACCTAGGATTTGAATGTTTAAAGATAAAATTGAACACATAAAACACATTCCCAACCTAGGCGTGGAAACTGCCACTAAACGTTTCCTGGTGAACCCCACCATCCGTCGAAAAATCACCATAATACACCTCCCCGAGAGGCGGGACCTTCGCAAGGCCTCTCAATCCGAGGTATTGTCCCATCCTTTTCACATCCCCCTTTCGGCGCGGATCCTATAGCTTGAAGGTAAGGGTGCGGAAAATTTGGAACGATACATTTTGGTGAACCCGACGTGAATGCATTTAAAACCTTTTGAAAACGAAAACAAAAACAAAACAAAAAATATAGATGCATTTAAAATCATTAGAAAACTACTAAGTTGCATATCATGTTTAGATGGTAGCTCCTAAGAAAAGACTAGCGGTTATTATAAATGTTGAAAACCAATTAGCAGCCATAGAAATCAATTATGTGCTTAGTGTGCCTGAAACAGATAGAAACCAACTTTTGTGGGACGAACTTGATAGAAGACTAGGTGTCATTTCATCTAGGTCAACAGAACTTAAACAAATCAAGAGGCTTGTCCTAGATAGAATCCTGGATCCTCATCAACTCATTTTTTATCATGAACTTCAGAGAGCTTGCCATAGGTGGTTAGCTTATAGGAGAGCTCTTGTGTCTTCAAAATTGTTCACCTTCGAGGAATACCTCGAGAACGCAGCCATTATACACCAATTCCTAGGTCGTGTAGAAGACCAAGAGGTCGTTCTTATGGATAGGGAAATATGGAATAGAGTTCCTAGAGCTGTGTTATATCGAGAGTATTGCCACGAGCTTTATTTCTACCAACCAGAGTCTGAGACCGATAATATCACTATAGCACTTTTTGTCAAATTTTTGAAAGAAAATTTTCAATTTGAAGAAGAACATTTCATGACTCTTGAAGAACTTGAGCCCATTAATGATATTTATAAATTGTTTATAGAAAACTAGATCATTGCTTTCATTATTATTATTTCTTGCGTTTTGTGTGTTGTTTGTTATCTTTATAATATTGTTATAAAAAACAAAAAACAAGAAAAACTAAAAAACATAACAAAAACCAAAACATTTTATTTTAAATATTATAGTAGGTATATAATTAAAATATATACCTCTTAAGCTTGTTGCATATATATATATAAATATATATATTTGCTGAAATCTAAGTTTAAGCACAATGACTAAACTTAGGAATGGTAAACAAACTGAAGAAGAAGAAGAAGAAGATTGGTTAGGCAAGAAAAACAAAAAATTAAATACCCTTCCTGAGGATCCAATCCCAGAAGAAGAAACTCTAGAACAACCAGAAGATGACCTGGTTGAAGAAAATGAACAACAAGAAAATGTTAGAGAGGAAGGATCCTCATCCCCTAGAATGGCTTCAGATGGAACTATTGCTTTTGATAACTTAGACCATTTCTGGAAATTCTTCAATAATAATATTGGTGCTCTTAATATGGCAGTTCGTATTGATAGGGGACAAATTAGTGACACTCAAGCAGCCATGGAACATATGTTTGACATACACACTAATCCCTTGTCTTTCATTGATCAAGAAAGTGATAAAGTTGGGCCATCCAATATGGATATGGCCGCTATAATTCAGAATATGCAAAAACAACAGGTTACCCAACCTCCTAAGGAACCTGTTATTGAGCCTAAAATCATGCCCACACAAAAGAGACCTTCATTCACTGCTTTATTTCACCAAACTATTAATCAATATGCTTCAAATCGACAAAAACCTAAAATGAAGCCAAACACCAATTTTCAACAATCTGGGATACAACATAATACAACTTCAAAACTTCTTCATAACACCCTTCCTACCAACAATTTACACAATAGTAATATAGCATCTAATATGCATGTCCCTCCATCATATGCTCACAAATCTCATATTAATGCCCTACCGAACCAATATGGTGGGCAAACCAGTAATCTGGAAGCCATGGTGAAACAGTTAGCTTCCCGCATGGACCAGATAGATCCCTACCGTCCCTCGTACAATTATCGAGAGATGTGTAGTCAACCTCTAGATCCTATGGTTGTAGCACAACCATACCCTAAACATTTTCCCATGCCCGTCCTGCCTATATATAAAGGAACCGAAGATCCCATAGAGCATCTTCGCATGTTTAGGATAGCATGTCATGATATATCACATGATGACTTGTTATTACTAAAAATGTTCCCAAAAAGTTTAGGAGGAATGGCATTAGAGTGGTACTATCAATTGCCCACTCATTCTTTGAGAAATTTTGAAGAAACCGCTGAATATTTTGTGCATCAATTTAGTGCCTATATCGAGAGGCATGTAACCATTAAAGATTTGTACAACTTAAAACAAGACAAAGATGAATGTTTTGCGGATTTCTTAGCTAGATGGAGGTAGTTGACAGGAAAACTGCACTTTGTGCTACCTTATAGGGAAATGTTGGACATTTTTATTAATAATTTGCAAGAACAAATATCTTATGAACTATCAACTGCTACCTTAACTACCTTCGATCAGGCTATAGATTTAGCTCGAAGAGTAGAAGATGCCCTCATTAGGAGAGGCCAACTTAGGAAGAAAGATGATGAGAAAACATCCAGAAATCAATATAAAAACAAACAAGTCGTAGGTGACGGAGTCACTGACAGCAAAAATGTTGCTAATATCAATGCAACGAAGACAACAGAAAAATTTATATTGAAACCTCCTGATAAACCTCCTCGAGAGTTTACTAGATTGAATCAACCATTATCAACTATTTTACCTCAATTACTCGAAAGAGGTTTGATTCAATTACCGACTATCCGGGAACCTGATCCAACCATACCCGGATACGGAGTGCATTTACACTCGTGATTTCCATAGAGGGCCTGGACACTCTACCAACTCTTGTAAAAGGTTAAAACATAAAATACAAGATCTGATTGATAATAATGAGATGGAGGTGCAAGCCTTCCAACCTAAACAAAATGCTCCTAATAATGCTCAAAAGAACATTCCCCAAAATCAAAATCAAAATGCTAATCAATCATTAGATATATTTCAACATCCTTTACCAAGACATGGTAAAGAGGTGGCCAATCAAATTGAGCATCATAATGTTCCTCCTCCTACCCGATATGTAGGAACTATTAGCGGACATTTACCTAATCATGATTTACAAAAATTTGACACAACTTTATCCATGGTCACGACCAAGCCCCTACATAATATTCAAACACCGGATCCTAGTGATGTAGAATCAGATACTGAAAGTGAAATAGACATCACCTCAAACCAATCGAATAGTTCTGAAAATGAATCAGATCCTATTCAACCTATCACAGATGCTATGGTTCCGGAAGAACCATTTCCTAGAAGAGTTACTACTCGACCCTCTTCTAATCAGTTCCTTTCTAATGAACAAGCTATAAATGCTAGACCAAGACCTATTCAACGTCCTCAATATAACATTGTAGGTACCATTGGAGCCATTACCAGACAATAGGCTCAAAATTCTCAACAAGAACCAAATCAGAATGATGGATCAACTCCATTTATTTTGAAAAATCCCAATAAAGGGAATCATGCTCCTAATGTTCAACCTAAACCCCCTTACAATATTAATGAGCAATTATCCAATACTACAGCCAGAATTTCCCTTTTGGATTTATTAAGATCTTCTCCTACACATAGAGATGAATTAATGCTTACATTAAGCCAAATGATGGTACCACAAAACATTCAACCTGAAGCCATGGCCAATACTATCATCACTAGAGAAGTTGATTGTATTGACTTTCGAGATAAAGATATACCGCAACATAGTTTACATAAGGATAACCCCTTATATATTACTGCCCTAATTGGAGATGTAGCTGTTAAAAGGGTCTTGATTGATAATGGTTCATCTCTAAATATTTGCACTTTTGACTTCTACCAGAGATTTGGGTTTAGAAGTGATGAAATGAAGAAAACTGACATGATCATAAAAGCTTTCAATGACGAAACACAAGAAACGTGTGGAGTTATTACCATCCCATTGCAAGTTGGTCCGAGAACCTTAGATACGACCGTGTTTATTGTACATTGCCCCGCATCGTACAATATACTCTTGGGTCATCCTTGGATCAATGCAATGCGGGCTATCCCATCAACTTTACACCAATGTGTTAAATTCGAATTTAAAAATCAGTTGGTCACTATCCATGGTGATCCTAGACCCTTTGATATGTGTGCTTTGGCAGAACCTGTTGGAGTGCAATTTTGCCCTCCTCTGTCATCCACACATCCTAATTCTTATTTTTCATCTAAAACTGTGAAACACACACCCATAACTTCATCTATTTCTCCTCCATTAATTTCACCCTCATATATAGATCAACAATCTTCTAAACAAACCACTCTAGAACCTCAAAAAGATCTTCAATCCACAACCAATCCTTCATGTTCCATCCCTATAATTTCAAAACCTATAGACCCATCTATTAACACCTCCACATTATCTACATCTATCATACCTTCCACATCTAAAGATATAGGGAATGATCCTTCTACATCTTATGCTCTTTTTGATGAACTCTTACCGATTTATCTAAAATTCTTATATAAAAAAAAACAAATGCTTCTATGCAAAATTCCATTATCTTAAGTAATTTGCCGCCATCTCCTCGTACTTTGGGCCTCCCACAACCTATGGGAAGTACTTACCAAGTCGGGAGTTGTGCCTTCATTTATAAGGGATATGACTGGGGAAGAATACCTAGGAATATCAAAACTCATCATGATGGATATGCTCGATGTTATTTTACTAATGAGTATATTAAAGCTAAACCTATAATGCTTAAAATGGGATATAAAGGGAAAGGCTTGGGACCTTTCCAAGATGGTATGAAAGAACCTTTCGAGGTAGAACCATGGCCTGCCCGCTGTGGTGTGGGCCTATTTCCTAGTAAGGGTCAACCCCTTCCCTTTTGAAGATGATAATCAACTCATATGTTATCAAGATTATTTGGATGGGCGTGATGATTTGCCTCTAAAAAATCAGCCATTTACATGCAATATGCTATCCATAGCTTATCCTGAAATGATTGCTGGATCCGATGATGAGTTGGAAGGAGATATTTTCCATGATGTCTCCGTTGAAGAGATGTTACACAATGGTTTTTATTTTGATGGTTCTATACCAACTATAGCCCAGCTTGAGGCCACTACTCCTCAAGATGACTTATCTAAGTTAACCTTAAAATAATTACAAGAATTGGGCGTCTCACCCGCCCCACCTAATTTTGAAAGAGATCTACACATGGAAGTAGAAAACGTCATTAAAGTTAACATTGGAACTGAGGATAATCCCCACATAATCAATATTGGGTCAGAATTAAGTCAAGAAAAACAAGAGCAATACATTGCATTCCTTAAAGAATATGAAGATGTCTTCGCTTGGACATATGAAGATATGCCAGGTTTAGACCCTTCTGTAGTCATGCATCACCTAGTAGTCCATCCGGATGCTAAACCTGTTAAACAGAAACTTAGAAAAATGCATCCCAAAGTGGCTTTACTAGTCAAAGGGGAGTTAGAAAAACTCCTGAATGTTGTTTTTATACAAGCTATTGATTATGCTGAATGGATTTCGAATGTAGTTCCAAGTCACCAAGAAAGAAGCTACCAAAGTTAGGGTTTGCACAGATTTTAGAGATATTAACGCTGCATGCCCTAAAGATGATTTTCCTCTTCCAAACATGGATCAAATCATTGATTTTACTATTGGGAGTGGGATGATGTCCCTAATGGATGGATTCTTCGGCTATAATCAGATCAGGATAGCTCCTGAAGATCAGGCTAAAACAACCTTTATTACCCCCTGGGGTACCTTTTGTTGGAAAGTGATGCCATTCGGCCTAAAGAACGCAAGTGCAACCTATCAACGAGCTATGACTTATATTTTTCATGATATGATGCATGATATCCTACATGATTATGTAGATGATATTATAGCTCGCTCTATTAATGAAGATGATCATTTAGATGATTTGAGAAAAGTTTTTAATCGGTTAAGAGAATATCTTATTCGATTAAATCCAACCAAATGCATATTTGGAGTTAAGTCCGATAAACTATTAGGGGTTATAGTTTCTTTACGTGGCATCGAAATTGACCCTCTTAAGATTACGGCTATCACTGATATGCCCGCACCTACCAATATATCTCAGTTACGAAGTTTACAAGGTAAACTTCAAGCTATTCGATCGCTTCATCGATAAGTTGGCGGACAAAACCGGTCCCTTTCTTAAGCTCCTTAAGAAGGATGTCCCTTTTAATTGGGACGACGAATGTAAGGAAGCTTTTGAACTTCTTAAACAATACCTCCTTAACCCACCTGTGCTTTCACCGCCTAGACTCGATCGCCCATTTATCCTGTATATTTCAACTTCAGATTTTGCTTTAGGAGCTATGTTAGCTCAACTTGATGATGAGAAAAGAGAACGTGCTAATTATTATATTAGCCAAACTTTAATTAGTTATGAAACCCGCTACACAACATTAGAAAAACTATGTCTAGCGGTCATATTTTCTATGCAAAAATTATGCCATTATATGCTTAGCCAGAAAACGTATGTCATTGCTAAATATGATCCCTTGCGGTATCTCATGAGTCGACCTTATTTATCGGGTCGCACAGCCAAGTGGGTTCTTGCTCTAAGCGAGTTTGAACTCACGTTTATAGGACAAAAGTCTGTTAAGGGTCAAATCATAGCAGATCAATTAGTCGTTGCACCCTTAGAGTCTACCCATCCCCTCATCATTGAGTTTCCGATGAATGCCTTCAATTAGAGGCGGACCATGTTGAACAATGGTCCTTATACTTTGATGGAGCCCGATGCATGAGTGGGGTTGGTGCAGGTATTATTTTAATATCTCCACAAAAGCACATTATACCTTTGTCCTTTAAATTAACATTTGCTTGCACTAATAATACTGCTGAGTATGAAGCTCTAATCCTTGGATTACGAGCCGCCTTGGCTCTAAAAATTAAACATCTAGTTAGTTTTTGGTGATTCTCAACTTGTTATAAACCAAATTAATGAAGTTTATCAGACCAGAGATGATAAACTACGCCCATATAAAGCATATGTTTTACAATTAATATCTCTATTTGATCAAGTTACCTTGGAAGCTATTCCTCGAACTAGCAACCGTGCGGTTGACGCTATGGCCGCAGCTGCATCTCTTCTGCCCTTGGAGTTAGATGACGAATATGCCACCATCATTATTCGTCGACTCCAGGAACCCGCTTCAAATAAGTCATGCTTAGAACCTTTGGATGTGTTTCTAATCAATGAAACTACTCCTGAACCTTGGTATACGGATATATTTGATTTTCTTCACAATGGGACTTTCCCTGCCAATTCTAATAGAAACCAGCATCGGTTATTACGTAGACGAGCAAGTCGATTTGTAATAATTGGCAATACTTTATATAGGAGATCTTTTGAAGGTATCCTATTGAGATGTTTGAATTTAGAAGAATCCAGATCAGCTTTGAGTGAAGCCCACGATGGATCTTGTGGAGGACACTTCGGTGGTAGTGTCATTGCTAAAAAGCTCCTTAGGATAGGATACTTTTGGCCTACCATGGAGAATGATGCACATGATTATGTGCGCCATTGCGACAAGTGCCAAAAACATGCTGACCTTGTCCATGCCCCTGCACAAGAACTGCAGGCTATTTCATCTCCTTGGCCCTTTTCAAAATGGGGCTTAGACATTATTGGCAAAATTAATCCTGTGTCATCCGATGGACACAAATTCATCATAACCGCCACCTGAGTATTTCACGAAGTGGGTTGAAGCTATGCCTTTAGCTTCCTGCACTCGCACACAAGTCTCTAAATTTATTTTTAATCAAATCATTTGTAGGTTCGAAATTCCTGCAAATCTCATCTCAGACAATGGAACTTGTTTCAAAAATAAAGATGTTAAGAAATTATGCCAAAAATATAAGATTCAACATCACTGGTCCACTCCCTATTATCCTCAGGGTAATGGCCAAGCAGAAGCTTCAAACAAAACCTTAATCAAAATTCTCAAAATATTGGTCAATAAATCTGGCCACGATTGGCACATTCAATTATATCCAACTTTGTGGGCTTATCGAACTAGTGTTCGAACCCCCACTGGAACTTCACCTTTTGTTTTGGTTTATGGCGCCGAAGCCATTTTTCCCTTTGAATTAGAAGTTCCTTCTTTGGCTCTACTACTTCAAGATACCGAAGTAGGAGATGAATATCGAGTTGGCAGACTCAGTCAACTGGAACTCCTAGATGAAAAGTGCATCAATGCTTTGGAGCATCTTCGTGCCTACCAAAACAAGCTTAAAAGATCATATGCTAAGAAAGTTCGTCATCGATCCTTTGAGGTCGGCGATCTTGTTTTAAAAGAAAATCAAAAAAATACTAATGCAACTAAAGACCTTAAAGGTAAATTTGAGCCCAATTGGCTTGGACCATATATTATCACTGCTAAATTTGAATCGGGAGCATACAAATTATCTACCTTAGATGGTAAAGAACTTAAAGAACCTATGAATATTATGCATCTTAAACGTTACTATGCATAAAAATTGGTCATTTCGTCATTGTATATATTTGTTTAAAATATTTTCAAAAAAATCACTATCTTGTATTTCTTTCAATTTATAAACTCAAAAAATCTAAAAAATACCAAAAACATTCAAAATCATCAAAATATTCAAAACCATCTTTTATTTTTTGTACTTCTCAAATTGTGACATATTGTAGTTATATTTTCAAATTATTTTGGATAAATTAGCATTTATTTGGAATCCCGCACTTTCACATTCACATGAATAAATATCTTGATTTATTTGGCATGATTACTAATCTCTCTTATATCAAAGTCCACAAAATTCAATTAAATAAAGTTTGAGCATAGAGAATTGATCTTGTTATTTACTTAAACCAAGCATATCCTTTCACAATAAAATGATTATATTTGTAATGTCCATGCTATCCTACATAGTAGAAGTGGTTTCTTGAGCGAAAAGTTTCCCCTGCTATCCTATCATGCACATGGTCTAGAATCTTTGAGAATTGGCAAAAGGACAAGCTCACCCCTACCCGGAATAAAAATCCCTTGCTCTACAGCTAATCCGAGCAAGTATCCCTAGAATAGGAAGCAAAAGAAAAAGAGAAATCAAGAAAAATCATTTAGCACTATTTCAGCATTATCTCAAATATCAAAGCAAAAGATACAAAAAAAAAAAAAAAGAGAGAAAAGAAAGAAAAGAAAGCAAAATGAGCAAAAGCAAAAGCAATAAAATCCCTTTCCCTACCCCTTGAAAAGAAAAGAAGGGTTGATGAGCTTGAATCCTTGGAATTCTCAATTATTCAAAAACTATGAGGTAAGCCCCATAACAGGTGGTTTGTGCCCAACCCGCTTGGCCTTGGGTAACTCCTAGCGTGGTGATATGTCTGTCACATTAGCGACCTTATTTTGTATAGACCTATGTCTGCTTATGGATTAGCTAGCTCTTGATAATCCGACTTACATAGTAGTCTGGTATGGTTATATGCATCTCAATCATGGTTAATGAACACTTATTTGGTTAATTCAAATCACTTGTATCATAGTATCTTGCTCAAACCTGGTAAATGAACACTACAATCGCACACACATTTGTATTTGAGAGATTTTGTGTATCATTATGATAAATCAAGATTGGAAATGAACTCACATACGCACATGGGATTCCTTATAAATCTAACTTTTGTCTTTAAGATACTTTGAAATATTTTTGCAAATTGTCTGGAATAATTTCATTTTCTTCTCTGAGAACAGTTGTTTAGTATAAAGACAACCACATGCATTACCAACAAATCAAAATCATTTTTCAAAAACATGCAATAAAGTTACATATAACTTTTGACTTTTGTGACGATGGTATAGTTCCAAAACCAAAAGTGGAATTTTATGCCTAGCACAAGTCCTCATCTTCATATTTTTTGTTTATTTTCAAAAATTAAAAATCAATCATGCAATAAAACTATTTATTTTCTTCTTTTGGATTTCGCGATGATGGTATAAGTCTATACCTAAATATTCTATGCCTAGCGCAAACCAATGTTTTACTTTTATTTCCCATTTATTTCAAATCAATTCATCAAAAACATATGACTTAAATCATTATGTTACACAATTATGCTTTCAAAGAATGCAACTTATTCTATTTCATGACATTATGTTCAAATTCAATATTGCAACCATGGTATAATTTCTAAGGAATTATTCAAAATTTTATCACACTTAGGAATTTATGCCTAGCAAAAATCATTTTTATGCATAATATTTTTATGGAAATCTGAAAACAAATCACCATCATCATCATCATTTGCATCATCACAACAAAGTCTTAAGACAGTCTCTTAAGCACTCTTTTTACTTTTAACAATATTTCTATACTGGGATTAGCTTGACGACCGAGTGAGCGGCGACTCCATGAAATGGTCTATAATAGCGACAATGTCCTTTGAAATTATTGTTAAAAGTCCCTTTTATTTTTTATCAAATTATCATCTCAACAACCAATTTGTTTACATCAGATTATTTCATTTAAATTTTAAAAGCATGACATTCAAACTATAATATTTTTCAAACAACATAATTACATGAATCATCAAATCAAATCACACTTCAAAACATTAAAGCATCATAAAAACATATAAACAAGTCATATCATCAGAAACAAGTCATATGATCAAAAATATCATATATATATATATATATATCTCAACAATATATGTACATCATATCAAAACTAGATTGGTATGCCACAATCTACATCTTGGCATACTCAATCCTCTCAATCATATATCCAGTCTGTGCAGTGTAGTAGCCTAGCCTCGAGAACCCCTCGAGCTCTCAGCCTCATCTCCTCCCCCACCCTGAGGTGGACGAGGTGGCCCCATCGTAGTATGTGTGGTACTGCGCATCCTAGTCGTCGATCGAGATGAAGTCCTCGATGACCCAATCTTGATCGGATCCGCAATGCCAGCTGGCAGCTGTACCCTCTGGCCCTCTGGCACCAGCTAGAAGTAGATACCCTGATAGAACGCGGTCTGAGCAATCGACCGTGCCAGCTCCTGAGTGCTCGCTCCTTCGCTCCATGCTCTGAGGCATGCAACCTCATCTCTGAGCTGTGTAGCCTCCGCTCGATGGCGTGTAGCCTCATCCTGTAAAGTCTGCACCTATGCCTGGAGACGGATAGTCTCCACCCGGAGAGTAGCCATCTCACTACTCTCCCCTGTGTCCACACCCTTGCCCTTATCGGGCGATGGTGGCCTCTCTCTCTATGGAGAAGGGGGTCTCTCCTCCCTTCTCTCCCACTGTCGTGGCCTCTGCTGAGCCTGTGGCCTCCTCTGCTCTCTCCCGCCATGACCCTGTGCCACCTCAATGGCCACCTGGCACCGCCTCCCTATCCGATGCACAACTGCGTGAATCGGACCCTGAGCCCTCATCATCCGAGGAGGGCGGATGCCTACGTACCAGGCATCATAGCCATCTGCTACCCCTACGTCGTCCCCATCCACTGGCTGAATGGGGGCATCATCTACGTCCTGACTCCAGAATCATTGCATATCTAGAGCCCCGCTAACTGTAGTGTTATCCCGGACAGTCCAAGAAAACTCATAGTCTCTGAGAGATGGGATCCCCTGTTGTAGACCGAACTGCCTCAAAACTCGGTCGTACCGGTGGAGCTCCACCTCTCCCCTCTCCATCCTCAGCCAGCAGACTCGCCTGACATGAGCCAGCTCCTGTCCATCCTCGGCCCACCCTGGATGATCTCTCCAAGGCCTCCAGGTGATCTGGTCGGAGACAAGGTCATCAAGTAGTCTCCGGGACACTGGCAGATCTACCCGCCATTGTGACCCTCTTCGGAGCCACCAGTAGAAAACTCGGGGTCTCTCCCCATCAATCCCTGTTAGTGGGAGCCCTACCGGCCTTCGCACCATGATGTGCTCCCAGCACCAAACTTGTAGTAGTGATGTCATGACTAGACATCGATCGCCCTTGTATACGACCCCATGAAGGATCCTATACAACCGGCAGAGTACAAAGCTCCCCCAAGCAAACCTGTATCCGTGGTCTCTCATGTCGTAGACCACATCTATTAGTAGCCATGGCAGCCTGCATCCACTTTGATGGCATAGCAGCAGACCACCTACCACCCCAGCCAAAACCTGTGTCAACCTAGATGCCCCAGGCATCTGGCGTAGAGACTCGATGTTCACTCCGCCCTTCTCCAGGGTGAAGCTCGGATCTCCGCATAGTCTCATCATCGCGTGGCCCTGATTGGCCGTGGGAGTGATTAGCCATCCTTGTATGGGGATCCTCAAAATCCTCCATACATCCTCCAGTGTGGGAGTCATCTCCCCTGTCGATAACCGAAAACATGAAGAACCCGGATACCACCTCTCTGCTAGGGTTGTCAATAGCCCCATGTCTATAGACACTTGTGGCATATCCGCCACGTGCTGCAAGCCGACTCCGAGCGCACTGATCTCGCTCTCGCCTGCGATAGAGCGGCCAAGTCATCCCTTAGTCCATCGTATTTCCATTCTCGGCTCTTTAGTAATCCTCTCTGCAACATAAACAACAAAATCATTAATAAAAATCATTAATCATTAAAAATGCAAGTAAAATAAGTTCACTTTCACACAAATGATGATATCACCCACAATTGGACGATATCGTCCCAAATTTGAGCAAATTCGTCTCCGATTTCGCATGAGGGAATCGTCCCTTATTGGACGAAATCGTCCCCCTATCGTCGATTTCGCCCTTGGACGAAATCGACGATATCGAGACGATTTCGACGAAATCGAGACGATTTCGTCCCGATGACGTCGACGGCCCAAAAATGGTCGCGATGCTCAAAAATCAATCAAATCTAATCTAAAAAGCATGAAATTCTAAATTAAAGCACTCTAAACTAAGTTTAGATCCTTACCCGTAGCCCGCGTTGGACCTCTGTCGATCTGTGTGTTGTCTCGACCATCTTGTCTGCAGAGCTCTAGAAAACCAATGAAAATGAACAGTAACAATGAATTAGGGTTTTACCCTATTTTTCTTAATTTTATTCAAAAACAATTAAAAATTTTTAAAATTTTGCTTTTTCGCGTTTTTACCTCAAACGTTCGATTTGGGTAAAAACACGGAGGGGGCACCATAGTAAGTTGTCGTACGATTCGACCAAGAATCATCGCCTAAAAATGGGAATAATTTTTGCTTTCTCGTAGATCGAGAAGAACTCATATTTAACGCATTTTCTTCGGAAAATTCGCTAAAGAGGGGGCAAAATGTAGCACCCTAAAATTGGCGCAATAAAACTTAGCAATAATTAAAATTACCTTAGTAATAATTCAAATTCAAATTCAACCCCAAAACCGCTCCAAAACCGCCGTTTAACCCGTTTCCTCGTTTCCCATGCCATTTTTAGAGTTTGTTGTGACCGTTTGATGATATCGTCGCCGATCAGACGATATCGCCTCAGATCGGACGATTTCGTCTGGGCTAGGACGTCCAGACGATCTTGTCCCAAAACTAATTTTTCATAAGTAGCTTCTGTTTCAACGGCGTCTCTAAGTTGGGCGGAAGCGTGTCCGCGCCGTTAGAGACCTCCCCGTTGGAGATCTTCCAAATTAGGATGATCTCCAACCTCCCAACCTCCCTCCTAAGCCTATTTAAACCTTAGGACCCCCCTTGACATTCCCCTGGTTGGCTGAATTTTCCTGTAACTTGACCTTTACGTGCATTAGAATACCTTGGATTACCATCTGCATTTGTGCTTTCCAAATTTTGTTGCAGGAACCTTGTCATTCTTCAGCCGGAGCAAGCTCAGATCATCGCAGATGATCCTGTCCAATTCGAGACGATTTCGTACCAATCCGAGATGATTTCGACTGCAGTCTGCATTGGGGCAATCAGTGCCTAGAGTTTGCACTTTTCCTATACCTTGCTGTCATTTTATTCTGCATTTAGTCAGTTTTATTATTATTTCCTGTTATCTTGCATCTTGGAGTTCACCCATGTAGTTTAATTGCATAATGAAATCATGATTAGCCATTAAAGTGTCGTAATTTACTTGCATTTCCATTCGGGATTATCTTATTAACATCCTTATTCTTGTTTCATATCATTTTCCTTTATCAGAATAGTTGCATTTTTGGTATTTTGTATCTATTTCTCTGTTTGAGGTCTCTGACGAATTCGTCAGATCTCAGATGATCCTGTCAGATAGGAGACGATCCTGTCAAATTCCAGACGATTTTGGACTGCTTCAAAAATTAGAACCTCCATCAGACATCCGGATCAGGTATGGATTTCTTCATTTAATTTATTCTCTGTGTTTTTTGTTAATTCTGTTTTCTATTCATTTAAAACTGCATTTCATATAGAACAACTTAGATTCATTTGGCCAAACCTAGGATTTGAATGTTTAAAGATAAAATTGAACACATAAAACACATTCCCAACCTAGGCATGGAAACTGCCACTAAACGTTTCCTGGTGAACCCCACCATCCGTCGAAAAATCACCATAATACACCTCCCCCGAGAGGCGGGACCTTCGCAAGGCCTCTCAGTCCGAGGTATTGTCCCATCCTTTTCACATCCCCCTTTCGGGCGCGGATCCTATAGCCTGAAGGTAAGGGTGCAGAAAATTTGGAACGATACAGGTCCTTACTAGATTTCAAAAATACTTGGAGAAAATGCCTTTATACTGAAGAATATGAGTGGAGAAGATATCTCTCTATCAGTCAACGCGTAGTTCCTAAAACATTATTTTCATCCTTAAAAAAAAAAGGTATCATATATTGTAGTTTTTCTTATCCTTTTATTCATTTCTTTTTCTTAAATTTGTAGCTTTGTTTTAGATTTCCTTTAGCATTTTAGTTTTTTTATAATGCTTTATGTTTGATTTTTTACTTTAGGTTGGTTTTGGTTTACCTTTCTTCCTGTTTTGCTTGATTAGGTAGAATTCATTGTGAATTTTCTTTTATTTTATGGTTTTATTATCCATCTATGTTTTGTCAATTTACACGTGTTCCTCTAATTGTGGTATGTTCATGTAATGGAAATTTACTCTTGGTTCATCTAAAAGGAAAAATGCTTAATCAATCGAGGATGAACTACTTATTTTGAAATTAGGTGAAGCTAAGGATTAGTGAATCATATTATTTGATTTTATTCTTTGATTATGGGGCTAAAATAGATAAAGTTGGAAATAGTGTAACATAATGCTAAAACTTCATATTCATCAATGACATTAATGTAATTCTTAGGTCATAAGGATGAAATCATCTTGGTTTGATGATTGAGTAAAAATATACACACTTTATTTTTAGCCTTATATTCTCCAACCCAAAAGGCACATATAATGTTTGCAATACATCAAAATACTTCTTAAGTAAGAAGGAAGATCTTAAATATGCAACAAACTCAAGTTCTTGGGTGACCTGGATAATCTCTATCGAGGCTATGGATGCCTAACCGATAGTAGAGCAATATATAGAAGATATCAAGGTCATCTCCACCAAAGCTATAAATGTTTGACCGACAATGGAGTAATGCAAAGGTAAATCATATTTCCATGAGTGACATCTTTAGTAGCCTAACTTTAAATTAAGTGATAAAATCCTTATGGATCTAATGAATGGAAATAAATGCACTAACACACACTTTAAGCTAAAGCGAAATGGAGCATTAATTCTAAATAAAGTTTGTTTAATCCCATTTTCTCAGAATATTACCAAGTGAATTGCATTTCATTAGTTAAAATGTTACTTATTTCAAGTTGGGTTCTTCATCCAAAATACTCAAAAGTATTTTCCAATAGAGTCGTCATTTGTTGTTGCCATTGCACAACTCACCCCAATTGGGGACCCACTTGAGACTTTGGTTTTAATTTTTTATTTTTGTTTACATCAAGAATTTGAAATTGCTTACATTGCTCACATTAAGGTTTTAAAATTGCTTATATTTGAATGAATGAATGGAAGATTTTAATTACGTCCGCGAGACCCAAATATGGTCTATGGGACCTCAAATATGGAAGTACAATTACTCAAATCATATCATATGATCTTTAATATCTTTGAGAAGGTTGTTCCTTCTCCTGCTTATTTGTGTTAGCAATTCTCAAACTTTTTTTATTTTACTATCTTCAAATAAATTTGTCATAAACTCGTTCCCAAGTGTTTCTTTGTATTTGTCATGGATATCTAAAAAACTTGCACATTTATAGATGAAGTGTTCCTCTGTATCTACTGCCCCTGTGCTGCATAAAGTACATATCCTTTCTTCCCATTGTTCTTTGGGCGTTGTCCATCTCCCTGTTTCACATCTAAGCCTATGAGAGCTAGTCCTTATCTGAGCAATGAGTATTTTTTCCTTCCACTTGATTTCAGCGCCTATATACGCTTTTTCCTTGTGGTCATACGTTGGGTTAAAATTTGCAATATAATATTGTCTTTTCTTGCTTGCATTTTTCCACATTCCACTTCTGAACTTTTCATTCACATAATTTTTTATGTCTTTGTTGACATTTGGGCATTCATTTATGTTGATTTCCCAACGTTTCATCCATTTCTGATTTTTTTCATCCACGTATTCTTTCGCCTATGCAAATCTTTGTCCCTCACTGCCCTAGGCCATCTATCATTTGTCATGTTTTCTATTTTTTTCAAGTAACATAACAACTTGGTCATAGCAATTGCTTCTAAAGGGAACATTTAAGTTTCAGCTAGAATAATTTCATAAGGGGTTGTGGCCTTAATTTTGAGAAAGTTTGTGATTGGATATTTTTGAATCTTTTCTATTTGCCTCCATTTTTCATTTGTTGTGCCACTAGCCCACACCTCGCAACCATACAACAGAACCGGTGTAACAAGTAGGCCAAATAAGACCTTTGTGGTCTTCCAGTCCCACAACTCGGCATTCCTACACCTGTTTTGAAGTGCATATAGTGCTCTCTAGCCACTTTGAGTTCTTTTCATCCTACATGTATTCCAATTAATTTTTTCATGAAAGTCTATGCCCAGGTATTTGTATTATACTACTACATCAAGCGGTTCTCCTGCAAACTAAAATTTGAGTTGTTGCTTCTTATTTTTTGCTGAAAAAATCATAATTTTTGTTTTGCTCATGTTCACCTGCATCCCAACTTATTTACAAAAGAGTTCTAGATCTTGAAGGTGATCTTCTAGATCTTTGGCTATTTTGGCCACAAGAATTACATCATCTGCATACATGAGGAGTTTTACCACATATTTGGCTAAATGCACACCCTCTCCCCCAAAGTTGTTTATCCATTATTCTAACTTGTCAATGTACAACCCAAATAAGGTCGGAGATAGAGGGGAACCTTGTTTGACACCTATGTCACTACCAAGACATTCAGATAACTCTTCCAGTGTTCTGATTCTAGCCTTTACATGCTCATATAGTCTATGAACTGCTGCCCTGTAGTGAATTGGAACCTCTAGCTCTTCCATTCTGCTCCATAATTTTTTCCTTGGCATTGTGTCAAATGCCTTTTTGAAGTCTATAAAACAACAAAAAGCCTCCTCTTTTTTGTCCCATATTTTTTCCACTGTGTCTGAGCATGATACAATGATCAATAGTTGAGTGCTTGGGCCTAAAACCTGCTTGCCCCTTCGCTCTCTTTCCCTTTTCTTCTGCCCATATGTTGATCCTACGCTCTATCATACTCCCAAACAACTTTGCAAAGAGAGGGTTGATCATGATAGTTCGATAGTTTGAGGGATTATTTACATCTCCACTTTTAAACAAAGGAATGGTCAAGCTAGTTGTCCACTCGGTAGGGAAGCCATTTTGTAAGACCTCATTGAAAATTTCTTTGATTTGCGGTGCCAAGATATCTACCCCCCATTTTATATGCTTTGCTTGAAGATTGTCAATGTCACGGGCTTTACCAGTTGCTAAATTTTTTATCCCTTGAATAATGTCTTCAATTGTGAAAAGTTATTTCTTGACAATGATAGTAGGGGGTGTCTCCTGCTGGTTACTACACTGATACAGTTGTTTTGAATACTCCAACCACTAATTAACTGTTATGTTATTTTCAGTTTGCATCCTTTTCACACTTAGTTCCTTCCAAAATTTCTTTGGTTCATGCTTCTCTAAATAAATCAATTCTTTCCTCCTTGTTCTAGTGTATTCTTCTTTTTTTCCCTTACCAGTTTCTCATATGCTTTTTTGTTTGCTCTTGTTTTACCCGTTGGTTCCTTTAGTAATCTTCGCATTTTTTTGCAATCTTCATCGAACCATGGGTTGGTTGGGAAGCTATTCCTTTCTTTCTTTTTAGGTTTAGCTCTCTTGCATTTGTTTAGAGCTTCTTGAATAACGTGCATTAACCATTCACTCTTATTGTAATCTCTACTACTGTGATGTAGTTCTTCCCTTTCCTGTAACTTATTATTTAATACTGCACTAAAATTCTATCGATTTTCATCTGTTAAGAGAATGTTTCCCTTGTGAGGATATTTATTTTGATTTCCTTGCAAGTGTTTTTCCCTTGTTTTGTCTCCATGCATTCGAAGTTTCATAACAATTGGGTTGTGATCTGAATTAAGTTCCACTGGAGAATCTTCCACTTCTAGCTCCTCTATTTTTGGTATGTAATTTTGTGAGCATATTACATAGTCTATTACACTTTGTCCCTTATATGTTTTGCATGTATACTTTTCTAAATTTTTCCATTTGTTCATCCCATTGCAAATAATCAAACTGTGTATGTTGCAAATACCTAACAAATCTTCTCCATATTGCGTGATAGCCCCATGCTCATCTTCTGAAGTCCTGGTCCACTATTGATTTTCCTCTTCTGGCATCCAAAGAGGATTAATCTCAATATCTTCATTACCTTCTAGAATGTTAGCTTGCTTATTTGTTGTCCTTGCATTGAAATCTCCAATTAATATAATCTCCCCCAACTTACTGTATATTGAAATGTCTCTTTTTAGGGAGGAGTATGGGTCTTCTCTGTTAAGGTCATGTTTCTTATAGAATTTAGAATTCTTGGAAGCAAAATAACATGTTGCTATGCTAATAACTGACTTATTTTGTAGGATCTTTATCCAGATGTACTATTTGTTTTCATCTTGTTTTTCAATTTTAATGACCCTATCCCATTCCTATTTTATTAAAACCATAATACCCCCATGCCCTTTGCCATTTTTTGCTGCTTTATTCCATATTGCTATTTTTTTGTATCCCACAAATTCTGGAGTCCTACATCCATCGTGTTCATGTGTTTTTTTCAATATGATTATATCTTTGTCTCTAGCAATGGGCCCTAACCCGGGTCCTCTTCTCCAAGGGAAACCTCTATAGTTCCAACTTACCATTGTAAGATGTTCCCGGGCAGGCCATACTCCCTATTTGTTTTGGATTTGTTTAGATGTGATGTATGCCTTTCCATTTCTTAAATATGTCTGTTTCCCTTCATTCCTTGCTGCCCTCACCTTTTCCCATTCCTTATTTCTTTCTTCCTGCTATAAAAATGTTAGGTCATCATCTAAATAAAATTGTGACCCTCTTAGCATGCCTTTGTTTTTAAGTAACCTTATTTTATCCTCATAGCTCATCAATGTTACCCGAATATGTCTATATTTGCCTCCTTCTCTCAGCCTGCCAATTCTGCTTAATTTTTTTATCTGACCCTTCCATTGTAATCGATCTGACAAGAAGTCCCTGGTTAAACGATTTGTGTCTTCCCTGTCCCCATAGTCTTTCAACCCTTTGATGATTATATTTTTTAACTTCTCATGTCTTTCTTTCTCTTCTGTTATTTGAATTTCTACTTGCTTCTCTATCAACTCTTTTTGTTGATTGAATGTTTCTTTTACTACTTGAGACCATGTCTTTGCCTTTGCTAATTCATTTCGTAGCTCATTTTCTCTTGTTTCAATGTTTTGGACTTTTTTATGTACCTCTTTTATTTTATTTGCATTTGTTTTTTCCACCTCTATTGCATCATTGATTGGGGGATGGATGGCTTGTTTGAGGACATGCCATTCACGTTGACCCATGTTTGCAAGGTTTTGTAGCTTTGACCCATTTAAGTATTTTGAAGGCTTGGATTATAATTCCATTGATTTAGATTGAATATTTTGAATATTTTATTTTCAATGGCATTATTTTAGATTGAATATTTCAAAATATTAAATTCAATTTTAGGGTTCTTTAAATTTCATCATCTTGCCCTAAATTTACTACAAATTTGAAATTGCCATAACTTTTGATGGAAAACTCTGTTTGAGATGATTCAAAGCCTAGTGGAAAGATCTTGAGCTCATATATACAATGATATCAAATTTGCATAATATTGTATGTGAATTTTATCCCAAATGGTAGTTTCCTGTGGTAGGTCATGAATTTATAAATACAATATCTCTTGATCCACAACAAAATTTTGGGTGATCTTAGCGGTTTTGGATATCCATTTGGCTCAGTTAGAAATGTGTAAAGTTTCAAAAATTTCTAGGCACTTTCAAATTTTGCCATTTTTTCTTAACCTACGAAAATGCTCAAGCTTTTGATCATGGATTAATGTTTGGTTAATTCAGGATTTAATGATAAATAGCTCATGGATTAATTTTCTTCTTACTTCTCAGACTTCCTAAGGTCTCTTCGTGCCTTCAAAATTTGCACATATTCGAAATTGATAAGTCATTCAAGTCATGCACTCCCTTCTTCATTAAATCCTAAGCACTTTCCCTGGATCATAAAGCACGCATTGATCATTAATATAATGTAATGTCCCACACATAATACAAGGGAGTCAACTTGCCTAAGGTTTAAAGTTCAAATAATTATATTCCCTAAAAATGCCTACCCCTAAATCATGAAAGCTAAAATATCATTAAATTTTTCTAAGGTTCACTTCCACCCCCTTTTTCCTATGTCAAACGTGTTTGTTTCATAAGTGTTATGTGCCTTTATCAAAATAAACGATACACACAGATCTTAGACGGATCTGAAAATATGCATAAAACGAAAATCACCAAAAACTAAAGCAAAGTTTGACTTTTATTATGGTCATATATATTTCTAAACATTCACTAGGATCACGGGCCAAGGTCACTAAAACTAAAAATTAATCTTATATCAAGGTCTCATACAAAAGCTATGAAAAATCAAAGTCAATTATTTTCTAAGGTTTAAAATATTTTATAACACTACCGAGCACCCCCTTTCTTTCAGTAAAACCCATGCAACTCTTTAGATCTAAGCGCATGCATGTATCATCACTAGATCCGATAGTATGCACATATCAAGAGAAGATCCTTTTTAAAGTTGCTAACCGTCTAGTAATTACTAAGAAGTCTCAAATCCAATGAATGGAGAACACATGGATTCCACTAGGTCAAACGTAAAAATAATCAAGTCACTAACAGATGTGTAAATTGAATGGTCTATGTTTATCCTTGAGATATCAATGATACACACATATCCAATAGGGATTTCATTCACCCTATGTTTAAAACTTATGTTCATTAAGCTCTACACATTTTCCACAAATCGTGTGGTATGCATGAATCAAGAGGGAAATCAACAGCATGCACATAATAAAAAATGAACCTTTAACATGCCTACCATTAAGCCTAAAAGTGTTGTCTAATTCACCTAATATGGATGGTATGTATTGGTCAAAGTAAGATCCAACGGTATGCATCTACCAACGTATGAAGAAAAGGCTAAAATAGATACATTTGCATTAGACCTGTTAGAAGAGGCAGAGAGTCGTTAGGACTATTAAGAAGGAGTCAAAGTATTTTTTTGTATTATCCTAGATCTGACGGTATGCATCAATCGAAGCTTAAACAACGTGCATCTTCTAAGATCAAATGGTACTTACACATCCTAATTTACCTAACTTTAAATCCAAAAAATAAAATGCATTTGCATTCTTTAATGTTAAACCCTAAGTCATAATAATGAAAACTTTCCTAAGGTGGTTGTGACCAACTCTCCTATGTAACCAAAAAAAAATTCCTAAGGTTTTAATGCAAAAAAAAATTCTTACCAATGATTAAAGTACCGAGGTTTTAAAAGGTCAAACATTGCTAAAATTTGTGCACCTCTCCAAGATTCGATGATACGCACGAACGCACATATTGCAAAAATTTATTATGCAGTACGCATCAAATACCCTTGCCAAATATTAAATATGCAATTCAAATGTCATACATTAAATGTCGTGCATATCTCCAAAATTGAGTGGTATGCATCAATTGTTCCAAGATCGATAGGTACACATCAATCAAAATATAGGGCAAACATAAATCATTAAACTTGATTAACAACTAATAATATTTCATTAACCATTAAACAAGATTAGCGGATAATAATTCTTGATTAAGGCCAAATGTAATACAATAGAGCCACACAATTTTCAAAAACCATAGTAGGCAATTTAATTGATATAAATTATCAAACTTTAGCAGAAAAGAATTAATTGGAATAATTTTGAGTCTAATATTAAAAACTTTGGGCCTCAGTATTAATGTGGAAAACAATAAAATTAAAAGCATAAAAATTTTAATATTAGATTTTAATACATTGGCCATGAAATCCTTAGTTTTAATGTTAATACTTTGGCATTAAAATTAAGACATGAACCCTAGTGTTAAATTTAATGCTTGAGCCTTAAAATTAAAAGGGAAGACATTTAACATGGAACTAAATGTAAATAATTTGAAACTTAGGGTCAAACCTTAGCATTGGGTTTAATATTTTGGCATTAAATTTGAAATAAAATTTAAATGTTAAACCTAATACTTTGGATTTAAAATTAAAAGAAATTAAACCTTAGAAAATTAATTAATAAAATTTAATAATCACCAACCTTAGTATCAATAATAATAATAGGAAAATAAATAAATGAATGAAAATAATAATAGTATAATAATGATAATGATAATCATTTTTGAATAATTTTCCTGCCAAATATAGATTTGAATTAATATAATTTTTTCTTTGTGTTGCAGACCAAACAAATCTAAAACAAACAAGAAACAAAGAAGGATGAAGAAGGCCCTGATAAATTGAAATCCAGCTAAGCATCTAGAAGAAAGTTTAGAAGAAGTGTAGTGAACCTGGACCTAATCTTAACCAACTAGTGGATGACAACTCAGCTCACTTACCTTCAAGGAGAAGCTATCAAAATAGTTAAAAGAATCAATGGCTAGAATTGAAGATCCAGACCAAGAACTACAAATTGACACATCATCCAAGAGATAGCTCATCAATCCAAATGTAAACCATTGAAGTCTAACTATAAACCACCAGAATACAACTGTAAAGCACTAAAATACTGTTATAAAGCACTGAAATCTAAAATTGTAAGGCTATAAATAGCCAATGAGGCCCCATTTCAAAGGGTCAGATGCCACCGTAGCAATAGTCAATTTTAGTATTTTTTTTACTTAGTAGTTGGTGGATGTCTTCACCTTAGTATTTGTACTTGGAGAGTTGTATTTGCAATCACCTATAGAAAACAATTCTGAGATTGTAATCATTGAAAATCTTTATTAATGCAAGATATTAGAATTCTTGGTGTAATATATGCATGTTGATGGTGATTACATTTGAGTCCATTCTAGTATTTTGTTCCTTTCCCCTTTGAAGATGGCACCATATTAGTTTTATATTGTGTGAATGTTGATCAAGCTAAGGTCGGTTTGATTCAAAGTTTACTGCATCAACAGATTCTTCTACAAGTCTTCAAAGATCACAATGGCTTGTTTTTTCCTTTTCTTTTTTAGAACCCTTTACTTTTTATTTTTTTTGACAATTAAGTAGATTAGAAGTATATTAGTTTGATATTTCTAAGACTTTACATTGATAAATATGTATTTTACGATTTTAAGCTTCAAAATGTCTTTTGAATGAATTTAAAGATCATAATCAAAAGGTAGCAAGCCTAGAATCTTGCTTTTACATGCATTTTACTATGAAATTTATCAAGAATAGGATAATTGAATTGATAATTATAGTAGATTGAGCCTAAATCAGATCCAAAAATCAAAATTGATCACTCGCCCTTGTAACAATCATGTTTGATCCTGAATATTCCGTATATTTTCCTTACTTTCTTTTGAATTAGTAAATAATTTGATAGAATAAATCAACTAGGTTAGACCAACCTTACCAGAACCTTGGGGAAATCCATTTTTCCTTTCAAGAGAGGACACCTTGTCTAGACTGTTGGTGTATGTTTCTAGTTGGGTAGATGTATCACTCAACAATTAGGAAGGCTATAACTCATAAAGACTACATTGTAATCAATCCCTTTTTATATAATGTCACTTTCAATATTGCCAACAGGTATAGCATCTAGAATTGATAAAAATCAAAGAAACTTTTTTTGGAAAGGATACAGTGAAAATATAGGTATTCTCTTTGTAAGTAGTATAGGGTTTGCAAAGAAAAGAATATTAGAGAACTAAGCTTGCAAAATTGTAGACTTATGAGTTTGGCATTAGGGGTAAATCTTGGGTGGATATTATTCAAATATCAAGAAAATAATTGAGCAAAAATATTAATTTAAAAACATATAGGTTCTCTTGATACAATGAAATTATTTAAGGAAAGAACCCTACCCATAGGATCATCGATATGGAACTTCATATCAAATAGCTTATAATTGATTGAACATCACAGGCATAGTTGGATAGGATGGATCAGTTTGGAACATGCCAACATGTCAAGAAACAGTCCATAATAGCGTTGGAGGTGTCAGCACAATGTTTGGATTGATCGGTGACGTTTTCGGTATCTTGGTGGATGATTTGGCAAGTGGTTGTATAGGCCAAAAAAGGGCAGTTTTGTCAGAAGCACTACGAGCAAACCAAGAAGAATTTGATAGAAAAATTTGAACTGGAGGTGGTCGTTATCTTCAAGAACATGTGTTCCAAATTTCCACAAAAACGAAGAAACGAGGCGAATGTTACAAGCATTGCAAGACTGTCACAAAAATGCTCTTTTTGGAAAAAGTGTGTCAACAGTAGTTTTCGTGGAGGTGGTACAGTGAATCGTAAGGATTTATGCAGCGATATTCGGAATGGATGTATTCAGCATTGTAGATATTCTATGTTTCAAATTTTAGAGAAAATAGAGTTACGAGGTGAGAGTTATGATTGTTGCAAAAATGGTACAGGTCACTTTTATGTCAATTTGTTCCACTTGTGCAAAATCCTTCAATTGGCCGTTTTGACCTTGCAGAGTCGCCAAAGTTTTGGTTTCAGTGTTGTTACACCTTCAAGGCATCAAATAGAGCATATTTCATTTTTGGTTTGAGGTGTCACGTGGCTCCAAAGTAAGAGAACGAGTAAGGTGTCAATTCTTTGCATGTGACGTGTTTGACGAAATGCCTTCTCAAAATAAAAAAGGAAGTTATATTGTTTTAAGAAGCTTCATTAAAGAAAATATTTTTAAAAATTGAAAAGGGAAAAAGAATGCAAGTGTGTGCTTTTTAAGTGACAAGGGATTTTATTGAAAAGTGGGGACTTTATTTTGTGAAGAGAGAAGTGTGTGTGGAGAAAAATAAAGAGTGAAAATCCGTGATTTTTGGAGAGTGGTGAAAAACATCACTTCAGTATTTTGGGCATAACTTTCTCATATGATATCCATTTTGGCTGAAATTTTTAGAGGAGTTCGCAGAAAAAGTGCTGCACAATACCCAGAAAGCGTTTAGCAATTGGCAGAACGAGCTAAGAGAACAATCAATTTTTTTTTAGAAGAGAAGATTCAAATTTTGAGTAATGCAGAGAGAGGGATGTTATACTGGGTGAAATAGAAAGTTTTAGATTTTGAGCTTATAGACCATAGAGGGTTCTGGTTTTAGTGAAGACATTCATATATGTCATTTTATTATCAATATCAAAATCAAGTGGGTGCTTGGTAGAGGGGTTGGTGCTCCTTTCTATTGGTGCAGATAAATCAGGGGTTGGTGCTCCTTCCAGTGGGTGCTAGTAAATTGATTGTAAATTTGGTGCTTTGCAAAGGCTAGATTTGGATGGGAGTCCAAACAATCATTTTCGGGGATGTAGCCAAATCGGTGAACCTCGGTACATCTTGTGTTGTGTGATGTTCTCTTGTTATACTTGCTTTATTTGGTTTTATGTTTTCATTATTTTGGCTTTGAGTGTTGAAGATTTAAGTTTTAAAGAGCTACATTGATTCACCCCCCTCTCAGTGTCATTGTGAGACTAACAATGTAAAAATCAATGCCATTTCCACATAAATAAGCATATTTAGCAAAGTGATCTTTGATGTATGACCATGATCATGCAATAGTGATACTGTCAATTCAAAATAATCACCTATCTTCTCCAATCAAGTTAATAAAACTCTTTGAGAATGACTCAAAAGAAAGAAAACTTTAAATGTTTCAATATGGAGGCATTGGGAATTTTCCAGCTAAATGTCCACTTAATGAAAAAAAAGTGATGAAGGATCACACGAAGAAAGAAGTGACTAAAAAAAAACAAATTTTAGAAAAGGCAACTTCAAGAAGAAAAGTTTCATCTCCAAGAATGTCAGTTCATCAGAAGATAGCTCCAGTGAGGATTCTAAAAAGGAAATAGGTGAAGCTCTTTTCATGGCACTCAAAGAAGAAAAACCAGAAAAAGAACAGGAATGTGATGAAGAAGAAATTGATGCATAAGTGAATTTGGAAGAGGAACTAATTGCAGCTCTAGATGAATTGAAGATAGAAAGAAAAAAGAATAAGAAAATTTCAAGAAAGCTTGAGGATGCAAATGAAATCATAACAAATTTGAAAGTATAGATAGAAGAATCCAAGAAAATCTCCAAAGATCTCGAAGTGCAAATAACCATGAAAATAGATTATTGCAGCAAGCTAGAAGAAGAGATTGTTGGTTTAAGAATGCAGCTAGAAGAGATGAATCAAAAAATTAGTTGTTATCACAAACGTGAAGAAAGTTCTATGAAGCTGGATAAGATCATAAATAACCAAAAGACTATAGGCATCAAATTTGGTTTGGGTTTTGATGAAGGAGAATCGTCAAATGGATCAAAGGCCATAAATGAAGAATCCACAAAGAATGAAGAGAAGAAATAGGTTGATCAAGCAAAAATGAATCATGCAAAGGAAAGCAATAATGCAAGGCACGAAAGGAGAATTGACAATGATGGCTTCACCAATGTCACACATCAAAGAAGAAGAAGATTTATGGCTCCTACGACAACATGGCAAAGACCACCACCCAGGTTCAATCATCTCTTTTATGGTTACTGTTTTAAATGCAATGGTTATGGACATAAGATCTCAGATTGCAAGTATAATGTAGGACCAAGGAATTTTACCAATAGAAATGCTTTTTCACCTTTGATGGATTATGCAGTAGAATGTTATAACTGTCATAATTTTGGGCATATTGCAAGAAATTGTCGAAGTACATTTGCATCAAATCAATTTCAGGGAAGAAAATTTCAGCCAAATGGAATAAGACAAAATAGAAAATTTCCCGAAAAACATGCACAAGCTACTGAAAAAGAAAAGCCAAAACAAGAGCCCAAAATTGTAATCAAACCTGAGTGGAAAGAAAAAGAGCGACCTAAGGAAGAAAATGAATCCTTGATCGTACAGATGACATTTAAAGCACAGAATAAATCCGCACCATGGATACTTGATAGTGGATGCTCCAGTCATATGACAGGTGACAAACAAAAATTTGAGAAGTTGCAGCAATATGAAGGTGGTTCAGTAAAGTTTGGAAACAATGATGGAGCTAAGATAGTTGGTAGAGGTTCAGTTAAGATTAGTGACAAAAAAATTAGGTCAAAATAAGTCTTGTTTGTGGTTGGTCTGAAGCATAACTTGTTGAGCGTAAGTCAGATTTGTGATAGAGGTCATGAAGTGATCTTTAAGAAGCAAGGTTGTGAAGTCAGAAAGGTAAACAATGGGAAGTTGATAGCAACTGGATCAAGGACATCTGGCAACCTGTACACTCTCTCAGAGACTTCAGAAGGAGCTTGCTTGATTGGACAGGAAGAAGAGAATTGGTTGTGGCACAAGAGGCTCGGTCATATCAGTTTTGACAATCTAGTAAAAATCAGCTCAAAGAAAGCAGTGAGAGATATTCCCACCATTGGCAAACCATCAAATAGCATTTGTGCTTCATGTCAAAAGGGGAAGCAAACTAGAGTCTCATTTAAAACAAAAGAGTACTACACAAGCAAACCTTTGGAACTAGTACATACTGATTTATGTGGACCCATGAGAACGCAAAGCATAAACGGTGACAAATATTTCATGTTGTGTATAGATGACTATTCCAGGATGACATGGGTACTATTTTTGAAGCATAAATCAGAAGCTTTTGAGATGTTCAAGGTTTTCAAAAACCAAGTTGAGAATCAAACAGGAAAAAGGATTAAATGTTTAAGGTCAGACAGAGGAGGAGAGTTCATTTCAGAGGATTTCACAGAGTATTGTGAAAAATATGGCATTAGGAGACAGTTTTCAGCAGCCAGGACACCTCAGCAGAATGGTGTGGTAGAAAGAAAGAACAGGACAGTGCAGGAAATGGCACGGACTATGTTGATTGAGAGCAAAGTAGCAGATAGATTTTGGAAAGAGGCAGTCCATACTACGGTATACATCCAAAATAGGTGCATGTTGAGGACGCATGAAAGCAAAACTCCTTATGAGTTGTGGTTCGGTAAAAAGGCAACAACAAGATACTTTAAAGTTTTTGGCAGCAAGTGTTACATCAAAAGAACTAAAGAAAACCTTGGTAAGTTTGAAGATAGAGCGGATGAAGGTATTTTTCTTGGCTATTCATCAAAAAGCAAAGCTTACAAATGCTACAACAAGAGGCTAAGGAAAATTGTGGATAGTGTCGATGTTAAAGTTGATGAAGGAAGGGAACGAGTAATTAGCTATGAAGAGAACTACCCAATTTATGAAGAGGTCATTGAAGGAGATGAGGAAAAGGAAATGAAAAAGAAACCAAAAATTGACTCAGAGGATTCAAACAGTGATTCAGAAGTGGAAGAAAACAAGAAATTCAAAACAGGCAACTGGCAGAAAGATCATCCTAGAGAGCAAATAATTGGAGACCCCATAGTTGGTGTTCAGACAAGAAGAATATTAGTAAGTAACTACTCTTTATTATCCAACATTGAGCCCAAAAATGTTGTTGACGCAAGCAAATATGAAAGTTGGGTAAAGGCAATAAATGAAGAATTAGATCAGATCGAGAAAAACAAGACTTGGGAGTTAGTACCAAGACCCACAAATAAAAATGTAATCGATACTAAATGGGTCTTTCGAAACAAATTGAATGAAGACGGACAGGTAGTCAGGAACAAAGCAAGATTGGTATGCAAAGGCTATGCACAAGTTGAAGGTATTGACTTTGAGGAAACCTTTGCACCTGTGGCCAGACTAGAGGCAATTAGAATGTTTCTGGCTTTAGCAGTTTACAAGAATTTCAAAGTTTATCAAATGGATGTGAAATCAGCATTTTTGAATGGGAAACTTGAAGAAGAGGTTTATATTGAGCAGCCAGATGGTTTCCAACTTGGTGATGATCCCAACTTGGTTTGCAAGTTGAAGAAAGCGTTATATGGCTTAAAACAGGCACCCCGAGCATGGTATGCAAGGCTAGACAATTATCTTACTCAACAAGGGTTCAAGAAAGGTATGGTGGATAGTAATTTGTATGTCAAAACAGAAAATGGTCATCATATTGTTCTTGTTGTATACGTAGATGATATCATATTTGGCAGCAACAAAGATGAGTTGTGTAAAGATTTAGCAAATAAGATGCAGAAAGAATTTGAAATGTCAATGATTGGTGAACTTTCGTATTTCCTCGGATTGCAAGTTAATCAAAAGGAGAAGGGCATATTTATTTCTCAAATTAAATATGTGAAAGAGATGTTGAAAAAGTTCACAATGGAGGATTGTAAGCCAGTTAGCACTCCCATGACGACAGGTTGCAAGTTGAGCAAGGATGACAAATCTCCACATGTTGATCAAACTATGTATAGATCTATGATTGGGAGCTTACTGTACTTGACAGCTACCAGACCAGATATTTTGTAGGCAGTATGCATGGTAGCACGATTTCGGGCTAGTCCCAAGGAGACTCATGTGACAGCAATGAAGAGGATTCTTCGGTACCTCAAGGGTACTATGGAGTATGGGTTATGGTATCCGAAAGGTAAGGACTTCACCCTTATTGCGTATTCAGATGCAGATTGGGTAGGATGTGTAGATGACAGGAAGAGTACCAGTGGAGGTGCATTCTATCTTGGAGATAGGTTGGTCGCATGGCACAGTAAGAAACAGGAGTCAGTCTCCTTATCCACAGCAGAGGCAGAATACATTGCAGCGACAACGTGTTGTACATAGGTGTTATGGATGAAACAAACTCTGAAGGATCTTGGCATTAATTTTAGTGAGCCAATTTTAGTTAAGTGCGATAACACCAGTGCCATTAACATCTCAAAGAATCTGGTTATGCATTCTCGCACAAAACATATTGCTATCCGATATCATTTTTTGAAGGAGAAAGTTGCGGAAGGTGAGGTTAAGTTGGATTTTGTTCCAAAAACAGAGCAAGTAGCGGATATCTTCACCAAACCATTGCCCAAGGAAGTCTTTGAGTACCTTCACAAGAAATTGGGAGTGGTCACACTTCCCAAGAATTGACTAGCTATTGGGGCCACATTCTCAGGGGGAGCATTTGTGTATTTGTTTATCTTTTTGCTCATGTTTGTGATTTTTGCTAAGTGTAATAATTTTTGCCTGAGAATGTTGTGCATGGACTCAGGGGGAGTTTGTAGCAGCCCTTTGGTCTTGTTGTCAAAGGGGGAGAAGAGTTACAGGAAATTGTGCGTGTGTTGCCAACAATTCCAAAGGGGGAGATTGTTGAGCAAGGTGCAACGACAGTATTGTCATTGTTGTCAACACACTCAGATGGATAGGTTGATGCAGTGGACAGTTGTTCAGAGGTTTTTTGGAGTATGTACAGTGATGTTCAATGCTTATGAGGATGTTTTTGATGTTCGGGTGAAGTTGTTACAGGTTGTTCGTGCAAATTTGCAAAAGTTGAAAAAATCATCAGGAAGTTGTCAAAAAATTGCAAAAGTCATCACGGGCATAGTTGGATAGGATGGATCAGTTTGGAACATGCCAACATGTCAGGAAATAGTCCAGAACAGTGTTGGAGGTGTCAGCACAGTGTTTGGATTGATCGGTGACGTTTTCGGTATCTTGGCGGATGATTTGGCAAGTGGTTGTATAGGCCAAAAAAGGGCAGTTTTGTCAGAAGCACTGCGAGCAAACCAAGAAGAATTTGATAGAAAAATTTGAACTGGAGGTGGTCGTTATCTTCAAGAACATGTGTTCCAAATTTCCACCAAAACGGAGAAACGAGGCGAATGTTACAAGCGTTGCAAGACTGTCACAAAAACGCTCTTTTTGGAAAAAGTGTGTCAGCAGTAGTTTTCGTGGAGGTGGTATAGGTGAACCGTAAGGAGTTATGTAGTGATATTCATACTGGATGTAGTCAGAATTGTAGATATTCTACGTTTCAAATTTTAGAGAAAACAGAGTTACGAGGTGAGAGTTATGATTGTTGCAAAAATGGTACAAGTCACTTTTATGTCAATTTGTTCCACTTGTGCAAAATCCTTCAGTTGGTCGTTTCGACCTTGCAGAGTCACCAGAGTTTCGGTTTCAGTGTTGTTACACCTTCAAGGCATCAAATAGAGCATATTTTATTTTTGGTTTGAGGTGTCACGTGGCTTTGAAGTAAGAGAACGAGTAAGGTGTCAATTCTTTGCATGTGACGTGTTTGACGAAATGCCTTCTCAAAATAAAAAAAAGGAAGTTATATTGTTTTAAGAAGCTTCATTAAAGAAAATATTTTTAAAATTGAAAAGGGAAAAAGAATGCAAGTGTGTGCTTTTTAAGTGACAAGGGATTTTATTGAAAAGTGGGGACTTTATTTTGTGAAGAGAGAAGTGTGTGTGGAGAAAAATAAAGAGTGAAAATCCGTGATTTTTGGAGAGTGGTGAAAAATGTCACTTCAGTATTTTGGGCATAACTTTCTCATATGATATCCATTTTGGCTGAAATTTTGAGAGGAGTTCACAGACAAAGTTTTGCACAATACCCAGAAAGCATTTAGCAATTGGTAGAACGAGCTAAGAGAACAATCAGTTTTTTTGTGAGAAGAGAAGATTCAAATTCTGAGTAATGCAGAGAGGGATGTTATATTGGGTGAAATAGAAAGTTTTAGATTTTGAGCTTACAGACCATAGAGGGTTCTGGTTTCAGTGAAGACATTCATATATGTCATTTTATTATCAATATCAAAATCAAGTGGGTGCTTGGTAGAGGGGTTGGTGCTCCTTTCTATTGGTGCAGATAAATCAGGGGTTGGTGCTCCTTCTAGTGGGTGCTAGTAAATTGATTGTAAAGTTGGTGCTTTGCAAAGGCTGGATTTGGATGGGAGTCCAAACAGTCATTTTCGGGGATGTAGCCAAATCGGTGAACCTCGGTACATCTTGTGTTGTGTGATGTTCTCTTGTTATACTTGCTTTATTTGGTTTTATGTTTTCATTGTTTTGGCTTTGAGTGTTGAAGATTTAAGTTTTAAAGAGCTACACTGATTCACCCCCCTCTCGGTGTCATTGTGAGACTAATAGACCAAACGTGGCTCATTAACGTAGGTTTGCAGATGTTGCTTACAATGCCCCATTTCCACACAAATAAGCATAGTTATGAAAGTATCATTGATGGTTATGACCATGATCACACAATAGTGATACTGTCAATTCGAAATAAACCATTGTCTTTCACAATCACACCTGGTGACATCGAGAGATTGATAGCTATTTCGTACAGGGGTTTTCCTGCCATCACTATGAGGTTTGCTCTGTATCAGTAGGAGATAGATCACCTGGAGGAGAAATATGGTGTCAATTGAAAAAATTTATCAGGTATAATTCTTGTCAATTGATTCTATTATTATTCAAAATTTAAATTTTTTAATTTACCTTCTAATTTTTTTTTGTAGCTTTTGCTTCCAAGTCAAAAAGACAGTTAGCAAGCACCTCTATTCAAAATAACAATATGAAGGCCATTATTGAGTTCTTCCAAGGAAGACTATTTTTGCATGAAAGATCAAAACTTTTGTACTAGGCATTGACCTATATCATTCACTACCTTATCTGTGTGAAGTTCGATTGGTGCACACACATTTTAGATTGCATCATATATGAGTTGCACGACGTCCATACCAAGAAAGTGACCATGGTGGCCACTTTAAATTTTATTTTAGCTCTTTATTTTGAAAGTTTACATAATTTGAAAAATGTTGATGTACCAACTGTAGTGCATCCAACACTACTAAGGCTTGGTATGATAGCAGAGGAGTTAAGGGTAAGTCTTTGTTTCACCACTATTTTTTAATATTTTTGCTTTTTTTTCATTTATTAATTTTCATATGTACCTAAATACAAAGTAAGGCAGTGATAAAAAGGATAAAACATGATTTTGCAATACTGAGTCACATGCATGAGGCGTGTGGTGATTCTAAAGACACTGCATCAGAATCATCCCCAATGGTGAGGGCGCAAAAACGTACATGACAATCTCCTCCTAATCATCAGTCTTGTTCTCGTCCAAATGTATATGCACAAAATGTGCAATTCAAATCCAATCAAATAAAGTCTTGTACATGTAAGTTTATCTTTCGATCTTTTATCTGTATATATTTTTTACATAAGATTATAATAAATTTTATTAAATATTTTCATATATTTTTAGAATTTTGCAACACCAAAATTCGTAATATTGTACATGATATCGAAATGTTGTCAAGTAAATCAGTCTATTTACTTAAAAATTTACATATGTTTTTATTTTTCTCTTTTTTAATTAATTTTGGCAAGTTCTTTGTGAATTATTTGGAGGTGACTCTCAACAACGGTCGATGAGAAGCCAGGACCAACCATTCATGCCGCCATAGCCACCACCACAACCACCATAGTTTCAATAGGTTCATCAGGTTCAACATATGAGAGGCCACATAAATGTGGCTCGTGGAAGGGAAAAAACCCTTCCTGTAGTGAGATCACAACCTCGACCTGACTTTTCCTATTTTTCTTACACCAAAGGTATCAATCCTGGGATTAGATCAAATTCAGCTTGATGATGATTTTTTGTTTAAGGGCAACATTTATGGCTTGGAGCCATCATATGTGCTTTAAGATACAAAAAAGAAGCATAAGAAATAGTAGTGTAGACACCAAAACAGCACCAATCCGATTATGTGACAACAAGCGCTGATCGCATTGACACACACAACCCCTAGGGCAGCCCCCAGAGGTTAAACAGTGGTCCTAACCACTTCCAAAAGCAGTTTTAGAGGTCAGAGGTCAATTTGGCACCTTTTTGGCACCTTGCTCTCTGCTCGTCCCACCCAGGGATGAATACAAACTGGCATTCGTCCCACCCAGGGACGAATAGCAGCATTCACCCCAGGGTGAGGCGAATAGCAAGTTTGATCGGCAAAAAGTCAAACCTCGGTAACTCCGCCGATTAAGCGAGGCTTCTAGGCCATGCAATTGTGAGGAATAGCTTTTATTCAAGAAGAGAGACTTCAGTCATGAGTGTCTTTATTTTAGAAACCTCATGCAAGGAGATTTTTAATCGGGGAGTTAGCTTTTCTCTGAAAATAGGACAGATAACTCAAGTGGCGCCCTCGCATGCGCAATTCAAACAAGGAGACCCTAAGGTCTATAAATTGGTGAGTTTTCTCACCCAAAAGATATACAGAGAAGGAGCATTTGAGCAATGAAGTGCTGCCAATTTACATACCTACTTGCGATTTGTGCTTTTACATCCTTAATCTCTCATTCGAAAGGGAGGTTATTGGGTGACTATTGGAAGCACGAATCCGGACCCAAAACCCAATTTTTGGCCACAAATATCCACAAAATTTGTCGAAAACACCCCATAACCAGTTTTGGACCCATCCCAAGTGGATTGGTGCCGAAACAGTGTCCCAAACGGTGGGCGTCCTGCCCCCGGGCGCTCCCCAAACTGTCACAGTCCTATTCGCCCCACCCCGGGATGATTAGAAATATGTGATATATTTCTCTAGTTTTTCTTTTGCATTTGATTCTAGATATGTTAAATAGGTTACAGTTCAAATTTCATTTCATTCTGAGCAATTTTGACCAGGTTTTTGTCATTTCCCGCCTTCACTAACTTGCAGATGGCACCAGCAAAATCTGGATCCTAGAGGAAAAATTGGAGAAATATGACCATCTGGGTCTTCCCAAAACACCCCCAATTAGCTAACCCCAACTTTTCAGGTCATTTGGAGCTTCCTAAGTAGGACATTGAAGAGGGTGCTTTCTGACAAATTGTTACAGGCCTATTCGTCCCACCCTGGAGCGAATACAAATCTGTGAGGAATTTCTAGACTATTCTTTTTGCAGTGGTCTTATGATAATATTTTTATGCTTCTATCAAAATTTTAGGTCAATCAGAGGTCATTTGATAGTCATTTTAATATTTTCATGCATACACTGACAGTAGGCCTTGGGAAATACATGTTTCATTCTATCTGCAGGTGCTACTAATATTTTCTGTTTCTTTGAATGCAGGTTTCCGACAGTAGAGGAGCAGGAAAGAGCAAATAATCACATACACAAGTGGTGGTGACATTTTGGTCCGCCCATCTTACATGTGGGCACGCGGAAGAAGGATTGTTATCCATGGATGTTGTGACGAGAAACATATTTGACGCTCCTATCCCCTAAAAAGGAAGGAGACGTATTGTAACACAATTTAAAAAGTGTATCAATAAAGATATTACCATATTTCATATTGCTTTTATCTTGTGTCAATTTGTATATGTTCTTTCTTGTTCTTTCTTGTGGCATATTCCTTTTTGTTTTCGTATCCTCGTGCTTTCAGTGGCGATCACGGTGGGACCTCTGTCCCTTGATTTTTAAGATTAAATTTCTGATTAAATTTGCTTGTTCTTTTGATTATAGGTACCAATTTTTCCAACACTGGACTATTTCAGAGCAGAAATTCAGAGACATCCGACTTGGGCAGAGAAGAGGTAGAGGTCTTAAACACCTTTTGTCAATTCTTTGCTTTATGTTCTCTGGTTATTTGCTTGCATAGGAGAGTTTGAATGCTTGCGTGCTTCATTTATGCAACTTAAAAGGAACCCCACACACCACGTGGTAACTGAAACAACAAGGAGTTGGTCGTAAAACCCCAACCCTTGAGCAAGACCAAAGGTGGATTCCATCATCACTTTGGCTTGAGATATTGCATACATTACCCCGATCGTGACTGTTGCTAGACGTAAATCCTGACGAAAGCTGACCAAGTGTAGTGGGGGTGATTCCCAGTGCATGAGGATAAGTCTTCTATGGTAGGTGTCATAAACAGAGTGATCCCCCTTCAGTACCGCCTATGTTCCACGTACCATCTGCTCTCACGTACCAATAGTTTCCCTCACGTAAGGGCGGGTATATAGAGAGGTTGGTATATCGGTCTAGCAATGGTATATCGAAGGGGTGACCATTTTTTGGGAGTCATAAGAGCCCTCATTTTTGCATTTAAACGTTCTTTCAAAAAGCTTTCAAAACAACATCAAAACACACTAAAACCAGATTTTAGGGCACACTTTTAAATCTTTAAACGAGATAACCACTGCATTGATTGTGTGTTTCCTTTCTGTTTAAGTGTAGCATAAAAAATCCTAAAAGAGATAAAAATCTACTCATCTTTAGGAGCACATCACCATGGTGTTCACTCGTAGCCGAGCCCAATCACGGGCAAGCGCTGCAGAAAGTGCACCAAGGGGGACAAGTCACCTCCGATATAGTCTTGAGGACCTGGTCATCCCGCCTTGGTGGCCTGACACACAAGAGAGTCCACATCATGCCATAACAGAACAAGACTATAGAGGCACCTCTTTGAGGGGCACCCCTACTCAGCATAGGTCCTTCCAAGAAGAGAACCTACACGTAGCACTTAATGTAGACAGGAGACCTCCCTTAGAAGCCCGTTATGGGTGGCCTAGTGATGAAGTGCTAGAGCAACAGAGGGTCCAAATGGAGGGGCCACAAGATTTCATCATCCCTCCTCTACCTCGCATTACTGTTAGAAACACTAGACAATGTCCAGAGTATCAAGCTTTCCAGGCAGGGCAAGACAATTCTGCCCGCACCTTTTATGCATATGAAAGAGAGGATGAGGAAGATTACCATGTTCCTCAAGAGCAGTACACAGCATGGGAGCGATGTACCTCCATGCCTGCCATGTATCAAGATCACCCATTGAGGCTACAGCCTCAAGTTAATGCAGCTAACCTCGACAGAGGAAAGCAGCCCATAGAGGTCTCGGATCACCACGACCGAGGTAGACATATAGGAGAGGCATCTAGGCTTCCTAAACAAGAGACGATGGAACAAAGTGACTTGGCGTTTGCCAAACAGGCCACCCGCCAAGCGCAAATCATGCAGCTTAGGCAAGATCAAGAATAGTTAGAGCATCTTTGTCGGCTTAACAAAGAGCGCATTCAGCGTCAGACAGCCGAATTGCTGCATAACAATGTGCCTACGAAGGTTCCAAACCCTCGCGCGCACAAAGTAGAAGTGTATGAGAGGCATAACCCTTTGGTACGAGAGAGGTCCACGTGACCTTATCAAGTATTGCCTCCGAGACCTCCTAGACCTGAGCGGGAGGCCACTCCCCGAAACAATGATGGGCACCCTCCACGGGCACCTACCCATGTGCATAGGTCTCGGCCAGCCACTCCTCAGGAAGCTTATGAGGAATATGAACAAGAAGAAGAGAGGGCTGAAATGCTCTATCAAGGCAAGAGGGGTGCTACCCAGCTACCTCTCAATAGGCCTCAAGCTCCCCGCAACCCACAATGGGAGCAAACTAAGGAGGAAGAAATTAAATCCTCTGATGCATATAAAGCGTTGTTAGAGTGCTTAGAGTCTATGGAGATCAAGACTTATGGGCCCCAAAATCCCACTTTACGCCAACTCCGTAGTCATCCTGTGCATCCGTCAGTGTCGGCACCTCCATACCCGAAACACTTTAAGCTACCCCAGTTGGCACTCTTTAGAGGGGAGGAGGATGCCCAAGAGCATGTGACTAGATTCTTGAGCCAGTGCTTTGGTATTCAAGACAATGATGCTTTGTTGTTAAGAACATTTATAACCACATTCGTAGGCCCTACCTCGGATTGGTTCACCCAATTACCGAAACATAGCATCAGTAACTTGGATCAGCTAGTGGACGCGTTCCTCGAATGCTTCACCTTCAACACTAAGAAAAAGGCATCATTGAGTGACCTAGCTAGCCTCAAGCAGTATGAGGAAGAGACCATGGTGGCATACGGGAACCGATGGAGGACGTTGCTTTCGAAGCTGCCTTACCTCCCTCCCATGTCAGATCTGACCCAAATGTTCTCGAAAAGTTGTTTGAGATCAATCTCCATGCTATTGTAGCTGCAACAATATGCCAATTTAGAGGAAGCTCTGGCGCAAGCCAGAGTCATTGAGGAGATTAAGATACAGGATGGTGAGATCGCCAAACCTAAGAAGAAAGAATGGACAAAGAACACTAAACCAGGGACCATGCAACCAAAACCTACTACGGTTAATCAAGTTGCCATCAATGTCCCTAAGCCTGCACAAGCAACACAGCCTCAAAAGGCTAACTATCAGGCGGTGCCTCCCAACAACTATGAGAGAGAAAACCAAAGGCAGGAGCAAAATCAGCAGCGTCACCCTAGGCGACAATTTACTCCTTACACAGAGTCCAGGGACTCTTTGTTTGACCGCTTGTCAGCGATGAATTTGATCAACCTTCCAGAGATTCAAACTATAGATCCCAATGCACCGAAGCCTAAAGGGTATAGAGAAGACTTGTACTGTAGGTTCCACAAGCGTAAAGGACATGATCTTAACGCATGCTGGAAGTTCAAAGGTTTGGTACAAGATCTCATTGACAACAAGACATTGGCGGTGGACAACCCCGTAGCGCCAAACAACCAACATATGGGAGTATTCAGAGACCCCTTGCCTGCCCATGAGGCACCGACAAAACCCCTTCAAGTCAATGAGGTGCAACAGAATTGCCCTATGCAAGGATATGTGGGGATGATAAGCATAGTGACTAGGAACAAGAAGTACCCAGGAGCTGCTCCCGTGGTAGCCACAAGAGAGGTTCCATCAACGTCACAAGCTCAACAACACCCTACGCAACTTCCCCCGCCTAGACCAGTGGCCACGATTCGAACTAGACTTACCCAAAGTCTAAGGACCACATCGGCTAGGCTCTCCATATACGAGCTAATTCAATAATCAATGCCCCATCGGGAGGCTCTAATGGAGATTTTAAAAGCAATCGAGCTACAGCCCCATGAAGCGAACTCTTTCAACAATTTTGTGGGGCATGTAAAACAATGTACAGAACCAGTCATCACCTTTAGAGAAGATGAATTGAAAATAGTGACTGGTGATGTGGTGGATCCACCCCTGCACGTTATCGCATGGGTCAACGGGATTCCGTATAAGAGAGTGTTGGTGGACACTGGCTCGTCCAGTAATATCATCACTACAGTAGCTCTGAAGCATTTGAAGTTGCCAGCATCTCATATCATGGCTTCCACTTACACACTGTGAGCATTCAATGATGCAATCTGCTCGACAGTTGGCACAATTGTCCTACCTATCCAAGTGGGACAAAAGACTATTCATACATTGTGCCATATCTTGGAAGGCGAGATGGCTTATAATATCTTGTTGGGCCGGCCTTGGATTCGGGACATGAAGTGTGTCCCTTCAATAGCTCATCAGTGCCTAAAGTATACATTTGAAGGACAGGTGCATGTAGTCCCGGCGGACTTGGAGCCTTTCAAATACTGCAATACAGTGCAATTCATGCCGCAATCGACCCTTCCATCAACACATTTGGATTTTCAGTTGAATCCATCTCAACAGGGTCCGATTTCGTAGGCATCTCCAGTGATTAATCCATCGAGTCCTCAGTCGGGTCCATCTTCTTCCGCTAGTCCTTCCACAATGATGCCACCTACGGTGGCCACATCCAAGGACAAGGGAAAGAAACCCTTAGAAGAAGAACCACCTCTAGTCTCAACCATCTCGACAGAAGAGATGCCTAGTAGAATGGAAGTCGAGATGCCTAGTTCACCCCACATGGAGTGGACTCAGGAAGGACTCCCATTCGCTTCCCCTCAACCGCCAACGGTCATCGTTGAAATGGCCAGCATGGGCCTGGGGGAGTATCTAGTGAGGAACATTATAGCAACGCCCACACTCGAGTCCATGCAAGACATGGGGAGGCCTCGACTCCCCATCGGCTCAGTGGTTCCTTTAGGCTACCCACCCAATCAGACAAACTTTGTTTATGGGGGCCTGGATAATGGCGTTGAGATTTGTATGCAAGAAGATGAAGATGAAGAGCCCTTTGTGGAGGATGTCAACTATCTATCCAACCCTGATTTTGCTTTAAGATATCTAGGCCAATGCAATTGGCATGGATATGGGTTGGGTAGGTATGAGCAAGGAGTGCGTGTTCTTTGCCAACCGAGATATCAAATGTCGTATGACAAGTCGGGAGTAGGGTTCAACCACCCCTTGCCCCTAGACATCTTGGTGGAAAACATGCAAGGCCTAGGGATAGGCAACAAGGATGGGTTGGCATCAGGTCCATATGCCAATCCTAACACAAACTATACATTGGGAGATTATCTCCCATTGCTAACAACCAACCTTGTTGACCATAACAACCCTTTCCCTTCGGCCGAACAAGGAGAAAATTCAAGGACTCACCCACAAGAGGGATATGGACAAGACCAAGAAGGGTCTTCAGAGGATGAGTCGGAGTACGAGGTAGCCCCTTGGGATCCTTTCGAGTCTGATAGCAATCATTCGCAAGTATATCCCATGAATGATGATCAGGAAAGCTTCCTGACAATGTTCCCATTGGATGCTCCATTTGAGCACATGCCACTTCAAGAGAATCAGGTCCCCCCATAGAGAGCGGAACAACCTCGATGGGACCACATCAATTTGCTCGAACAAGATGAGCCTCATATGTCGCAAGCAGCTGTTGGAGCTAACGAAGGCTTTTGGATCTCCGACAGTGATTCGAAAGATGAAACTGAGATGGCCTATCTCAACCACATGCGACAAATGCAACAACGATACCCTTTGGACATAGATGACATGTTTGAACACTTACACATAGGTCCAAGGCATAGGTGGCACCTCAACCCGACGTAGTTATAGCAATTACTGCACCCGCCACTCCAGGTACACAGAGAGCATCTTCCGCCTGGAGACCCTATCAAACCATCAGTGCCTAGGGTGGACCCTATCTTCGTCTCCATGCATAGGGCTGATCCATTTGTGCCAGTGCCCACAGAGCCAGATCCGGAGCACACAGATTGTCTAGGATGTCCGAGTTATAACACCCATGGTAATGGAGACCATAATCATTTCATCAACATGATCTCCATTGACCTAACCACCCCCATCCATGATCCAGCCGACCCGACATGGTCATTGTATCTAGATCTAGATGCTATCGACTAGGATCACGTTGACACACCACCATCCCCATCAGAGTACTGGCCTTGTGGAGGAATGTTCCATTTCACCCCCGGACAGACTCAGGATGTCTTCCATGCTGAAGAGGAACCTGATGTTCCGAACGATGATCTAAATTCAGCAAACGATATCCATTTGATCCCAACTCCACACCAGTTGGAGGACGGGTCCCACATGTCGGTCGAGGAGACGACTGACGTAGACATCGGCTCAGATCCAGTGAATTTGCAAATCATCAAGCTGGGGGTAAGTTTATCCCCCGAAGAGCAAGCCGACTACATTGCCCTTCTCAAAGAGAAGAAGGAGGTTTTTGCATGGTCATACAAAGACATGTCGGGACTAGACCCGTAGCTAGTCACGCATAATCTAACGCTTGATCCGACAATCAAGCCAGTAAAGCAAAAACTACGTAAGATGCACCCAACAGTGGCCTTAATGGTCAAAGATGAGTTACAAAAGTTGTTGGATGCACAGTTTGTCATCTGCATGGATTATCCGCCATGGTTGTCTAACATGGTTCCCATCAAGAAGCCCGATGGGAGGATTCGCATATGCACCAATTTTTGAGATCTAAACAAAGTGAGTCCTAAGGATGATTTTCCCTTGTCGAGCATCGACGCATTGGTAGATGCTACAGTGGGCCATGAAATGCTTTCCCTCATGGATGGTTTCTCAGGATACAATCAAATTCGTATCAATCCTGAGGACCAACTAAAAATGGCATTCACAATGCCTTGGGGGACATTTTGCTATAAGGTCATGCCTTTTGGCCTTAAAAATGCTGGCGCCACCTACCAACGTGCCATGACGTACATCTTCCATGATTACATGCACAAAACTTTGGAGGATTACATGGATGATTTGTTGGCCAAATCTCTTTTGCGCCCAGATCATCTCGATGACTTAAGCAAGATCCTCGATCGCCTCATGGAGCATAAGGTCAGACTAAACCCCAAGAAGTGCGTCTTTGGCATCACATCTGGAAAGCTCTTGGGTTACATAGTCTCTAAACGAGGAATCGAGGTAGACCCACACAAAGTCAAGGCAATCCTTGAAATGCTTCCCCCAACTACCATCAAGCAGCTCAAGAGTCTACAGGGAAAGGTCGCGTCGATCAAGCGCTTCATAGCACAGTTATCTGACAAGTGCCGACCCATGAATAAATTATTGCATAAGGGGGTCACATTTCATTGGGATGACGAGTGCCAGTCAGCCTTTGATGACATTAAACAATACTTGGCTTCATCGCCAGTATTGGCACCACCTAGACCAGGAGTGTCATTCTATTTATACATCTCAGCCACTGAGGTGGCACTGGGCGCCATGCTATCCCAAAAAAATGAACTTCACAAAGAACAGGCTACATACTATCTTAGCCGCACCCTGGTCAGTTATGAACTTAACTATGCATACGTTGAGAAGCTCTGCTTGGCAGTGGTGTTTGCTACCAAAAAGCTATGCCACTACATGCTCAACAATACGATGTATGTTGTGTCTAAGGAGAATCCATTGCGATACATGATGAGTCATACTTATCATAGTAGCCGCACGGTGAAATGGATCATGTTGTTGATGGAGTTTGACATAGAGTTCATTGGACAGAAATCCATAAAAGGTCAAGTCATCGCCGATCAACTGGCAGAGGCTCCTCTTGAAGATGATCAGCCTCTGACCATAGAATTACCGGATGATGGGGTTTTTCATGTTTCAGAATCGCCAGATTCTGATGAGCCTGAGTCACGACTGACATGACCCTATTCTTCGATGGTTCTAAATGTGAGCAAGGAGGTGGCACGAGAATTGTATTCTTCACTCCACAAGGGGCTCCAATGCCTCTGTCATTTAAATTAGACTTCCCGTGCACCAACAACAATGCAGAATACGAAGCCTTGCTCATAGGTCTTCAGACAACAATCACCATGAACATTAAACGTTTAAACATCTTTGGTGATTCGTTGTTGATTGTCAATCAAGTCAAGGGGATATTCCAATGTAGATGTCCAGTTCTACAGGCCTACAAAGCCCTTGTGGACAAATTCCTGGCACAACTTGAATGGTATGACATCGAGGCACTCCCTCGATCATCGAATCATTTTGCGGATACTATGGCCTCCTTGGGGTCATTAATCCCGCAAGACCCTTCTGGTGAAATGACAACCATTCAGGTTAAAACATTATCGCAATCCATGATGGAGCGTGCAAGCTCTGACCTAACGCCAGGAATCCACCTGATCCAGATTGAACCATCTTCAGATAAGTTCTCTCGAATCCATGATTGTCTGACTCGAGCCAACTGGGGGTCCTTGTTCTCCCCGACCCCTCTTAATAGCAACACAACGCTATTTTTACAAGTTCTTTCCCGCTCAGCTTTTGCTAGGGATGGACTTCAAGAGGGATTGGTCGTTCATACTATCGAGGTTTCTGATCAACAGGATTGGTACACACCCATTAGGGATTACCTCAAGCTAGGTAACCTCCCACTTGGATTGACACAAGCCATGAAAAGATCATTCAAACAGAAAGCGGCAAAGCATGTCTTGTTAGGAGACATTTTGTATCGTCGGAGCTATGAAGGAATCCTCCTCCATTGCTTGGACCAGCAAGAGTCCGCTTGGGCGATCACCCAAGCACACGATGGTACATGTGGTGGCCACTTCAGCGGTATGGCCATCGCAAAGTGCATTCTTCGCATGGGCTATTATTGGCCATCTTTAGAGCGAGATTGTTGCGCATATGTGAAGAAGTGCATGAAGTGTCAACACCATGCTAATTTGACACATGTACCTTCTCAGGCCTTGCAGCCGATCCAATCAGCTTGGCCTTTTTCATAGTGGGGCTTTGACCTAATCGAAAAGATCTCCCCTACATCATCTGGTCATCACACATTCATCATAATGGCCATAGAGTACTTCACCAAGTGGGTGGAAGCAATTCCGCTAACCTCTATGACTGGATCCCGCATTGCGGAGTTTATTTTGCATAACATCATATGTCATTTTGGTATTCCATCCAAGATCCTATCAGATAATGGGACGTCATTCAAGAACAAATATGTGCGTGCTTTGACCACAAAGTACAAAATTCAGCATAGTTTTTCAACACCCTATTATCCATAGGCAAATGGGCAAGCAGAGGCGTCAAACAAAATGCTAGTCACCATCCTCAAAAAGATAGTCGCAGACAATCATAAGGATTGGCACATTCAGATCCCGCTTGCCCTATGGGCTTATCGCACTAGCATCCGGATGCCCACTAGGGCAACTCCATTTTTGTTGGTGTATGGCTCCGAGGCAGTCATGCCTCTTGAGTTGGAAATCCCTTCCCTACGCATTTCAATGCAAGAGTTCATCGATGATGACACTGCACGGTAGGCCCGGTTAGACCAACTGACGTTGCTCGATGAACGATGCGTTAATGCTCTCGAGCATTTGCGTATCTATCAAGAGCGACTTAAGAAAGCATACAACATGAAGGTCCACCTAAGGGAATTTTAGGTTGGTGACTTGGTCTTAAAAGAGAACCAACAGAATTCTAATTTGTCGTCCCATCTAAGGGACAAGTTCATGGCAAACTGGTTAGGTCCTTATGTCATTGATAGTAGAATAGGACCTGGAACATACCGGCTTGCCTCTCTTGAAGGAATCAAGGAAACAGAACCCTTGAACATCAGTCATTTGAGGCCATTCCACATCTAGAGAGCCATAGTCCAACCAAATGCTCCAAGGATTCCCACAATCGCTTGGTCAACCCAAAATGCCCCAAAGGTATCTATAAACCCTTTGGTCAACCCAAAATGCTCCAAGGATTCTCACAATCGCTTGGTCAACCCAAAATGCCCCAAAGGTATCTATAAACCCTTTGGTCAACCCAAAAGCTCCAAGGATTCTCATAATCGCTTGGTCAACCCAAAAATGCTCCAAAGGTATCCATAAACCCTTTGGTCAACACCAAAAGCTCCAAGCGTTACCATAACTGCTTGGTCAAAATAAATATTCAAAAACAAACAAAAACAATAAAATCATCAAAAATAACAAAAAAATTGCATTTCAATTCCATGCATACTCATAAAAATCAAAAATAACAAAAAAATTGCATTTCAATTCCATGCATACTCATAAAAATCAAAATACAAAAATATAGGTTGCATTAGGCATCGCATCCATACATTGCATATTTGCTAGGTCATACAAGTCAAAAGCACCATAGACTGTCATTACTTGGCAAATTCCATCATTTTCCACATCAAATCCATTTTCATAAACGCATACATCCAGAATAACACCATCACCATTTTTAGCATAGTCAGTTGTCTCCTAATGTATATAGGGTTTTCGTCATTCAGTTGTCTTTAAATTTCTAGCCAAAACTGTACAAAGTTAAACGGATTTTACACGGGAAAGTTTTACTTGGATCACGCCTTGTTACGTAGCATCCCAACACAAATTAAAACACATAAAATAATTCCTAAGTTGTGTGAATGCAAGAGAAACCTACAAAGCAGTCTAGGGTACCATAGGTGAAAGATTAGCCTGTTCATCCCCCTGTGCGAATGGTTCCAGAATGCTGAGAATTGACAAAAGGATGAGCTCTTCCCTATCCATTCCCCATAATAAATAGTGGTTTTCACCACTCCCACAAATCCCAATCATAGTTGGTCCCCAAAGTTGTAAGGATTCGTACTACACGTCCCTGCCAAGGATGGGTAGTCATCCCCAAGACCTAAAAGGATCAATGCCATTCAAAAACAAAATTCCAACAAACCATCATCACAACCATCTCCACTCACCTTTGGTCTCAAAGTTGTAAGGATTCGTACTACACGTCCCTGACCAGGATGGGTAGTCATCCCCAAGGCCTAAAAGATCAATGCCCTTACTTCATAATCTCCATCATCCCCTTGGTTCCCAAAGTCGTAAGGATTCATACTACACGTCCCTGAACAGGATGGGTAGTCATCCCCAAGGCCAACAAGATCAAGGCCATTCACAAGCTCAACCTTACAAAGCTCAAAATACAAAATCAAATAACAGTGGTTATCACCACTATTCAAAATCCTTGCTCAAAAAGAAAAACAAAGAGAAAAATAAATAGTGATTTTCATCACTATATAGACGAGCAAGTATCCCAAACCATTGAGCAAACACACAACCTGAACTTGAATCTCTAGAATTCTCAGCATTCGAAAAACCATCTAGGTGATCCTCATTACAGGTTTGGTGGACAACCTACCTGGCAATGGTGGTATCCTAACCGCATGACGATATGTCTGTCACATTAGCTTTGCATGTGCGTAGACCAATGTTTGCATGTGGATGAGCTAGCTTATGGTACCTTAGATTGTCCCATGGATTAATCTTGCTAAATACAACAATGGAGTTAGTGGAGCTAATTAGGTGATCCTCAGTACAGGTTTGGTTGATAGCCTATCTAGCACTGGCGGTATCCTGAAAAATACCACATAAATGAACTCAATTGCACACACAAGGATGTGAAATAACTTGGTTAAATTCAAGTCGGATTTATACCTTGTTCAAAAGTCTTGCGAGATAAATGTACAGTCTTGGCTAGTTAGTTAAAATATCTGAATCTCAGAAAAGCTTAACTACATTTTAAAACAACTGGTACATTTCATTCCGTACATCACCATCAGAAAATATGCAAAATACAAAAACAAAGTTTTCACATGCAAAGTCATTCCACAAAGTCATCCCATTAGTACAACAAGTCAGTCAAATCTTGCACAGTCTATGGTGCATCGACAAGTTATCAACAACTCATTTCATTCATTCCATATGCATACATCATACAAATTAGAAACATCGCATTCATAATAGCATATGCATACATCAATGTAAAAACATGTACATAAAAACAAACCATGAAAAATGCACAAAAATGCACCAAAAACAAGCCCTAAAAGTGTCCGATAAGAGTGCTTTTGCACTTGACATTTCGGGCATGCAAAATAGATGTCGGGGTCACAAATCCTCACTATCCTACTCCCTAAGAAGGCTACCATAGCCGGACCACTCCACGGGAAGACGGATTTTTGAGAATTTCATCCCCAAACGACGTCACCAAAATGGGTCAAAACCCATCCAAAAATAGCAATAACATTGCCGAACGAAGGCGCTTTTGCGCCTGACATTCTTGGCATCCAAAATAGACATTGGGGTTACAAATTGTCACTATCCTACTCCCTAAGAAGGCTACCATAGCCGGACCGCTCCACGGGAGGACGAATTTTTGTCAATTTTAGCTCCAAAATGCATCACAAAAAGGGTTAAAACCCACCAAAAATAGGTCAGAATGTTCGAAAACTGCTTTCGCATTCAATGGTAAACAACTGAAGGCACCCTTACCTAAGTCATCTTGGGTCAAGTGACTCATCGCTTTTCTCATGTCGGTCATTCCCTCATCGATTCGTCGCTTGAGGGGGTAGTCACACTTAGTCGCCAATCAACAACAATATACCCAATCATGGAAATGACACGCATTCAAAGGATCATTGACAAAGACAATCGCGCCCTGCTTGGGGCAGCAAACAAGCAATTATCACAAGCTGATCAAACACTTGGCATTCATGAATCATGAACTCAAGGTTCCCATAGACAAAAGGTTGCGCCCTTTGCCTATTCATGACTGATCAATGTCCAAGCTCAAGTAACACCTCACCGAACAAGGTTAACACTTGAATTAAGTTCCTTAGCTCGTCAGAAGCAAGGATTCAAGAATGCATGCCCTTTCCATACTTGGGGCATCAAGAGTTGGTTAGGTTACTGAGAAACCCTAATCATTAGTGCTTTGGTTATCTATTTTTGCTCGACGTTGCGCCTTGCACAGCGCTTCCCAAAAAGGGGCATCTGTAGACACCAAAACAACACCAATCCGATTATGTGACAACAAGCGCTGATCGCATTGACACACACAGCCCCTAGGGCAGCCCCCAGAGGTTAAACAGTGGTCCTAACCACTTCCAAAAGTAGTTTTAGAGGTCAGAGGTCAATTTGGCACCTTTTTGGCACCTTGCTCTCTACTCGTCCCACCCAGGGATGAATACAAACTGGCATTCGTCCCACCCAGGGACGAATAGCAGCATTCGCCCCAGGGTGAGGCGAATAGCAAGTTTGATTGGCAAAAAGTCAAACCTCGGTAACTCCGCCAGTTAACTGAGGCTTCAGGCCATGCAATTGCGAGGAATAGCTTTTATTCAAGAAGAGAGACTTCAATGATGAATGTCTTTATTTTAGAAACCTCATGCAAGGAGATTTTTAATCAGGGAGTTAGCTTTTCTCTGAAAATAGGACAGTTAACTCAAGTGGCGCCCTCGCATGCGCAATTCAAACAAGGAGACCCTAAGGTCTATAAATTGGTGAGTTTTCTCACCCAAAAGATATACAGAGAAGGAGCATTTGAGCAACGAAGTGCTGCCAATTTACATACCTACTTGCGATTTGTGCTTTTACATCCTTAATCTCTCATTCGAAAGGGAGGTTATTGGGTGACTATTGGAAGCGCGAATCCGGACCCAAAACCCAATTTTTGGCCACAACTATCCACAAAATTTGTCGACAACACCCCATAACCAGTTTTGGACCCATCCCAAGTGGATTGGTGCCGAAACAGTGCCCCAAACGGTGGGCGTCCTGCCCCCGGGCGCTCCCCAAACTATCACAGTCCTATTCGCCCCACCCCGGGATGATTAGAAATCTGTGATATATTTCTCTAGTTTTTCTTTTGCATTTGATTCTAGATAGGTTAAATAGGTTACAGTTCAAATTTCATTTCATTCTGAGCAATTTTGACCAGGTTATTGTTATTTCTCGCCTTCACTAACTTGCAGATGGCACCAGCAAAATCTGGATCCTAGAGGAAAAATTGGAGAAATCTGACCATCTGGGTCTTCCCAAAACACCCCCAATTAGCTAACCCCAACTTTGCAGGTCTTTTGGAGCTTCCTAAGTAGGACATTGAAGAGGGTGCTTTCTGACAAATTGTTGTAGGCCTATTCGTCCCACCCTGGAGCGAATACAAATCTGTGAGGAATTTCTAGACTGTTCTTTTTGCAGTGGTCTTCTGATAATATTTTTATGCTTCTATCAAAATTTCAGGTCAATCAGAGGTCATTTGATAGTCGTTTTATTATTTTCATGCATACACTGATAGTAGGCCTTGGGAAATACATGTTTCATTCTGTCTGCAGGTGCTACTAATATTTTTTGTTTCTTTGAATGCAGGTTTCTGATAGCAGAGGAGCAGGAAAGAGCAAATAATCACATACCTAAAGCGGCGGTGACGTTTTGGTCCGCCCATCTTACATGTGGGCACGCGGAAGAAGGATTGTTATCCATGGATGTTGTGACGAGAAACATATTTGACGCTCCTATCCCCTAAAAAGGAAGGAGACGTATTGTAACACAATTTACAAAGCGTATCAATAAAGAGATTACCATATTTCATATTGCTTTTATCTTGTGTCAATTTGTATATGTTCTTTCTTGTTCTTTTCTTGTGGCATATTCCTTTTTGTTTTCGTATCCTCGTGCTTTCAAGTAGCAGCCCTTGCGAGTGAGAAGCAATTACTGCCTCCTACTATGAAAAGTAACCTTCATCCTTAAACTAAGGATGAAAAAGTTAATTTTGATGTAATTTCTTCACTGTGTGATGGTATGAAAGAAACCATCCAAGAGAGGTTGCATTAAGATTTAAACGTGATGAAGTAAATGAAGGAATGGGAAATTTGGGCAAAAGGCCTTATAAAGGAAATTAATGCCCATTATAATAATTTTTCAAAAATGGAATCAAATTTTTCTAAGATTTAGCATAAACCATAAAATCTTAGTGTTCTGTTGGATAAGGCCAAATCAAGATCAGTCAAGTGTAGGTCTTCATGCGATGATGAAGTTTTAAACAATATGTTGAATAAAATTGAGAACATTAATGTTGAAGCCCAGGCATACTATAACCAATGGGATTCTAATTAGAAAAAATTTGAAGTTGTTAAGGCTGCATGGGATTTGGAAGAAATGAGAAATTAGTTGCAAAATAGGTTCAGCCAGACCGGGTGTAAAACAGGGCTCGGTCAGACTGAGTGTAGAATAGGGTTCATCCGGACCGAGTGCAAAACTGGTACCGAACATACCAACGGAAAAACTGGGTCCAACAAGAACTTGTGGAATTATGAAAACTTTCAATTTGGTCATATTTTTTTTACATTTACTCTAATAACTTATGTTTTATTTTTCTTTTGCAGTCAACTTTTGAAAATTTGAAATTACAAGTGCAAAGCATGCAAGTTAATATAGAAGATGCAAAAACGTTTTTGTTAAATGCAATCTATATGAAGAAGACATCACAATACAAAGTCAGGGATGATAATATTTTAATAAAATATCTCAAGGACAAACATGGTGCAGATCCAGATCTCTTGCTTGTGGAGGCGAAGGAAAAAAATCCTCTTTCAACAGTGTTCAAAGATCCAGCCCAAGAGGAAGGCACATTGTTAGGAAATTTTGAGAAAGTGGAAGAGGGACTCATCAAATATGGAGCATTTCCAACAAAGGGTGTACACGAAGGATAAAGTTAAAAGGAAAACACAACTCAAGGAGAATCTACTTCAACCATCCCCCCATCTCTGGAACATGATGAAATGTTTATTAGTTGACTGCATATTTTGTTGTATTGCAGCCAACAATTTTATATGATGTAATAAAATTTTGAATCTAATTGATGAAATTTTTTTTACTAATTTTTTGTCCCATTTCATTTAATGGTTTTTTCTATTATTATGTTTTTTTATTTTTTTAGTTTATGATGATATAATTATATATACACTATTAATCTCAAATAACAAAAACATATTACTATAATAAACAACATAAGAACCATATTAAACAACAGTAATATTGTTGTCATTATTGTGTCATCAATGTGGTGAAGTCATGGATACAATAATATTGTTGTCTAGAATCACCATTAGACAATGTAAGAACTCTGACAATACATTAATATTCATACATTAACAATACTATGATTTGAAAGCAATTAAAACCATTTCAAAAACCAACAAAAATATCATAGAATTTAAATTTATCAATGTTATGAAACAATATAGTGAAATATAATAAATCTGGAATAATATATGTGAAATCTGCTATCAAATGAATTTATGTTTATCAATGTTCTAAAATCATGGAAAATTTATATTTTAGGTAGCTAAAACAAACACATATCAGCTTGTTCAGAATCATTATTAAGCATAGTAGATATCTGTGTCTCCACAATCTAGTCATTGCAAGCATCATTATCCTCCTTATCATTTGCATTCATGGTACCCCTTCTATCTGCAGTGGATTTCCAATGTGCCAATGCTATGTCATAGGGAAATTTGTCTAGCTGATATGATGACACATAAATTCTCAAACAATTTTCCAAATTTTTGTCCAACCTATTACGGATCTTAGATTTAACAAAATATAGTGCACTGAAAGCCCTCTCATCTTCCATAGATCCTAAAATCATTGTTTGACATAATTCATATAAATAAAAGTATTCACTAAGCATATTTTGTAAGATAGTACTAGGATTAATTTTTTACCACAAATGTCCAATGGAACCAGTCTCATGGATGTTACTCAAAAGTGACGTTTGATAAACCATTGTGCTTCCAAAATGAGATGACTATTCTTTTAAAAGTTCTTTGTTGAGTATGCCTTTGATTTCAACACCATTGACTTCCACACTTTTACTAAAATGTTGAATAAGCATGCGCATATATTTAATAAACAAGGACCCCAAAACATAGGGTTAACCACACCCATGGCCTCAAGCAACTCATCTCTTTGAAATCGATCTCTTATTTCACTTGTCAATGATTATGCTATTTTTAATAATCTAGTCTTAGTATTATGTAAAACAACTTCAAATCCATTGTGTGTTATGGGAACCTATTCACCATATTCCATAACTATATTTGAATGCCTTTCAAAACAATATAGAGGTATCATATGTCCACGAAAAATAATACAAATATGATTAGTGATGTCAAACTTCAAAAATCTTATTGGATCATTCATGTTTGTCAATGTATTCCAACCATCAAACAAGGGATCTATAAAATTTCCTACATATAACCTATCAATAATCACACATATATGTTTTCTCATCCTCATGAAATCAACAATATAGATGGATCTTTCTTGTGCAAGTTTAATCATTATTTTCATTTCTTGTAACATTGGAAGAATACCACATAATGTTAAAAGGGTTTCCAAGTCAGTCAAACGGAATAGAAAATATTTTTTCTTATCATTTGCCCTACGATTTACATACATAAACCCCGTTAACGATTGATATTCTGTAAAAAATCTGCATGCAGGTTCATACAAAGAAATCCACATTGTATCCACATATTTTAACAATTTTTTTCCTTCTATAAATCCTAGTGCAAATTGTTGAAACTCTACAAACCTTTTTGAATTGTAAGAAAAATAAGAATGTATTTCATGAATGAGGTCTTCCACTCTTGCAACATTATAAAAAGTGCTCATGATTTTATATGCAGGATTCAATCTATGAGCCATGCAATGAATGGATATCATATATGGGGAAATTGATGTTTGGAGTCGAATACAAAAAACCATTCTTGTGCCCTTGCATTATAGTAGCATCATCAGCTCCAACACATATTAACTTTTTTGCTATGTCTATATCATTTATTCTCGCAATATTCTTTAAACTAGTTACAAAAACATTATAGATGTTTTTTGCATTGGAACTTCCACCATATTATCTAATCCTAGCAAACTAGGTCACCTTACATGATTTTAAAATGTGTATATATGCATGCAAATATAGGATATTTTATCCACAACCGTCGCCTCATCAATAGAAAGTGAAATGAATCTAGTAAGTTATACTTTCTCCCTCAGGTCCTCCTTCTCAACTAATGATAGACATTTTGCTATTTTCCAACCACTTCCATATGACCAATGCAAACTAGGAAGGTTTTGCACATTAGCTAGTTGAAGAAGGTGCTTATAATCAATAAAATCAGACATTGGTATACCCTTTTTGAGAATACTATATACAACAACAAATTGTAAAATTTTTGAAGCTAAAGTGGTGTTATGGATTTTATGAAATTGGGCTTCAATCGTTCCACCTTTCTCAACAAGAGATTGTTGTTGCTTAAAGTGATTGTCATATTCTATTGCATATCTGACATGCATACATCTTGATGCATCCTTCCACCTAAATTCTTTATTAATTTTACCACCACTTCCTGTAACTTTTACATAAACTTTGCCAGCATGTTTTTCTATTGTATCTATCTTATTTTGCAATTTATTCTCCTTGCCAAGTTTCCAGCTACAAATTTTGCATTTACATTGTTTGTCATTGAATTTATTGTTCACAGTCAGGGTTGGCTCTATGAAGGGAAATTTTTCTGCCCATTCATCCTAAAATGACCTTCCAATAGCCCAATTATATGTCTTTCTATTTTTAGTATTTTTGTTTGAAGATTCGTTAGAAGGTTGTAATGTATTTGATTTATCACTTTCATTTTCAACTGAAATTTCATTTTGAGTAATATCTTCAAGTGTTTGTTGGATGTCATTTATAAGGAAAATTTTTATTAGAAGGCATATTTTGGTGAGGAATATCTTCAAGTGAAGGCACATCAGGGTCAATAGGGTATTTTGCATAGTAGCATACAATAATATTCTTTATCTTTTTTGGATTTGATAGAAAATCTTAGCAACAGAAAAATATTTGGATCATAATGCAATATGGCTAGAGGAACATACTGAGAATTAACTATTTGAGGAAGAAAGCATTATTTAAAATAATTACAGAATACACAACCAACTATTTAGTAGTCAAAATTGATTTGTACCTTGAATTTCCATAAATGTCAATGGCTCGTTAGATTTCGACTTATGGAAAAATATTCGAGGATACTATTTTCAACAAAAATTTTGGCCCCCTTTCTATCGCCAGTAGGTGACATTTTACCTTGTAAAGAAAATGTTTCTCATTTTAGAAAATTCATAAAATATTGAAGAGATCTTACTACTAGGAGACCTCAAGATAATACTGTAACTAGAATAAATAGAGAATCACAATGTGTTTAAGAAAATAGGCCATCACAATGGAAATAGAGAATCAAAGTGTCCTAACAGAAAGAGAGAATTACATTTCCTCAAGATAAAATAGGGGAAAACATGCAAAACAAGGCAACATAGAGGGAAACAAGGGAACCAGAGCATGTACCTGTTAAGAAATACATAAAAACACTCAAATGTGGAATAGAGGAAAATAGTGAAAAACAGGAAAAACATAAACAAAAAATAAACCTGTAGTCTATCCATGTGTATAAGAGGGTTCGGGAATCAATCCAGGTGTATAAGAGGATTCGGTTACATCGAGTGTAGAATAGGGTCTAGCTACAGAACAAGGTCTGATCACTCCGAGTGTAGAACAAGATCCGGTTGCTCTAGGTGTAGAACAAGGTTCAGTTAGTCCATGTTCAGAGTATGCTCTGGTCAATTAGGGTTTAGAATATTGTCCAATGAGCCCAATTTTAGAGTACGGTTCAATCAGTTTGGGTTCAAAATACAGTGTGGTTACTATGATTATAGAATAGGATTCGATCACTCCGGGTGCAAAACAACGTTCGATTTCAGAAAGTTTTAGTAACTAGTTCATCTTTTCGCTTGTAAGATTTTACTTTTCATTGTGGTTGCTTGATTTTCTAATTGTTTGAATGTTTTACATGAAAAAGTATCACTTGTGTGTTAATTATACAATGGTATAATTGGCTAATTAGGAAGGATAATTTAAAAATGTTATAATTTTAAGGTGAAAAGGGTCCTCGATTTAGGTGGGAGTGCTAGCGAATTAAAAAAAATAGTAATACTAGTATCAACGTGGGGCGAAACGACCCCTAAAATTTTTTTGTCCCCAAAAATATTTGGCAAACAGGCCAATGTCCAGGGTCCCCAAAATTCGCTAATTTGCATTTTTGAAAATACTAGTATGTACCCAATTTGTGAATATTCATTGTTGTGCATAACCCTGCCATAGGGATTATTTAGTAAAATAATCTTATCCTCTACTGAGGACAATATTCAAGCATGGGGAGCTTCAAGCATGTTAACAGTCTTTGAGGATAGTGTCTTCTTCAAATCAACTACTTGATATATGGATGGAGTGTCAGGGCCTCTAATTTGCTTAGTTTTGGTGGCAATCCTACTTATCTCTCTTTTGGGGCAGAAGTCTACTCCCTTGTATTGAAACTTTCACTACAATGGACTTAACCATAACAAGGTTAACCATGGCCCATAGATATTATTTAGTAAAATACGACAATAAATTAAATGTATTTTTGTAATGATTGTCTGTAGGTCTATATAATATTGCATTATATAATGTGGGTCTTTACTATAAGTTAGATTACACTTTCAACATAGAATAGTTGCTTGAAAGAGATACATTCTCCAGGCTAGTGCATAGTATATTTAGACCTAACAATGGTCAGAATATCAATTTACACTTTGCATATGACTCCTACCTCTTTCTATAGAATGAGCAACAAGAGACTGGAAATGTGCTCAAAGTGTTAGATTTATTTTGTAATTTCTTAGGGGCCAAAGTAGCCCTACATGATATAATTTTTCTATTATTTAAAGCTAGGTACTTACCCTAATTCAACTTAGTGACTACCCCAACTAGATTCCTTAGTCATGGAGATAAATATTATAGGATGAGCTTGTTTGCTATTTAGCTATATCTTTTGGTTATAAAGTTGCATCAAGGAATATATGGTGATGGTTTTTTATTAAAATTCAAAATAAAATGGACAACTAATCTAACAAGTATATTTTCGTAGATGGAAAAATCAAGTTGTAAATATTTACATCACTTTTAATTTTTGTAAAATACTAGACTAATTTATGATAAAAGTGGGATAAGATGCCTTTCATGGAAATGATTTCTTGGGTGTAATGGACTCAACCTTGAAATAAGGGTGGCTTGGAGCTGAAAAACCATTGGACTCAAGGTTTGTGCTTAATGGTTAAGTTGGCATTTAGATAAAATGTAAATAATGATCCATGAAAGGCCTTCTTTCATTATAAATTAGATTAATCTACTACAGGGAGTTCACTTTCATGAAAAAAGGGTTGAATGTTGTTTTCTTCCAAATTAAAGCCTCCTTACCTATCAAGAAGTTTTGGAAATATTTGTAAGTTAACACCAATATATTAGCCTAGGATTGGTGTTCCAACCTATTCCATATAGTAAAACCATCTTATGAGGTTTAATGGATAGCCTCTTGTCTTATCCCTTGAATTTAAAGCTAAAAGTTATTTTTTGGAAATGGATTAGATGCTTCTTAGAATTATCTAATGTGGTGAAACAATGCTAGAAATATTGGAAAGACTTAAAGAGATATCTCTCAATTTTAACTTCTTATAAGAAATCTATCATTAGAATTAAGGGTTTGTTATATGACAAAATTCTAGTCAAGCTCTCAACCATTTTAGTATGTAATTTCAAAAAAATATTGGAAATTACCTGATGGAAGGATCATTGCTCTTTGTCTATTAGATATCAAGTAGATATATGTTGCCTCATTTTCTCTTGCAGTTTAGATTAACAAAAAATTATAATGCAAGTAGAAGGATATCGTTTAGCAGCCATTGTCTTCTACATTTTGGATATTTAAGGCAAATATTACCTCCAAGCTAATTTCTTTGAAGGATGGTGCATCATAAATTACCCATAAAGGTGCATCTTACTTAGACTAGTCTTACCTCTTCTAAGCATTACTTCTATGACATACCTAAGAGTATCAATCATTTTTTTATTTTATAGAAATGTAAAATTCATATGAAATCAATTCCAATTTGTGTGTCCATACATACTCCGAAAAATCTTCCTTAGAGAGTTGTTTTGGTGGGAGTGCTTTGAGAAGCCAATGTTTTTTTCTAAACCTTCTTGAAAAAAAAATTAAAGTATATTTGGCATTCTAAAAATAAATTTTGCATTGATGCTTGGTAATTCTTGATATTTACTATAAAATCACATTACACATGTTTTCAATTTTCATGGATTTGTTGAGTACTTCAATATTGATAAGATCTAACACTAGCTAGAAGAGATGTTATCTCAGTTTTAGGCTTTAAGGATTGAGGTTCTTGACCTCATGGGGGTAGTTAGTTACCAAATAAGAAGATGCTAATGTTGCTTGTAATATAACTTCTATTTATTAGTTTTGTAGACACCTAAAACACGTCATATTGAGGAGACTACCTACATGGACCATTTTTTAGGCCATATGACCCACCTTGGATAGCCTCAGGGTTCAATAGTGGTTTTTACCACTCAAACAAGGAAGAATTTCCATTTATAGAAAAGACCATATCACTAAAGGACGACATGCTTGACGACTGTCTTACCCCTAGATGACCCCAAATTGTGACCATCTCACCCTAAGATGACCCGCAATCATGACCGTCCCACCCCGATATGTTTTCACCTGAAGTAAGCTTGCTCACCACAATTCAAACAGTTACACATGCTAGCTGGATAACAGATTCAGTTGCATGATGGTTATCAAGAAGCAGTTATGTTTCTTGATCCTAATCGCTTCTTGGCTTCTCTTACAAGCTTTGGACTCCCATTTGGAAGTCTATTTAAAGGCACTTATCCTTTATTAAAAATAATAAAAAAGTTCATGCATCAAAGTGCTATCAAACTAAATAATCAAAGAGCTCTCACTCTCAAAGCAACGAAGTGCCATTGAAATTCAATTATGAAGCTCCCAAGCATGCAAATGGATCATCTTGAAGGTTGAAGGTCAAATTATTACTTACACCATCCAATTCCCTTGCTTTGGTGTAAATTCCACCCCTAAGTCATTCTTAATGAGCACACCAAGAATAAAAACTCATCCACGGATCAAACCTGATGTCGCCTCGCATTGGTCATAAGGAATTTGCTTGTAGTTCAATGGTCGTCTCACCCTAAGATAGCTCGCAGACACGATCGTCTCACCCTGAGACAACCAGTATGCAAGATCATACCTATTAGAGATTACCTCTTGGAAAAGATATATTTTCCTTATTTTCTTGTTTTCATTAGATTTACCAACATTTCAATTACTTCTTAGCATAGTTAGATTTCATTTTCATGCATTTATTTTGCTATATTTCAGCTTCTTTAAAATTTTATTTATCATGGATATGGGCATTATCTTGAAATGATCTTCATATAATTTTGATGCTCTTTAGGTTTCTTTGTGTGCAGATTACATGCCTTTACAGGAAGCAGATGACATAAAGATTCATCCTTCATCATCATACATCAAGAAGGTCAACAAAAACCCTCCCCAAATCAGTTTGTGAGGATGTAAAAGAGATCCTATAAAATACACCTTGGATACATATTTTTATTGTAAATTTGTATCAAATTGGTAGTAAATCCCTCAACGGGATCCATTGTAACCTCTCTTGAAGGAACAAGAATTGATATTAATAAAAGGGCACCACTATTGCAAATCTTGTTTGTCATTATGGTTACATAAATTGCTATCTAGTTGGTTCTTTATTTCATTGCATAGGTGTACGATATTTTTAGCATACTTCAGTGGCGGCCATGGTGGGACTTTGTCCACATTTCACAAATTCGTTGCAAATTACTATTTTTCTTGGTATTTTTGATTTGCAGGTAATGTTTTCCCTAATAGAGATGGTCAATAGGTACAACCATCTCACCTCAAGATGGCCAACAGGTACCACCATCCCCCCTAGAGATGACCTCAGAGTAGAAGATAAAAAAAGTTAGAAACAACATCTACAATAGACTTAGGCTACACCTATGAGTTGTTCTATCCTTCCTTTCTTGATTTTAGTAAAGAAAATTAAAAAAATTCATGCTTAAATAGAGGAATTACATAAGATCTTACAGTTTTTAAAGTGTCTGTCTATGACTGTCCCTAGTTCATATAGCCTCTGTCTGTGGTCATCCTTGCCTCAAATGACCCTTATTCTTTACTGTACCTATGTCAGACGACCTCTGTTGTAGATCGTCCCTCACAGAGATGGCCTCTATTTGATTATTGTTGTGCTTGATTGCTTGATGCCTACTTAAAGGCTTCTCATGTAAGGTTCTGTATTTGATAGGTTTTTAAAATTAAAACGTTCATTATTTAGAAATATGAATTTGAAACGTTATTTTATGCATTAGTGAAATATCATGGAATGCTTCTTGATTTTATTTTCCTTGATGTATAAATCAAAAGGAACCCCACAAACCACGTACCACTTTAAAATTAACAAGTTGGACTTCATACTTAATCGTTAATCGAGACTAGCAACAGTGGGCTTCATCTCCATCCGTTGGCTTGCACCCTAGCAACCTAGTTGGCCAAAGTGAGTGGTTTTTTGGATTTCATCATCAAAAGGACCCCTAATCTTAGGTACACCTAGAGTAGAAAGGTTTATTAGTGCCCTTTTACCATGGGGTGAAATAATCAGTGGAACACAACTGTTGTTTTTGTCCAAGACACGCCCGAGTGTTGAAGCAAACTCCTTATTGGGCTAGTAGCAGGACTCAGATAGTGTGGGCTCCCTAGTGGGGTGATTTTAATTCCTTAGGTTACCTTGAGCCTAAATCCAATAGGAAACCACTCTTTTCCATTTGGGTTACATTCTTTGTCAGGAGGGTGTGCTCAAATTACCTTAAAGTAGTTTTTTATTATATTTTCCTTTAGTTTTATAGAAATAGGGGTTTATCAACATCAAAACCCACAAAATAGTATAGGGATTCACAAATATAAGTTAAAAGAGATAATCACATTATATACTTTATTTTTTTCTTTACTGTTTATGTAATCAAGATCATGGTAACTACATGCAGTAGAGCACATTCACGAGTTGATGTGGAAAATTTACAAGGGGATGCAAAATGTCTTTGATTTAGTCCTAAAGACATGGTAATTCCACCATGGCATCCTGGTCTAAGTTGCAATGCCAATACCACATATAAGAAATTTGTTAGGATCTTATCCTAACACCATTTTGTAATTCTTATTTACTTATGTAATGACCCACTTCCAATGTGGGGGATCCCATTATGATATTATTTTGTAATATTTTGTAATGTATGTGGTACCTAGCCAAGTGGCGCTATCTCATGTAACCATTTTTATCAAGATTGTAACCATGGTAGGTAGGAGATTTTAGCTCGAGTGGCATTTTGCATGTAAGCCAACTCTTGAGCCTTTAGGTAGGGTTGCATGATGTTTTTATTTAAAATATATGAAGCCATGTACGAATTCATCCTTTTGCAAGCTAATGAAATATTGAAGGAGGTTGTCCCCTCGAAGAGGCCTGTGATTCTGTGTTATTGTGAGATTGTTCTATTTCTGCATTTGATTTTTGCAGTGTTATTGAGTTATTTGATGTATGAGTTATTTTTCAGTATTTTGTGTGAGTGTGCTTATTTTTAATAGTGAGATCCTAATAAGTGGTATCAAAGCGCTTTCCAGGGCCAAATTCTGCTACAACTAAGATTATTTTTTCCATCCATTCTACCTGTTAGGTATAATTTTCCATGTGTTTTTTGTTTATGTTTTTTCCTTTATCAAAAATTCAAAAAAAAATACAAACTATTTTTTTTTCAGCCAAAAAACAGAAAACACAAAAAAATACAGTCTCTTTTTAGTAGTTGTGTAGGTTAGAAACCCTGTGCCGAGGATTTTAAAATATCGTGAAGGAGATGTAATTATTGGCTAAGCTAGATAGCCCATAAAACATCTAGTGAAGTGAGGGATGATCAGGCTCCAATACCCAGGCCTTAGACATCACTCACGCATGGACTTGAGCTCCCACACATCTTCGAGTGTATCGGGAGATAATCTAGGTTTAAACAAAATTTTATCTAGTAGGAATATTTTTGGCCTTGTATTATCCATAGTACACGAGACACAACATCCTGAATGGTCACCCTCTCGTACTATTAGAGAGGTAGATAGTGTGCTCAAGGGTATGTGTGGAATCCTCCTTGGGTAGTGGCCTGAAATATTGGTCCGAGCACTATTGTTCATCACTACGGTATAACAAATGACCTATGGGTATTACATACTCCCTTACTTAGCATACCTTGGTTTTACAAAATATAACTTCTACCTGTAAATCAACACCATATCTTTTCATTACCTTGCATTCACAACCCCAAAAGTGAGCATACAGAGAAGGCATTCCTTATCATAGAAAACAAAACTGCATGCACCAAAAGTCAGGATAGATTTTGCAAGTGTCTGCAACAACCGTGGTCAGAGACAAAATAGTCAGGACAATGATAGAAATAGTCTGGTCAGTAATAGTGATAGTCAGGTCGACAGTAACAACCCTCTGTAACCGTCTAGAATTATAGACCTCCAATTTCAAAAATAGTACTGTCAGTGTCGGAGAATCCTTAGGGTCAGTAACAAGAACCGTGTTAGTAACTGTAGTAAAGGTGATAAAGAAGGAGATTGGATAGTGATAGGGTGGTTAGGGGGTAGACTACAATTCAGCGACAGGTGATTTTGGACCCCAACCTTTGAACTGTAACTCCAAATCAGAAATCGAAAACACCAAAACACAGTAGGAAAAAAATTAGCTCAAAATAGGGATATCTCTTCACATAGAGCTCATATTGACTCAAGAATTTAGCAGATAATTCTACTCTATTCCAGAAAAAATTATCCTTGGTAGCCCCTGGTCAAATTTTATATCGATTTTCTAAAAATGGCAATTTTTTATTTTTTAGCTAAGGCCATAACTTTTCAATGGTCAATCAAATTGATCCAATTTTTTTGGGAATAGAAGCTACATGTTATTCTGCACCAAAAACCTTCAAGGACTCACTGGTGAAATTTTAAGTCCAAGTGGAAGAAATTACCTTAACATCGCCTTGCAACCAACTAGGAGATCACAAAATGTCAAGAAATTCAGTATATTTCCTCATTGAGCGCTCATATCAAACAACCACTAAAGTGGACCCTATCCCAAAATCAGTGTTGCAACCCATTTTCCAAATTAAATTTTGGACCCTTACTAAAAATAGTAACTCTTGAAATCCCACATCTATTTTTAATAACTGAGAAAAATAGGGCCCACAATGGCGAGTGACACTCGTGGACAAAAGGAAGAACTTGCCACAATATTAGCTAATACGCAAAAATCCCTTGACTATTTGACCACTACAAACCACACCATAAGAGAAGAGATTTGAGAGCTCCGAATGGATTAGGATACCACTAGAATCCGCTTAGAAAAACAACTCACAGAGGTGGAGACACAATTGCAGGGTACTCTCACATCTGAACACCAAGCTAAAAACTCTGAAGGAGGTCGAAGAAGGGAAACATAAGACTGAATAATGGGAACAAAAGACACTCACTATGATCGGGATTCGACCTTAAAAATGCCTAAATTGAATTTTACTAAGTTCAATGGAAAGGATGTCAATGGGTGGGTATGTTGAGTTTATTGATTCTTTAGACTCCACAATGTCCCTATATATCATCGGGTTCAAATGGCTTCCTTCAACTTAGAATCTGAAGCCTTACATTGGTTCCAATGGCTATGAGCCACTACCCCTGATCTATCTTGGGAGGACTTTGAGTCCCAACTACTCACCCGATTTGGTCATAATGACTATGAAGACTTTATAGGAGAATTGACAAAGCTGACACAAACTACCATAGTTCGTGATTACCAAACACAATTTGAGAAATTGTCCAATAAAATAAGGGGCTTGAATGAGGGATGTTTTATGAGTTATTTCATGAGTGGGTTGAAAGATGATCTCCAGGCTGAAGTCAAGATTTTTAAACAACAAACCATGATGGAGGATATCATTTTAGCCCGATTGGCCGAATCTAAACTCTCAGCTCAATGGCGGACATCATGATTTTCTCAAGCTCGACCTCCCTTTCCTCCTCGGTTCTAAAATAATACTGATAATAAACCTCTTGCTCCTAAGCAACTGCCTACAACTAAAATGGATGCACGTCGTGCCCAAGGGCTATTTTATAATTGTGATGAAAAATTTATAAAGGGGCATAGATGCGCAAATAAGATATTGTTCTTAATAGATGCAGAGGAACTCGATAGCAGTGACCATAGTGATGAGGAGAGTGACACAGTTGAAGCACCAACTCAATAGGAAGAGGAAACCCAAGACCCTCAAGCAAAAAAATTCATCCATGCTCTTGCCAGGGTTACCACTTCATAAACCATGAAAGTTGTGGGTTTTTTCAAAGGCCAACGCCTTACTATTCTTATTTATTCAAGCAGTACACACAACTTTATTGATCCTCGAGTTTCTAACTAGGCCAATTTCCATATACAAACATGCAATTCCTTTGAAGTCATGGTGGCAAATGGAGGCACTTTACCTTGTAAATATAAATGTCGTAATGTTAAAATAAATATGGGGGATTATGAACTCAAGCAAGACATGTTTACCCTCCAATTGGGAGGATGTGACATTGTGTTGGGATCCCAATGGTTGAGCACCTTGGGCACTATCAAGTGGAACTTTGCAGAACTATGGATGCAAATTTTACAACATGGACAAACACACACCCTCCATGGTGCCAAATCAGGCCCTTACCAAATTATTAGTTCCAATCGTATGGAGAAATTGTTGAAAAAGTCATCTCGTGGGGTCATTGCACAAATATTTTCAATTCAACCAAGCACTTCCACTATGGATCAAATTCTAGCAGATTTGCAACTTGTTCTGACCAAGCACGATGGCATTTTTTAGAACCAACTACCCTATCGCCTTGTCGCTCACATGACCATGCTATTCCACTACTACCAGGTAATGCACCATCCAACATCAGATCGTATCGGTATCCTCATGCTCTCAAGTCCAAAATCAAGTAGATGGTACAAGAATTGCTCAAATCTGGTGTCATTCGACCAAGTACCAACCCTTACTTTTCTCCAATTTTACTCGTTTGCAAGAAAGATGGCTTCTGGTGATTGTGTATAGATTACTGTGAGCTCAACAAAATTACCATCAAGGATAAATTCCCCATTTCGGTAGTGGATGAATTGCTGGATGAATTACATGGAGCTATGTACTTCTCCAAGTTAGACCTTTGTTCTGGCTACCATCAAATCAGGCTCAAGGATGAGGATATCCCCAAAACTATATTTCGTACTCATGAAGGTCACTATGAGTTCTTGGTAATGCAATTTGGTTTGACAAATTCTCCTTACACATTTTAGAGCCTCATGAACAACATCTTTCACCCTCTCTTGTGGAATTTCATCTCGGTTTTCTTTGATGATATATTGGTTTATAGTCGCTTGTGGGAAGAACACCTTATCCATGTGGATCACACATTACAATTGTTGGCACAAAATCAAATTTTTGCTAAGCGGTCCAAGTATTCCTTTGGTCTAAATGAAGTAGAGTATCTAGGACACATTATCTCCAAAGATGGCATCAAGGTCGACCCTAAGAATATTCAAGCAGTTCAAGACTGGCCAAAACTTTGCACTCTCAAGGGACTTAAGGTATTCTTAGAGATTATAGGTTACTACCACAAATTTGTTTGTAATTATGGTAAAATAGTAGCCCCTCTCACTCCATGTTAAATAAGGACTCTTTTACTTGGATGGGACCCACTGACCAAACCTTCCTCAAATTGAAGCATGCTATGACCACAAAACTATTTTTGGCGATGCCAAATTTTTCCAAGCCTTTCATCATTGAAAGTGATGCTTCCGATCGTGGCATCAGTACAGTGTTGATGTAGGAAGGGAGACCCTTGGCTTTCACTAGTAAGGCACTTTGTGATCGTAACTTGGTAAAATATACATATGCCAAGGAGATGTTGGCCATATTACATGGTGTAACCCATTTGTGACCATATCTCATTGGGCACCATTTCTCTATTGAAATAGACCATCAGAGTGTTAAATACTTCTTGGAACAACGGGTAGCTACCCCAAAACAACAAAAATGGGTTTCTAAACTCATGGGATATGATTATAATATCACCTATAAAAGGGCAAAGAGAATCTTGTGGTTGATGCTCTCTCTCGCCAATTTGAGGCCCTCAGTATGTTGTGCCATTTTCTCATTTGTTCCTCAATGGATAGATTCCTTACGATAGGATGTACTTCAGGATGTAGAATTGAAAGCTTTGGTGGCCTCTCTCCATGATGATCCTACTTCATTCCCAGGATACAATTGGGGTTGCCATGACCTGCGTTATCGCCAATGCCTTGTTCTTCCTCGCACATCCCTACTCCATGAGCTTTTCATAAAGGAACTACATACTGCTCCCTCTACAGGCCATTCAATATTTCTTAAACATATGAAAACCTCAAGCACGCATTATTTTGGAAAGGTATGAAATAGGATATCTATGATTTTGTAGCATCTTGTGATACCTGCCAACGGATGAAAGGTAAAATGATATGTTCTTTGGGTACTCTTAAACCCTTGCCCATTCCAGATCAAGTTTAGAATGATATTTCCATGGATTTTATAGAAGGGTTACCTAAATCTAGTGGTAATTTTGTTATTCTCATGGTAGTGGATCGCCTTTCGAAGTATGTTCATTTTTGTTCCCTTGGCCATCCTTACACAACCTCCATCGTTGCCCAAATATTTCTTGATTCTATTTTTCACCTTCATGGTATGCCCACCTCCATTGTGTCTGATCGAGACCCAACCTTCACTAGTCATTTTTTGCAAGAATTTTTTAAGTTGTAGGGAACTCAACTCAAAATGAGTTCAGTCTATCATCCAAAAATGGATGGTCAAAGTGAAATTGTCAACAAATGTTTGGAGACCTATCTTCGTTGCTTTGCATCAAATCATCCTACTCAACGGGTGAAGTGGATTCCTTTGGCTTAATGGTGGTACACCACTTCCTATCATACAACAACCAAACTCACCCCTTTTGATTTCATTTATGGGCACCCTCCACTCACGCATTATTCATACATCCCAGGCAGCTCCAAGGTCCAGGAAGTCGACACTACTCTCAGTCAACATACTGATGTTCTCTACCAGCTGAAGTAGAATTTGGACATGGCCCAAAATCGGATGTGACAACAGGATGACCAACATAATTTTGAGTGTAGCTTTGATGTGGGTGATATGGTCTTCCTTCGCTTGTAGTCGTACAAACAATCATCTCTACAACTCTGTTAGTACTAAAAACTTGCTGCAAAATACTATGGACCCTACCAAGTTCTTCAATAGATTGGTTCCACTACTTACAAATTGGCTCTTCCGCCCACCTCCAAGCTCCATCTTGTTTTCCATGTTTCCTCTCTCAAAATATTTGTGGGTACACAGGTACACGTTCGATTAGCATTACCAAAACTGGATGAAGAAGGGTCCATATTACATAAACTTGAATAATTATTGGATCATCGAACCCGCACTCTCTGCAACCATACCATCACAAAATTTCTTGTTCAGTGGTGCAGGCTCCATCCAAAATATGCTACTGGGAGTCTCTCCATCAGCTCCAGCACAAGTTCCCTAATTTTTAGCTTTGAGGACAAAGCGTTCTGAAGCGGAAGGACATATTAGGATCCTATCCTAATGTCATTTTGTAATTCTCATTTACTTATGTAATGACCCACTTCCAACATTGGGATCCCATTATGATATTATTTTTTAATACTTTGTAATGTATGTGGCACCTAGCCAAGTGGTACCATGTCATGTAACCATTTTTATCAAGATTGTAACCGATGGTAGGTAGGAGATTCTAGCTCGAGTGGCATTTTACATGTAAGCCAACTCTTGAGCCTTTAGGTAGGGTTGCATGAAGTTTTTATTTAAAATATATGAAACCATGTATAAATTTATCCTTTTGCAAGCTAATGAAATATTAAAGGAGGTTGCCCCCTCGAAGAGGCCTACGATTCTGTGTTATTGTGAGATTTTTCCATTTCTGCATTTAATTTTTGTATAGCGTTATTTATTTATTTGATGTATTTGAGTTATTTTTTAGTATTTTGTGTGAGTTTGCTTTAGGATGTCCTAATTTATGAGGCATCTATGGGTCCTCCTTATCATAGAGAAGTTGAGCTTCTTTGTCTAAGTTGGTCTCGTACTACCACTATACATAACCCACCCATTGAGGAGCCTAGTAGGGGAATGTCATGGATTTGTGTCCTGACTCAATCTAACCACCCATCTAAGTATGGGTGAGATTACACACCATCACATACCCTGAATGAGTAGGAAACTCCGCTTGATCACCCATGGATGAACAAAAAATATGCTCACTTAGATAAATATGGTTTTCATTGTCTTAATATAGGAGCCTCATTCGCTCACATATGTTTAGAAGATGAAGAAGATGAAGACCTACATCCTCTTATTTTTCAATGCAGAGAGACATCCATGCAAGCACATTGTGCCTCTACACCATCCCAATATGTAGACTTCACATTTAAACCTGAACATTAGGTCAATGTGACTTCCCTTGATTGTGGGAAATGGGTAGCCAACCTTGGTGGGCCCACAGAATAAAATAAGTCCCTTCAAATAAATAAGAGGGCTCATCAATCTTATATGGCCAATCAAAACAATCAAGTATCTAGGCAAGACATGAATAGACATGAGTAACTACGCTAACTCCTATTGGATAAGTTGCAAATGGACCAAGAGTACCTAGAAAAATATCAATTAGAACAACAAATGTGCACCAATGAAGGTTGCATTAGCAATGATTGCACCAAGAACATCTAGAAAGGACAATGCATGAGGATGTTCACACACCTAGTACATATATGCAACAAACCCCTCAAATATACATTGTGCAACATCATGAGTTGCCTCCTAGGTTAAACCAAAATCTTCTTTCTTGTGTGCCAATCAGTCATCATATGTCCCAACAATGTTTAACGCAAAATCACCTACTAGAATATGAAACCTATGACGACTTAAGGTATAAATACCAAGATTAGGGGTACCCTAAATTTCTTTATGAATATATAGTTGATGACTATGATCAGCCTCCTAGCCCCATTAGGCAACTTCCACCTCCTCATCCTCTAGGGCAAAGGTGAAGAGATGAGATCATCTCTGTTGAAGCTTATAAGGTGCTCACTGAGCGCATTCAATCATTGGAAAATGTACAAGATTTAGGAATGGGTCACAAGAAACCCACTCTAAGTTAAATCTGCAATCAACCGCTTCACCCTTACATCACATGTCCCTCATATCCTGAATATTTTGAAATACCCAAGCTAGATAAGTTTAAAGGGGATGAGGATGCACAAGAGCATGTCACTAGTTTCATGAACCTATGCTTTCAAATTCAAGGTGATGATGCCTTGTTACTTAGAACTTTCTTGATAACTCTCTCGGGCCTAGCCCTAGAGTGGTTCAATCATCTACTAAGGCATAGTATTCATAGCTTCGAATAACTCGCAAATGTCTTCCTAGAATGCTTTGCATTTAGCTTGAGGAAGAAAACCAACCTAACTGACTTGTCTAACCTTAGACAATTTGATGACGAGTTAGTCATAGACTACAATAACAGGTGGAGGAAGGTGATGTCCAAATTGCCTTTCACTCTACCTATAACAGAACTAACTCGAATGTTCACGAGAAGTTGTTCAAAGAAAATTTTACTTCTCCTACAACTGCAACAAGATCAGACATTTGAGGAGGCTTTGGCACAAGCCAAAGTCATCGAGGACATCAAGGTCATGGAGGGAGATTTTAAACTTCGTAAAAGAGAATGAAAATAAAATCCTAGGGGCAACTATCCACAAAAAAAATCACTTGTAGTCAACCATGTTGTCCTGAACATTCTGAAGTCCAATAAAATGCCTCAACAACCCAACTATCAAGCGCAACCCCCTCCAATGCAAAATTGTGATCGACCATAGTAAAATCATGCACAAAATCAATTGCACCACCAACCTTGTAACCATATGCCATTGCTAAGTCTTTGGCATCTCTTTTCAATCAATTATTTGAGGCAAAGTGTTAGGTACCAAGATAGGTACTTAATATTTAATAATTTAATATTGTATTGTATAATGATATGAGCCATTAATTAATTAAGGAAGGCCACATGTTAAAATAGAAATAGGTATGTCATAGAATCATATTTGTAATCGTTGGGAGAACATTTTCATTTGTAATCGCAAGGAATATTGTCATATTATTATGAACTTTGTAACTCATGGATGGTTCACCTTCCATGAGTTACAAGATCACACATGCAGAGGTTCACCTTCCATGAGTTACAACGTGCATAATAATATGACAATATTCCTTGCGGTTACATATGATGATATTTCCCCAACGGTTATAAATATGATTTTATGACATACCTATTTCTATTTTAACATGTGGCCTTCCTTACTCAATAATTAATTAATGGCTCATACCATTATACAATACAATATTAAATTATTAAATATTAGGTACCTATCTTGGTACCTAACACAAAGGCTATCACCCTACCTAAAATTCACCAAATAGATAGAAAGCGCCCAAAAAAAAAGTGGTACAAAGAATACCTATAATGCCTATACCATCAAAAAAAGGGTCATGATATCCAAACATGTTACACATTTAAGGATAAAGTACAGGATATGCTTGATCAAAACAAACTTCAAATCGACAATCCTCTTGTTGTTGATAACCAACAAATAGGTATATTTAAAGATACCTTGCCTAAGCATGAGGTTAAGGAAGATCAAATCATACAAGTTAACGAAGTCCATGCAAACCCACCCAATGAGGGTTTTGTTGGCATGATCAATATTATGACGGGAAACAGGATATATCCTGATCGAGCTGCACCACCTACAGCTCCAACCAACGTCTTTTCTACGCCATAATCCTTACAACAATCAAGTCCTATTTTATACTACAATGAGCCTGTAATTACCTCTTGCAATCATAAGATCAAACCATCTCCCACTAATGGACTTGATCCTCCACTACACATCATTGCTAGTGTGAATTGAATTCCATATAAGCAAGGCTTGATTGATACAAGCTCATCTATCAGTATCATTACCACAACTGCACTCCAACATCTCAAACTTCTAGCTTCACACATTGCAACATCCATATTCATCCTACAAGCATTTAATGATGTATCCCCCACTATTGGCATGATATTCCTCCCTATTCAGGTTGGGCTAAAGACTATACCTATATTGTGCCACATATTGGAGGGTGCAAGACAGTACAATATACTACTTGGAAGGCCTTGGATGAGAGATATGAAGTGTGTCTCATCCATAGTGCATCAACACCTCAAGTTCATACATGAAGGGCAAGTTCATGTGGTTCACACTGATCCAAAGCCCTTCAAGTATTGCAATATGATTGATTATAAGTAGGAGTCTACCCTACCATCCATACATTTTGGATATCAGACCCAATGATCCTATTTAGAGTCCAGATCCAGCACTACAGTTTTTCATGGAACCATCTCCACCCCTGCCATTACCATTGGTTTCTCCTGATACTTCTTTGTCCTCAATTTTTTTGAGCAAGGAAAATTTGAAGAAGTAAATCGATGAGATTCCTCCATATGCATCCACCATTTCAATAGGGGATATTCCCATTCCTAAGGAGGAAGGAGGATCATATGTTACTATGGATGAGTCAAATCACACCACATCATCTTCATCAACCCCACCATAGGTCACGGTTCATTTGACAAATCCTGGACTTGGTAAATATATAGCACATAATTTTACGTTCATGTCTATCATCAAGTTAGTCAAATATCTAGGTCACCCTCCTGTTAGGTTGCTACCCATTGGTACCATTCATGATTTGTTACCTAAACATGGGGGACATAATTCTCGTCAAGAACACCCCATGCAAGTTAATGAGGTATACATATCTCATCCAAATGAAGGGTTTGTTGGAATGATCCATGTTATCATAGAGGACCAAAATTCTAAGGTTCCATCTAGTGTTCCTCCTATTGTTGTGCTTGCACAACATGCCCCAGTCTGGACTGGGGACCCATTGAAATTTTTGGTTTCAGTCTCAAATTTTTGGTTTGCATTAGGATTTTAATTTTTGCTTGCTTAGAGCATTTTGAAGTGGATTGCCTTGAAAAGTTTAAATTTTGGCTCTTGAAGGACATTATTTTATATTAATATTTCATAATTTTGATTTTTAAAGGTTTATCCTAAGGTTTGAAATTAATTAAATTCAATTTTTAGGGTTCTTTGATTTTCACTATCTTGCCCTATTTTTGATGTAATTTATTTGAAGCCTGGTAGGACTATATTGATCTCATATTTGAAATAGTACCAAAGTTGCAGATTTTTAGACCTAAAATATTTTATAGAAATGGCAGTTTCCATTTGCAGCCCTAGAACTTCTAATTGTGATATCTCATTATACGAATAGAATTTTTCTGTAATCTCAGTGTTTTTGAGTACCCATTTGGCTCATTTAGGCATCTGCAAAGTTTCATTAAATTCTATAAACTTTCATTTTTGCTGTAATTTTGCTCCTCACGTTTTTCTCTACGGAGCAATCATTGTTGGCTAGTAAAAATCCTTTGCAAGCTATTACAGTACAAAATACATGACGGTGGATGTCTTTGAAACCAATTTCTAATGTCGAAGAAAAATTTTCTAAGTGTAAATAGAGGGTGGAAAAGTGGGATGTCATCGCACCCCAATGGAGTCCTAAAGTTTCGCTCACCTTGAAGAAAATAAAAGAAAAAATTCTAAGTATGGAAGCTTGGGCTGAGAAATGGGTTGCTATTGCACTTTTGGTGAGTCCCAAAATCCCATTGGCTTAAAGTTGTATTGGGCGGCAAAAATGGGCATTGGCAAAAAAAGTAACCCGAAATCCCACCCACTCTCATGGGCGAAAAAATGGGATTCCATTGAAGAAGTCACCAATCCAAAATGCCGCCAATGCATTTTTTTAGGAATATTATACTGTGTTATATATGAAAGGATTTCAGAGTTTCAGATAGGCCAAATTCAAAATTAAAACCTAAAATTTCGTCGATGAAAGTAAAGTCCGTCAACATTGAAGGAAATGGAAAATTTATCTAAGTGTGCTAGGGCAGAGTAATGGTGCATTACCAGGAAAATTAGAGTCCTAAAATTCTGTCCACTCTCAATTAAGGAAAAGGCTAGGGTGGTAAAATGAGATTTTATCGAAAAAGTAAGCATCTCGAAATCTCGACCCTACCCGTGCTCTTGGGTGGTAAAATTGGACTTCACCAAAGAAGTAAGAATCCCAAAGTGTTGCCCATGTGCATTATCAGAGAAGTTTGAGTCCCAAAATTCCGCCCATGCTGGTGGTCGGTAAAATCAGACATTGTTGGAAAGAGTGAGATCCGATAATAAGGAATGATGTTCGTCCATGAAATTGTGCATTTGGTAACTGGGAGCCACCCAGTTTTGTGCCCTAGCATGGAGCAATGATGTAATGCCCATAAAGCGTGATCTTAAAAATTTGTAGGCAATTGCCAAAAGAAAAATAATTAAAAAATTAAAAAAAAAAAAAATCAAAGGTTTCAAAACCTTAAAAAAAATTAATTAAAAAATCAAACCTTAGGAAAAATTAAAATAATCAAATTAATATTATTATTAATGTTCTAACTTTGCGTATTTTTTATTTTTTGTAGAATTTGGCCGGTGGCTGCTTTAAATGACGGATGTGATAGCAGGCATGGAATTTTAAAGTGAACCTAGGCAAAGTATTACAATGCAAATATGGAAGAGGTAAAAAATCCTTGATCAACCCAAATTTTTACAAAATGAAAAATGAAGAATTAATCCATTATGTCGGTTCCGGAGTCCCTGAGCATCATGCAAGTGGAAATTAATGAAAGTATGGCCAGTTGTAGGTCTCACTGTATATGAGGAAATTATGAGGCATGGCTAGAGTACTTCCCATTTAATGGAGGGAAACCCAATTTCAAAAAGTTCATCCTGGAGGCAGATGAGGAATTAATTGTGAAGTTGTAACACTAGGTGAAGGCCAAAAACAAAACTATATATATATATATATATATATATATATATATATATATATATATATATATCTTTATATATATATAGGCTCACTAGCCGATTACAGGGGTTGGATACCATCTATTAGCAGTAGACTTTAGTTTTTCTTTGCTTCTTTCTCTTTGTAGACAAATGGTAATTTTGAACCAAGTGACTTGTTTTTGAGCTCGGTTCTTTGTAATCCACTGAAGTGGATAAACCTAAAACTATGTATTTGATGACTATATTTTAATATAAGGATTTATAATTTCATGTGTCCAATCTACGCATGCTGATGGTGGTTGTATACAATCCATTTGATAGTTTGTTGCTCCTATGAAGATTGCACCATCTTGGACCTCAATCTGTGTGAATATTGGTCGGATCAAGATTGGTTTTAATTTGGGTTTGTTGCTTTATCGGATCGAGGCTGGAGTTTAGGGTAGTATCACTTGTTTTCTTTTATTTTCTCTCATCCTTCAACCTTTGAATTTTATTTGGGAACTCGTTTATATTAGGAGTAGATTAGTTTTCACTTGAAGCATTGAAGCTATTGTTTATATCACATTCTAAATTTCATATAGCTTCAAAAGAATCTATTGGAAATTTTGAGTTGATGAAGTTGTCATTGATGTCAAGGAATAAGCTATCGTTGATGCCAAAAGGTTCAAAGGAGCAATGCAAAAGGTTGATGGCAAAATAGCTTCATAATATTTATTTTTAATATTATGTGAAGCATAATTAGAAGGGTTTTTATTAAAACCACGGATTGGTAAACTAAAAGGTTTTTATTAAAACCATGGATGAGCAATGTAAAATATTTTTTTATAAAAACCCAAGGAGGCCTTTAATTTCAAATTAGAAAGCCCAAGGAAGTTTTAATATTTAATTTATAAATATTTAAATTCAAATTGAATTTAAATTTTATAAATGAATATTATCTATTTATTCGAAGTGGCAAAACCTAAGTTTATTTTTTCGACGTGCAAGTCGAAGACTTTCCCCCGTCGACGTGATGGAAGTGATAGTAAAGACATATATATATTGCCTTTGCTAAGGCCAAAATCAGTTTGTGATATATTTTGAAAAATGTGTTGTAAATCATAGAGGAAATATAGTAGTTTTTCATGTGCTGCATTAATTCGAAATTCGGTGTGTTTAAGACATCGAGGTACTGAGTTCCTAGCACCATCCAATGGCTAGCTCAGGTGGCATTTGGCTTAGCGCTTATGGCAGAATGGTTATGGGTTCGAAACCTGATGAGGCTTGAAAATGCCTCAATCATAGTATGTTTTGAACCATTACAAATGCCTAAAAACCATGTGATATGTTTTATATGCTGATTAAGTTGATTTAAATACACTATATATCAAATATTTGCATGATTAATGTGTTTAGGAATATTATGCTCTATTTTTATAGTTTTTGTATAGTTTTGCATTACTTTAGCATGATTTATTAATGAAGGGCATGCATGGTTTGAACAACAACATTTTAATACCTTTATACTTATATTTTCTATGCAATGATTTATCTAAATCTAGAGAATAGTGCCAAAAGACTGTAACTGTGCAGCAAAAACAAGATTTCTGTGTAAATTCCAGCCAATTGCCAATGAATGGCAAGGCATGGAATTTACCAATGAGGAAGGATGAAGTCAGTTGGAATCACCTCCTGGGAGCTGGATTTAAAGACCTACCTAAAAGAAGCAACCAAAACAAGCATTCTAAAGATGTTTTGAGCTTAAAGTGCACCTACAACCAGTTATTTCGAAGATCTTCGGAATAACAGGGGAACACGCTTCTGTTTGACTTTTTATGGTTTCCAAGCGGTTGAAAAGGTAAATTAAGGTTGAGGGGATATAGGAAAAGTCTTCTACAACTATCCCCACCATTCCTTACCAACCAGAAGATACAACTCATGAGAAATATCAACTAATGCAACTGACCCTATCCTAAAATAGACCCAGATTAGTTGCAACATAATAGGCAAATAAGTTGCAAGATAGAAATGGCATATTTTATGTATGTAAATAGATATTAGATATTTATAAAATGTATAGCTCCCATATTGGTTGAGCTAAGTAGAAATTAGTTATGAGGAAATAGAAATTAGCAGAATAGGTTCAGATTTGCAGCAGAGTGCAACAACAACATTGTAATGTTATTTTTGGAATAATAAAGTGTAATTCTTTCATTGTATTTGTCATATATGAGTGTGTGTGAAATTTAGCAAGTAAGAGGAGTTCATACCTTCTTCTGTAAAAGGAAGCAAGGGCCACTTCTAGGCCTAGGAGAAGGACTGACAAGACATGTTTTCTTCTGATTCCTACTACAATAGAATTAGTTGAATATTTGTCAAGTTTCATATTTTGTTTCATACTAACATGTGTTGTAGTTTTATGATTTATTTATTGTTTAGAGTAAAATTGCAATACTTTCTAAATAGGAGACCTTTGATAGATTAGTTACTATTTCATATTTCAGTAGATTACAATATTGCTTTTGGATTCTTTCATTTCAACAACTTTTACCAAGTGTTTCTTGTATTTTCCCTTTTTGTTGTCAGCTACTGTATAGAAGATTGACAACCTTATGAAATAGAACAATGATAGGGATTAGTTTGTATGTTTATTACACAGTAATTCCATTCCTAAAAAAGTAATTAGATTTAATTTTTGCAATTGTAACTAGATTCCAATTTCTATAACTTAAGGACCAGATTTCCATTCCTGTAAAAGTAATTAGATTTCAGTTCTACAATTGTAATTAGGTTCCAATTTCTATAACTTAAGGATCAAATTTCCATTCCTGCAAGTAAATTAGTTTGTTTTATGCAACATAGAAGTAAAGGTGACCTAAAAACCCCCAACACAATCTATTTTGCCAATAAGACCTACTGCTCCAAAGTGAGTTAATTTGTAGTCATGTTCAACACTTCTATCGTAGATAGCCTTGGACACCACCCCAGATTGATAAATCATTGAGATTAAATGATGTGATTAATGACACGCATCATTTTGGCACCATTTTTGGGGACACGATGTTGTTAGAAGAGGAGAATAGTCAAATAGTTGTTAAATATACTGAGCTATGAAAATTCAGAGTAAAATTTGAATATAATAGCTGGTATAAGTAACAATTATTGAATTGCAATTTAGATCATTAAGGAGTAAGCATGAATGAGTAGGCCAAGGGATGAGAAAGGTAGATTTATCAAAACCACCCCTTTACCTACCATAGGAAGGCGATCTTCACGCTCAAGAGGTGAATTACCTATGTTTGAAATTCTTGATAGACTTAAACAAAAACCAGTACCTTCACCATCAGGAACTAAAAGATCTCTTGAAAAAGAAATTTTAGAGGAATTATCTACTAATTCTTCTCCATCTACTTCTATACAACTAGAGCAATTTGGACACATCTATACCAAGGTTTGGAACAACATCATGGTAGAAATTCTAGAACACCAGGATGGAGGTAGTAATGTCCACAACAGAGCAGATAATCCTCATTCTTCTAGGACTTTTGAGTACCCTATTCAATTAAATCCTACGCAGAATTCTCCTATGAAAACAATCTCACCTTCAGTACTTCCAATATTTTGAGGGGTTGTATCTGAAGATCCTGACCAGTTCTTATTTGAGTTCAAAGTAGTGTGTCAAACCTATGATTATGTAAATGACAACCAGAAACTCAAAGTTTTCCCTTCTACACTCAAGGATGCAACATTACGCTGGTTCATGAGTCTAGAACCAGAATCTATTCGAACTTGGGAACAAATGGAGAGCATATTTTTGGATAAATACCAAGATTATTGTAGGGTAAGAAATAGGAAGGATGAATTATTCTGAATTAGGCAAGAAGATGATGAAACCTTAGAATATTATCTTGATAGGTTTGCATTTGTTCAAAAAATATGTGGACCTGTAGAATCTGAAATGTGCAAAGCCATATTTTTGAGAGGACTCCAAGATGAATCCAAAGAAGTATTGGAATTAATGGGAAAAGGGGATGTAAGTACCCTTAACAATGAAGAGATTGTGGATTTATGTAGAAATTACTCTCACACTAAACAAAGAAGAAGGAAAAAGAGTGCAAATGGCAATGATATGAAAGATCTAATAGAAGAATTTGCAAATTTAAAAACTGATATTCTGGTGCATTTAAACACAACACTAGGGGAAATGAATGCTAAAGCAAAATCAATAGAACCTCTAGCAATTTATTGCCCAAGATGCAGGAATAAACATGCTTTGCAAGAATGTCCTTTAAACAAAACATCCATTTCAGCCATCTGCAGTATTTGTTCAAAAGGACATCTGACTGATAAATGCCATCTGCTACCACAACTCAAAAATGCTTTAGAAACTCAGACTGAAGAACTCAATTATGTTGGACCAAAATAGGGGGAAATTTCTCTCAGTATCAAAACACCCCTCATTTTCCTACAAATTGGGGACACAACCCTTGGAATATGCCATGGGGACAGTCAGAACCACCCCAACGCCCTTGGAATTATTCTCCTTGGATAACTTCCCAAGAATGGCCACAGTCAGGTTGGAGTAATCCATCCTGGAATCAGAATAATCCATCCTAGAATCAGAGTAATCCATCCTGGATGCAAAATCAACAATAGTGGGGACAACAATACCAGTCCTATCCAAGGCAGCAAAGAAATCAAGGTCAAACTCAGAATTTGTTGCCTGCACCTAATCAAAATTTTCAAGGGAGACCAAATCAACCACAACAAACACAAGAGGTGAAGCAACCTCAACTTCCAGCCCAACCAGTGACTAATCCAAATAACATAAGATAAGCATCCCCTATCTATGTGGCTGAATCTGAAGAAAATGTTGAAATACATGTTCTTGATTGCAGTAATATCCAACTTCATTCAGGAAAAGTCCTACCTGAACCTATTCCAACTAGAAATGAAATGCAAGAACCCTTGGAACCAAGCAAATTTAAATCAATAGTAGAGAAAGAAGTAGGAGAAATAAAAAACACAGGAAGAATAGTTACCTTCATCAGGGATAATTCCATATCCTGAGAGATTCAACATTATAGCAGAAAATTTTGAATCAGACCTAGTAAAAGAACTTAGAAAGTTAACCATATCACTCCCCTTATTGCAAGCCATTAAGGATGTGCCTTTGATTAAAAAAACTATCCAAGATTTGTGTATCAGAAGATCAGGGAGAAAGAAGAAGTCATTCCCTAAAACTATTCAAGTTGAAGGAAAGATAGTTGATCTCTTGTCAGGGAAACTAGTACCTCCAAAGTATAGTGATCCAAGGAGTCCAGTTATCATAGTTACTATAAGATCAATACCAATTTCAAATATCTTAGTTGATTTAGGAGCTGCAATAAATGTAATGACCAAGGATATAATGGAAAAATTATAGCTCAAACATCTAAGTCCTACATTTACAGTATTAGAAATGGTTGATAGGTCAGTTGCAAAACTTGAAGGTATCATTGAAGATGTCCCCATAGAAGTTTCTTCTTGGGAATACCCTACAGATTTTTTGGTTTTACAGCCTAGAAATTCAGCACATGGTTACCCCATTATTCTAGGAAGACCTTGGCTTGCAACTACAACAACCTTTATAGACTGTAGATCAGGAGATATGACAATCTCCAATGGTATTGACTTAAAATATATTTCTCTGTATCCCCCTACAAGACCTTCAAACAAATTTATAGGTCAATTATGGTTTCCTGATTCAGATGAAGAACAAGAAGAGATCATCTCCACACTAGCTACTGTAGTAGTAAAGGAACATATAGAAGAGATAGACTCCCATGATGAAGGAAATGTTGAAAATGAGACTATCTTAAATGCTCTGCATGAGCAAGGAATGGAGGATGAAGTAGTAAATGTTCTAGTTGTTAGGAAATGATGAGGGTCAAAATTCTAAAAATAAGTCATTTCACTACCACATGGGTGGCATCATCACCTACTCCCTTCTTCTCATTGTTCCATACAAAACATGCTTCCATCAGAAATCAGTGTTCAAAATGAGACAAGAGTTTCTCATTCCCTCAAATCTCATCATTGTCCACTAAACTCCTTAATAACCAAGTATGAAGGAGTAAATTTTGTCCTTCCAGGGACAAAATAGATAGAAGTTCAGCCAGGTAAATTTTTGAATATTAATAGTTGGCTTACTAAGGAAGAAGAAGCAAAACTATCAGTTGTTTTGTAGAAACATATCCATGCTTTCACTTGGGATTACAAAGATATGTCAAGAATCCACCCTGATGTATGCACTCATAGAATCTATACTGAAGATGTTAAACTAGTGAGACAACCCCAACGAAGATTGAATCCTGCCTTGAGAGATATTGTCAAAGAAGAGATTGAAAAACTTTTAGAGGTAGGGTTCATTTATCCAATTTTTGATAGCCGGTGGGTCTCTCCATTGGTTATAGTTCCAAAGAAGAATGGAAAAATGAGAGTATGTGTAGACTACAAAGAATTGAATAAAGTAACATACAAAGACCATTTTCCATTACCATTCATAGATCAAGTGTTAGATACTCTTGTTGGAAAGAAATACTTTTGTTTTCTTGATGGATTCAATGGATATAATCAAATTCAGGTTGCACCTGAAGATCAGGAGAAAACAACTTTTACATGTCCATGGGGAACATTCGCTTATAGGGTCTTACCTTTTGGCTTGTGTAATGCCCCAACAACATTTCAACGAGCAGTTTTAGCAATATTTTCTGATCTGACTACCGACAGTGTTGAAATCTATATGGATGATTTCACAGTATGTGGAGAAACTTTTGATTTTACATTAGAACATCTTGATAAAGTTTTAACTCACTGTGAAACATACCAATTATCCTTGAATCCTGAAAAATATTTTATGATGATGGAGGAAGGAATTGTTCTTGGTCATCACATCTCTCCTCAAGGGATCCAAGTTGATCCGAAGAAGGTGGAAATAATCAAGAATATTCTCCCTCCTAAGACTCAAACTGATGTTAGAAGTTTCCTTGGACACATTGGTTTTTATCGTAGGTTTATTCCCAACTTTAGTACAATAGCCAATCCTATGTTTGCCCTATTGACTAAGGATTCTGAATTCTCCTGGACTACAAAGTGTCAAGAATCATTTGAAGCTCTGAAAGAAAAATTAGTAACTCCACCTATGTTAAGAGGACCTAATTGGACATTACCATTTCATATCCAGGATGATGCTTCCAATACTACAATTGGAGCAGCACTAGGACAAATTGATAATGGTGAACATTATGCCATCTACTACATTAGCAAGAATTTGATAGGAGCAGAAAAAAACTATACCACTACTGAGAAGGAATTCTTGGTAGTAATTTATGCTATCAACAAATTCAGACATTACATCACAGGTTATCAAATATTCATTCATACAGATCACACAACCATTAAATATTTGATGAATAAACCTATGGTGAGTGCAAGAATTATCCATTGGTTACTATTGTTGCAAGAATTTGATATCACAATAATCAACAAACCAGGAAAAGCTAATGTTGTAGCAGATTTCTTGTCTAGGTTACAGAACACAGAGGAAGGGGAATTAGTTGAGGATACTTTTCCTGATGAAAAATTATTTGCTATATCTGTCCAATCACCATGGTTTGTAGATATAGCCAACTATTTAGTCACAGGGAAAGTTCCTCCACATTTCACTTCAAAACAGAAAAAATAATTGATAAAATAGAGCTCTTCTTTTTCATGGATTAAGGGTATACTTTTTAAATGCGGTCCTGACCATGTGTTACGCAGGTGCATCCGAAAGGATGAAGTATATGATATCCTTCGAGCTTGTCATGATGAACCATTAGGTGGACATTATTATATAAAAAGCACAATTAGAAAAATTTTAGGAACAGGGTATTATTGGCCATCTCTTCACAAGGATGTAAAAAAGTACATCAGGCATTGTGATGCATGCCAAAGAATGGGGAAACCCACTCACACAAATGAAATGCCACTACAACCTCAAGTGGTTTTAGAACCATTTGAGAGGTGGGGGCTTGATTTTGTGGGACCTATTGACCCACCTTCTCAAGGAAAGGTGCATATTCTAGTATGCACTGATTACCTGACAAAGTGGGTAGAGGTGCGTGCTTTCAAACATGCTCATGAAGAGAAGGTTGCTGATTTCTTGTATACCCAGATTTTTTAGAGATTTGGAGCTCCACGGTCTATTACCACAGACCAAGGACCCCAATTTGCATCTAAAGTTATTGAAGCTTTTACAGAATTATATGAAATCAAACATAGGAAATCATCACCTTATCACCCACAAGCAAATGGTCAGGTTGAAGTAACAAACAGGGAGTTAGAATGGATTTTGACTAAAACAATAGCTTTTCATAGGAGAAATTGGCTAGATAAACTACCTGAAGTAGTTTGGGCTTATAATACTACATGGAAATCCACTACTAGTTTTACACCTTATGAACTGGTTTTTGGTAAAAAGCCTCTTTTACCTATTGAATTTGAGCTACTAACATTACGAACAACTTTGGAAATTGGAATTGATTTGTCATAGGCATAGACATAATTCTACAGTTGAATGCATTGGATGAACTTCGGTTGGATGCACTACACCAAACTGAGATAATTCAGGAGCAAAGGAAGTAGTGGCATGACAACCACATTCAACATAGGAAGTTTCAGCAAGGAGATTGGGCTTTGTTGTTTGACTCTCGCTATGAGGATTTCCTTAGAAATTTGTGGACTAGATGGCTTGGACCTTACCAAATTGAAGAAGTATTTGACAATGGAGTAGTTCATCTCTCTCCTATCGATGATTCATGAAGAAAGTTGGTAGTGAATGGGCATCACCTTTGGGTATACCATACACCACTAACTAAGGAAGAATTCTTGCAGCAACTTGATAGTTTGGATGTACAAAAGGTGGAAGAGATTTCCTCTTCCATCTCAACTTCAATAGATTCAACATGATAATGGAGTTTCAAGAAAAAAAAAAAAAAAAAAAAAAAAAAAAGAATAAATCATGATTGTGAAATTCCTTCATGGGCATGATTTCGAGGAAATCATGAATTCCTTCATTGGCACAATCAAGATAAAAAAAAAAGAGAGAAAAAAATGAAAAAAAAAAAAAAAAAATAAAAAAAGAGAAAAATGAATAATTCAGTAGTGAAAACCTCTATGAGGCGCTACTGAATTGGTGTGCATGAAAACCAGTTTTTCGGCATGCATAGCCTTGAAACAATCTACATCATCATTGTAAAAACTCACCAACTACACTTGTTTTGAAGTGTTGCAGCAAAAATCAGCAAGACATCATCAGAAGCAACCATCCATCAAAACATGCAAATAAATTGTTCAAGATAGGTATATGTTTCTTACACTTTTATCATTGTAAATATTTAGTATATAGTGTGTAAAGATTAACCATTAGTATAAAGACATCCATGAGGTTTGGCATATTCAAGACATACCAATCTACTTGGGAAAGAAGAAGGATTCTAGTTTCTGCTTGATCTTCGAAACAAGAATGCCAAAAGTTGCTTGATCTACGAAACAGGAATATCTTCAGAATAACGAAGATTGTATGATATTTGAAATAACAGGTTATCTTCAAAATATGGAGTGTGTCTAATCTTTAGAATAGCATAATTTGTTTATATTTGGAATAGCAAAGTTTGTTTATCTTTGGAATAGCAGAATTTGTTTATCTTTGAAATAACAGAATTTATTTATCTTTAGAATACAAAGTTGTGTTTTGTCTTTAGAATAATGAAAGGTTTTTTAATATTCGAAATAAGAAAGTTATCTTCGAAATATAACAAGGGTAAATTTTGAAAATTGAAATGGTGACAGAGGAAAATTATTCCATGTGGCATCTAAAAAAAGGAAAGAGAAATGTTATTTTAACCACATGTGATTTTTTCGATAGGAGTAATCAGGTTTTTTGGGAAAGTATATCATTGACAATATTATCTTCATGCCAACCAAGAGGGTACGGTAATCTATGGAGACGACGATGAATAGCAAACAACCAAATCTGGTGGGTGATAACCAAGTGTGCGACGTAGAATGGGCTCACTAATCAAGACAAAATAGATTATGATGACATAGAGGAACAACTATTCACCGATGGCCACGTATCCAAAATCAAATTAGTAATATGTGCCACCTTCTTTTTGAAGATGGCTCACTTGTTGTGCAACTAAATACTCTCATGATTACGAGGAAAGGTGATAATTTTTTCTAAAATTACCATCCTTTCTGAAGGTGAACGATGATGAAAAAAACCGTAAGTTGTAGAAGATGATAGTAGAGCAGCAGAGTGACAACAGAATAGCAACAAAGATAAAATATGGGGTGAAAAATGAAGATGGAACCAGAGAATACTAGATACCTTCGAGAAAGCCCAGAAGTACTAAGAATTTTTGAAGACGATAGATTGATGCCCTTTCTAGATAAATTTGATGGGTGTTCTGAAGACCTAGCAGTAGAATTCACCCATACATTCAAAAATAATAGAGCTCACATCAATGGGATGGCGATTGAGGTAACTCCTAAAATTTTGAGCCAAATCACTGAACTTCCTTTACAAGGTCTCCAAATTTCTAGAATTGGTAGAAATACATTAGCAGATGTAGTTGGTCAATTCATGGAAGAAGGGGATAGGGAACCAGAATATCTGATGAACAAGAATACATGTAAAGGAGTAAAAAGAACTAGTTTACAAGGGCCATGGGATGAAGTAGCTATATGGGTGATTAAATTTTTAACCTATGAGGGACAATATGTTGTTTTGTCGAGGCATCATTTTCGAATTCTGAATCACCTTAGACATGGTAGGCAACAACCAGAAGTTAGGGTTAATTTCCCTTTATACCTACACCAAGAGTTACAGAACATGTCTAGACGATATCAGGAGGGTAAGGGAAGTCCTCGTCACCATGGGTTAATTAAGCTTATTTGCAAGCATCATTTTAGGGGTAATCCTAGAAGTTTCAACAGATTTTTCTCTGTATGGAATGAGGTAGTTTATGAAGAAGAGGAAGAGGAAAATGAAGAAGAAAAAAATGTTGTCATAGGGGAAGAAGCACATCAAGAGGAAGAATTAGAAACCCTCTCCCCTGAATCTCCATCAACAAAAGCTCAGAAACAAAGGAAGAGAAGAGCTAAAACTAACCCTAAAAAGGGGAAACAAAAGAAAGTTAGGTTTTCTGAAGATGTCACTATGTTGCCAGACCAGGCCATAGAACAGAATAAAATTCCTAGTAGTGCAGAGGGAGAAACACAGAGGGAAGAAAGAGAAATTCCATCAAAAATAAAAATTATTTCTACATCCTCTAGCACTACAAGAAAATAGGACATAGGGGAGCAATCTACAGTAAGGGCTCGGAGGTCTTCAAGACTCCATAAAAAGGACACAACAGAAAAAATAATTGAAGAGGAAATAATGGAGGAAGAGACTGTTCCTACACCACCCTTAAGAAGAAGCCCTAGAAATTTGTAAAAATAGACTAAGGCAACAAAGGAAAATAGCCCTAAAATTACTGAAGAACAACAAGATTCTATATTTTTAGATGATACAATAGATACAGGTATGGAGGATCCACAAGATATCCCTACACAGGACCAAATAGATGAAACTGAAGAAGCAGGTACAACAATTCTAGAGTCACCACCTGAAGATAACATGCCTACTCACTCATCAAATTTTGAAATAGAAGAAGAAGAAGAAGACATACAAGAACAACTGAGAGCTGCTAGGAGTGTCATAAGAACACAGATGACATGGATTGATGAATGAGAAGCAGCCATTAAAGAAAAGGATAGGCAAATTACTGAATTACAAGAAATAGAGAGGTTGAAAAATAGAGTGGCACAGTTAGAGCCACAACCTAGAATCTAGTGAAGGAGAAAATATTGCTCAAATATTGCTTAGACTATCCAAGCAAGATGACCCAGCACCAGATGGAAATTTACAACCTCTCCCACAAATTGAAGTAGTTGAACCCTTGGTTGGGAGTACAAAAACTAGGGAAGTGATTGATGCCTAGGCCCCTTAGCAGAATGATATTATCATAGGGGTAGATGAACAACAGGGTTCTCAGTAGCATACAGAGATAACTGGACTTGGAAATGAAGGTCCACAACAAACAATAGAAGATTTGGGACATTCTAAAGTTGCAGTTCCTTATTTCAAAGTTATACCTTCTCATTCCGAAGATGCTTTAGAACAAGCCAAAAGTTCAGTCAAAAGTGAACATGAAGAGCCACAACAACTAACAACACAAGTGATATCCACCATGGAGGCCTTAGATCATCAAAACATGAGCAATCAAGTAAGTAATCCTCTACATCAGACTTCTATGCCCAATTTTTCATTTGTTATACCAAAAGTAGAAACAAAAGAAAAGGGAGTACAGGCAGATTTGTTACCTAAATTTCAGCCAGTAATAAGACCACAAAACACTGTTACTTTAGAAAAATACAATGAGGATATAGCTCAGTGGGTTTTAAGATATCAAAAACTTGAAACTCAGATTGTGGAATTAAAACTGGTGGGAAAACAATTAGAGAAAAAAGATGCAAAAATTACCAAATTGTAGGAACAGGTGACATACCTCTATCAGGTTGTAGAGTATTTGGTTCAATTTAGAAGGCCAACCAGATTTTATAGTTTAGTCCTAAAGGAAAGATATCTTCGATGGCAGGTTATGAGAATCCATTCAAATCTTCCTTATAATTTGGATACTGCTGAGGAATTTCTGGAAGCTTACCTGAGTAGCCCAGAGGAACAGAAAAACCTGATGTGTGAGCTATTTTTACACAATTTCTTCATTCCAGAAGATGTGACATTCCATCCCCATATTTTCACAGGTGATGTACAATTAAGGGCTTTCATGTCTACCTTGCAGAATCAGATTTATTGGGGACAGGAAAAGAAAAAGAACAAGGAGATTGAAATGAAAGTTGAATTGTTGATAAGAGTTGTGCAACCAAATCATAAAATTATCACCAATCAACATTTTACTATGATGAATAGGGCAGATGTTAAGATGATGTATGTAAACAATCTTAAGGATTGTTTAAACAGTTTCCAAAATTTATATGTAGATAATTTTATAACTGCTCTGTCAACTTGTAAGGATAGATGGGCAGAACTATCCATGTCATTATAGAAAAGAGAGCCTATCTCACCAATCAACCTGGAATGGTCTAGAAGAAGAGTAGAAGGAGTAATGAAGATTATCCTGACTATGAAACATCAATGGATAGGTCTGAGATTTAGGCCTCCTACCATCATTACTCATGTTCCTTACTATTTTGACAATGATCCTCAACCAAGTGACCAGTTTCAGGAATGGTTCAAGAAGCTTCAAGAAAGTAGGGGATATTATGTAGGGAACAAATTATTCTATAGAAGCTGGAATTTGAAGATGGATATGTGTGATTCAGTAGCCCAACAGAATGCATGAGGACATGCATTGAAATAAGTTGGGGGGAAAATGATGAGGCTTGAAAATGCCTCAATCATAGTATATTTTGAACCATTACAAATGCCTAAAAACCATGTGATATGTTTTATATGCTGATTAAGTTGATTTAAATACACTATATATCAAATATTTGCATGATTAATGTGTTTAGGAATATTATGCTCTATTTTTGTAGTTTTTGTATAGTTTTGCATTACTTTAGCATGATTTATTAATGAAGGGCATGCATGGTTTGAAAAACAACATTTTAATACCTTTATACTTATATTTTCTATGCAATAATTTATCTAAATCTGGAGAATAGTGCCAAAAGACTATAACTATGCAACAAAAATAGGATTTCTATGTAAATTCCAGCCAGCTGCCAATGAATGGCAAGGCATGGAATTTACCAATGAGGAAGGATGAAGTCAGTTGGAATCACCTCCTAGGAGCTGGATTAAATGACCTACCTAAAAGAAACAACCAAAACAGGCATTCTGAATGCGTTTTGAGCTTAAAGTGCACCTACAACCAGTTATTTCGAAGATCTTCGAAATAACAGGGGAACACGCTTCTGTTTGAATTTCTGTGGTTTCCAAGTGGTTGAAAAGGTAAATTAAGGTTGAGGGGATATAGGAAAAGTCTTCTACAGCTATCCCCACCATTCCTTTCTGACCAGAAGATACAGCTCATGAGAAATATCAACTAATGCAACTGACCCTATCCTGAAATAGACCTAGATTAGTTGCAGCATAATAGGCAAATAAGTTGCAAGATAGAAATGGCATATTTTGTGCATGTAAATAGATATTAGATATTATAAAAGGTGTAGCTCCCATGTTGGTTGAGCTAAGTAGAAATTAGCTATGAGGAAATAGACATTAGCAGAATAGGTTCAGATTTGCAATAGAGTGCAATAGCAAAATTGTAATGTTATTTCTAGAATAATAAAGTGCAGTTCTTTCATTCTCTTTGTCATATATGAGTGTGTGTGAAATTTAGCAAGTAAGAGGAGTTCATACCTTCTTCTAGAAAAGGAAGCAAGGGCCACTTCCAGGCCTAGGAGAAGGACTGACAAGACAAGTTTTCTTTTGATTCCTACTGCAGTAGAATTAGCTGAATATTTGTCAATTTCATCTTTTGTTTCACACTAACCTTTGTTGCAGTTTTATGATTTATTTCTTGTTTAGAGTAAACTTGCAAGACTTTCTAAATAGGAGATCTTTGATAGATTAGTTACTATTTCATTTTCAGTAGATTACAGTATTGCTTTTGGATTCTTTCATTTCAGCAGCTTTTACCAGTTTTTCTTGTATTTTCCCTTTTTGTTGTCAGCTACTATACAGAAGATTGACAACCTTCTAAAATAGAACACTGACAGGGATTAGTTTGTGTGCTTATTACTTAGCAATTTCCATTCCTACAAAAGTAATTAGGTTTAATTTCTGCAATTGTAACTAGATTCCAATTTTTGTAACTTAAGGACCAGATTTCCATTCATGTAAAAGTAATTAGATTTCAGTTCTGCAATTGTAATTAGGTTCCAATTTCTATAACTTAAGGATCAGATTTCCATTCCTGCAAGTAAATTAGTTTGTTTTATGCAACATAGAAGTAAAGGTGACCTGAAAACCCCCAACACAATCTGTTTTTCCAATAAGACCTGCTGCTCCAAAGTGAGTTAATTTGTAGTCCTGTTCAACACTTCTATCATAGATAGCCTTGGACACCACCCCAGATTGATAGATCATTGAGATTAAATGATGTGATTAATGACACGCATAGAAACTTAACAGTAGCAAGTTTGGAATCCCTTTTGTGTTTCTGTTTCGGCGATGGCAAAGGAGGTAATAGAGTGTGTGGGCACTCTAGCTTCCACGTGAGCGCCTAGCTCACGTGACAGCCAAGGCTGTAGCTAGGGCGCTTGGGGAGGCAACGTCATGGGTTCAAAACCCACTAAGGGCAAAGGTACATTTTTAGTTTAATTTTCATTGCCCTAAGGTTTGTGTGAGGTAGTTGGGAGGCATAAGGATTAATTAAAGTTAATTTATTATGGTGATTTTTCATGGTAAAATAGTGAAGGGAGTTATAAGGAGTTTGATTTTAATTTTAAAATAAAGTCCTAATTGTTATATTTGCATATTGGAGGAGTAAGCCTTTTAAGGTGTTGATTTTATTTTAAAGGACTTTTTGCCAAAGGGATTATTGTGAAAGTAATTGTTCTAATATTTTTAGGGTGTTGGATGTTATTTTAAAAATATGGAGTGATAAGGTGTATTTGTGTTTGATATTATTTTGTATTGTGATTTCTTGAGAGAAATATTATTATCTTCTAACCTCCTTGAGTTTGGCAAAGAAGTGTTTATGATTGTGGTAGATTTGTGTGGTCTACTCCTCATCAAGAAAAAAGTATGGGCACATTCTTCCTTGGTTGAGTTAATTGGTTGGTTTTCTGGAAAACAACTTTGGAGTGAAAAGGACTTGATTAGGTTTCCTTATTGAATTGTTGAGCTATTGTGAAGTGAATGCTATGCACCTTGTTTTATAAGCATTGTTGTTGAAGTGAATGGTTGAGTGAAGAACTTGAACTAGGGTTTTGAAAGAATATGAGTATCATTGTTATGTGAGATTGGTTGATAAGCATTGTTGGAAATATTTGAGTGAATGTTCATATGCTTGGACTAGAGTTTGTGAGCAAGGATTATTTCATTGAGTGATTGGTTGAGTAGAGTTGATTGAGCCTAGTCAAGTGAATGCGTTAAAGTGAATTGTTCAAGTTCTATGAAACAAATTGTTCTATATTCTAAAAGGAGTGATTGAAAGTGATTGAGCATTGTCATGAATGTGAAGCATATTGAGTCTCTAACAATTCTCTATATGTTTCTAAAAGAATGATTGAAAGTGATTAAGCATTGTGATGAATGTGAAGCATATTGAGTCTCTAACAATTCTCTTTATATTTCTATGAGATTGGACAAGTTCTAGTATTGACTTGTTGAGAAGATTTGAGGAAAGTCTTAGAGAAGACTTGTGAACAGATTTGAGGTAAGTCTTAGAGAAGGCTTATGGACAGATTTGAGTGAGATTTTGTGGAAGCTTACAATATAGATTGAGAGTAGATGTGGATAAGTTCTAGTGAGGACTTATTGAGGATAGATTTGTGCTAGATCGAAGGACTATGTTTAGTGCAGATCAGATGATAAATATTGAGTACAAATTTGAGGATAGATTTTGGTGTATATTTGAGGACAGGTTTGTGCCAGATCAGAGATAGAGATTGAGGACAGATTTGTGCTAGATCGAAGGACTATGTTTAGTATATATTTGAGATAGAGCTTTGGAGGTGATAGAGTATAGAGGATGATAGTCTCCAGTGGATAGAGATCCATTAGCCAGGGAAGTGAGGACAGGTGTCTTTAGTGGATAGATATCCATTAGCCAAAGTAGTGGGGACAATAGTTCTTCTAGAAGATCATCAATCAGAGCTAAGGAGAAAGGAGTTCTCCTATGGATAGAGATCCACAAACTTGATTAGGGGATTGGTGTCTCCTTTGGACAGAGATCCATAAACATTGTAGGGAAAGGATTCCCAAGAGAACTTATTTGAGAAAAATTTATAAGGAATATTTTCTCCGTGGAGTAGCCCACATTGGGTGAACCACGTTAAATCATGTCTCTCATGTGTGTGATGCTTTGTGTGATGTTTACTACTTTAATATTATTGATGTTATCATTTGGATTAAAAATAAAAAAATTATCTTATATTGTTCACCCCCCTCTCAGTATAAGCACATGTTCTTCAATTGGTATCAGAGCGGGTCTCTCCATGAAAAGACTAACAACTTGGAGGAGGATCCATCAGAAACACACATGACTTTAGAAAATGAAGAAGAGACCATGTTTGATATAAAAGAGGAATTATTTATTGCTCTTAGAAAATTGGAAAGAATTAGAGAGAAGAACTCAAGCTTGAAGGAACAAATTCAAGAGGATGAAGAAGCAAGGATGGAACTTCTACAAAATCTCACAGAACTCAAGATAAAAGTAGAAGGAAAGAAAATTGAGTAGGATATGATAGATCTATTGAGAACAAGAGAAACAAAATGTGAAATATTGGAAGCAAAAATTGTTTATCTAAGGAATGAGGTTGAAAGGACCAAGGTACTACAAGATGTAGAGTATGAGAAAAAGGAAAAAGGAATCAAGTCTTCAAGAAGCAGAAACTTCAAACAAAGATAGGCAAGCTAAGGATATCAGAAAGGAAGAAAGCAAAGAAGAACCTTGGATGAGAGTTAATCACAAAAGGAGAAGCACTCCACCACAATCTCAAAGGCATCCAAATAGGTCACATAATTTCTTCCATGGTTATTGCTTTTCTTGTAATAAATATGGTCATAGAGCTATACACTGTATTGGTCATGCAAGAAACAATGTCAATAGAAATTCCAATTCTTTTGCACCTCTTATGGATGATGATATTATATGTTACAAATGCAATAATTTTGGGCACAAGGCTAGATGGTGTAAAATGATACTTCCTGAGTCTAGAAAGAAAAACAATTTCAACAACTAGGAAATATGAAAGGGAAAATGTAAAGGCTAGATCAATGTTAGTTCAAACAACCCTTCATGCTCAAGATAAAGAAGAACAATGGTATCTTGATAGTGGTTGCTCTAGTCACATGACAGGAGACAAAGACAAATTCATTGTACTAAAAGAAACCAATAGAGGATCAATAAGTTTTGGTGATAATGGATCAGCAAGGATTGGTGGAAGAGGAACTCTAAGTTTAGATAATGGGAAAACAAGAACAAAAAATGTGTTGTATGTTAAGGGGTTAAAACATAATCTGCTAAGTGTAAGTCAACTTTGTGATCAAGGGCATATGGTTACTTTCCACCTAGATAGATGTGAGATAAGAAAATCAAAAACTAGAAAAGTCATTGCCAATGCAAGAAGAACCCCAAACAATCTATACATGCTTAGTGAGATCAAAGGGGAAAAGTGCTTTCTATCACAAGAAGATGAGATTTGGTTGTGGCATAGAATATTGGGTCACTTGAATTTTGACAACATAGTCAACATAAGCAATAAGCAGGCTATCAGAGATTTACCCAAAATAAAAAGACCACAAAACACAATCTGTGCACCTTGTCAACATGGAAAGCAAACTAGAACAAGCTTTAAGTCAAAAGGATATATGTCATCTGAGCCATTGAGTCTAATACATACTGATCTATGTGGTCCTACCAGAACACAGAGTATTCAGGGTGAGAGTTACTTTATATTGTTTATAGATGACTACTCCATAATGGTTTGGGTAGCTTTCCTCAAAGAGAAGTCAGATGCTTTTGAAAAATTCAAAGCATTTAAGGAACTGGTTGAAAATGAAACTAGAAAGAGAATTAAGTGTTTGAGATGTGACAGAGGAGGAGAATTTACCTCAAATGAATTTTTAGAATTTTGTGAACAACATGGGATCAAGAGAGAATACTCAGTAGCAAGAACTCCTCAACAAAATGGAGTAGTTGAAAGGAAAAATAGGACTATTGAGAACATGGCTAGAGCTATGTTAAATGAGTCTAAGATCTCAGATGGATTTTGGAGAGAAGCAGTCAACACAACAGTACACATAATCACTAGGGCTCAAATGAGGGTAAACCATCACAAGACTCCATATGAGTTGTGGAAAGGAAGACCGACCACTGTAAAACACTTCAATATTTTTGGAAGCAAGTGCTACATAAGACGAGAAGATCAAAACTTAGGCAAGTTTGACCCAAGATGTGATGAGGGAATTTTCCTTGGTTATTCCTCTAAGAGTAAAGCCTATAGATGCTTCAACAAGAGAACTCACACGATTGTAGAAAGTATAAATGTAACAATTGATGAGAAGATAGATTCAAGAGAACCAGTTCAACAAATTGTGTATCAGGAAGATGGAAGTTGTCAAGAAGAGTTTTGAGAGGAATCAGATGAAGAAGAAGAAGAAACACAAAAACTTCTTCCTAAAACCCCATCCAGATATGTACAAAATCATCATCCAAAATATCTAATCATTGGGAATCCAGATGAAAGGCAGACAAGGAGAAGGATAATAACACCATCTCAACAAGTAAACTTCTCTTTGTTATCTAAGATTGAGCCAAAGGACTTCAATCGGGCAAGTGGAGATGAGTTCTGGATCAAGGCAATGGATGAGGAATTAGATCAGATAGAGAAAAGCAAGACTTGGGAGCTTGTTCCACGACCAAAGGACAAGAATGTGATAGGCACAAAGTGGGTATTCATAAACAAGCTAAATGAAGATGGACAGGTAGTAAGGAATAAAGCAAGGCTAGTGTGCAAAGGTTATGCACAGGTAGAGGGAATTGACTTTGATGAAACATTTGCTCCAGTTGCACGACTTGAAGCCATAAGAATATTTTTAGCCTTCTCAAGTTTTAAAAACTTCAAGGTATACCAGATGGATGTTAAGTCAACATTTCTAAATGGTGTTCTAGAAGAAGAAGTCTACATTGAATAGCCAGAGGGATTCATATTAATAGATAAACCAGATCATGTATGCAGATTGAAAAAGGCACTGTATGGTCTAAAGCAGGCTCCTAGAGCATGGTACTCAATATTGGATAAGTATCTTCAAGAACAAGGATTCAGAAAAGGAATAGCAGACAATAACTTATATATCAAAAATGAAGGGAATAATCTACTAATTGTGGTTGTTTATGTTGATGACATCATTTTTGGGGGAAACAATGATAAGATGTGTAAATAATTTTCTAAGAACATGCAAAATGAATTTGAGATGTCTATGCTTGGTGAGTTGTCCTTATTTCTTGGACTTCATATTTCACAATCAGAGAAAGGAGTATTTCTCTCACAAACCAAGTATATAAAAGAAATGCTAAAGAAATTCAAGTTAGAATATTGCAAACCGGTAAGTACCCCCATGGTCACAGGATGCAAGTTAAGTAAGGATGATGAATCTCCAGAGGCAGATCAGAGATTATACAGATCTATGATTGGCAGCTTGTTGTATGTTACAACTACAAGACCAGACATAGTACAGTTAATGGGATTAGTGGTAAGGTTTCAGGCAACACCTAAAGAAACACATGTGGCAGCAGTAAAGAGAATTCTTAGGTATCTAAAAGGGACTATGGATTTTGGGCTTTGGTATCCCAAAAGTGATAGTTTTACACTCACAACATATACAGATGCAGATTGGGCTGGCAACATTGATGACAGAAAAAGCACAAGTGGAGGAGCATTCTTTCTTGGAGACTATTTAGTCTCTTGGCTAAGTAAGAAGCAGGTTTCAGTATCCTTATCTACAACAAAAGTAGAATATATTGCAGCAGTAGCCAGTTGTACACAGGTATTATGGATGAAGCGAACTCTAGAAGACTTCAAGATAAAACATGATCATCCTATTCCCATACTATGTGATAATACAAGTGCTATAAGTATCTCAAAAAATCTAGTGATGCACTCCAGGACAAAGCACATTCTGATTAAGTATCATTTTCTGAGAGAATAGGTGACAGATAAACAGGTCAGGTTGGAATATGTTACTACAAAGGAACAAATAGCAGATATTTTCACTAAGCCACTTTCAAAGGAGACCTTTGAGTATCTTCGAGGAAAACTGGGAGTAAGACTCCCACCCAAGAATTAACCACCTCAAGAGGAGGTGGGGGAGGGGCTAAGCTAAGAGACTCATTCTTAGCCCCGAGCCCCAAAGGTGACCCTTTGCCATTGATGTCAAAGGGGGGAGATTTGAGTAAGGGGAGAGATTTGGTTTAAGGAGAGAGCATTGAGTCAGGGGAGCAATGTCCCAGGGGGAGCATAACAAGAAAAAGGTCAAGTGTTTGGTAAAAATAATTTGGGTTGCCATCAATGACAAAGGGGGATATTGTTGGACATTTTGAGTCAATGAAGTTGTCATTGATGTCAAGGAATAAGCTACCATTGATGCCAAAAGGTCAAAAGGAGCAATGCAAAAGGTTGATGGCAAAAGAGCTTCATAATATTTATTTTTAATATTATGTGAAGCATAAGTAAATTTTATTAAAAATCATGGTTAGCAAAAATAAAAGGTTTTTATTAAAACCATGGATGAGCAAAAATAAAAGGCTTTTTATAAAAACCCAAGGAGGCCTTTAATTTCAAATTAGAAAGCCCAAGGAAGTTTTAATATTTAATTTATAAATATTTAAATTCAAATTGAATTTAAATTTTATAAATAAATATTATTTATTCGAAGTGGCAAAACCTAAGTTTATTATGCTGACGTGCAAGTCGAAGACTTTCCCCCCATCGACATGATGGAAGTGATAATCAAGGCATATATATATTGCCTTTGCTAAGGCCAAAATAAGTGTGTGATATCTTTTGAAAAACGTGTTGTAAATCATGGAGGAAATATAGTAGTTTTTCATGCACTGTGTTAATTCAAAATTTAGTGTGTTTAAGACGTCGAGGTGCTTAGTTCCTAGCACCATACGGTGGCTAGCTCAGGTGGCATTTGGCTTGGCACTTGTGGCAGAGTGGTTACGGGTTTGAAACCCGATGGCAGCAAGTTTGGAATCCCTTTTGCGTTTCTATTTTGATGGTGGCATAGAAGGTAATAGAGTGTGTGGGCACTCTAGCTTCCACGTGAGTGCCTAGCTCATGCGATAACCAAGGCTACGGCTAGGGCGCTTGGGGAGGCAACGTCATGGGTTCAAAACCCACTAAGGGCAAAGGTACATTTTTAGTTTAATTTTCATTTACCCTAAGGTTTGACGTGAGGTAGTTGGGAGGCATAAGGATTAATTAAAGTTAATTTCTTGTGGTGATTTTTCATGGTAAAATAGTGAAGGGAGTTATAAGGAGTTTGATTTTAATTTTAAAATAAAGTCCCAATTGTTATATTTGCATATTGGAGGAGTAAGCCTTTTAAGGTGTTGATTTTATTTTAAAAGGACTTTTTGCCAAAGGGATTATTGTGAAAGTAATTGTTCTAATATTTTTAGGGTGTTGGATGTTATTTTAAAATATGGAGTGATAAGGTGTATTTGTGTTTGATATTATTTTGTATTGTGATTCCTTGAGAGAAATATTATTATCTTCTAACCTCCTTGAGTTTTGCAAAGAAGTGTTTATGATTGTGGTAGATTTGTGTGATAGAGCACATTCTTCCTTGGTTGAGTTAATTGGTTGGTTTTATGGAAAACAACTTTGGAGTGAAAAGGACTTGATTAGGTTTCCTTATTGAGTTGTTGAGCTATTGTGAAGTGAATGCTATGCACCTTGTTTTATAAGCATTATTGTTGAAGTGAATGGTTGAGTGAAGAACTTGAACTAGGGTTTGGAAAGAACATGAGTATCATTGTTATGTGAGATTGGTTGATAAGCATTGTTGGAAATATTTGAGTGAATGTTCATATGCTTGGACTAGGGTTTGTGAGCAAGGATTATTTCATTGAGTGATTGGTTGAGTAGAGTTGATTGAGCCTAGTCAAGTGGATGCGTTAAAGTGAATTGTTCAAGTTCTATGAAACAAATTATTCTATATTCTAAAAGGAGTGATTGAAAGTGATTGAGCATTTTGATGAATGTGAAGCATATTGAGTCTCTAACAATTCTCTATATTTTTCTAAAAGAATGATTGAAAGTGATTAAGCATTGTGATGAATGTGAAGCATATTGAGTCTCTAACAATTCTCTTTATGTTTCTATGAGATTGGACAAGTTCTAGTATTGACTTATTGAGCAGATTTGAGGTAAGTCTTAGAGAAGACTTGTGAACATATTTGAGGTAAGTCTTAGAGAAGACTTGTGGACAGATTTGAGTGAGCTTTTGTGGAAGCTTACAATATAGATTGAGAGTAGATGTGGATAAGTTCTAGTGAGGACATATTGAGGATAGATTTGTGCTATATTGAAGGACTATGTTTAGTGTAGATCAGAGGATAGAGATTGAGGACAAATTTGAGGATAGATTTTGGTGCAGATTTGAGGACAGGTTTGTGTCGAAACAGAGATAGATATTGAGGATATTTGTGCTAGACCGAAGGACTATGTTTAGTACATATTTGAGACAGAGCTTTGAGGGTGACAGAGTATAGAGGATGACAGTCTCCAGTGGATAGATATCCATTAGCCAGAGTAGTGAGGATAGGTGTCTTTAGTGGATAGAGATCCATTAGCCAGAGCAGTGGGGACAATAGTTCTTCTAGAAGATCATCAATCAGAGCTAAGGAGAAAGAGTTCTCCTATGGATAGATATCCACAAAATTGATTAGGGTATTGGTGTCTCCTTTGGACAGAGATCCATAAACATTGTAGGGAAAGGATTCCCAAGAGAATTTATTTGAGAAAAAATTATAAGGAATATTTTCTTCGTGGAGTAGCCCACATTGGGTGAACCACGTTAAATCATGTCTCTCATGTGTGTGATGCTTTGTGTGATGTTTACTACTTTAATATTATTGATGTTATCATTTGGATTAAAAATCAAAAAGTTTTATCTTATATTGTTCACCCCCCTCTCAGTATAAGCACATGTTTGTCAAAATCATTGTTGGCATGTATGTGATATATTTTAATTGAAATGAATAATATACAAGGAGGGCAATGATTTACTAATATTCTAAGTCCTTTAGGACCTCACCATTCCCAACAGAACTGGCTTTCATACAGTCAAGCATTTTCTTTCCAAGCATTGTACTAGGAAATTTGTATTTTCCAGACAAAACCAACAAAGGCCCCTTGAAGGAATAATTATCAATGACCTCTGAGTGTATCTGCACTGGCCAAAATGTAACATACCTGAACCTTGGAGGAAATAATTTTACTTTTCAAGAGGGAACATATCTTTGTTTCAAGTATGTTGACATACCCTTGACAATGTTTTATTTGCACGCTCAACACCTCTAACCTTACAACCACTTCTTCAACCCCCTCAATTGCTTGACAATATCTACCAGACACCTCCACTAGTCTTATGAAATATCTTAGATCGACTAGACAAAATTGAAATACAAGTGAATCACCAAAATTATGCTTTATAATAAATCATGAATCAACTCACAAACATGGAGCTCCAACAATAAATCGTATCTGAGACCAAATCGCCTCCTCTACAACCACAAAATAAATCCCCACAAAATTAGGTACAAAATCGACCACACCACTTGCCTCGCACTTATACACCATTGCCCGAATATTTGGTATCATTCTTTAATTGACTATGTGAAGCAAAGGTTATCACATTACCTAAAATACACCCCCTAGATCCAAACCACCCAAAATTTAAGGGGTATAGAGAGGATCTATATTGTTATGTCATTGATAAAATGGTCATGATATACAGGCATGCTATACTTTCAATAACATAATACAGGACATGCTCGAGAAGAATCAACTTCAAACTAACAATCCTCTCACTATCAAGGATCAAAAAACATGTATGGTTAATGATCCATTACCTACGTTGGAAAATCAAGCTGTGAAACCTAGGTATGTGACTGAGATACACACAACCCTACCACTACACCAAAATGATCCACCACGTCCACCTCATTTAATATGCCAACCTCGTACTTGGACTCCTTTATCCAAACCCATGTCAATAATATTTTAAAAGGTGTAGGAGGAAAAAGCAATTATTTTACCTGACATACGCCCTCTCGACCCTAACAGGTTTAAGTCTAAGAAGTATAGGGTGGATCACTTTTATCTCTACCATAGACAAAAGGTTCACAACATTAATGATTGTGTTGCATTCAAGAATTTAGTCCAAGATATTATCGATAGGGAAGCCTTTTACATAGATGACTTGCCCACACCACCTCAACAACCACAATTCAGACCACACCACCCCCTCTATGGCTTTAAAATTAGTTGTAACCTAGTAAGCCCAACAAGCTAAATTACCATTACACAAAACTTCCAATGCCCTCCTTAGCCCTATTTCAAAGGCTTTATGAGGCACACACAATCCTATTACCAAAAGTAAATCCAAATAGACCTAAACCTGGGTCTCACAATGAAAACCTTTATTGTCCCTATCATTGATAGAATAGGCATGACATCCAAACCTACTACTTGTTCAAAAATCTTGTGCAAGATATGATGGAACAAATGAGCTTCACACAGACGATTCGCTTGTCTCATCCCATCGGGACATTGGTATTGCACAGAATTAATTGCCACAATAGAAGTTTGATCTTTATCGCTCCTCCTAACGAAGCCAATCACATAGCATCAACCACAGTGTATACTAGGGTTGCTCAAGGTTGCCCACTTTCCCCACTATCCACATCACAACTAGTGAAGCAATTTGGAGATTCTGAAGGCATCACACCTTTCCCACATTCATTGATCACCACACACTCTGGGAAATCTTAAGGTATCACACCTTCCTCCACAAAATAAAATCATAAAAACAACAAAAAATCATCAAATTTTTTTAAAAAATTAGAAATCATAAAAACACAAAAACAATATAAAACATCAAAAATATAAAAACATTTACATTACATCATCATGGATTTCCTTGCATTATTGATTAGGTGCATTAGGCATATTCATCCATTACACTTGCATTAGGACAAATTGTGTTTGCATTCTCACAAATAGCACCATGTATGTATGCCAGTCATGAGTCTTAAATCAACCTTATCCATCATCACCATTTGTAGTTTTCCTTATGAGCTTTTGCTTATTAAGGGGTCCTTGTAAGATAGGTTAGATACTAGATGAATATAAAAAATGATGTTTAGATGACCACTGACTATTTTAAACACACATTTTATTTTGTAAAAGAGCATAGAAAAAACCCCCACATAACACATATTACTACCATCCATATTTCCCTTTGTAAGTAACTATGTTTTTCAACACAACCAATAAGTTGCTATAGGGTGTTCACTAGGGTTTTCGGTCATTCATCCATCCCTAATTTTTATTTTCAAATTTTTTAGAAAGCTATCTTGGCTTCTAGGAGGTAAGGTCTTACTTTGATAGTACCTTGCATAAGTCAAAATCCTAATACAATTTCACACATTTAACATTCAAGTTTGAACAAGGAAGGATGACACTATAACGTAGTCCTTGCCACCTCGAGTGAAAATTTTCCCTTGCTCATACTATTATGCGCATGGCTTAGGATGTTGATAATTGAAAAAAGGACAAGCTCCTCCCTACCCAAGCAATCCCCTTGTTCTTCCACAAAACGAGCAAGTTCTAAAAAAAGAAACACTAGTTTTCACCACTAATAAAATCCCTTGCTCCTAACAAGAGTGGTTTTCACCACTAAGAAAAAACAAAATAATCAAGTATCCCACCCAATCAAAAGAAAAGAATGGATTAATGAGCTTGAATCCCTAGAATCCTCAGTTATTCAAAAGCCATGGTGCAATGAATGAAACCCGCCTAGTAATGGAGGAGTCTTACGCGTGGTGATATATCTATCACATTAGCGACCTTATTTTATATAGACCAATGTCAGACTACGGTTGACCTAGCTTTTGGTGTCTTGTATTGCCTAGTAATCTAGTCCAACTACGTCCAAAATTAGGATAATTATGACCATAGAATGATCTTCATTACAGTAATGGGTTGAATGAAACCCACCTGAAAATGGGGTAGTCTTACGCGTCATAATGAATAACACATGTACACACAGGGATATTGAATATTTGGGTCTTTCTAGCATATTTTTATCTTTCAGAGTCTTGTGTAGCTAGTATACAAGTTTTGATCAATCAACTAGGGTGTTTGAGTCCCATGGAAAACCTTAAATTTTTCTTCGAGCACTTAACTATCTCATCATCATTTGTAGTTTTTCTTATTGCTTATTAAGGGGTCCTTGTAAGATAGGATAGATACCGAATGAATATAAAAAATGACATTTAGACGACCACTAACTATTTTATGCACACCTTTTAGTTTGCAAAAGCCTACAGGAAAAACCCCCACATCTCACACATCTCACCTCATACATTCACATCCAAATGTATAACTTTTACGATAAGGTTAAAATTTTAATTCATGATTTTTATACATTTTGTGGTGTCTACCATTAGTTTGTTAAACATATTTAGATTCATTTATTATGTTTTAAGCAATTAAAACATACATCCATAATTTGCATTAAAACATCCATATAAAATTTAATGCATCTCATACACACTAGATCTTTCATAACAACAACATGAATTCACAATCATAATAAAATAAATAAATTTAAAACATGCATCTAACATTAGATATTACATCCATACATACACATGTATAGACATACATATATGCATCTATACTACAATGTCTAAGTACACATTAATCATCCATAAAAGTGCATCCATGCATAAAATAAAATCATAACATAAACACATAATGGGCCATCATAAAAGAGATATCATATATATATGGAAATCTAGTACATCATAATACAAAAGTGATTGCAAGCTACAATGGAGTGGTTCCTCGAACCTCACACTCTAAAAAATAAAGAGCATACATAAATATGTTATACTGGCCTTACATCATCACTCTCACCTCCATCCTCAGTCCCACTCTAACAAGGCTGAGAAGAACCACTAGCCCCAGACCTCTGAGGATGATCTCGAAATAGCAAAACCTGTTAACTCACTAATGGCTATCCTGACTCACTATGGTGGCTCTGTTGGGATACTCCTATTGAAGAGTGCTCTGGTAGATGATATCCAAGTAGTCCTACTTGACCCTCCAAATCTAGAATACAAGTAGTATCAGGTCAATGTCGCGCTTGGTAGTCATCCAACAAGATTCGTAATTTTCTCACCTATTCCTGTAGCCCTTCTACATCCCCCATATCCTAGCTACCTAAACTTGCCTCCTCTTGAACTATGATCACAGTCGCCAATCGTACCTGAAGCCTACCCACTTCCTCCTAGAAACTCTGTAGTTGAGATATTAACATAGCCTTCTCCTCAAAGAAGCCCCCCCCCTCTACTGCTCTTGGGCTAGTTGGCTTTGTAATACTTCTATGGTAGTATCCCACTCTACTAACTACCTTTGGAGAGTTTACACCTACACCCTAAGCTAGGCAACCCCATCCTATGGGTCCTCATCATCTTCGCCCTCATCCTCTGGCTCCTCCACTCCCTCGGTGGCCTAGACCTGCAACCCCTCCATCTGATGATGCACTCATTGTCCTCCCTCACCAACTTCATCTCCTAAGCCCTCCTCTACTGCCTCTCTAGTCGGCCTACCCATAAGACCACCCCCCTACCATAATCAATTCACCCACAAAGCATCGTACTTTACTATTATGCCTACATCCTCCACATATGAATTATCTAGAGGTTGATTCACCTCATCTCCCAATGGATCTACTCGAGGCCACTCCAATTGAGTCTCTGCCCCTCGATGGCGATAAATTATAGGCTCCTCAAGTATACCCTAGAGAAACCTAAATTATTGAGTAACGTCAAAATACTGTAAGTACTCTCGCTCTATACCATACCATATGATCAACCATCGCCCGCACCTCACATGCCTCAGCTACTATTCTACCTCTATCCAATGCAAATAATCCATGTAGGACCTCCATATAACCTGCCCTTCTCTCAGTCCCTCAAATGACCCTGCATAGTGAGCAAGCCATCTTGCATGCAAACGACTACGACCCACCTCCTAGTCTTACCTCCATCAAGCTACATATCCTCTCTTCTAGACCTTCACTTGAGCTCATCCTAACTGAGGAAGCCCCTCTGGTCTATCCACTCTAATATGATTCCAACTCCAAATCTAGAGTAGGAAGCTATAACCCAATTCATGTCTGCCCCAATTCTAGATCTCATATAGCTCATCATACAAGTGTACGAGTAGAGTGATCCCCATGCCATGATTGATAGATCTTGAGTACTGCACTCCACCAAATATTGTACTAGGTCAAGGAGGTTCCACGGGAACCTCATGCATGAAGAGTCTGGAAGCAAGATGTTCAACATGAGCAACATAAGCACTACATGTCTACTAGTGAAAATCTAGGTGGTATACCATACCTCCATGAGAACCTCGTTGCTATCCATGCACTGCCTCAAAACCTCTACATGCTTACCAAATCCTCTCTGAAGCATATTTTCCTATTGAACAAAGGGAGTGGAAGTTATGGGATGCCCCTCAATCAAAATCCTCAAGATCTTGTATACATCCTCCAGCATGATCATCATCTTGCCAGTTAGGAGGTGGAAGGTGTTGGTATGACTATCCTAACGGTCAACCAAGGTAGTCAGATAGGTCTAGTCCTTCATCTTTCCAGTCAAGAGGTGGAAGGTGTTGGTATGACTATCCCAATAGTCAACCAAGGCAGTCAGATAGGTCTGGTTCGCCATCACCGACTCTAGCCTCATCAACTGCTTAATACCATTTACCTTAAGCCATTTCTAATCAGACCTTAAGAGGCACCCTCGTGTCGTCTCAAATATTGTCAAAAATCTATGACAAGCCCTCAAAATCTGAATGAACAAATGCATAATCAAAAAATTACGTAAAAGAAAAAAATATAATTAAAAAAATCAACCAAAAACCAAAACAATCAATCAAAAATTAAACAAAATAAAAAAATACCTATCGTCTTAAGGCGAGACGGTCCGTAGAAGTGATTTTCTCACCTCGATACGACCATCACAATGGTCAAAAATATGACCGTTGATATTCAAACGTGGCCATCCCACCTCAGGATGACCTCCAACCCTCAAAAGAGGGACCATCCCTATACGAGACGACCCTAAAATTGAAGCAAATACATGTCGAAAACAAAAAAAGCAAAACAACAAGGAAGCCTAAGTAATATAAACTACATCCTAATCTAGGGTGTGTTCTTTACCTTCAATTTAAGGTGAAGTTCATTTTCCCACATTAATTAGTGAGGTTCATTTTATTTTACCAAATAACAAAGTAGAGAACAAAGTAACTACCTTCTTCACTCTGGCTCCTCTACCCATCGAGGTCCTAGGTTGGTCCATGCTTGCAATGGGTAGAATTTCAGTAGTGCTCCGCTTCACAAAATTCTCTTCTCCTCATCACCTCTCATTTTCTCCAATTACCAGTGGTGAAAATGACATCAAAATTTTGTTTTTATATTTTTAAATTTTTGTGACCATCCTTGTGTTAGATGGTCGCATTTGATGCGACCATCCTACCTCGATATGGCCCCAAAAATTGCAAAATGCAACTATCCTACCTCGAGACGATCCCAAAATTTGCAAAGTGCAACCGTCCTATCATGAAATGGCCCCAAAATTACAAATATTGCATACATCACACAAGCACACAAACATCTTCAATACCAACTAGGGCACTTAAGGTATCACACCTTCCCCAATGATCAATTAAACAATCAAACAATATGGAAAAATCAAGGTAGCATACCTGCCCAATCAAAAATATAATACAATTCAATCATAAATCAACGCATCAATCGCCAGATTCAAAAGTTTGTTCCCTTTGCCTCGCATTTAATCAATCAACAAATTCACTTCCAGGTTCAAAAGACTGCATCCTTTGCCTTGCTATCTCTAAATCAATCCAAAAAAGCTCCAAAGATGCATAATCCCTTTGGTCAATTTCAAAAAGGCTTCAAAGACGTCTAATCCCTTTGGTCAATTTCAAAAAATGCTCCAAAGACGTCTAATCCCTTTGGTCAATTTTAAAAAAAGACTCCAAAGACACCTAATCCCTTTGGTCAATTTCAAAAGGCTCCAAAGATGCCTAATCCCTTTGGTCAATTTCAAAAGGCTCTAAAGGTACCCCAATTCCTTTAGTCAAATATAGCTCAATAGGCCCTTGAAAGAATCAAATTGTTATCATATCAATTCCTTAATAAAGCCATGCGATTGGACTGCTCCATGGGATAGAGATGTACAATTACTAATAATGGTCAAAATCATAGTTGTAGCAGGATTTTCCCCTTCCCCCTTTGACAAAAGCCTTAAAAAACCTAAATCAAGTCATCTTGGTTAAGCGACTCGTCGCTTTCATCACTTTCCATTTCCTCATCAACTCGTTGCTTGAGGGGGTAGTCATATAATCACAACATTCATAATTAAATCAATAATAAAACACTTAATCAATGTAAATTGCATTCATTCAAGAAGCATTGCCAACAACTATCATACACTTACCTATTTGCTAGGGTAAAAGCAAAAATATCAACAAAGGCTTGGTAAATCTAAAATCTAAGAGAAAGCATCTACCTAGAATGTAGGAGTGCCAAGATCGGGTATGTCCAAAGTCATCGCTTGTAGATAATCTACCCACGGTTGAACATAAGTTATCGCTTATAGAAAATCTACCCACGATCGAAAGGTTTACTTAAAATTGAGTCCACCACAGTGTTGAAAACAATGATTCAAAAATGCATGCTCTTTCATGATTAGGGCATCTAACATTGGTCAGATCAATGAACACAATCAACCCTCAAGTTGACTTTAGGTCATCTATTTTTGCTTCGTGTTGTGCTTTCACACAATGTATCCCAAAAGGGGTATCTTTAGACACCTGAAACACGTCATATTGAGGATACTACCTAGATGAACCCTTTTTCAGGCCATATGACCCACCTTGGGCAGCCTCAGGGCTTAATAGTGTTTTTTACCACTAAAACAAGGAATAATTCCCCTTTACAGCCAAGACCATCTCACCAAAGGATGGCCTCCTCGGTGATAATCTTACCCTAATATGACCCTTAATCATGATCATCTCATCCCAAGATGACCTTTAGTAACACCCGTCCCACCCTAAGACAATCGCACCTAAAGCAATTTTTCTCATTATAATTCAAACAGTTGCATATGCCAACTAGATAACGAAGTCTATTATGTGATGGTTATAAAGAAGTAGTTACGTTTCTTGATCCCAATCACTTATTTGCTTCTCTTACAAGCTTTGGACTCCCATTTGGAAGTATATTTAAAGGTGCTTAGCCTTCATTGAAAATAATAAAAATTTCATGCATCGAAGTGTTGTCGAACTGAAGAATTAAAGAGCTCTCACTCTCAAAGCAATGAAGTGTTGTCGAAATTCAACCATGAAGATCCCAAGCATGCCAATGGATCATCTCGAATATTGAAGATCAAATTATTACTTCTTGCACCATTCAATGCCCTTGATTCATTGTAAATTCCATCCCTAAGTCATTCTTCACTAGCGCACCAAAAACTTCAATTCATCCATGGATCAAACCCGACGTCGCCTCGCATCGACCACAAGGAATTCACTCACAGTTTAGTAGCTGTCTCATCCTGAGACAGCCCGCAAGCATGACCTTCTCACCCCGAGATAGCCAGCAAGCAAGACCATCCCTAACAAAGATAGCCTCTTGACAAAGATTTGTTTTCCTTGTTTTCATTAGATTTGTCAGCATTTCAATTACTTCTTAGCACAGTTAGATTTCATTTTCATGCATTTATTTTACCATATTTTAGCTTCTTTATCATGGATATGGGCTTTATCTTTAAAGGCTCTTCATATGCTTTTGATGCTCTTTAGGTTTCTTTGTGTGCAGATTACAGGCCTTTACATGGAGCAGATGGCATAAAGATTCATCTTTCATCATCATACATCGTGGAGGTCACGAGAAACCCTCCCCAAATCAGTTTGTGAGGATGCAAAAGAGATCCTACGAGATACACCTTGGATATATTTTCTTGTTGTAAATTTGTATCAAATTGGTAGTAAATCCCTCAACGGGATCCATTGTAACCTCTCTTTTATTTTTTAGTTACAGATGAAAAGGTGAAAAAAATTATGAATGAATTATCAAGTAAAAGTTGATCAAGTTCAAAGTATTTTTTATCAAATCATATTTATTTTCCCTATATTGAGAGAATGAACTCACAAGAACAAAGCTAACGATAATCAAATTATAAACTTGAAGTATGCTGAAAATATCGTACACCTATGCAATGAAATAAAGAACCAACTAGATAGTAATTTACGTAACCATAATGACGAACAAGATTTGCAATAGTGGTGCTCTTCTATTAATATAAATTATTACATATCTAAAAATTATTATAAAAATAATACCAAGATTTGAAAAGGGACCATTATTGTATCTGCAGTGGTAGAGGACAACTAATGCCAACCATGTTATCAAGGAAGCAACCACTAAATGCTTTAGTAATAATATGATGTAATATTACATAGTGGATATAAGTTATGTTAGATGTAAATTATTGTGATGTGTGTATACTATTACATAGAACTATACTCAACCATATTTCGTTCAATCCCAAACTATTTTGGAGAGTCTTATTCCTAAGAAATAAATATGTTCTAATATCACGTCTCTAGTTGGATTGATTATGCTTCTCGCCTATGCAATGTCCCAAATAAACCAATCATTCAAGTCAACCCAAAATGTATTCATTGTTGTTTCTTCTTTGACTAACTAATCCTTTGTGACATCCTCAAACTACAATCCAATAAATCCCAATATGTTGAAAACCTAAAAGCTAAATGCTTTTGATATAGCTTAAGAGTACTAGCAGTCTATATCACAAACTTGTTTAACTACATGGTCACCCATGGCTTTCCACCTTCTTAGACCTCATATATCATCCACCCCAACCATAAATTTGAAGACTAGAATGATCCTCATAATTACCACACCATTATGGTTCTCCCAACCTTGGCCAAGATCTTTGTGATATACTTAGACATTATATCTCTTGATAGGCTAAGATAAAGAAATTGAGGGCCAAATATCAAGTAGAATTTAGGAAGAGCACATTGTAAAAATGATCATATATTCACTTTAGCTTCCATTGTAGAGGAGGAAAAAGCAAACTAGTGTATATTATTTATTTATGGAGTTTTGCAAAGCATTTGACAAAGTTCCTTGGCACTTGCTAGTTGCAAGGTCCAAGGCTTTACGTCTTCCACCCTTAGTGGTTTTACTTTTGATGATATTTTATGAGATCATTGTTCTCAATAATGAACAAGGTTCAGTCAAACAAAAGATGTCCAACATACCCAGGAGTTTAACAAGGGTCCCACTCTCTTCTATACTATTTGGACTCTACACTAACGAGCTATAAGAAATCATAGCAAATGCATTAGGTACCACATATAGTTGCTTACTCTTCAAGGTTTATGTTACTATTCTCTTATTTACATGATATTATCCTAATGTCCCACTCAGTGAGGGGTATCGAGAGATAACTTAACATTTTAGCTTCATTTTGTGACACTCAACAACTTTAGGTCAATTTGGGAAAATCAAAAGTTATGGATTTTAATATCACCAAAAATGAGGTAGGTTAGGTGACTCTCGCTTATAGAGGTGAGAAGGTTGAAGTTATTTTTTCATATGTATATTTTGGAGTCCTCTTCTTTGGACCGTGCTTTGGCTTGACTCTAATAGTAAAGGTGAATTTGAGTAAAAAGTATGCTATCCTTACAACCCTTAAAAAATAATGTTTTCAGCTTCAATTTTAGGACATCTAGATGAATATTCACCTCTTTCATCCATTTTCATAGCTACACTCCTATATGGATGTGATGTTTGAAGAACATACCTTTAGGTAGTAGAATGAAACTTGATAGAGAAAGTGTTTGTATCGATGTTATCCAATCATATTTATATCAATAGATTAGTCACCCATGCCATCATCCTTGCAAAAATTGGTATGGTACCATTCATTGTTTTAGTGATTTTCCATGTGATGATTATGATACATAGGCCGAAATAAATAGGCAACTCTCATAATGGTTATACTAGATATTTGTGTCTTGCTCTTAGGTCCTTTATAAAACATGCATCCCTTGGTGTTGAGACTTGTTGGTAGGTGAGAGTCTCCTCATTGCTTCACCTCAACCTTGATACAAGTAGACTACTTCTGTATAGTTTTCCTATGGATGCTCTCGTTCTCTCCAAGAGAGAGATATACAAGGATATTCATATTGAGATTTATAGTGCCTACCTCCAATCCACATGGCCTTAGCCTAGAGAATCGCTTTCCTCAAATTTATAACACTACTTAGATTTATCTCCACTATAGTGATGGGATCATCCAACCCCAAGGTTATACCAAACTTCAGTTACCTTGTAGCGTAAGGGTCCTGCTTGCTCGTATTAGAGTTTGTTCCCATCAACTTTGCATTAAGATGGACCACCAAATTCATCAAAAGTCTCATATTTGTCAAATCTTCTCCTTAGAGCCTAAGACTAAGGATAGTTTTGTCACTAGATGCTCCTCCTATTATGAGATTAGAGGACAATTATTTTATATCGTTAAAGATTTACTCTACTCACTTTTGACTCTTATGACTTACAAAGACTAGAAATGCTTAACCCTCTTCCTCTAGGAGATGTTTGACCTTTGTCGATGACTTTCTAATAGCAGGTTCTCCAAGGAGTTTTATAATAAACTAATCACTTCATACTTTCACCCTTTTAGTATTAGTAGGAAGAATCCTCGTGACCAACTATCAAGTTCATATGATAAACCCATTAAATGTTTAAGATCTAATGAACTGCTTTACCTTATACCTATTGCATGTTTTTTAACACTTTAAATGAAAGAAACACTTTTATATAACATTGTGTTTCATGTGTAAATTATTCTCAAATAAACTTCTCTATTGTTCTCCATCATATTATTTACTTTTTAACCATGACATTTTTCCTTTACAATTTTTTAAGTGTTATGCACTCTTCTTCCTACAACTTTTATGCACACTAATATTAAAATTAAAATTATTCAACTTTTATGCACTATTCCTCTCTCTTCCTCGGTTCTTCGGCTTGACGTCTAAGACAAGTTAGGTGTTTTTGGTGTTTGTTGTGTCAACGAGGATCCATTTACTCGTGGCTAGGAAGATGTTCCCAACATTTTTTTCCCGAGGATTGGGTTTGGTGTCCTAATCTTCTGATGATAACATTGGGTGAGATATGATGTTAATGGAAGCTAAACCTGGGATTTTTTTTTTTTTTTTCTTTTTCGCTTGGGTATGTAATCGTTTCATTCTCTTAACTAATTGATAACACACCTACTAGTTCTAAAAAAGATTTTGATGAGCTGTTAATTAATTTCGATGGTGATTTTTGATTGATGAATATTCAAAAATATCTAGAACAATAAAAGTACAAATCATTTCAGTAGGAGATCTGCTAAGGTGTGTCGTTGGAGCCAAACCCTATGCTATGCTATAGACGTTGAGTGAGTAGATTTACTTTAAAAATAAAAATAAAATCGCATGGGCTCAAAATGTAAAATGGTCTACGCTGCACACGTAGTGCTCAAAGTGCGGTTTGTACCTAATAAATGTTTCATAGTACTAAAATCCCCATGCACCCCTGCAAAGGCGTGATGCGTACCAACCAAGGGTGTGATCTATACCTAACAGGCTAACACTTAATAGGCTGAAGTCTTTATGTAACCTCCAATTCAAGGCCAAATTTTGTGGGGCTAAGTCTAGTACAAACATTTTCAAGGGCACCATTTATAAACCTTATATAACCTATCACGTTTAAACATTTAAAAATAAAACATTTGTTTCAGAGGATAGTAATGACGTAATTGTTTAAGTTTTAATTCAAACCCTTACATAAATATAACGTAATGGTTTGGGTTTTAATTTTTCTTCAGAAAATTCAAATCCTGTGTAAAAATAAATTGACGAAACATTACTTAACTTTTATTTCATCATTTAATTTTCATACATTTTATGAATTGACTATTAGTTGCCTTAAAACATGGAAAGGAATCACAAATTTGTCATTCCTATGGGCTTAATCATTGAGATGACTTAGATCTATCTAGTAAGACAATAAAGCACAGGATTGAAAATAATGATAATAAAGTTTTCCAACCTTGCGCAGAAAATGATAGGTTTCTTATAGTGGTAGATTATTTATGACTAAATTATTTTACTTTAATGTTTTTTTTTTAAGTTAAGGTATTATTGATTTGGTTTTTACCTAACAAATTAAAGATTTTATAAGTTAAATTAAATTATACTAATTTAATGTTTGTGAAGGTCGAGGTCTTATTGTAGCTAAAGATTATAAAATTTTTTATAAGTTAAGTCAAATCATACCAATTTATTGTTTTTGAAGGTCAGTTTTTATTGATTTTGTTTTTACCCAACAAGCTAAGATAGATAGATAGGTATTAATGTGAACGGAATTCCAATCAAAGATTATAAAAGTTTCTATACGTGAAATCAAATCATGTCAATTTAATGTTTTAGAAGGTCAGGTCATATTGATTTGTTTTTATCCAACAAACTAAAGATTATAAAAGTTTCTATAAGTGAAGTCAAATCATGCCAATTTAATGTTTTGGAAGGTTCAAGTCTTATTGATTTTGTTTTTACTAACAAGCTAAAGATGGTAAAAGTTTCTATACGTAAAGTCAAATCATACCAATTTAATGTTTTGGAAGATTCAAGTCTTATTGATTTTATCTTTACCAAACAAATTAAAAATTATAAAAATTTCCTTAGATTAAATCAAATCATATCTCACTATGGGCGCCCACATCTTTTGTTGTTACATAAAATTTGGTGTTGGCAATTTGTAGACTTTAGTGACCTTTCAGTAGTACAATACCCACTCAAATTGAAACATTTCAACGTTTTGTACATCTAAGAACAACGTCATGGGACCAAATGGTCGTCCAAGGTGACATAATGGAGGACATGGTAACTTCCATATGGCCTAATTTTTAGGAGGTAACAAAAGAGTTTCATCTTAAAAATCATTCTACTACAACTAAATGGTAGAAAAGAAATAAACCATATTTTATATGTATAATAAGATTGGTTTTTCATATTTTTAAGGTTACGTAGTGTGTTTGTTTACTTACGTATTTATTAAGAAGACATTCAGTTCAAATTTTGGGGTCTGAATCTTTGAGTGTATGTGAGACTGGCCATGGTACAAAACAAATCTTGGTCCCCTTCATGCCGGGTCAACAATAATAAGGCGAAATAGGTTTGATGGGAGCAACCTCTGTAATTTGTGCTTGTTTGGTCAGGTACTTATTAAGAAGACACCCAAGTTTAAATTTTCGGGGGCAGCCTGTTTGCAAAGGTAGTAATCTGATTTGAATTCAGATTGAGGTATAAATCCTGGTTTTTTCATGGTACGAATCCTGATCCCCTTCAAACTAGGTCAACAATAACGAAATAGATTTGATGAAAGCAAACCATGTGATTTGAATCATACACTTATCAATTACTAAAATAACTTGTAATAACCAAAAATGGGTTTATCATGTTTTAACCTGTTTAAGAATTTGAATGAAAGAGAAGCAATATTTTCATGTGGTGGGCACCACTATTGACCGCATTTAGTTAGGGATTAAAATGTTCACCTCTCCACTATTGACGTTTTATTTGTTTTCACCAGAAATGGTGCAGTCTGGGCCCGTGTTGATTGCAGTCAATAATTTTGTCACCAAGCAAGTCTGCACGGAGGAATGCAATTCACATCTTGCAGAATCTTTGCGGTCAGAAGCATTCATCCCAGCAAAATCCACAGGTAGAGCACGTTTTCACTGTTAAACAGGGAATTTAAGCTACCAATCTCCATTTCCATTGGGCACCCAAACCTCTAAAGGAAAAAAATAGCGTGAGTTGACAGCTTTCTCGAGGGCTCACGTACACTATTCACAGATTTTTCCCGTGCTATGATCTCCCTGATGACGCAGAAAAGACTGCAACAGACGTCAAAAATCGGGGAGATGGATCGGTGTCTTCAAAGGCAATATCATTAAAGTTTTGCCCCACCACGTCATGGGATCGATCTCGACATTTCCTTGGAATTCCGTAGACAGCAGAGGTTGAAATCTGTGAAGGCCTTTAGGCCAGCACAGAACGGGGGGGGGGACTCATTCGTGTCCGTCTGACACCCGCCTGCACTACCTGCTTTCATGAATTTCCTTTGTGCGTTCAAACACGCAAAGGGAAATTGCAATACAGGAGGAGTACGTTCGTCTATTCCTTATCCCTCCTGCGTCCTTTCCCTTTACGCAAACTGGGCAGCCAGCATGGCCATTAATATCGCTGTCCACTCTCCACAATTCAATAGTCTTAGTCTTCACGAGGGTAGTATAAAGCTGTAGCAACACTCAGGACTAGTAGTGCATGTGATACCTATCTACCCAACTCACATGGTGGATGGTTGGTTCATCTTAAGGTCTATAATGGCGGGCGTATGCGCGTTGGAGAAGCAGGGCACGTGCGAGCCGCTTCAGCCTGTGGACTGCAAGCACCAGTACTCCATCTCTCGCACGTGCTCCCCTTCTCCAACATGGATTGCCCTCTATATTTCCATCTCTTCCTATGCACTGTTCTATATTTACAATCGCCCTCTCTCTGGTCACACAAATCATATTATACACAAATCATAGCAGGTATGTTTAAGTTTAGATTAAGGTATGTAGGATTATGCTATTGCATATGCAGAAGTATGTTTTTGTCTTGAAGGTTAAGATAGGAAATTAGAATTTTCTTTGACGTTAATACTATCTATTTATTTTTAATATTATTTATTTATTTCTAAATAGAATAGATGTTATGCTTGCTTGCTGCAGGAGAGGTTGCTGATTTCTGACGTTTGAAAGAATTTGAAAGGCAGAACCAAATTTTATATATAGAACTCTTTTATTTGATTATTTATGTTGCCTGGTTCTATGGTTTAGGTTGCTGATTTTGGACGTTTGAAGGAATTTGAAAGGCAGAACCAGATTTTATATATAGAACTCTTTTATTTGATTATTTATGTTGCCTGGTTCTGTGGGTTTAGGGGTATAAGATGAGGCACTACTGGAAGGATAAGCATGTTGCTATGTAATAATGAGAGTTGGTCTGTGTCTTAGTAGAGATGTTAGCTTTAAATGAATCTGGGTTTTTGTGTACTTATATAATTAAGTAAAGTCATATATGTAAATCTAACTTGGTGGTTGTGGTAGAGCTGTTTGATTTCAATAAATCTTTGGTGGTTGTTTCAATAAATCTTAGATTCCATATGTTAAAACATTATATGGCATTGTAAGTTGGTGATTGTGGCAGAAGAGTTGGCTTTGGATGAAAGAATGATGGTAGGAGAAGGTGCAGTACCTTTCAGAGATGGGATTTATATAGTTAATCCTTGTGGTGCAGAAACTGGCTTTGTGGCAGAAGAGTTGGCTTTGGATGAAAGAATGATGGTAGGAGAAGGTGCATGACTTTGCAGTGATGGTTTTTATATAGTTAATCCTTGTGGTGCAGGAACTGGCTTTTTATGAATCTGTGATGGTGCAAAGAGTTGAAAGGCTACTGATAGAACTTAAATGGTGACTGTGTTTAGGCTTAGTTAGATTTAGATAGAAATCAGCTTAGCTTGGCTTATGACATTTGTTTGTAGAAATGGGCATTTGTCTGGGTATAGTGTTTTTGTCCATTAACATCGAGGTTTAGGTATATGATGGGGTTAGTCTTTTTGTTTTTTAATTGATTAATGTGATGATGTAAGTTTAATGATATATTTTATGATTAAAATTTCTTTCCAAGTTAATACTTATCTATCTAAATGTAAAATGTAAATTGATAGAGTTTTTCTACATTTTTATGGGAACGCTATAGAACAGAAAAATGGTGGATAAATTTTTTTGATTGCATATGAGAGAATTTGGGAAGGAAATCTGACAAGATCACAACCAGTCGATCTCCTAAATTTTAAATTTCGTAGTAAGAACATAATATGACAGACCTTTTGTCTGTGATAGAAATGAAGGCTCGGTTATAAATTTTATTCATTCTTTAGAGAAAACAAAGTCTGTACGAGCTCTATTCATTCCGAGGAGGATCAAAAGTGGGACAAAAGATGCAACATAAAGATTGCAAGGATCGAGGTAGAAGATTATTTGTAATTTTCTATTATCTTTTTGTTTTAGATATACAGGAAATCTATAATTTCTCTTAACGTTTAGAATGCTTCCAATCATCTACGAGTAAAATGTAAATTTATTCATCACCTAACATAAAGTTATAGGCAGATTGGTTGGTTAAGATAGAAGTTAAGAAAAGGAAAGGGGTTTAATGGTATAGTGATATAGTTAAGACGGGTATCAAAAAAATGTAAGGATTTAATGATACAGTGACATAATTAAGATAGTATCAAGAAGGAGGCAGAGGAAAGATATAGGGGTTCAATAAGGAAAGAGATAGGGTTTCAATGGCATAGTGCTATGACTATTGAAGACGAGAGGATTAGCCAGTTTGGTAAGCAAATCCGTCGTTTGGTTAATTTGGACAATCATTAAAGATATATGATTTAAGAGATTTGGCACCAATGCATATTCTTTTTTAATATTATAATCAAAATTGATTAGTTTTTAGGATTTTGGATTTTAAAGCTATCAAGTTGAGAAAGTTAAAAAGAGAAAACAAATACTCTTACTGTTTGAAAAAATTCTCGTTTTTTAATATCATTTTTTTATTTTTTATTTTAAATCAACATGGAGTTTTTTTCGTGATAAATTATATTATTTTATTAAAGAAAATGAAGGCTAGGCTATTTATGAGCTCTCTTCATTTTGATGATCAAAAGAGTGAAAATTATAATCTTCAAATTCGTTTCTTCACTATATTCAAATAAGCAAACAGCAAACATGTTTACTGCTCTAAGCAGCAAGGGTTCTCAAGTTAAGAGTTTTCTATTCCTTCATCAAGATTATTATATGTATGATGTGATTTTCTCTATGTTGAAATTATATTCATGATGTATTTGGAGCCAATTATATTAGGTGCTCTTCTCTAGACTTTGGCATCCTTTCTTATTATTAAAAAAAAATTGTTGATATGGAAGGCTGAATGATTTCAAGTCAAATCCTCCGATGACTTGGATCTTCTAGAAGCATATTGACCTACCGAAACGTAGACTTTTATAAGCTGTGAATGGTCAAAGCGTGCGCACGAGGTGTTGCAGTCTCCAACTATATAGTTCAAACCGATGTCACCAACTTAAAAATTGCATACAAATGTTTGAAGGTGTTAATCAATATATTTATTACATATTTATTTGAAATAGTCCTAGAGGCCTACATAGTATGGATAGGAAAATAAAACTATCGTGTTGAGTAAAAGTGTTTTTGATAAGAAAGTTGTTTCGTAAGTGTTTGTTTGGTCAAGTATTTACTAAAAAGATATTAGGTTTGAGGGTATAAATCTTTTTCACGTCTGGTTAATAGTAATGAAATTCAATAAGTTTGATGGAAGCACTCCTTAATTATTAGTGTCGTTGTAACAAATTCTTTTATATAATCAATAACAGAGAAAAAAATAATATATATAAAATAATTTTTTTATAAAATCTAAATAAGATTATGGAAATTAAGTATATGAAGCGTGCCAAAAAGAATGATATATAAAATAAATTTTTAATGAAATCTTATTAATTAAATGAGATTATGGAAATTAAGTATATGAAGCGTGCAATATATAAAATAATTTTTTTATAAAATCTAAATAAGATTATGGAAATTAAGTATATGAAGCGTGCCAAAAAGAATGATATATAAAATAAATTTTTAATGAAATCTTATTAATTAAATGAGATTATGGAAATTAAGTATATGAAGCGTGCAAGTTAAAATTACGCACATAGATAAGAAGGAAATTCATAGGTTTAGATAAGCATTGGAGGCGTGAAGGCTTTGAATTGTGTGAATGCTTACGTATGTAATTGGGATAACCATGGACACGTTGAAAGTTTACTTCGCGTTATGGCATGTTGCTTACTTCATTCCACTGTCATTTGTGATTAACGTGGTACATTATTATAATATTTTTTAATTAGTTATATAGGATTTAATTTTTTTTAATATTTGTATTGTATTATGATTATGTATTATAACAAAATTGGTGGTTATTTATTTATAGCATGACAAGATTTGAATCTGACTTTTTTTTTAAAAGAGAAGAGGTATTAATGTGAACAAAATTCCAACATAGGAATATGCCATCTCAAATAAACAACTTGTATAAACTTGATTGGTTGAGTTCACTTCATTTGATGTAAAACTATAATATTATTTAAAGTAAAATAAATAATTTAATTAATCACAAAGTTAATAAAATCATTATTTTAGTTAGTCATTTGGCTAATCAAGCAAGTGAGTAGGAAGCGTGAGAAGGAAACAAGAAACAAGAATCGTGTATAGGAAATAGGAAGGAAAGTGCGATCAAGGAGTGAGCATCACTTCTTGTTTCAGATCTTTGAAGAAATTTAAAGACTAAAGGATTCATGTGAGGAAAATCTAGGTAACATGACAAGAAAGTCATTTTTGAAAGTCCTTACTAGAAATAAGGATGTTCTAGTTGGAAGTATGGATGCCCTAATTAGTCATAAGAGGAAGAACAAATCTATGGCAAAACTCTATTGAGGTAGCAAATACTACACTAGAAGTGATTATCAAGGATAAGATGATCGAGCATGATATAATGATTCTTAAAATCATAAGGTTAATATGTAAGTTTCATTGGATGTTGCCTGGTTAAAACCATAGGCTTCCGATGTGGATTAGGTTTTTTGGACTTCCTTATCAACTCATCCATAAGGAGGGTTTTAAGAATAATGACAATACTTTAGGTGAATTCATCCAAGAGGGACCAACCACTATGGAGAGAAGGCATATTGTATACACTCAAATATGTGTTGTCATCGATATTTCAAAACCTTCACCATAGTCCATTAGGATTAAATTTGAACTAAGAGAATGAGATCAACAAGTGGATTATGAAAGTACGGTATTCCAATGTCACATGTGTCATGAAATTGGACACAAAGCAAGAGATTGCAAAGTGAAAATGATCAAGAAAGAGATGGAAAATTTTGGACATGAGACAAACTTCAATAAAAAACAAGGAGATCATAATAGGAGAAACTAGGTCAAATCAAGAATTTTCCACTCCTAAGGAGCAAGAAAAACCCCTCTGGATCATCAAATGGCAAAGGCCATCATATTTCACTCAAATTAACCAATATAAGAAAACGATGATACAAGGGATGAGGAAGTACAATGTGCAAGTTTAAATAAAAAATAGTTAAATATGTGAAGGCAGATGGGAGGCAACTTTTAAAGCAAAGAAGGATGGGGAGGTAAATTTTAAAGCAAAGAAAGATGAGGCAAATTTTAAATCAAATGAGGTGGAGTTGAAGGTTGATCTAGGTAAATCATCTTCATTTTTCTCAAAGTAGCATAAAATCTTCTTGCAATAAAAATGAAAGTAGTACAAAGTGTATCCATTGCACTTTAGGGTTTTAAGAGTAGCACAATAAAGAAAAGCATATAGAGGATACACAACAGGGTTATGCATAAGGGGTCAACCCCAAAATGTATTTATAAAAATAAGGCAAATTAGTTTCAAAATTGAGGTGAATCGTGTCCAAACTCATGTAGGAGACATGGCAAATTGTCTTTTTTTCCACCAAAAATTATAAAAATAGGGTGAATCAATTACAAAATCTTGCTACCACTCATTTTTCATATATTCTTGTGATAAGAAAAATATTTACCAGATCCATCATTTTAGGTTGCCAAGATCTAGCATCCTTTAAGGGTTTCTACACATTACCCTTACTAGATCTCTACTTGCTTTTTCTCAGGTATCACACTTCAATTTTAGAGCTCATTTTGGAGGTCTTCTGAGGGTTTTTTGAGGATTTTACCAAGTGCAAATCATTCTTTGAATTGTTTGAAGTGTAGATCTCATTGAGCTAGGTGGTTTAAAAAAAAATTAAAAATGAAGCTCTGGATCAAAGTTATACCTTCTAGAAGGTTCCTTGATCTCAAGTGTCTGTTATATGCTATCAAACTTTTGCTATTGGGAATCTACTATTAAGCGTCTAATATCAGGTATTTTCTATCGAGTGTCTGCTATTGAGCATCTGCTATCAAGCATTTGCTATTGGGTGTCTACTATCGATTGTTTGCTTTTGGGCATCTACTATCGAGCATCTGCTATCGAGCTTCTGCTCTTGATCATCTACTCATTGGCAATTGCTCCCTAGAATTTGCTCCCAAGCGTTTACTACTAGTCATCTACGGGCATTTGCTCTTGGGTGTCTACTACTGGTCTATTTTTATTCTGCTTTCGTTCTCTTTTGCCACTCATTTTTTGGCTTCTCTGGTGTCGATCAAGGAGAACCAATGTTTAACATGTATGATTGTCGTTATCACATTAGTTATATACACCAGGGGTATAATAGGCGATTTTATCGTTTTTAATAAAATTATTTATAATTTTAAGGTGAAAAGGTCCAAAATTTAGGAGGGAATGTTGGCAATTTAAAATTTAAATTGTAAAATTATTATAAATTTGGGGCGAGTTGACCCTAAAAAACTTTTGCTCCCGAATTGTTTTGGCAAATTAGCTCTAGTAAAGGGTCCCCATATTTGCCAATTTTAAATTTAAAAAATCCTAATATTCATTAATTAATGATAATTCGTCGTTATGCATAACCCTAATACACAAGATAATTTAGGGTTTTTAGGGCAACATAAGAAAGTAATAACTATGGAGGATCATCTATGCACTATAGAGTTTTTAGAGGAACATAGAGAAAAAAGTGTTTATAGGGCTATTCCTTGCATTTCAAATTATTTAGCAACATAAATCTTTAGAAGACAAGTATCATTATGAACAATATGTATAAATGGAAGATATTGATGAAGATTAATAGGAATGTAAAAAGGAGAGGAAGGTCATCAAAGCATGAACAAAGATAAAGAGAGACTCTAAGGGATATTATTATGGGAAGCCAAATAAAAGTATTATAGGTGTTAAAAAGAAGTGGGGCTAACCCACTAATAAAAACAAAAATAGATGATGATGAATATGATATAATGTATGGGTAAGACCCCTAAAAGAAGTTACTAAGGAATTAATAGGTTGTTATAGTCTTGAATTTTTTTAATACAAGAAATAAAATTAAGTAGTGAGAAATGTAGGGATGCTTTTAAAAATATTTGCAAGGTGGGTGATTGTCTAGCAGTTTCTTCTACTCGAGTTTTATGTGGTATTGCAACAATATGGGATAAACACAAATAGATGGGCAATTTTTAGAAGTAAAAAGTGATTGGGTTGTTGGATTATTTTCTAGGAAAGAGGAAAATTTTAAAGTTGAGGTTATAAATGTATATGCTCCAACTATAGTTACTCCTCGTGAAAGATATTGGAAGGGCCTTAGCATATTTTGTCAAACATAATGATGATTCATTGTGATATATGGATTCTTGGGAATGATTTCAACATTGTTCTATCTCCTTTGGAAAAGAATGACAGTACTCTAGGATGGTCTAAATCAATGCAATATTTTGCTTCATTTATAAATTCAAATGGCCTTTGGGAAGTTAGTCCAACTTTTCAATATACATGTGATAATAAATGCATTAGACAAACTCATATAGTAGAAATATTGGATAGATTCTTATTATCCAACAAATGGTTGCAAATAAAGTATACAATCTCTTCAAATATTTTATTGCAAGTAGGATTGGATCACAAACCCATTCTTTTGACCTATGATTTACCCAATAATGGTCATCCAAAGCCATTTTACTTCTAGTCTATGTGGTTTCAAGACCCTTATTTCTTTCATATGGTTATGTTATTATGGGATGAAACAAATTTTGAAGGATCGTTCAAAATATGAAATATTTAAAGAAGCAATGAAGATTTGGAGTGCCAAATCTTTTGATAACATTTTTAAATAAAAGAAAGAAATTTAATCAAAGTTGAAAAATATACAAGAGATAATAGAAACTAATGGAATGGATAAGGATTCTTATGTGAAAAAAAACAATTACTCTCTAATTATCATAATGCATTCAAAAAGGAGTCATATTGGTTCCAAAAATCTAAGGAGAAATGGCTCAAGGAAGGAGATAGAAATACATTTTAATTCATTCTATAGCAAAAAAAAAGATCTTTTCATCACATCAATATTTTTTTAACTCTAGATGAAAGAAATATTGAGGAAGGAAGGAATTAATTATTTCAAAATATTTTATCAAATACTAGGCAAAACAAGGAGGCACAAGATAAGCTTTTACAAAATATTCCATCAATTTTCACATAGGTAGATGATGAAAGCTTGATGAAGAACATATATATGGAGGAGCTACATGTAATAATTTTCTCTTTCCATCCTAACAAGGCACCTGATCCTGATGGATTTCTTACAATTTTCTTGTAAAAAATTTGGGATTTATTGAAGAGTGATACATTAGTTGCAATTGAAGAGGCCTAAAAAAGGAAATCTATAATAAGTGAGATCAATGCCACTTTTATTACATTGAGTCCTAGGAGAGGTGAGACAAAATATTTTGATAGTTTTCATCCAATAAGTCTTTGTAATATGATTTATAAGATCATTTCAAAAATTATGGCAAATAGATTGAAAGACATTCTATATTGTGTTATCTCAAAGGAACAAGGTGGTTTTGTTCATGGTAAATAAAATTTTGATGGTATAATCATTGCAGAGGAGGCCATACATTCTCTTCATTCCATGAAAAACTAGATATACTTATGAAATTAGATATAAACAAAGCATTTGATAGGGTTCGTGGATTTTTCTACATGATATTCTCAAAAAGTTTGGTTTTGATTACAATTGGTGTGAATGGATTAAATTTTGTTATAGCACTACAAAATATTCTATTTTGATCAATGGTTCTCCTATTGGTTACTTTAAGTCATTTTGTGGACTCTGCCAAGGTGATCCACTATCTCTTTATCTATTCATTATTCTTGTAGAGGCATTAGGGAGAGCTTTCTCAAAGATAAAATTACAAGAAAAATCAAAGGCATTCAAGTTGAAAAAAATGGTCCCTTCGAATCTCATGTCCATCATTTATGATACTTTTATTTTAGGCCACCCCTCAATTAGTGAGGCCATGGAGGTTAAATCAATATTATCATTCTATGAGAAAACTACTGGAAAGTTGGTTAATACTACAAAATATAGAATTTTTTATCAACATTGGCCTAGATGTTTTTTGAAAAATAATTTGAAAAAATTATATTAAAACAATAATTTACAAGTTGGGATGAGACTCCTCCCAGCCTTAGCCAACAAGAGCACCCATTTCCTCCTTTTAAATTTCCAATAAACTTCCATAATTCTAAAACCCAAGATCCTAAGAACTAACCACTTTTAATTACAACACTAAAAGGAGATCTATATTAGAGCCAAATCTCCTAAACCATATGTTTGAGATGGCTGTCCACATTAACCAAACACTGGATTTACTCACTAACCTACTTAATCCTCTCATCCTCAATAGCTATGCCACTATGCCACTATGCCACTAAACCCCTACCTCCTTCTTTGTACCTATCTCAACCAAAAATTATACCACTTTATTATGAGCTCTACCCATATAAATCAAAATCACATCATCCAATTCCCTATACAAATCCTTAATTTGGGTGACGAGAATCCTCAACCTCCATGTCTCCAAAGCAAAGTTCCTCATGCAATATAGAGCTCCTACCAAGATTTGAGAATTAGATTCTATGATTATCCTCCTATAACCTTATCTTACTACCTAGATAGAAGCAAATTTGATAGCTAAGGCTTCTACTTCATTGTTTTTGGACTTGCCTAGGCCTTGCAGTTCCCAATAGAGCACTATTCCAACATGATTCCTGCAGACCGTTCCAATTCCAACTCTACTTGGATCACCTTTTGCATATCCATTAGTATTAATTTTAATCTAGCATTTCAGGGGTGTTTTCCAACTAGCTTTATCCTACCCCCCCACACTTTAGCTTCATTCTCCATCATCTCTATATTAGCTTGAGTTTCCTCTTTATCATACATTGTTATAATTTTTGTAACTTTGCTCCAAACGACCTACCAAATGCCATACAAGGATACAAATGTTTCTCTAAAACTTTTGCTCTTTCTCTCCAACCATAATTGCAACCAACTAAATTTTAATCCAAGCTTCCACCCGATATGAAGAGCTTCAGATTTAAATCTTTTTCTCTTCCATCTTTCCTAAATATTAATACAATTCAAATCACCATTGGCTCGAATTTTATAAGCTAAAAACCTTAGCTCCTAGATCTTGTGTGTGAATGTGCACTCAAACATCATGTGGCTAGATGGTTCCTCACTTTTATAGCATTAAACATAGTAGGATGGACCAACGATTCCCCTATGTCTTAGATTATCAAATGTAATAATTCAATTGTGCATGAACTACAAGGCAAAGAAGTTTGTTTTTAGGTAACCCTTGTACTGTCGAATCTTTCTCTAATCCTCAACTTGATATGCATGAGGAGGTTCTAGAAGGATATTATCATATCCATACTTCACTATGTATACTCCAAGGCTTCCATAGCCCTAAGCTAATTCATCCGCCTCATCTCTACCTATGAGAAAAAATTTTGCCAAGATTTTAGTCATGATGGGTGTCAATTCTGGAGAGATTGAAATTGATCACTCATCTAACTTCTTAAATTGCTTAAACCTAGAATACCCCAATTGCTTGGTGTTGAAATAACTTTCAATCTTGATCCAATCCCTGCTTTCCATGGCTATTTTTACTAGTTGTAGTTCTAAAAATTCAACAATTATAGGTACGTATTAATCCCATTAATCTATCTAAAGTCATGCCTTCTCCTCTCTCTCTACTTTCTAAAATAATCCATCTTTCACTACCTAGGATCCTAAAATTAGAGCCTACCACACTAGGGATCCATTACCATCTAAAGGGAAATGATTCACCTCATTTGGATTCACTTGTCCCAAATATTTACTAGTTAAAGCTCTACTGAATAAAGAAGTCGGTTGGGAGATCCACCTCCAACAAAGCTTTCCAACAAAAGCTTTATTATTTAGCTCTAATATCCTTAGTACCAAAACTCCATTTTCCTTGGGCTAGCTTACTTTTTCCCAACCTACTAATACCCATTTCCTCTTTTCTTTTACTCCTTCCCATAAAAAAATGTATCCATCTTGTCCAACTCTTTCCATATGGTATGTGCGAAACAAGGATAGAAATATAAATTAGCATGGCCTGAATGACCGACTACAAAAAGTTAATCTATCCCCAAAGGTTAACCATTTGTTAAACCAATGGTTAATTCTTTTTTGATACAATCTAAAAGATTCCTCTAAATAACTATCTTCAATTTTTTTAAATGCAAAGGGACCCCCAAATAGACCACTAGGAGAGAAGTGCTTGTGAATCCCAAGATCTCTAAAATTTATCCTAAAGCCTTCGATCAAGATTGAATAATACCACTTTGGATTTCTTATCATTGATGACTTGGTTTGTGGTCCTAAGGTAAACATTAAGAGTATCTCTGATCATTCTTGCTTCCTTGAGGTTGGCCACTCCCACTACTCCTGTGTCATCCATAAACTATAGGTGAGTCAAAACCTCCTCATCCACCTTGATACCTATTAGTAAACCTTGTTTTCTTCTCCTCAATATGAGTCTACCCAAGCCTTTTAGCCAATATGAGAAAAATATAAGAGGAACAAGGATCTTTCTGATGAAGGCCTCGAGTGGATCCAAATGGTTGTGAGGGAAGATTATTGATTAATATTGAGTATGTCATAGTAGAGATGCAACTCATGACCCATTCTATCCGATATTGAGAGAAATTGAAGGCTACAATCATCCTTGACAAGAAGCTCCACTTCACCCTATCATAAGCCTTTTACATATCCAATTTTATGAAAATTCATCTAATGCTAATTTTTTTAATTGAGTGGATTGCCTCCTAAGATAGAACCACACCATACAATATTTGCCTTCCCTTTAAAAATCATCATTGCTTTGAGGAGATAATACTATTTAGGAGAGTGTTTAGTCATTCAGCCATTACCTTCATAATTATTTTATATATGATATTGCTTAAGGCAATAGGTTTGTAATATGAATTATTCACTCCCTCCTTCCCTTTTGGAAGTAAGGCAATGCATGTATCATTTAATGCTTTAAGCATTCTTTTACTGTCTTTGGACTCCTCTATAACAACCATGTCATCCTCCTCCAAGTTGTCCCAGAAGGTCTAAAAAACTCAATTGGGAAGCCATCTAGATCTGGCATTTTTCCTATACTCATTCCAAAGACTATCGTCTTCAAATCCTCTCTATCAGTGGGTTTAAATAGGGCATAATTTTATTCTTCAAATATAATAGAGGATATGATAGCAAGAATGTCTTTCTGAGCCTCTTCATCTTGCACCATACCTTCCTTAAACAATTTAGCAAAAAATTCCATTGAATGGAAATGCATACCTGGGATCATATTAAAGAAGTGCTCATTCCTATCCTTAAGGGATTCCATCTTGTTCATTTGTCTCTGGCACAAGTAGCTCGATGGAAAATTTTGGTGTTTCTATCACCTTCCAATAACCAATTGGTTCTTGCTCTTTGTTTCTTGTAGATCTCCTCTTGGTTGTCAATGGTCTCAACCGCTTTACGTAATTCATCATCCTCTTCTTTGAGCTGCTATGTATTTTCCATTCCCTAAATATTTTTTTGCACCTCATCCCATCTAGCCACAAATGGAGCTCTTTGGACCTAGAAGTATGACTTGTTAGCTTGCCTCCATTGTTTCAATTGATCCTTAACATAATAAAGTTGCTTACAGTCTCTAAACATTATTGTCCCATATGTTGATCGTCTCTCTTCCCACCATTGTGGGATTTTCATTCAAAGTTCCTTCTTTTGTAACAAAACATTTTCAAATTTGAATGGTTTGTGGTGTTGCCTTGTCTTGATACACCCTTCCAAAAGAATGGGATAGTAATCCAAAATTGGACCCTCCAAAATCTAAAATTTTAGATTCCATTTCTTAAATAATTCCTCTGAAACCAAAAAATGGTCTAACTTCACCTTCCTACTATGGGGATCCTTCCTCTTATTGGTCCAAGAATAGTTGATTTCAAAATATTTAATATCCACCAATTGTAATGCATAGACCTAGGAAATCATAATCCAATCCCCTGGGTCAAAATTTGGGGTTCTCCCTTCTTGAATTTTAGATGATAATTCAAAATTAAAATCTCCAACAACAATCCAATATAACTCTTTCCTTGAGACTCTCATATTATGCACTGCTTTCCATTGATGAATCTGACCATCTAGGTTTTGAGTCCCATAGAAATTTATGATTAAAACCTACTCAACTATCATATTGTTCCTAAAATGTGATGGGAGGACACCCCTCTAAGTTATATGTTTTATTGTCATCCATTCAAGATAGTTCCAAAAGTTAACTATCCCCCTCTGATACCCCTTGGGTAACCACTTCCATATGACCAACTCCCCTCAAAATTCTATTTACTATTTTATACATAAGATCCAGTGATATTTTTATCTCTTGGATAAGCAAAAAAATTGTTTTACTTTTCTCTAAGAGTCTTTGAACAAAAAATTTACGAGTTATATCATTTAAACCCCTAATATTCAATGATTGTATAATTATTGGTTACCTTTACACCAATAAGAGTCTACTGGCCTCCCTGATCCCCCAATGATTATTTTATCTCCTTTTGATACTATCAATTTCTTATTTGATTTTATACCCACTCCTTGAGAGCTGATATTCCTTGATCTCTTCTCCACATGGCTTATTCCTAGACTTGATTTTTTTCTTTTTTTTTTGCCACACCCATGATGATATCCTTTATTATTGATTTCTCCTAGTTATGCACTATCAATACCCCCGCAATATTTGATTGTGGTAACTCATTGCACTATAATACTTGCTCTAGGTTATGAGGAGTTAAAATAGGTCCTTGAACATGGTTGTTATTATTTTCATTATTTCCATCCACTCCTTCCATGAGTTGTTCTTCTTCTTGCTCCACCAATGTCTTAAAAATTTCATACATATTTAAAGGTTTGGGTTGGGTTTGATCTTTACCATATTTTAGAAGTAGATCTACACTTATTTAGGCATTCCTCTCAATATTCAAAGATTGAAAAAATATGAGAATTGGTTGTTGGATAGAGTTAAGAAAAAAATTGGAAAGTGGACCAACAGGTGGCTTTCATTTGGGGGTACAATTACTTTGGTAAAATCAGTTCTTCAAGCTATACCTATTTATATTTTTGTTGTGTTGAATATCCCTAAGGTTGTTCTTCAAGAATTAGTCAAATCAATCATCGGTTCCTCTAGAGTGGTACTAAGGAGAAAAGAAAATGGGCCTTGGTGAAATGGAATACTTTATGCCTTCCCAAGAATGAAGGGGGGTTAGGTTTTTGATTTGTTATTAATAACAATAAGGCTTTAGTTGCTAAACTGTATTAGAGGATTTTGCATAATTCCAATGCTCTTTGGACCAAGAATCTTCATGCTAAATATGTTAAGAACAAAAGTCCTAAAGACCTTGTTCACTATCAATTACCTACCAAAGGTTATCTCATTTTAGTGGTTCTTAAGACTGGTGAGGATTTGATTAAGAAAAAGTTATTTTGGATCATTCATAATGGTCAATAGGAAAAATTTTGGATAGATTCTTAGGATGGTCACCAACCTTTGATAACTCAGTTTCTTGATTGGAGGTCTTGGATGGAGGAGCTTCATCGAGCTAATTGAATAAAGATTGCTAATTACTATCGGTACCATACTAGTAATTCATAGGTTGGTAGATATTGAATCCCTATTGAGAACTGGCCTATTCAAATACCAAAAATGCAAAGAAAAGATATCCAAAACATCCTTCATATGAGATATCTCTCTTGGTCCCATGATAAAGACTATTTTGGATGGAACAACACTACTAAGGGTGAGTATTTGGTTGCTTAAGGTTATTTGACCTTATTCTATAGTAATCCCAACCAATCATATGATATATTTACTCATTTGTGGGCTGAAAAGCTCTAGTCGAAGGTGAGGTTCTTTGCATGGATTTTAATCCATCACAGGGTTCTTATGAGTGAGCAACTTATAAAATATGGTTTTCATGGCCCATTTAGATGCGAAATATGTGGAGAGAATGTGGAAACTCTCAGCCATAGTTTTATTGAGTGTACCTTAGTCTTTAAGCTATGGAGGATAATGACCATCTTACTTGGCTTATAGTGGTCTATTTTTTTTACTTTTGAACAACTTTGGAAGGATTGGCCTATCAAGAGGGTGTTAATCACTTTATTAGACTAGTTTTGATGGGTTCTACCATCCTACCTTGGAATATCTAGAAAGAAAGAAACAATTAGACTTTCAATTAAGAAAGGAAGGACATCCACTATATCTAGCAAAAGACCATTTCCAACTTAGTTGAATCAATCCAACAACTCCTTAAACATCCCCAAAACTCCCACCAAATATGGGATCAAGTGATGCAAAGATTAAATATTAACTCTTTTAAGGGCAACCAACTTAAAGGGAATGTGAGTAATCGAAAGATGGATAGAACAAGGAATTGGTAGCCTCCTCCTAAGGATTTTGGAAAATTCAATACCGATGGATCCTTTAGGGGGAACCATGGAAAAGCTAGTGCATGAGGAATTGGTAGAATTTTAGATGGTTCCTCGGTATTCACTTTTGTTGAGAATTTGGGTATCCTTTCTAATAACCTTGTTGAGGGGTATGGTATCCTTAGAGGCCTTCGAGAGGCTACTAAGATCATATGGAAAAAGGTGTTGGTTGAATCTGAATCTCAAGTCATGATTAATTTGTTGAAGACTCCTTCTAAGAATCATAAGGTTGACTAGAGAATAGAAAGAATTGTTGAGAATATTTAATTAATCCAGATGGGCTTTTTGAAAGTTGAATACAATCATGTGGTTAGAGAACAGAACAAGAGTGTTGATGTTTTAGCTAATTAGGCATTGGACAAAGGTGATCTTACTTACTACGACCACCCTCACAGATGGTGGGATTCATAAATTAGGGAAGCTCTTCATTCTATCCTTTCTTTGGATGGCTCTAGTACTAGAGGTACCTAGTTCCTTTTTTCTTTGTTTTTGCTTCTCTTTGGTTCGGTCAGGGTATATTAGTTCCCTTGCTTAGACTGATCATTCTTATATTTTCTTTGTTGATTCTTACTTGAATAGCCTTTTGGCTTAGAAAGGTCAAACTTGTATTATATTTTTACTTCTTTTTTATTTTTTGGTGTGTGTGTTGTTTTGTATTGTTTTAGTTCTATTTTATTTGTGTTTTTGTGTTGTTTTTTATTTTTTTGTGTTTTTGTTCTTTTTTTGTGTCTGTTTTTGTTCTTTTTTTTTGTGTGTGTGTTTTTTTGTTTGTGTTGTTTTGTTGTTTTTGTTGTTTTTGTAGTTTTTGTGTGTTTTGTGTTTTGTTGGTGTTTGTTGTTTTTTACGTTTTTTGTTATTTTTATGTTTGTGTTTGTTTTGTGTTTTTTTTTGTGTTTTGTTGTCTTTAAGTTTTTGTGTTTTTATTTTATTTATTTATTTATTATTGATTTTGTTATTTTTGTGTTTGTTTGTGTTTTTGTTATTTTAGGCATGCTCTTTGAGTGTGTTGAAGGGGGCAGACTAGGTGCAAGCCCTAGGTATTTTTGATGGAATAGATACCCCTGCCTCCTTGGGACTTACCCAAAAGTGGCATCCCAATTGGGGTGTTTTCCACAAACAAAAAAACCATTGTTTAAAATGGAAGATTTTTTATTAAGTAATGTTACGTTAGATTTTTTATCAATAGTTTTAGGGTTAAAATCTATTGATTAAAATATAATATTTTTATTAAGTAATACTACGTTTGATTATTTTATCAATAGTTTTAAGGTTAAAATTTATTGATTAAAATGGAAGATTTTTATTAAGTAATGTTACATTTGATTATTTTATCAATAGTTTTAGGATTAAAAGCTATTGATTTAAAATAGAAGACTTTGACTAAATAATTTTATAGATGAGGCTTATGCAGCAATAGATCCTTAAATAAGTGAGAGAAGTATGGGATTCTCAATATTGCATTATTCTTGTATGATTTTATTCTAATATGACTTATGTAGTAATAGATCCATAAATAAGTGAGAGAAGTATGGATTCTCTTGAAACTGCATTATTATTGCATGATTTTATTTGGATGTGGCTTGTGTGGCAATAGATCCATAAATGAGTGAGATAAGTATGGGCTTATCTTGATATGACTAATATGTATTTCACCATAATAATCCTAGTTGAGTTGCGATGAGGAAATAACTAGGTACTATGAATGATACACCTTGAACGATGAGGCTTGGGTATACCCAAACCAATGAGGCTTTTGGAAAGTTCATATCAATGAGGCTTGGACATATTTCTGGCAGTGAGGTCTAGGAATCTAAACGATGGATTGGTATGGGATAATCCACCTAATAATTCACTAGGTTTGCATATACGTATGAAATTAAGATCTTGTATTGTTATGGAATGTCTATATTTGTATGATGCATGTTAGGCTTGCATACCTTATATTAAGATCTTGCAATGTTTTTTTGAAAAATTTGAAAAACTTGTATTAATACAAAAGGCAATTACAAAAGGGAGAAAACTCATACCAACCAACAGCAGAGAACTAGACAACAAGCGGAGAGCACAAATGCAACGCTAACCCCCACAGAGCACATAAGACAACAAGGCGCGAAAACGTGACATGTCGCGAAATCGCGGCAATCAACCCCGTCGCGGCCGCAGCAGCGCCATCAGCCACGAAAACGTGACATGTCACGAAATCGTGACATGTCGCGATGTCGCGACAGACAAAGCCCTTCGCGTTCGATCGCCAAAGTCGCAAAATCACGACAGCAACTCCCTCCGGCGGTCTATCATCACAGGCGTCATGAAATCACGACAAGAACTCCAAGAAGCATCAAATCTCCAAAAGGGTCACGAAATCGTGACGAAATTTCTTCGAAGTGCCCAGCCAGTAAAAGTGTCGCGATATCGCAACGAATTTTCAACTCGACTCCCAATCCGTAAAAGTATCGTGATATCGCGACAGTTTTTACCAAAGCCATCAATGTGCCAAAAGTGTCACGAAATCGCGACGAATTTTCCTTTCAGTTCCCAATCTTCAAAACTGTCGCGATATCGCGACAAGTTATCCTCATTGCAACCAGTCTTCAAAATTGTCACGATATCACGACAAGTAATCCAGATGACGCCAGTGTGCCCCAACTGTCGCGATATCGTGATGATTTTACCATGCAGCTTCCGATCGACAGAAATGTCACGAAATCGCGACAAAATGTGCCCTTTGCTCAAGTTCACCAAAAATGTCGTGATATCACGACGATAATCCTCCTTATCACCCCTGCGCCAAAAACATCGTGAAATCACGACAGCAAGCAACCAAAGGCCGCGACGGCGCAACAGGTCGTGAAATCATGACAAATTCCAACTGGAGGCAACGACAGCAAAACAGGTCGCGATATCGTGACATTTTTCAACCTTGTCACCCCTTCGCCAAAAACATCGTGAAATCGTGACGGCTTCCATCCAAAGGCCGCAATGGCCCAACAGGTCACGAAATCGTGACAAAATCCCATAGAAGGCCTCGTCAGCAAAATAGGTCACGAAATCGCTACAACTTCGCATCATGGGCAACAAAAGCGCACCAAGTCATGATTTTGTGACATGTCGCGATTTTGTGACATGTCGCGATTTCGCGACATGTTCCCTTCGAAGGCTGGGAAGGCAAAACTTGTCGCGATATCGCGACAACTTCCAGCAAGAGGCCATGTCGCCGCTACAGGTCGTGAAATCACGACAAAAACCTTCCTTAGCAGCAAAAAATTTGCACATTATCATAGGTAGCATTCAAGGCCTTGCCTAATCACAGCATCCTCCATAGGCATATCACTATGCATCTGCACTTCAACTTCCTTCTCAGCACCCATCTTAGCAAGGAAATCGGCCGCCTTGTTGAAATCCCTACTCACATAGATGGGAACCACATCATCTAATTCTTTCCAGAGATCCTTTATCTGAGATACAAGACTCCGCAACCTCCAGGCTTGCAAATCAAAGGTCCTCATGCAATCGAGAGCGCCCACCAAAATTTGGGAGTCGAACTCAAGAATTATCTTTCTATGGCCTTGCTTGACAGCCCAGATAGAAGCAAATTTAACAGCCAAGGCCTCCGCTTCATTATTTGTGGCATGACCCAGACCGTGCAGTTCCCAGTAAAGCACGGACCCACCATGATCACGGCACACAACTCCAGTTCCAGCGCTACTCGGATTTCCTTTTGCAGCTCCATCAATATTGATTTTGATCCAGCCTACTGGGGGAGGGTGCCATCTATCATGAGCCTATCTTTCAAGAGCAACAACTCCATCAACCAGTGGCATAGAAACAGACTGATGTTCCTCCTCAACTTAGATGGCAACCGTTTCCACCACTTTGCTCCATATAACCTGCCATATTCCATCAAGTGAAGAGAATGTTTCACGGAAAATGTGGGCATTTCTCTCCAGCCACACCTGCCACCAAATAAAAAGAAAGCCCAGCTCCCAGCCAATTCGAAGAGCTTTCGATTTAAATCTGCCTCTCTTCCATCTGTCCCAAATATTGGTTTGAGTCACATCACTGTTGGCTTGAATTTTGAAGTGGGAAAACCAGTGCATCCAAATCTACCGTGTGAAGGGGCATTCAAACATCAAATGATCAGCAGTTTCCTCATGCTTGCGGCATAAAACACACTGAGAAGGACCGATGATGCCTCTGTGTCTGAGATTGTCAAAGGTGAGAATTCCATTGTGCATAAGTTGCCAGGCAAAAAAATTCACCTTTGGCCAGCCCTTGGGGTGCCATATCTTCTTCCAAACATGGATCGAAAAAGAGTGTGGGGGGGGCTCTGGAAGAATCTGATCAAATCCCGCCTTCACAGTGTAAACCCCAAGGTTCCCAAAGCCCCAGGAAAGTTCATCCTCCTCATCTCGCCCAGTAAGAAACCTAGCTTTCAAAATTTTTTCCAAGATGGGTGCCAGCTCCGGTGGGATTGGAATTGGCCACTCTTCCAACCTCTTGAACTTTTTGAACTTGTACTCCCCAATGTGGTTGGTATTGAAATAACTCTCAATTTGAATCCAGCCCTTGTCTTCTATGGCTGATTTAATGGGTTGCAATTCGGGAAACACAGCAATGATGGGAGGATGCTAATCCCAGGAATCAGTCCAGAAACGGGCCTTCTCCCCTCTCCCCACTTTCCAAAACAATTGATCTTTGATAACTTGAGCTCCAATCTTGAGAGTCTGCCATACTAAGGATCCATTACCCTCCAAAGGGAAACATCCCAGATCATTGGGGTGAGCATGGCCCAAGTATTTGCTAGAAAGAATTCTACCAAAGAGGGATGTTGGCTGGGAAATCCACCTCCAGTACAGTTTACCAGCCAAAGCTTGATTATTAAGCTTTGAGCTTCTCAGTCCCAGCCCTCCTTTATCCTTGGGCTGGGTAACCTTATCCCAGCCTACCAAGGCCCATTTCTTCTTCCCTTTTGCACCCTCCCATAAAAATCTTCTGGCCATTTTGTCAAGATTTTTCCATATAGAATGTGGGGCAGCCAGGATGGAGAATTTATATATTGGCATTGCCTGAATAACTGATTGTAAGTAAGTTAGTCGGCCTCCATAGCTTAACCATTTATGAGACCAATGATTCATTTTCTCTTTGATGCCATCCAAAAGATCCTTCCAGATATCAATTTTTAGTTTTTTGAAATGCAGAGGAACCCCCAAGTAAACAACAGGTAGAGAGGTCCTAGTAAATCCTAGGATCTCAGTAACTCTTTCCTGTAACCTTAGGTCAAGATTGAAGAAGACCACTTTGGATTTTTTATCATTAATGACTTGATTTGAGGCCCGAAGGTAGATGTTTAGAGTATCTCTAATTCCTCTTGCTTCCCTGAGGCTGGCCACTCCAACCAATCCTGTGTCATCCACAAACTGTAAGTGGGTCAAAACTTCCGTCCCCACTTTAATACCTGTTATCAAACCTAGATGTCGTCTTCTCAGGAAGAGTTTGTCTAATCCTTCTGCTAAGATGAGGAAGAGGTAAGGAGAGCAAGGGTCTCCTTGATGAAGACCCCGAGAGGCTCCAAAAGGAGTCGAGGGGAGCCCATTGATTAGAACAGAGAAAGAAGGTGTGGAGATACAGCTCATGACCCGATCAATCCAATCCTGAGAGAAGCCAAAGGCTGCCATCATCTTTGCCAGGAAGCCCCACTCCACCCGGTCATAAGCCTTAGACATATCCAACTTTATGAACATTCCTTTGTTGCCTAAAGTTTGCATTGTATGGATTGCCTCCTGAGCAAGGACCACTTCATCCAAGATCTGTCTTCCTTCAACAAAACCCCCTTGCTCAGAGGAAATTATTTTATGGAGAAAAGGTTTTAGCCATTCAGCCATAATCTTCGTGACTATTTTATAAATAACATTGCATAATGCAATCGGTCTGAAATCAGAGAGATGAACCCCCCCATCCCCTTTTGGAATTAAAGTGATGAATGTGTGGTTGAGAGCCTTAAGCATTCTTTAATTAGTTCTGGACTCCTCTGCGATAGCCAAAACATCTTTCTCCAGAGTATCCCAGAAGGCCTGAAAAAATTCAATAGGAAAGCCATCTGGGCCTGGCGATTTTCCAGTGCTCATCCCAAAGACCACTTTCTTTAGTTCATCACTGTCAATGGGTCTAAGGAGAGTCTGATTCTCTTCATGAGAGATAATAGAAGGTATGACATTAATAACTTCATTTTGAGCTTCCACATCTTGTTCCATACTTTCCTTAAAAAGGTTTGAGAAATAATCCATTGAGTGGAAATGCATTCCAGGAAGAGTATCAAAAGAGTGTCCATTCTCATCTTGAAGGACTTCCATTTTATGCATTTGTCTCCTTGCATAGGCTGAGCGGTGGAAAAATTTTGTATTTCTATCACCTTCTAGTAACCAAGTGATTCTTGCTCTCTGTTTCCAGTAAATTTCCTCTTGATTATCAATGTCCTCAATCGCTTTGCTTAGAGCATCATCCTCAGCTTTAAGGTGCTCAGTAATGGTACCTTCCCTGAAGTGTTTTTGCACCTCCTCCCATCTAGCCATCAAGGGGGACCTTTGGAGCTGGAAGTCCGACTTATTGGTTTGTCTCCACTGTTTCAATTTACACTTGACAAAATGAAGCTGTTTATGGAATTTGAACATTGCAGTCCCAAAGGGTAGGCGGCCTTCTTCCCACCACTATGGAATTTTCCTTCGGAGATCCTCCTTTTGCAACCAAAAATTTTCAAATTTGAATGGCTTGTGGTGTTGACCTGTCATCGGCCCTCCCTCCAACAAAAGGGGATAGTGGTCTGAGACTGGGCCTTCCAAAATCTGGAACTTAAGATTCCATTTAATAAATGCCTCTTCAGAGACCAAAAATTGGTCTAACTTAACCTTCCTGTTGTGTGGCTCTCTCCTCTTATTTGTCCAAGTAAATTAGGTTCCAGGGCCTTTGATATCAACCAGATTAAAGGCTTGGATTTGGGCAATCAAGAACCGGTCCCCAGGATCCAAAACTGGGGCACCACCTTCCTGATCCCTAACATACAATTTGGCATTAAAATCCCCAGCTATGATCCAGTCAAAAACTTCCCGGGAGGACCTCATGTTGTGTACAACTTTCCATTGGAGCCGCTGGCCATCAAAGCATTGAGCCCCATAGAAGTTTGTAATAAGAACATGTTCAGCTGTGGCATTGTTTCTAAACAGAGATGTGAGAACACCCCTCCAAGCTATGTGTTCTAAAGTTGTCCATTCCTGAGGGTTCCAGAGAGTAACAATCCCCACCGAGGCACCCTGAGCAGCCACATCCATATAATCAGCACCTCGCCATATTCTGTTAGCAGTCTTGCACATAAGATCTATAGACATTTTTGTCTCCTGGATGAGCAAAAAATCTATTTTACATTTTCCTAAAAGTCTTTGAACAGCAGATTGATGGGTTCTGTTGTTTAAACCCCTAACATTCCAGGATTGAATAATCATTGAGGACCTTGAGAGCAATAAGACTCAATTGGCCTCACCGATCCTCCATTGATCAGCTTGTCTCCTTGTACTGCTAGTAGATCCTTATTGGATTTTCTGCCTGCTCCTTGGGAATTACTATTTTTAGACCTCTTCTCCACCTGGGTAATCCCTAGAACCGGCCTTTCCCTGTTCTTTTCAGAGCTTCCCATATTGACGTCCTTAATAATCGGCTGTGCTGGGGAGTGGATTACCAGTGTCCCTGAGTTCTCTGGCTGCCTTGTCCCAGAGGGTTCCATTACCTATTCTAAGATCGGAGTAGAAGAAGGGGAAGCCTGAGAGTGAATGTTAATATCCTCAACATTCCCATCCACTCCCTCCATAACTTGGTCCTCTTGATCCACTAGGGATTTAAAGATTTCATACCGATTGGTTGGCTTAAGTTGTGCCTGCTCCTTGGAATTTTTCTTTTTATTTCTCCTTCGCTTCGGTTGTTCAAAACCATATTTTTGGAGATCAAAATCCTGAGGAATACTAGATGGTTCTTGGATAGGGGTAAACTTGCCCTCTCTGGGGTGATTTGGATTTCCAAGCGGAGCCTCCACTTTTGTGCTCAGAATATTTGGGCAGAACCTCGCCAGATGGTCGTGCTTATGGCAGACTCTGCATCTAAAAGGTAGTGCCTCATAATCTAACTGTTGTATCCAGGAGAGCCCTGTCAACTCAAGTTCCACCTCGACTGGTAGAGGCTGGCTAATGTCCATTTCAACATAGATCCTAGCAAAGACAGCTATGTTTCCCTCTATAGTGTCTCTGGAGACTCCTAGAAATCTGCCTAATGAATTACCAATCATTTCTAAAACCTACTCACCCCAAAACTCCATCGGGAGAGCATACAGCCGGATCCAGATCGGGACTGCCGTGGGTTCAATACGAGGGTCAAAACCCACTCTCCATGGTTGAACAAATAACCAAGTCGGGCAATGGTTCCTCTTCTCTGATTCAAATGCTCTATTTCTATCTGCTAAAGAAGAGAAACTAATAATGAAATAACCATTACTGATAGGCCATAAGGAGTACTCACCTAGTGGCTCCCAGTTCTGTCTAACCCGAGTGTGCAGAAAGTTCAGAGTGGGACGAATACCCATGAATTTGCAAATCAGGTCATGGTGAGCACGGTAGGAGATTGTGTCTTCAACCAGCTTCGGTTCTATAACAATCTTTGGTCTGGTAGCGGATTGCGGGAGGCAGCCATTAACTCGGTGTGTAGATGCACCCTTGCCAACATTCTTGAGTAATGTTTGAAAAGCACTTCGCTAAGCTTCATCAGAGGAAGACGAAGGGTTTTCTTTTAACATCTCAGCATACGAACTCTTTCTCCCAGCAAGAGGAATTGGAGGAGACCCCATTGGGCCCTCCCAGGGCAGCGAAAGAACCTTCAGCCAAGCACACTGTCAACCCACCACAGTCCCTGGTAGAGCTTCCACACCAGAAACCCTAGAGAAACGCCCGACACCAGCTCAGAGGTTTTTCCCGCCAAATCGCCAGAGCTCCAGGTTGTATGGTATAATTAGAAGGTATAAGATCAAGATCTTGCAATGTTATTGAATGATTATATTTGTATAATTCATGTAGGCTTGTGTATACGTTTAATGATGGAACCGAGATCTTGTGTTATAATGGAATGAGGAAGATAATAGAAGTTGGTTTTATTTTTAAATAAAAAGAGCATGGAAAGGTTACTTTTATAATGGGTAGATAGTTTCTTTTAATTGAAGGAACTATAAGATTTGCTTTATTGTAATACATGGGAATGCTAAATAATAATGTTGAGTAGGTATATTAGTTTTCCCAAGGCTTATGTAGATAATAGAAACTGACATAGAGAATTATGGATTTTCTCATAAGATACAATGTATTGAAAATATGGAAGGAAATCAAGATTTGCATGTGTATTAGTTTTTTAAGGCTTGTGTAGATAGGGAAAATTAATATAGAGAGAAGTATGGGATTCTCTCATTTATCATGCATGATTTACTTCTGTTTATTGTATGATGTATTTGCATACTTTGAAAGAGCATGTAGGAATGCATACATATCTATGAGTTGTCTTGATCCCTCACTTCATTACCATTGTGCATTGGAAAGAAGGAATATCTAGATTTGATGTTAAGGGAAGTATAGATTTCATAATTGTATATTTGAAAATGAAATGTTCCCCTTGTATAAGGATTTCTATATGAAGAGTTTGACAGTTATGATATATGGAAATAAGAATGGTGTATTGTATTTTGTGATTATTGAGGAACTTATATTTATTATGAAAGTTTAATTACTTGCAAGTATGAATTGGTGTATTAAATTATGAATTTGAGTTATAGTTGTTCCTCTTGGACATTCTTTAATTGTTGTTATAAAGAAAATGGAAAATAAATGTTAAAAAGGTAAAATGGAAGCATTTGAATTATTATGTTATGATGTTTAAAATTCAACAGATCATTCAAAGAGAGAGTTTTGGTCTTTTAAAGATGTATTCTTGGGATTAAAAAGGGTATCTTGGGAAGGGCATAAGATTAATAGTCAAGTCAAATTCTCTTTAATAAGATAAAATTCCAATGCTTGGGAGGAGTTGTGGAGATGCAATACCCATGTTGTTACAAATGTTACACCTTGAAACATGAGTTTTAGGTGTACCTAAAGTGGGGAGACTTTTAGAAAGTCCTAAGCGGTGAGGCTTGGACTATAATTCCTAACACAAAAATTAGAAATCCATTTGCAAAAAAATATTGTGATGGTACCTTGAATGGGGAGGATTAGGTGGCCATGTGTGTTACCACATAGAGTGATAATAGCCTTAATTAGCCCACCACAGAGGTGTGGTGATTAAGTTATAAGTAGTTAACTCATCACGAAGGTGTGATAACTAGGATTTAAGGCATTATGCAAAAGTAATCCTACATAGATAGACTTATGTAGGGTTAGGGAAATGGTGTCCTCTTTTTTATGGACTAAAAAGGGATAATCCCTATGCTATGGTTAAATTATCTTACATTTATGAAGTGTAAGAAATATAGGGGGACCATTGAAAGTGTCCTTTCTATCATGGAGGTATGGAAAGGTGAACCCTAGTACGATATGTTGGTCACTCTTATCCACTTAAGAGTCACCTATAGTAATAAGATCTCACAATGTGGTTATGCCTTGTTAATATTAAAAATAATATGGTAACATCTTTGTGAACCTTGTGAACTTTACTTGTTAAATAAAAAATTCTCTCTCTAGGTTTGGTTTGGATGGGTTGTTACATTTGGTATCAGAGTTTTAGATCATACGACTAGAAGCTTCCATGAAGAGAATCTAGGATCAACCTTGGCTTGATGTGCAACTTTGGGGAGACTTGCTACTCTAGGGACCTTAACATGATATGGAATACAATGGGTATTGCATGTCATTGGGACCAGTCAAACCAAGGAATAAAAATCCTAGATAGTATAGTATGTTATTGGGAATGACACCTTACGAGGAGCAAGTGTGACCTTAATCATTATCAGGTGAGTGATAATGGTGTAATATCTTACTAGAAATGACACCTTATGGGGATCAAGTGTGACCATAATAATTATCAAGTGAGTGATAATTATCTAAATTAGTTCATAGGGATGAGGAAACTAGCTAAAGTTAGTATAATTTTGGAGGAAATTGTAACTTAACTCAACTCCCTTTGTGGCCATAGGGAATGACACCTTACAACAAGGCAAGCATGATGAATATCATTGTTAGTAGAGTGATCATGGTCATAACTAAGATTGCACCTTGCGATGAGGTAAGCATGACCAAGATCATTATCAAGGAAGTGATAATGGTCATAATTGATATGGCACCTTGTGGGGATACAAGTGTGACCATGATCATTATCAGAGGGATGTTAAAGATCTAAGTTAGATCATGGGAATATGTAACTAACTATTTGAAGTACAATTAAGAGAAATTGACCATGATCATTATCAGAGGGATGTTAAAGATCTAAGTTAGATCATGGTAAAATGTAACTAACCATTTGAAGTAAAATTAAGAAAAATTGTAACTTATTGAACTCATTTTTGTGGATAGGATATGGTACCTATTTTGAAAGGAAGATCAACAAAGAAGGCAGGGCTCACATTGAGGTTGAGGTATCAAAGACCTAAATAATATTAGGGTATCTAAGTTCACTGGCAAAGAAGGAAGTGATTTATTAGAATCTTGGTTGAAAGAACTGAAAATATATTTATCCATGAAGAGTTATTCTTTAGAGACCCAAAAAGTATGGGCTACACTCCATCTACAAGATGTAACTTTGAAATGGTGGAATACATTCAGGGCTGGAAAAAATATCCGAACATTGAATCTTCAATGGAAAACTTTTGACCAAGTAATTAAGGAGATATTCCTATCAAATCAATTCTATGTAGATAAATTTAAGGATTTCTCTACACTCCAACATGGAACAATGATTCTGGAGTTATACTACCAAATATTTGTGAAAATTCTAAAATATGTGTTGGAATATAAGGTCAATAAGCACCTAAAGGTACATAAGTTAATTTTGGGAGTGGATACTAAGATTAGAACTATGATTAATCTGCTCAAACCCAAGACCATATAGAAAGCATATGATTTGGCTTGATAGAAAGAAACTAGTCTATAAATAAAGAAATCCTTCTTCAACTATGGAGGGTTGAGAAAAGAATATCGGTAGGAACTCAGAAAAAGAAGTGTTGGGTTTACGAAATGGGATAGAGCAGAATAAGAAAAATAAAGAGAACCCAAAGTTTGAGAATAGGAATAATGGGAACCAAGGGAATTTCATGAAGGATTTCTAGAAAAATAATAAACGTTGACCTCAAAAGTATAATGAGGAAACTCAAAAAATATGAAGTAGAGGAGAAAATATAGGAAAGACCATCAGAGTTTAAGATGCATATTTACTCAAACTATGTTAAATGCAAGGTAAAGAAGATGGGTAGAATTCCTAGAAGAATATGAATTTGGTATTGAGTATATCAAAGAAAAGGAGAATAAAGTTACAATGCCTTGAGTAGGAGAAGGCACATAGCAGCATTGACGCAAATCCATGTAGACTTGATGGATAAAATAAAGAATAAGTAATTGCAAGACCAGTATTGCATTGAAGTTTGGATCCATATTGAGAGGAATAAGGATTTCAACATAAAATATGGTATTTTCTATTTCAAGAATAGGGTTGTTATATCCAAAACTAGTGATTTAAGGAGACTTATCATGTAAGAGATGCATAGAACGTGTTATTATGCTCATCTTGGAGGGGCAAAAATGAGAGAAAACATGAAAAAACATTTTATTGGTATCGAATAAAAAAGAATATTACTAATTTTATTGTTATATGCTTAGAATGTTAGAAGGTTAAATTTGAACATCGACATCTAGCATGAAAGTTGTATCCATATGATATATTAATGTAGAAATGGTAGGTTATATCTATGGATTTTATTGTAGGTTTACCTAAGACTAGGTATCAACATGATGCAATTCTTATGGTAGTCAAAAAATTGACTAAGGTTGCACATTTTATACCAGGAAACATCAAGGATGATGCATTGGTGGTGGCAAATAGATTTACCAAGGAAATATTTAGGTTACATGGGTTTCCTGAAGTGATCATTTTATGTAGAGTTTCTAGGTTTACATCAAAATTCTAGCAAGGTCTTCATCGTGCAGTGGGCACAAAGCTAAAAATTAGTTCTACATACCATCCAAAAATAGATGGGAAAATAGAGAGGGTGAAGAAAGTGCTTGAGGACATGATTTGAATGTATTGCATGGAACAAAAGTCCAAGTAGGAAGAATTTTTGCATCTAGTGGAATTTGCATATAATAATGGGTATCATGCATCCTCGAGAATGGCCCCATTTGAAGCCTTGTATGGCAAAAGATGCACAACTCCTCTATCATGGGATAATCTAGAATATCAAGTAGTGATCATACCAAATACTATCAAAAAGATAGAGGAACAAATAAAAGTGATATGACAGAGGCTTAAAGAAGCAACTAATCATTTAAAGAGCTATGTTGATCTAAAGTTCCATCAAGTCAACTAAGTTGGATCCTCATTTTTTTAGGTCTTTTGATATCATTGATAGGATAAGTCCAGTAGCCTATAGACTTGTCTTACCACCCAACCTATCAAATATCTATGATACTTTTCACATATCTCTACTAGGAAATATGTTGTTGATCCTACTCATGTTTGGAATGTCTCTAAATTACAAATGGCATATCCCTTAGTCATTGAGGTGATATTGATGAAGATTCTAGGATTTTTTTCTAAGGTCATGAGGAAATGAACCCTAGAGCAATGTAAGGTCTAGTGGGACCACTATTCTAAAAACTATGCTACTTGGAAAAATATTGAGGAAATGAGAAATCAATTCCCATATTTATTTGAATGAAATGTATGCTTTATATTTTAAGAAACACAAAGGACTATGTTTAGTCCAAAGGGGGAAGTATTTCATGGACCTCATTGGCAAGACTTATTATTGAGATTTGTTTGTGTTGATGAGTGGACATATAATGCTTAATCTAGTTTTTTGTGGTTAATTACATTTTAGACTTTGTTTATGTTATGTTAGTGTATTGCCCAAATTTTTTGCACCCTTACCTTCGGGCTAAAGGATCCGTGCCCTGGAAGGGGGATGCGAGAAGGATGGGACAATACCTCGGACGGAGAGGCCCTTTGAAGGTCGCGCCTCTCGGGGGCGGGGTATAAGGGTGAATTTTTGACGGATGGTGGGGTTCACCAGGAAACTTTGAGTGGCAGTTTCCATGCCTAGGTTGAGAATGGGTTTGATGTGTTCATTTTATATTCAATCATTCATATTCCTAGGTTGGCCAAAATGAATCTAAGCTATTCTATATGAAATTTTGGGTTTATATGAAGACAACAAACATGAATGAATCCTAAATACGAGAGACTATGTGAAATGGAGAGGAATACACCTGATTCCTGATGTCTGATGAAGATTCTGAAGCTTGTAGGAGTCCAAATCATCCCGGATATGACAGGATCATCTGTAATTGTACAGAATCATCCCAAATCATAGGCGATCATCTGAGATCAGACAAGATCGTCGGTGACCTGACGAATTTGTCAGACGAATTCATCAGAAACCTGCAATCATGGAAACAGACACCAAAAACCAAAAATGCAATTGCAAGAATGATGCAAAATGATAGAAATAATAGTATAGATGCTTAAATAATAAATCCAGATAGCAAATCAAATGGGAAGCACTATTTTAATAACTTATTTTAAATTTTATCATGCAAATATGCTAAATGAGGTGAACTCCAGGATGCAGAACAGAAATAAATCAATCTAATGCACAATTAAATAAGAAAGAAAGGTAGAAAATGCAAACTCAGGGCTCTGGTTGCCCCCAATCTGAACTGCAGTCAAAATCATCTACGATCGTACGAGATCATCGTCGATCTCGACAGGATCGTCCGAAATCGTGTTGGATCGCCTGCGACGATCCGAGCTTTCTCCGACTGAAACACAGTAAAAACCTGCAATAAAATCTGAAAATACAAATGCAAATGATGGGGGCGAGGATGTTCTAATACAACAAAAAACTAGAGTTGCAGGGAAATGATCAGCCAGGGGGATAAACTGGGAAAATCCCAAGTTTATATAGGATTAGGGGGAGGTTAGGAGGTTGGGGATCATCCCAATCTGGGAGATCTCCAACGTAGGAATCTCCAACCGCACAGACATGCTTCTGCCCGAGTTGGAGAGGTTGTTGAAACAGAGGCTAATTATGAAAATTTGGTTTTGGGATGAAATCATCTGGACGTTCTATTCCAGACGAATTCATCCGATTTGGGATGATATCGTCAGATCGGCGACGATATCGTCCAACGGTCAAAACAAATTCTAAAAATGGCATGAAAAATGAGGTGAGCGGTTAACGGGCGGTTTTGGGGTTAAAATTCAAATTTTTATCTTTTTACTGATGGTTTAACTGTGCCAATTTTAGGGTGCTACATTTTGCCCCCTCTTTAGCGAATTTTTTGAAGAAAATGCGTTAAAGATGAGTTCTTCATGCTTTACGAGAAAGCAAAATTTATTTCATTTTTTAGACGATGATTCTAGGTCGAATCGTACAACTGCTTGCTATGGTGCCCCCTCCGAGTTTTTACCCAAATCGAACGTTTGAGGTAAAAGCGTGGAAAAGCAAAATTAAAAAAATGTTGTTTTTAAATAAAAATATGAAAAATAGGGTAAAACCCTAATTCATTTTTACTGTTCACTTTCGTTGTTTCAGAGCTCTACAGGCGAAATGGTGGAAACAACACACAGATCGACAGAGGTCCGACGCGGGTTGCGGGTAAGGATCTAAACCTAGTGTATTATGTTTTTAGCTTGATTTGTTTAATTTTTTAGTTGAATTTTAATTGTTTTTGGGCATCGCGGCCATTTTTAGGCCGTCGACGACGTCGAGACGAAATCGTCCCAATTCTGTCAAAATCGTCCCTAGATCGTCGATTTCGTCTGAGGACGAAATCGGAGAAATAGGGGCGATCCCGTCCAATAAGGGGTGATTCCCAAATTGACGAATCGGAGACTATTTCATCCTATTAAGGACGATTTTGCTAAATTTGGTACGATATCATCCAATAATGGGCGATATCATATTTTTATGAGATGAAATTGATTTTAATCGATTTTAATGATTATGTACTAATGATTTTTGTTGTTTTATTATTTATTTTGTAGAGGGGATTACTAAAGAGTCGAGAATGGAAATACGGGGGCTCAGAGATGATGTAGCCATGCTCGATCAGGCCGAGCGAGACAGGCTAGCGGAGGTTGGACTACAGCATGTGGCAGAGATGCCACAAATTCCTACAGACATGGGGCTACTCGTGCACCCTAGCAGAGAGATGGTATCCGGGATCATCCTACTTTCGGCTACCGATAGGGGAGATGGCTCCCACTCTAGAGGATGTATGGAGGATCTTGAGGATCCCCATACATGGGTGATTCATGACTCCTTCGGCCAATCAGGGCCATGCTATGATGAGACTATGTGCGGACCCGAGCTTCGCCCTGGAGAAGGGCGGAGTGAACATCGAGGCATTGAGGCAGATGCCTGGGGCATCTCGATTGACCCGAGTTTTGGTAGGGGTGGTGGGTGGCCTACTTCTATGCCACCAGAGTGGATGCAAGTTACCATGGCTCCTCTCAGATGTGGTCTATGACATGAGAGACCATGGTTATAGGTTTTCTTGGGGCAGTTTTGTACTATGCCGCTTGTATAGGATCCTCTATGGGGTCGTATACAAGGGAGGTCGATGTCTGGTACTGACATCGCTACTACAGGTTTGGTGCTGGGAGCACATTATGGTACGGAGGCCGATAGGGCTTCCACTGACAGGAGTTGACCGAGAGAGACCCCGAGTTTTCTATTGGTGGCTCTAGAGAGGGTCACAATGGTGGATAGATCTATCGATGTCTCGGAGGTTGCTAGATGACCTCATCCCAGATCAGATCACCTAGAGGCCATGGAGAGAGCATCCAGGGTGGGGAGAGGATGGACAGGAGTTGGCTCACATCAGGTGAGTCTTCTAGTTGAGGATGGAGTGAGGAGAGGTAGAGCTCCATCGCTACGACCAAGTTTTGAGGTAGTTCAGTCTACAACAGGGGATCCCTTCTCTTAGGGATTACGAGTACTCCCAGACTATCCAGGATAATACTACACTAAGCGGGGCTCCAGACATGCAGTGGTTCTAGAGTCAGGATGTTGATGATGCCCCCATTCAGCTAGTGGATGGGGATGACGTTGGAGTAGCAGACGGATATGATGCCTGGTATACAGGCATCCACCCTCCTCGGATGATGAGGGCACAGGGTCCGATGCATATTATTGTGCAATGGATGGGGAGGCGGTGCCAGGCTACCATCGATGCAGCGAGGAGTCACGAAGGGAGGGATCAACGATGGCCTCCTCAAGAGAGACGTCGAAGAGTGCCACAGGCTCCGGAGAGACCACAACAGCCAGAGAGGAGGGAGGAGGGACTCCCTTCTCAATAGAGGGAGAGGCCACCATCGCCCGATAAGGGCAAGGGTGTCGAGGTGGGGGAGAGCAGTGAGATGGTGGCTCTTCGAGCGGAGAATGCCCACCTACGAGCTCAGGTGCAGACGTTGCAGGATGAGGCTACATGACTTAGGGCTCGGAGTGGAGGGGCGAGCATGCGGGAGCTGGCGTGGGCTATTGCTCAGACCATGTTCTATCAGGGAGTATACTTCCAGCTAGTTCTAGAGGGCCAGAGGATACAGCTGCTAGCCGACATTACAGAGCCGATCAGGATGGGGTCATCGAGGACATCCTCACGATCGACGTCGAGGACCCGTGACACAGGATGGACTACGATGGGACCACCTCCTCCACCTCAGGGCGGGAGAGGAGATGAGGCTGAGAGCTCGAGGGCTTCTCGAGACTAGCTGCACATTGACTATAGACTGTATATTTTTTGAGAGGATTGAGTATGCCAGGGTATAGATTGTGGCATACCAATCCGCTTTGATATGATGTACATATATTTCTTGATATATATATATATATATATATATATATATATATATTCTCTTTGTGATATGACTTGTGCATATGTTTTATGATGCTTTAATATTTTAATTGTTGATTGATTATTCATGTAATTATGTCATTGAAAATATTATAATTTTATGTCGTGCCATAAAATTTAAATGAAATAATCTGATGTAAACAAATTGGTTGTTATGGTGTGATTTGATGAAAAAATAAAGTGACTTCTAACAATAATTTCAAAGGACATTGTCGCTGTTACATGACCATTTCATGGAGTCGCCACTCGCTAGGTCATTAAGCTAATCCCAGTAGAGAAATATTGCTAAAAGTAAAAGGGTGCTTAAGAGACTTTCTTAAGACTTTTGTGATGTGATGATGAAAATTGATGATGGTGATGATTTGTTTTCAGATTTCCATGAAAATATTATGCATGAAATATTAAAAATATGATTTTTGCTAGGCATAAAATTCCTAAGTGTGATAGAAATTTGAACAATTGCCTAGGAATTATACCATCGTCGCAAAAAACTGAATGTTGACATAATGAAATGAAATAGAAAAGTTTTCATTCTTTTTAAAGCACAATTGTGTAACATAATGATTTAAGCCATATGCTTTTATGGATTAAATAAATGGGAAATAAAATTATAACGATGGCTTGCGCTAGGCATAGAATTTTAGGTATAGACTTATACCATCATCGCGAAATCCAAAGAAGAAATTGATGTAATAGTTTTATTGCATAGTTGATTTTTGATTTTGAGATAAACAGAAAGTAAATGAAGACTTGCACTAGGCATAAAATTCCAATTTAGGTTTAGGAACTAGACCATCGTTGCGAAAGTCGAAAATATATAGATGTGACTTTATTGCTAGATTTTTGAACATGTTTTGAAAGAAATTTTGGATTTTGAAAAGAAAGGTATTTAATTGTTTTTATGCTAAGCCAATATTCTCAAGTAATAAAATCAAATTATTCCAGAAGATTTGCATAAATATTTTAAATTATCTCAAAGACAAAATTTTAGATTTATAAGGAACCCCGTGTGCATATGTGAGTTCATTGCCGATCTTGATCTATCATAATGATACAAAATCTCTCAAACACAAATGTGTGTGCAATTGTATTGTTCATTTACCAATTTTGAGCAAGATAATTTGATACAAGTAATTTGAATTAACCAAATGAGTGTTCGTTGACCATGATTTATATGCATAGAACCGTACCAAACTACTATGTAAGTCAGGTCATCAAGAGCTAGCTGATCCATAAGCGGACATAGGTCTATACAAAAGAAGGTCGCTAATGTAACAGACATATCACCACGCTAGGAGTTACCCAAGGCCAAGCGGGTTGGGCACAAACCACCTGTTATGGGGCTTACCTCACAGTTTTCGAATAATTGAGAATTCCAAGGATTCAAGCTCATTCACCCTTCTTTTCTTTTCAAAGGGTAGGGGAAGGGATTTTATTGCTTTTTGCTTTTTCTTTTTTTTTTTTTTTTGTATTTTTGCGTGATACTGAGATAATGCTGAAATATTGTTGAGATGGTACAAAATGCGACTGAAATAATGCTTCTTTTTCTCATGATTTTTTTTTTTTTCTTCCTATACTAGGGATACTTGCTCGGATTGGCTGTAGAGCAAGGGATTTTTATTCTGGGCAGGGGTGAGCTTGTCCTTTTGTCAATTCTCAAAGATTCTAGACCATGTGCATGATAGGATAGCAAGGGAAACTTTTCGCTCAAGAGACCACTTCTACTATGTAGCATCATTTTGGAATTTGCAATGAAATCATTTTAATGTGAAAAGGTATACTTGGTTCAAGTAAATAACAAGATCAGTTCTCTATGCTCAAAACTTTATTTAATTCAACTGTGGACTTCGATATAAGAGAGATTAATAATCATACCAAAAAAGATCAAGATATTTATTCATGTGAGTGTGAAAGTGAGGGATTCCAAATAAATGCTAATTTATCCAAAACAACTGAAAATATAACTGCAATACTTCAAGAATTGACAGGTGCAAAAATAAAAGATGTTTTTGAAGATTTTGATGATTTTGATTTTTTTAGATTTTGATTTTGATTTATGAATTGAGAGAATACATAATATGACTATTTTTGAAATTTTTATATGAATTTACTAGGAATGAGACAAGATGTACAATATATACAGTGATGAAATTACCAGAATTATGCGTAATAGCGCTTAAGATGCATAATGTTCATAGGTTCTTTAAGATCTTTACCATCTAAGGTAGCTAATCTGTATGCTCCCGATCCAAATTTAGCAGTGATGATATATGGCCCAAGCCAGTTAGGTTCAAATTTACCTTTAAGGTCTTTAGTTGCATTAGTATTTTTTTGATTTTCTTTTAAGACGAGGTCATCGATCTCAAAGGATCGATGATGAACTTTCTTAAGATATGCTCGTTTGAGCTTGTTCTGGTAGGCTCGAAGATGCTCCAAAGCATTGATGCGCTTCTCATCTAGGAGTTCCAGCTGACTAAATCTGCCAACACGATATTCATCTCCTACTTCAGTATCTTGAAGTAGCAGAGCCAAAGAAGGAACTTCTAATTCAAAGGGAAAAACAACTTCAGCGCCATAAACCAAAACAAAAGGTGAAGTGCCCGTGGGAGTACGAACGCTAGTTCGATAAGCCCACAAAGCAGGATATAATTGAATGTGCCAATCTCGGCCAGATTTATTGACCAATATTTTGAGGATTTTAATTAATGTTTTATTAGATGCTTCTACTTGGCCATTACCCTGAGGATAATAGGGAGTGGACCAACGATGTTGAATTTTATATTTTTGACATAGTTTCTTTACATATTTATTTTTGAAACAAGTTCCATTATCCGAGATGAGATTTGCAGGAATTCCAAACCTACAAATAATTTGATTAAAAATAAATTTGGAAACTTGAGTTCCAGTGCAAGAAGCTAAGGGCATAGCTTCAACCCACTTCATAAAATACTCGATGGCGGTTATGATGAATTTGTGTCCATCAGATGACACAGGATTGATTTTTCCAATAATGTCTAAGCCCCATTTTGAAAAGGGCCAAGGAGATGAAATAGCCTGTAGTTCTTGTGCAGGCGCATGGACAAGGTCAGCATGTTTTTGGCACTTGTCGCAATGGTGCACGTAATCATGTGCATCATTCTCCATGGTAGGCCAAAAATATCCTATCCTAAGGAGCTTCTTAGCAATGGCGCTACCACTAAAGTGTCCCCCACAAGATCCATCATGGGCTTCACTCAAAGCTGATCTAGACTCTTCTAGATTCAAACATCTCAATAGGATACCTTCAAAAGATCTCCTATATAAGGTATTGCCAATTATGATGAAGCGACTTGCTCGTCTACGCAATAACCGATGTTGGTTTCTATTAAAACCTTCAGGGAAGGTTCCATTGTGAAGAAAATTGAGGATGTCAGTGTACCAAAGTTCAGGAGTGGTTTCATTGATTAGAAACATGTCCAAAGGTTCCAAGCATGATTTAATTGAAGTGGGTTCTTGGAGTCGATGAATAATGATGGTAGCATATTCGTCATCTAACTCCAAGGGTAAAAGAGATGCAGTTGCGGCCATAGCGTCAACCGCACGATTGCTAGTTCGAGGAATAGCTTCCAAGGTAACTTGATCAAATAAAGATATTAATTGCAATACATATGCTTTATATGGGCGCAATTTATCATCTCTAGTCTGATAAACATCATTAATTTGATTTATAACAAGTTGAGAATCATCAAAAACTAATAGATTTTTAATTTTTAGTGCAAGGGCAGCTCGTAATCCAAGGATTAGAGCCTCATATTCAACAGTGTTATTAGTACAGGCAAACGTTAATTTAAAGGATAGAGGTATGAGGTGTTTCTATGGAGATATCAAAATAATACCTGCACCAGCCCCACTCATGCATCGGGCTCCATCAAAGTATAAGGACCATTGCTCTGAATGATCTACCTCTAATTTAAGGCATTCGTCAGGAAACTCAATGATGAGGGGATGGGTGGATGCTAAGGGTGCAACAACTAATTGATCTGCTATGATTTGACCCTTAACGAGACTTCTGTCCTATAAACGTGAGTTCAAACTCGCTTAGCGCAAGAACCCACTTTGTTGTGCGACCAGATAAATAAGGTCGACTCATGAGATACCGCAAGGGATCGGATTTAGCAATAACGTATGTTTTCTGACTGAGCATATAATGGCGTAGTTTATGTGTAGAAAATATGATTGCTAGACATAACTTCTCTAATGTTGTGTAGCGGGTTTCATAACTAATTAATGTTCTGCTAATGTAATAATTAGCATGCTCTCTTTTCTCATCATCAAGTTGAGCTAACATAGCTCCTAAAGCAAAATCTGAAGCAGAAATATACAAGATAAATGGGCGATCAGGTCTAGGTGGTGAAAGTACAGGTGGGTTAAGAAGATATTGTTTGAGGAGTTCAAATGCTTCCTGACATTCATTGTCCCAATGGAAAGAGACATCCTTCTTAAGAAGCTTAAGAAAGGGTCCAATTTTATCCGCCAGCTTATCGATGAAGCGACGGATGGCTTGAAGCTTACCTTGTAGACTCCGTAATTCAGATATATTTGTGGGTGCGGGCATATCAGTGATAGTTGCAATCTTGAGAGGGTCAATTTTGATGCCACGTAAAGAAACTATAACCCCCAATAATTTATCGGACTTAACTCCGAATATACATTTGGCTGGATTCAATCGGATAAGATATTCCCTTAACCGATTAAATACTTTTCTCAAGTCATCTAAATGGTCATCTTCTTTAGTAGAACGAGCTATAATGTCGTCTACATAATCATGTAGTATATCATGCATCATATCATGAAAGATATAAGTCATGGCTCGTTGATAGGTTGCACCTGCATTCTTTAAACCGAATGGCATCACTTTCCAACAAAAGGTCCCCCAAGGGGTAATAAAGGTTGTTTTAGCCTGATCTTCAGGAGCTATCCTGATCCGATTATAACCAAGAAAATCCATCCATTAAGGATATCATTCCACTCCCAGCAGTAAAATCAATGATCTGATCCATATTGGGAAGGGGAAAATCATCTTTAGGGCATGCAACATTAATATCTCTAAAGTCTATACAAACCCTAACCTTAGTAGCTTCTTTCTTAGTTACTTGGAACTACATTCGAGATCCATTCAGCATAATCAATGGCTTGTATAAAAATAACATTCAAGAGTTTTTCTAACTCTCCTTTGACTAGTAAGGCCACTTTAGGATGCATTTTTCTAAGTTTATATTTAACAGGTTTAGCATCCGGATGGACTACTAGGTGATGCATAACTACAGAAGGGTCTAAACCTGGCATATCTTCATATGTCCAAGCAAAGACATCTTCATATTCTTTAAGAAATGCAATGTATTTATCCTATTTTTCTTGACTCAATTCTGATCCGATGTTGATTATGTGAGGGTTATCCTCGGTTCCAATGTTAATTTTTATGACATTTTCTACTTCCATGTGTAGATCTCTCTCAAAATTAGGTGGGGCGGGTGAAACGCCCAATTCTTATAATTCTTCCAAGGTTAGCTTGGATAATTCGTCTTGAGGAGTCATGGCCTCAAGTTGGGCTATAGTAGGTATAGAGCCATCAAAATAAAATCCATTATGTAATAATTCCTCAATGGAGACATCATGGAAGATATCTCCCTCCAACTCATCGTCGGATTCAGCGATCATCTCAGGATAAGCTATAGATAGCATATTACATGTGAATGGCTTATTCGTTAAATGCAAAACATCGCGTTCATCTAAATAATCTTGGTAACATATAAGATGGTCATCATCCTCGAATGGCTGACCCTTACTAGAAAATAGGCCCACACCACATCGGGCGGGCCACGGCTCTACCTCAAAAGGTTCTTTCATACCATTCTGGAAAGGTCCCAAACCTTTCCCTTTATATCCCAATTTAAGCATTATAGGTTTGGCTTTAGTATACTCATTAGTAAAATAACATCGAGCATATCCATCATAATGAGTTCTGATGTTTTTGGGTATTCTACCCTAGTCATATCCCTTATAAATAAAGGCACAACTCCCGACTTGGTAAATACTTCCCATAGGCTATGGGAGGCCCAAGGTATGAGGAGATGGTGGCAATTTATTTAAAACAAGGGAATCTTGCATAGAAACATTCGTTTCTTCTGATATAAGAATTTTAGATAGATCGGGTAAGAGCTCGTCAGTAAGAGCATAAGAGGTAGAAGGAATATTTCCTACATCTTCTGATGTGGAGAATATGCATTTGGTGGATATAGATGGTGTAGAGGTGTCAATAGATGGGTCTATTATAGGTATAGAAGTTATAGGAGTAGAACAAGAGACATTGGTTGTGGGATTAGGATCTTTCTTAGGTCCTAATGCGGTTTGTTCAGAAGATGGTTGAGCTATATGTGAAGGTGCATCTGATGGAGAAGAAGTAGATGACATTGTGGGTGTGAGTTTCACATGTTTAGATGGATAATGAGAATTAGGATGTGTGGATGACAGCGCGGGGCAAAATTGAACTCCAATAGGTTCTGCCAAAGCACACATATCAAAGGGTCTTGGATCACCATGAATGGTAACCAACTGATTCTTAAATTTGAATTTAACACATTGATGTAAAGTTGAGGGAACAACTCGCATCGCGTTGATCCAAGGGTGACCCAAGAGTATATTGTATGATGCAGGGCAATGTACAATAAACATGGTCGTATCCAAGGTTCTTGGACCAACCTGCAATGGAATGGTAATAACTCCACACGTTTCTTGTGTTTCGTCATTGAAAGATTTTATAATCATATCAGTTCTTTTCATTTCATCACTTCTAAACCCAAATATTTGGTAGAAGTCAAAAGTGCAAATATTTAAAGATGAACCATTATCAATCAAAACTCGTTTGACTACTACATCTCCAATTAAGGCGGTAATATATAAGGGGTTATCTTTATGTAAACTATGTTGTGGTATGTCTCTATCCCGAAAGTCAATACAATCAACTTCACGAGTTATTATAGTATTGGCCATGTCTTGAGGGTGAATGTCTTGTGGTACCATCATCTGGCTTAATGTGAGCATTAATTCATCTCTATGTGTGGGAGAAGATCTTAAGAGGTCCAAAAGGGAAATTCTAGCTATAATATTTGATAATTGTTCATTAATATTATAAGGAGGTTTAGGTTGAACATTAGGTGCATGATTCCCTTTATTAGGAACCTTCAAAACAAATGGAGTTGATCCACCATTCTGAATTTGATCTTGTTGAGAATTTTGAGCATGTTGTCTAGTAACAACTCCGATGGTACCCACAATATTATTCTGTGGATGATGAATGGGTCTTGGTCTAGCATTTATAGCTAACTCATTAGAAAGTAATTGGTGGGATGATGGTCTAGTAGTGACTCTTCTTGGAAATGGTTCTTCTGGAACCATATGACTTGTGATAGGGTGAATAGTATCTGATTCATCTTCGAGCTATTCGATTGATTTGATGTGATTTCCATATCACTCTCAGTCTCATATTCTGTATCACTAAGATCAGGTATCTGCATATTATATAGAGGCCTAGTTGTAACCACGGATAAAGTTGTGTCAAAGGTTTCCAGATCATGAACAGGTAAATGCCCACTAATAGTTCCTACATATCGGGCAGGAGGAGGAACATTATGATGTTCAATTTGATTAGCCACCTCCTTACCATGTTTTGGTAAAGGATGTTGAAAGATGTCCAATGACTGATTGGCGTTCTGATTCTGGTTTTGTGTGATGTTCTGTTGAGTGTTATTAGGAGGATTTTGCTTAGGTTGAAAGGCTTGTACCTCCATCTCATTGTTATCAATCAAGTCATGTATTTTATGTTTTAATATTTTACAAGAGTTGGTAGTGTGTCCAGGTCCTCTATGGAAGTCACAATGTAAATATGCTCTGTATCCGGGTATAGTTGGATCAGGTTCCCGGATATTTGGTAATTGAATTAAGCCTCGTTCTAATAATTGTGGTAGAATAGTTGATAAAGGTTGATTTAACCTAGTAAATTCTCGAGGAGGTCTATCAGGAGGTTTCAGTACAAACTTCTCCGTTGTCTTTGCAGCATTAACATTAGCAATATTTCTGCTATCGGTGACTCCATCACCCACAACTTGTTTATTCTTATATTGATTTCTGGATGTTTTCTCATCGTCTTTCTTTTTAAGCTGACCTCTCCTAATGAGAGCATCTTCCACTCTTCGGGCTAAGTCTATAGCTTGATCGAAGGTGGTCAAGGTAGCGGTTGATAATTCGTAAGATAGTTGCTCTTGCAAATTATTAATAAAGATGTCCAACATCTCCCTATAAGGTAACACAAAGTGCAATTTTCCTATCAATTGTCTCCACCTAGCTAGGAAATCAGCAAAGCATTCATCTTTGTCTTGTTTTAAGTTATACAAATCTTTAATGGTCACATGTCTTTCGATATAGGCACTAAATTGATGAACAAAAGACTCGGCAGTTTCTTCGAAATTCCTCAAAGAATTAGTGGGTAATTGATAATACCACTCTAATGCCATTCCTCCCAAGCTTTTTGGGAACATTTTTAGTAATAACAAGTCATCATGTGATATATCATGACATGCTATCCTAAACATACGAAGATGCTCTATGGGATCTTCCGTTCCTTTATATATGGGCAGGACAGGCATAGGAAAATGTTTAGGATACGACTATGCTACAACTATAGGATCTAAAGGCTGACTACACATCTCTCGATAATTGTACGAGGGTCGGTAGGGATCTATCTGGTCCATGCGGGAAACTAACTATTTCACCATGGTTTCAAGATTACTAGTTTGTCCACCATATTGGTTCGGTGGGACATAGGTATGGGATTTATGAGTGTATGATGGTGTGGCATAAGGATTAGATGCTATATTGCTATTATGCAAAGTGTTGGTAGGAAGAGTATTATGAAGGGGATTTGTAATAGTATTATGTTGTATCCCAGATTGTTGGTAATTGGTGTTTGGTTTTGTTTTGGGTTTTTGTTGATTTGAGGTATGTTGCTCAATAGCTTGGCGAAATAGAGCAGTAAATGATGGTTTCTTTTGTGCGGGAATGACCCTAGGCTTGTTAACAGGCACTTTAGGTGGTTGGGTAACCTGTTGTTGTTGCATGTTCCGGATCGTAGCTACTATATCCAAATTGGATGGTCCAGCTTGATCACTCTCTTGTTCAATAAAGGACAAGGGATTAGTGCATGTGTGAAATACGTCTTCTAGAGTTGCTTGAGTGTCACTAATTCGATCCTTGTCCATATGGACTGCTCTATTAAAAACACCGATATTTGTGTTAATGAACTTCCAAAATTGTTCCATGTTTTCAAAAGTGATAGCTCCTCCCGGAGACATTTTAGGGGATGAGGATCCTTCCTCTCTATTAATTTCTTCTTGTTCATTTGCTACAGCAAGCTCTTCTTCTTGCTGGTCTAGGATTTCTTCTTCCTGAACTTGGTCCTCAGGAGGGACATTTTGGTCAATTAATGGTCTTCCTAACCAATCTTCTTCTTCTTCGGTTTGTTTTCCATTCCTAAGTCTAGGCATTGTGCTAAACTTAGGTTTTAGCAAATATATATACATATATATATATATATATATATATATATATATAAAAAAAATATATATATATATATGCGATAGGGTTGAGAGGTATATATTTTAACTATATACCTACTATAATACTTAAAAAGGAAATGTTTTGTTTTTTTTTCATTTTTATTTTTGTTTTGTATTATTATTTCACAAGTATAAAAATAACAAACAACATGCTAGTTGCAAGAAATAACAATAGTAAAAAGAATAACTTAGTTTTCTATAAATAGTTTATGGATATCGTTGATAGGATCAAGTTCATCAGGAGTCATGAAATGCTCCTCTTCAAATTGGAAGTGGTTTTTCAAGAACTTGACAAAGTGTGCTATGGTAATATGATCTACTTCAGACTCTGACTTATAAAAATAAAGTTCATGGCAATATTCTCGATACAACACAGCTCTAGGAACTCTATTCCATATTTTTCTATCCGTAAGAATGACTTCTTGATCCTCTATACGAGATAGAAACTTATGTACTACAACTGCGTTCTCAAGGTATTCCTCAAAGGTGTACAATTCTGAAGACACAAGTGCTCTTTTATCTGCTAACCACCTATGGCAAGCTCTCTGAAGTTCATGGTACAAAGTCACCTGATCGGGATCCAGGATTCTATCTAGGACAAACCTCTTAATTTGCCTAAGTTCTGCAGATCTAGATTCAATAATACCCAATCTCCTATCAAGTTCGTCCCACAAAGGTTGGACTCTATTTGTTTGAGGTACTCTAAGCACAGAAGTAATCTCTATGGTCGTTAATTGATTTTCAACATTTATGGTGACAGCTCGTCTTCTATTATAATCTACCATCTAAATATGATATGTAAATTTAACAGTTTTCTAATGATTCTAGATGTTCTTAATAATGTGTTTTTTTTTTTTGGATTGTTTTCAAAAGGTGTTTTAGTTTCACGTCGGGTTCACCAAAAATGTATCGCCCAAATTTTTTGCACCCTTACCTTCGGGCTAAAGGATCCGTGCCCTGGAAGGGGGATGCGAGAAGGATGGGACAATACCTCGGACGGAGAGGCCCTTTGAAGGTCGCGCCTCTCGGGGGTGGGGTATAAGGGTGAATTTTTGACGGATGGTGGGGTTCACCAGGAAACTTTGAGTGGCAGTTTCCATGCCTAGTTTGAGAATGGGTTTGATGTGTTCATTTTATATTCAATCATTCATATTCCTAGGTTGGCCAAAATGAATCTAAGCTATTCTATATGAAATTTTGGGTTTATATGAAGACAACAAACATGAATGAATCCTAAATACAGAGACTATGTGAAATGGAGAGGAATACACCCGATTCCTGATGTCTGATGAAGATTCTGAAGCTTGTAGGAGTCCGGATCATCCCGGATATGATAGGATCATCTGTAATTGTACAGAATCATCCCAAATCATAGGCGATCATCTGAGATCAGACAAGATCATCGATGACCTGACGAATTCGTCAGACGAATTCGTCAGAAACCTGCAATCATGGAAACAGACACCAAAAACCAAAAATGCAATTGCAAGAATGATGCAAAATGATAGAAATAATAGTATAGATGCTTAAATAATAAATCCAGATAGCAAATCAAATGGGAAGCACTATTTTAATAACTTATTTTAAATTTTATCATGCAAATATGCTAAATGAGGTGAACTCCAGGATGCAGAACAGAAATAAATCAATCTAATGCACAATTAAATAAGAAAGAAAGGTAGAAAATGCAAACTCAGGGCTCTGGTTGCCCCCAATCTGAACTGCAGTCAAAATCATCTGCGATCGTACGAGATCGTCGCCGATCTCGACAGGATCGTCCGAAATCATGTTGGATCGCCTGCGACGATCCGAGCTTTCTTCGGCTGAAACACAGTAAAAACCTGCAATAAAATCTGAAAATACAAATGCAAATGATGGGGGCGAGGATGTTCTAATACAACAAAAAACTAGAGTTGCAGGGAAATGATCAGCGAGGGGGATAAACTGGGAAAATCCCAAGTTTATATAGGATTAGGGGGAGGTTAGGAGGTTGGGGATCATCCCAATCTGGGAGATCTCCAACGTAGGAATCTCCAACCGTGCAGACACGCTTCTGCCCGAGTTGGAGAGGTTGTTGAAACAGAGGCTAATTATGAAAATTTGGTTTTGGGACGAAATCGTCTGGACGTTCTGTTCCAGACGAATTCGTCCGATTTGGGACGATATCGTCAGATCGGCGACGATATCGTCCAACGGTCAAAACAAATTCTAAAAATGGCATGAAAAATGAGGTGAGCGGTTAACGAGGCGGTTTCGGGGTTAAAATTCAAATTTTTATCTTTTTACTGATGGTTTAACTGCGCCAATTTTAGGGTGCTATAGTTAGAATATGGTACTATTGATGGAATCTATGGTTGCAATACTAGGTACTCTCATGGGTGGATTGGTATGGGACAACCATAAGAATCAAGAGATCAAAAAGATAAATGATGGCAGATGATATATTCATTGAAATCTCAAGGGTAACTAAATACTTCCATGTAGTTGCATTTCATAACTATGTTTTTGGTTATAATTACACCATCGACTAGGAGATTGCTTGAGAAAAGGAGCAGTTCTTAATAGATAGGTGATGATGTGCTAGTCATCATAAAACTTACTACTTAAGGATAAAAAACATGGTATAATGTAATTGTTTGGTTTATAAGCATTTGTTAAAATACATGTGTTTATTTTATGAAATGAGTCTAACAAAGGATTCATTAAAGAAGGTATTAATAAATATAGAGGTTTTATTAATACCTAAATGCTTAATATCAATGTTAATAATTAATATTAACATTAGATATTAATGACATTTATAGAAACCTAAAAATATCACATTTATCCTTGTGCAATGCTAATAGTTGATTAATTTACAAAACCCACAAAATTTGCATAATCTCCTAAAAATCATTATTCATCCCACTTAAGCCCCCTTGGCCACTTAAGCCCTTTACTATGCTTAGCCCTTGGTCACCATACGACCATCATTTAATCCTAAGTCTAAGGCCACCTCACCCTAGTCTACCATTTGACCAACCTAGCTTCACATAAGACTATTCTATTCTAGCCTAACCCATGGTAAACCTAATGCATGGTCAATTAAACCCATGGTCAACCCTACTCTAGCCTAGCTTCCACCTAAGCCTAGCCTCCACCTCACCATTGGTCAAACCTAAACCTAGGGTCAACCCAATCATGATTAACATTAATCCTTGCTCCCCATATATTCCCATGTGCAGTCAATTCCTTAAATGACTTTTTAAGACTTTTACATTCAATGAATGATTCATCCTCCACCATGTCATAATGGGAAGAATACTTTCATGTCCCATGGATTTACGAGGGATGGCTCACCCATGCCCATTTAATGCATGTGTATGGGTGAGGAATTCTCTCACCCAAACCAATTTATGAGGTATGGCACACCATGCCACCTCAGGGGACACCTCAACCCCCAACCTTGGCCAAGTATATAAATAGAAGGCAATTTTCATCATTTGAAAATATAAAACATTTATATACCTAAACTCTATAGAGGTCACCTTAGACTTTAGTGCACTCAACAATCACTTGCCATCAACCACCATGGATGCCGAGACATCTCTCTCACCACTCCATTTTGAGTGATAAATTATCCTTAGTTATAGGTAAAGATTACTCAATGTGGATAGAAGCTTCAGCAACACCATAAGAACATTAACAGCACAACTTTTTGTCTGGATAACACACATATACAATCATCAAGATTGCACCCAAGGGTATGACCCCCTATAGGGACCGATTTCAATCCAAAACCCTATAGTAGACAATCAAGCCAAGTAAGTAACATTGTTTTATGTCATTTTCCACACCTTTGATAATGCATTAAGCTAGTTTCATTTAGTCTTTTTATCTTCTATCATAAGGGATATGATTGAGACAAACCCCCAAATGTTACTAACCATTTTTTAGGTTTATGTAGGTTTAAAGGATATCTACAACCAACAATGGCCCATGTGCAGTAAGCCTACTCCCTCTGAGGATCCCATGAAATACCTTTGGTGTTAATCATCATTTGTAAAGTATTTCTTCATCAAGAGACCCATATCATTGCCCATGAGGCAATCTTATGAAAAGTAGTGATCTTGTAACACTTCATTTTATCATTAATGAAATAGCACATTTTCCATAAGTTCATTATGGCGATCATGATGGGACCACCCACTTATTTACTATTTTTTCTATCTTTATAGCATCTAACTAGTATTTTTGTCATCCTTTTGTGTTATAGGTGTCACAAAACTAGCATAGAACCCTCCAAAACCCTGAAGCATAACTCAAGTCCAAGAAAATAATCTATCTGGTCTATGATTTAGGATCGTATGGAGGGGTACAATAAAACCAATCGTATGGGCCCATACAATTGAGAAAAATGCTTTAAAATTAGACCCACACTAGGTAGGTACTAGTTTCTCCATAGTCCATAGCAAACCCACTATTGCAGGTAAGTTGGGGATAGATTTTTCCCATAGATATTGCTATCTCACTTGCCATATTACATCCCTAGGCTAAACCACTTGACAAAATGGTGTTCCCAAGGTGTACTTGTTCACCTCTTCTTTTATTTTTACTTTTTACAAAACTTAGTTGTCCACCATATTGAGGTTTCTATTTAGTAATTAGATTTTATTTCATTTGAAAAGGAGTTTTCTAATAAAATATAACATTTTTCTTTCTGTTGTTGTAGGAAACTATACAAAAACTAACTCCTATAACAGAAAAATCACCCACAAGTGCAAAATCTTCCAATAAATATGCCTTGTTCTTGAATGTAAAAAGTGGTATGTTCAAATTGATCGTAGGGAGGGGTATGATCAAAATATTAGATACATTCTAGAGATTGTCGACCATCCAGACAACATTCTAGAGGCTGGAGACAACAAGTAAGCACTATAAAACCTAGTGTCTTTAGTTCAAATTACAATTTCCTTTTCAAAATAAAATATTTGTTATTAATTTTTGCAGACTTGCTTTACAAAAGATCCAAATTGCTTTGGTAATTTTAAAAAATACATTTATTTTTCTTTAATGCTTTACAAAATGCACCAAAATCACTTTTGAACACTTTTTTAGAAGCTTTTAGAAGAATCCCTTTTGTAAGCATTAGTTCATAGGTGTTCAAGCATCTGTCTTTTCAATAATATAGTATAAAGCATTTGTATACAACATGAATAAAGCCACTGAATTTCTTTGTCTTGACAATTTGAGAATAAATTTTGATCTATCTTGCACACAAAGCTCCCACAAGACATCTAGCCATAGCCTTAACTGGTATATTTTAACCAATGTAGACAGATTTGTGCTCAAGTAAATCCTAGTATAACTCTCACTGAAATCAAACGATCTTTATTTAAATTGCTTTAGCTTACAAAATGCAACTCTCTCGCTTACTTTGGGTAAAATTTATTTTTGAAAGGCACTTTATTTTAAAAAAATCAAACCACATATTTTCTTGCTTTTTTAGCATAATTTATTTCTTGCATTTTAGTATCCAAAGTAAAACACACTCACACACGTGCATATCTTTCACACATTGCTAAGGTTGAATTTCATCACCAACCCCAATTGAGACCAATGACATTGGATTTCATCTCCAACCATTGGCTCGACCCCTAGACACCATAGAAGCCCCCATAAGTAATTTTATAGACTTCATCACCAGAAGGCTCCTTACCCTTTAGAATACCTCAAGGTAGGTTAGGTTAGATTCCCCTACTCATAGGGCTATACATAATTAGTGAGTTAGCAGCTATCATTTTTACTAAGCCCACCTAAGGGTGAAGCAAAAATTTGTTTGGTCTATGTAGGTCTTAGACAGTGCTACCTCTTCCATAAGAGGTCTATATTCTGCCCTTTTGGTTACCCCAAACCATATCCATCATTAGAAATCATTTGCCTATTTGTGCATAGTTACTCCTTGTATGCCTTTGGGTATTATTAGGAAACATGCATTTATGTACCTTCATAGAGTACATCCATCACCCATTGTTATTTATTTTAAGAGTTCTCAAAATCACAAAACATATAAACATCACAAATCCAAAAAATTCAAAAACAAGAAATAAAAGAAATCATTAACCAACTACATAGCTCATCAACACCAAAAACACAACACCCAAAAATATGCTCAAAAATATTTGTTTGTTCACTTGCTTGATATTTACAACATTATTGGCTTGATTAGTAATATTTTTGTTGAAATACTTTTACAAAAGCACAAATACAGACCCATACATAATCCAAAACCTTCCTGTGTCTATTCTCTCACTTTTTGACCTTTGTCACCTACTTTTCATAGGATTATAAGAACATGTGTGATTGCTTTGATCGTATTTATAGGTATGTTTAACTCCACTATGGTACATATAGATCTAATACCACCAAAAATACACACACAAATACCCCTCTTGGCCAAAATATGTTGTAAACCCAATTTCACAACCCTCCACCCTTCAATCATAGTCCTCACCTAAGGTGAATCATGAGAGCAAGCACACTTAGCTATGGATGCTTCTCCTATGATACCTTCTTTGACCAATTTATTAGGGTGTTTAGAGGAAACCAGTTCTACCTATTCTTAGAATTTGTCCACTTCTTCACATAGCTCACACTCACCTAACATGTTATGCAATAGGATTTCATCCTATGATCATGATTTAAGGTATTAAGCTAATCATATTCCTCCCCCCATGAGCCTATATGATAAGACCACTCTCTCCTCGCACTGATCCACTCCCTATCACCCCTCTCCCCATCAAGAGCCATTTCCTCTATATCTTATTTTATCACCCCATTCCATCCTAAAAGGCCCAATCGATTGACATGCCATAGCCTCCTAGTACCTCTTTTCCTCCTCCCTCATATTATCCATATTCACATTCCCACCCACATCAATCGATCACTTCTAATCCTTTCATTTATGTCAAGCTCATTTTGGCACCACAAGCTCCTCCTTCGATTGACATGCAAGAAATCTTAGAGCACCTCAATAGTATCAGTCTATGATTGAGCAATTGTAGGTGTCATACACCCACCCATATCCTACGATAACTCCATCTCGACCAATTATTTGACCTCAACCATGAGGTTATCCACAACCTAGTAAGGTATTCACCCCACTACAACTTATACAACCTCATATGAAACCTCAACATCCTCATCATCCACTTCATACATGACTCCCCTGTCTGAACCATTGGCTAGTATTTTCCAAAAATTGTATGTTGCAAGGCATATCATTTTTTTGATATTAGACTATATGATACTAATAGGCCTAAACCAAAAGGATACAACGAATATCAATTCTATGTCTACCACTAAAAACCAGGACATGACATTACCAATTATCATTTCTTTAAGTAATTGATCCACAATATGATTGATCAAGAGGAAATACAATTGGAAAATCATGTTTCATCCTTCAATTCATGCCTAGGAACATCTAACAATCCATTACCCCAACTTGGGATGCCATGATCACAAGCAAGATCCTCAACCGCACAACCCGCACCATGGCAAGTCCGTTATGTCAATGGTCACACTTATTACCAAGATGTTAGTCATACCAATATTATAACCAACAATCCATAACCTCTATAATGATATCCCCCAAAAACATAGAATTTCTATTGCTTCACTATAGTCACTATCCATTCTCTCCCTAAATCTACTCTAACTGCATCTTCTTCCTCACTTCTCCAATTTTCTCTTCTCTTCCTTTAGTAAGTTCCAAGTCATTGTTTTACAGTCATGCATGAGTGTCTACGTACCTATGGATGGTACTTTTACCTCTTCTATATCTTTCTCCTCTCTTCCATATTTCTCACTTTCTCTTTCTTCTCTCCATCCCCTTTATTTTCATCATCATTTCTATATCTTATTCAAATCAATGTAATGACTAAGGGAGTTCTTCCTCTTTTAAAACACCTTTTTGTCTAGGGGAGTTTCTACTCCTCCCAATCAAGTTCATCAACCTTCCAATCAGTTATCAAGGGGAGATTCACCCCCTTCCAAAGAATATTTCAAGACTAGGTAAATTCATCCCCTTTCAAACAAATTTTCACAATTAAAGGAGTTCACCACCTTCCAAACCATATTTCAAGACTAAGGGAGTTCACCCCCTTTCAAAAAAAATTGCACAACTAAAGGAGTTCACTCCCTTACAAATATTTTTTCATGATTGGGGGAGTTATCCCTCTTTCAAACCATCATTATGTCTAGGCGTTTGATACACGTTTCAACTAGTTTTATATTTGGAGGAGCTAACCCTCTCTCCACATCAATTCTTTCACCTCTCATACCCTGAATATGGTGTTGCTTAATGTCTCAATCATAAATCAATTTCAAGGTTCAAAGGTTGTGCCCCTTACCTTGCTTTCATAGCCCAATTTCCAGTTTCAAAGGTTACTTCATTTGTCTGACCATCATAAAAAAAAAAGTACACCAATTAAGTTTGGTCACCATATTCAATTTTCTTTCAGAAAAAGCCCACCATTTAATTTTGATTGTCGTATTAAACCCCACTCATAGATATTTCTCCCACCAAGAAGCAATTTTACTTTCCTCACTCCTAGCATAGACATTGCTCCCTCCAAGAACCAACTTACTTTTCATACCCTTAGCATAGATATTCCTCCTACCAAGAATTAACTTACTTTCATGACCTTAGTATAGATATTGCTCGCACCAAGAAGTAATTTACTTTCCATACCCTTAGCATAGATATTATTCCCACCAAGAAGCAACTTATTTTCCATACCCTTCGCATAGACATTGCTCTCTCCAAGAAGTAATTTTCCTTTTCATACCCCTAGCATACATAATGGTCTCACCAAGAAGCAATTTACTCTATTACTTTAGCATAGATTTTATCCAAAGAGCAAATTTACTTTCTTTTTTTAGCATAGATCTTGCTTCAAAGAGAAAATTCACTTTCTTATCTAAGCATAGATTTGATCCAAAGAGTAAATTTAATTTCTTGTCTAAGCGTAAATATTGTTCCAAAGAAGAAATGTACTTTCTTGGTTGATCCTACCAATGAAGTTTCTCAAATTATTGCACATTAAATATCAAAAACAACAAAAATACAAAAATGGTAACAATAATAATAAAAACAAAAACATATTCAATGACAATGCTCCATTTCATTCATTCACTTTCTAAATTATTTATTTAGCCACTTAACACAAGTGACTCAAGAATTCACCAATCCAATTAATTCCTTTTCCATTTTTATTCTATCTTCCTCCAAATTTCTCCCTTTTTCCTTTTCTTTTCTCATCCCTTCTATCATATTCCTGTCAATTTTGCATGGTCACACACGAGTGACTACATACCTTTGACTAGTTTTATTTTTTCTCTCTTTCTCTCCCCCTTTATTCTTCCCCTTCTTTTCCACTTTCCTCTCCGTTCCTTCATTTTTTCTCTGCTCACCTATTAATGGTGTATGGTCATGCATGAGTTGCTACATACCTTTGGTTGGTTGCTTTCTCCTCTCTCTTTCTCTCTTTCTTCCTTCTTCCCTCTTTTTATCCTTTTTTCTTCATTCTATTTTCTTTTGTCTCTAAATGCTTTCATAAAAATTCACTCTTCTAATTAATTATTTTTTCATGTTGATACCACCAAACATTGGCATTCAATTCATTCATTCTATTCATATACAAATCCAATAAATGCTCCTACTATGCTAATTTGGTCAATATTTTGGATGCATGCATATGCATTAACCTATCACACTTGGTTTACTTATTCAATGATACTTTGGCCGCATGTGTTGGTTCACGTCCATGTACTTTTTTTCATGTCACATAATTATGCATATGATTACACTACATTGCTATTTCCCACATTGTCATGTCAATCAACTTATACATATGCACCCATTATCTTATATACAAAAACAACAACAACAACAACAAAAAGTAAATGATCCTAAAAGAAAAAAGAGGAAGAGATAAACATGCACTAGTTAGTGCAACTAAAGTGATGTCCAATCCTATTATTAGGTTATTTGGTAAATGGAAAACTCTTTTTTTATTCAACCATTTTTATTTGATCTAATCAACCTTTATTGGACTTTGTCAAATTCTAAAGCACTTCAAGCCTTCCCCTGGTTGACTTAATTTCATTTTTGGACCAATCACACATCAAAAACTAAGCAAATTTTTAGTTTAGGGAGGACAACACCTTCAGTAACCTTGACATAAAGCAAATGGTTTCCCCTACTCATCCTATCATTTGCATGATCTAGCCTAAGGATCCAAAATAGAACAAGCTATCAAAAAAAATCATCAAATAATCAAACTAAAATAAAAATAAAAAGAGAACTACCAAACAACTTGTTCTCGATATCCTCAAGCATTTTAATGATTCCATCAGGGCTATATACACCTGGCTAGAAATGGAGCAACATTTATGGTTTGTGGGGATAACCTCCATCAAGGCTATAAATGCTTGTCTGGTAGTGGAGTATGTCTTACGAGTGAAAACATGTCTATCACATTAGCAACCTTATTTTGTACATACCATCGTGCACTCATGGATGAACTAGATTATATTGGCTAAGTTTATATTTGGTTAGTCCAACCTCACTCACAATAGATAAATGAACATCATTACACATACACTAGTCCATGATAGGTTTAATATTAGTCAGGATAGTCAAGATTTTTGTAGAACCTTGGCAAAAAAAATGAGTTTTATTATTCAAACTATGGTGTTTGAATCTCTAGAAATTCTTCTAGCATACAAAATCACTTGAATGAAGGCACAAACAACATCACAACTAGTTCCACCAAAAAACAGTGTTCTCTTCACATCACTAGCATGTTGTACAATTAATATGTTATTAGGCTCATTAAGCATATCCATTTAGTTCCTATTCAAACCATTATTTGCATTGCTTTCTTACGTCTCTTGTTAGCTTTGCACTTATCATAAACATTACATGTTTGTTTGCATCATAATAGGTCAATATGTGTGACTCTCAATTTATCATTGATTAATCAAAACCATTTGTGATTATCAAATTTGAATACATACATCCACAAATATGACTACACGAGTACATATCAAGTGTAAATATGATATATTTTTCAAAAACATACATTTTTATTCCTAAACATCAATAAATAACAAAGGAATGCTACATCTTAGATACCATATATCAAACCACATACCTCACTACATGATCACATATATTAAACATATACAACCATACATCATACACAATAAATACACATCAAAACATCACATATATCATATATCAAAATGGTATGTACATAATAAAAATTTCCCGTAGGCTACATCACCTACCACACTCTACATCCTCATCCTCATCTCACACATGTACAATAAACATATACAAAACTTGTGGTATATCTGCCATGCCAAAAAAATAACAACCTTGATGACCACTAGGAGTCTCCCCACTCCCTTCATGTACTCTGGGAATATCATCTTTACTCCTCTGTGGCCTCCCTACATTTTGTATTGGGGTCAATCACCATACTTATGATGTTGTAGGTTCAACAACTTGAGACACTATGAAACCATTGATTGTGTACTCCTACAACTACGTCATGACTAATATTGAGATATTGAATATGATGGAATCGATAAATACTATCTCACCATATCTAACTCCCACACAGATACTCTATTCCTCTATTAGACATATAGAGCCTCAACATCATCTTGTGCTCACTATAGATCCCTAATATTGGTACCCTATACCCTCAACTATCCCACCTCCTCTCGAATCCTGGCCATATCTACTATCATGACATCATGCTTACCCTACAAGCTTTGCACCTCTGATTTGTCCTAATTCAGTGTCACTTCTATTACACCTATATCTTGTTGTAGCATATTCCTATATTCCAAAGTTGCATCTCCTTCCACTGTTATCCCCATCCTCTTCAAATTCTAAGAATTCTTCCTATCGATCATCCATATCTATACCTACCTCACCCTCTCTTATAGCATATATACCTCTTGCATAGCATCCATCAACTCCATATCTATATCTAGGAGGCTATCAACATAATCCTACCATAATACCTTGGTAGTTCCACCCTTAGTTGTCTCCCCAGATGCCTATTATGGTGCACCTCCCACGACCACCTGTTATTATCCTGAAGCTACTTACTCCTACCTTGATCTTGCTTGCAACCCACTCCAACCAACCAGCTACTATTGTTCCTATATCTCTACCACCATCCACTACTCCTATCCTAGGCTCCCACCTTTAGGTCACCCACAAGGCATCATACTCAGGTATGGTCCTTGCATCATCTACATTCGATATCATCATATCCTCATTCAATATGATATCCAAGGGGTCCATCCATGGCTACATTCCATGATATCCCTTGACCCTCTATATTACCACTAGCAAATCAAGCAACCTCTATCATAAACCAAACTATCCCAATACACATGAAAATATAAATTACTCAATTTGGATCTGATAGCAACCAAAAACCCATTTGTCCTACCTAAATTAGACCAACTTATCCACATCCTATACCCACATTGCTTCTCCTCTCCATATATTTTAGGTAATATCCTAAGGCCTCAAGCTCCCAAAATCCCCTTAGTGATATAGTTTATTACCCTCATGCGACCTCTTCACCTACTCCTCCATATCCATCTATCATCTCAAAAAATATGACACATCCTTCTCATCAAACTATGTTCCTGATATGGCAATCCTATAGGCCTCATCATGGCTATATGCTCCCATAACCATAACTATACCAATAAACTATAACTCAACCCTGTTCATTGAGTCATCCTTAGGCCATGCAACTTCTTGTAGGTCTAAGCCAACAACACTAGCACCCATGCAAAGTGTACCTCCCTCTCCATCATCTCACATATGATACCAATCATGTTCCAAGGGAACCTCACCCTTGAATATTCTAGTAGCTCATAGCTAATAATAAATACCATCGCTAGAGTGTGTCTCACTGAAAATACCTGGATCTTCCAATAATACTCATACACGACACCCCTACCACCATACTCTATTGCTTTCCAACTAGGACTGAATACCCTTTACAATACAACATCTCTTTGTTTTCTCCCTCTAGAAATCATAATAGTAACTCCCTCAATGGGAACCCTATAAATCTTGTATATATCCTCTAGCATAATAGTCATTTCCCCATTAGAAAATGAAAGGTGTTCCTATCTAGGTCCCAATGCTCACATAGCATCGATAGATATGAATGATCATAGTCTATGGTCACCATGTGCACTACTCCATAAAATCCTATCTTATGCAACCAATATTGATCCTTTTTCATCCACACCCTTCTATAATCATCCAATAACAATCAAAATTGATGTCTTGATCATACCTCCTTGACGTACCATCTTTCACCATGGTTACACTTCCTCCAAAAAAATTATAGTTCGTATGATCATACAGATTCGTACAGCTCTATACGATCAAATAAAATAGGGTATATTTGACTACCCATTTAGCCAAAACATACCCCATTCTCATAAAACATCTTGATCCTACTCAAACAAGCATAAACATGTACACACATACATATCAAGTACACATGCACATCAAACAACATGTCAAAACAAAAATACAACAAAACAAACAACACACGTAAATGCATACAAGTCCCAAACCCATGCACATTTACCCCAAACAACCTCAACTAACCTAACATTATTCTACAGTTTCATTTCACTAAACAAAAAAATTGAACCCTAGTGTTCATTTTAAAATTGTAAATTCCTAAAATAGGGGTAAAAATCCACTTATTAGCACTACACACACTCCAACACCAACTCTCACTGCACCCTCAACCATATCATCAATTCATGTTATTGATTCAATAATGTTTCATGTCACACACTCACCTTCACCACTCCTCTCCTTCCAATTATCCTCCCTCACATGATGAAAATAATAAGTGCACCCTACGATTGTGCCTTTATAGGTGCATACCATTGGATCATACAAATAGGTGCATTTGGATCTAATCATACCCATCCATAAGATTAGATAATTTTCCTCAAAATTAAACTACAAACCATAAACTTTTGATCTTTATCAATTCTTCATTTTATTTTCTACACTTCTCACCCAATGACCACTTTATTAAGTGATTTGTCACTATTTTCTCCATCCTCACCCAATAACTCATCACTGGAAGGGGTAGACATCATATATTAAATTTGACTTGCTCATGATCAATATTCAAACACTCAATATTGAAATTTGTGTTTATCCAAGATCCTTTGCTTGAGTCTATCATAAACCCTCCTTTGCTAGGGCAAAAAAAAGTAGAATATCTCTTCTTAATCAAAACTCCAATTCAAAACAAAAATTTGATACATTGGATGTCGATAACTGCAGGCTTACTCATGTGTGTAAGCTTCATCGAAGTGGCCAATCGAGCCCACTTATGTAATCTATCAAAGCAATCGTTAGAATACCTCCATATGGCTAACCATTCTACCAACCCAAATGATCTCTTCAATCTCTCAAAGGTAAATTTTCAAGGATACTCAACCCTTCCATGATTAGGGCATCTTACATTGATCATGACAGAAGATAATATTTCGTAAACTCCCTCAGCAATTATTACAACATGAAAGGTTGTAATCAATCATAATCAATCACACCATAACCATAATAACCCTTCATCAATTCATCCTTCTCGTATTCAACCACCAATCCAATATCATAAGTTTTTGAACTACATCATGTTTTCATAAAATGTAGTACAAAAAGAGGTAAATGTAGACACCTAAAAATATCACATTTATCCTTGTGCAATGATAACGATCAATTAATTTGTAATACCCACAAAATTTTCATAATTTTCTAAAAATCATTACTCATCCCACTTAGGCCCCCTTGGCCACTTAATCCCTTTCCTACACTTATCCCCTGGTCACCATGAGACCACCCCTTAATCCTAAGTTAAGATCACCTCACCCTAGTCTACCCTTTGACTAGTCTAGCTTCCACATAAGCCTAGTCTACTCTAGCCTAACCCATGGTAAACCTAACCCATGGTCAACCCTACTCTAGCCTAGCTTCCACCTAAGCCTAGCCTCCACCTCACCATTGGTCAACCCTAAACCCATGGTCAACCCAACCATGGTTAAAATTAACCCTTGCTCCCCACATATTTCCATGTGATTCCATAAATGACTTTTGAAGACTTTTTCATTCAAGGTATTGAAAGCATGGATGAGTCATCCTCCACCATGCCATAATTGGGAGAAGACTTTCATATCCCATGCATTTATGAGGGATGGCTCACCCATGCCCATTTAATGCATGTGGATGGGTGAGGACTTCTCTTACTAAAATTTATTTAAAAGGTATGGCACACCATGCCACCTTAGGGGATACCTCACAGGACACCTTAGTCCCCTTGACCTTAGTCAAGTTTATATATAGAAGGTCATTTTTTCCATTTAAATATATAACACATTTACATACCCAAACTCTGTAAAAATCACCTTAGACTCCAATGCACTCAATATTCACTTGCCATCAACTACCATGGATGCCCATATGTCTCTCTCACCACTTCATTTTTAGTGATAAATTATCCCTAGTTATAGGTATAGAAGATTACTCAGCACAAATAAAAGCTTTAGCAACACCAGAAGAATCTTGGAAACACACCAACCTTGTGTCTAAGTAACACAAATCTAATCATATGGACAAGTACGATAACCAGGATCACACCCAAGGGTACAATCCCCTCTAGGGACCCATTTCAATCCAAAACCCTAAAATAGACCATCAAGCTAGGTAAATAACACTGTTATCACTATTTTATAATATTTTCAACATCTTTCATCATGCATTAAGCTAGTTTCATTTAGTATTTTTTTCTTCTATCACAAGAGGTCTAATTGAGATAGACCCCAAATGTTATTAATAATTTTTGTAGGGTTGTGCAGGTTTAGATGATCTCTACAACTAACAATGGCCCATGCGTAGTAAGACCACTCACTTTGAGGACCCCATGGAAGACCTTTGGTGTTGTTAAACCATTCATAGAAAGAGGGCTTCCATCTTGGAAGACCCATATTGTTTCCCATGGGGCAATTTTATAAAAAGGACTAAATAAGGTATTAATAAATATAGAGGTTTTATTAATACCTAAATGATTAGTATCAATGTTAATAATTAATATTAACATTAGATATTAATGATATTTTTTTTGTTGGATAATAAGGGGTTGTACTTGGGTCCCCTACCCTTGAAAACTACAACTCTCTTCTTTAGAGCTTGATATTTTACAAATAGATACACTTCTCATTTCAATTGAGATGTTATAGCTAGAAACCTACATCATTTTACATAAACTATCTGAATTCTTGATTTTCATTTTCTATATCTTTTCAATTTTTTGTATGAATACAAATATTCCAGAATTCAACATCCTTCTTGACATTTTCCTATAGCAGCCTTTACAATACAAATTTTCACCTCTACTATCTATGCATTGCATCTTAGTAGAGTAATAATTCCAAAACATCGCACTATCATAGTCCACTTTACCAAATCTGGATTGTTATTTTACTTCCTAAAACATAAGTGCAACCATAAAAATTATAAGAAATAGTTTATATGAAAACACATTATTGTTAAAAAATAAAGCAAATATTACCAATGGAAAACATTAAAATAAATATTAATCAATTGACTTAGACAATCATCATTTTCTTGTCACCAACTAAACTTACTACTTCCTCTAACCATAGAAAGGAGAATTTAACTTCATAATCCTCAATCAAAATCCCTCTATTGGGTAGCCTATTTGCACATTTATTTCCTTCCCTTAATGTATGTGTAAACCTGATTTCTTCAAACTCTTTAGCAAGATCTTGAATTTCCATAATTATATATTTTATGTTCCATGGAGCCTTAGCTTTCCTCAAAATTCCATTTAGTACTATGAGAGAATCACCTTCCATCCATATTTTATTCCATTTCATTTGTTTACATATTTTTAACCCTTCTAAATCTGCCCAAGCTTCAACTTCATTATTTATCTTAAATCCACTATTGAAAGTGTAATGAGACAAAATCTATCCTCTATTATTTCTAATTATTCCTCCTTCTCCTACTGGTCCTGGATTTCCTCTAGATGTTCCATCAAAATTCAATTTAACCCACCACATTTGGTAGTTTCCACTTTATATTCTGTCTTCTTTTTGCTTCTCTTATATCCAACATCATAATTCCATTTAATGACTTGACTCCATCTATCAAGGCTCTCTACTTCCACATTAGGGACTGGGTGAGTTGGTAGCTAAACTAATTAACCTAGACTAATATAAGTAAATATTTGGGAGAGGAATGAGAGAAAATGAAGTGAAAAGCAAACAAACAAAAAATATGATCTTTTGATCAAGTGGCACTAGCTCAATCGGTTAGATTCCTCAACATTTTTAGGAGGAGACGCAGGTTCAAATCTCACCATATGATACATGGATAATATCCAAGCTTTATTGTAATCCCACTATGTGGTGATGATGTAATATGGGTGGGGTCCGTTTCAATCTCATATAACCAATTGAAAAAAATAAATATGATCTTTTGACTATAGTATGTGAATATTGACCCGATGAAATATTTAGAAGTGATCAAATAGCTTCAGTGTGATTAAATTTGTAAATAACCTACAATAGCAATTAAGAGTATTAATAAGAGATGGAAATACATAGCCACAAGCATAATTCATATATGAATAAAGAGGTCAAACATAATTGATACGTAGAAGCCATGAACAAACTATTTATTAAATGGAGTTTGATATCAATGCTACAATATTTAATCACAAGGATAGTTGTAGTATTCTAATAATACCAAAGGACCCTTAAAAATTAGCTCTTACATCTATTTATAACAAAAGTTTAACCTAACATTTAATTGAGATAAAATAATTTTACTACTAGTAAATTCTAATCTGGAAATATCTTTTAGAAAATTTGATTCTTAGCCAACAAAAATTACCTCTAAAATTATTCTACATGGCTTTGGCAACTCTAATTATTCCACAAGCACCACTTGAAGATAAAAGATATTGTTTTCCAAGTTGTTACCTTGGTATTCATGCATATACCCTTTTTTTAAAGATGTTGTAGGGAGTTATTTTCTCTTCATGATGACAATAGCTCGCTCTCTCAAGATGAGAGTGATTTTCTCCTTAGTCTATGAGTGAATCAATCCCTCCTAGACATATGATTTCATACTCAGGAATGGATCATACTTTTGGAAACAAATCACACTTTCATTTGTTAGTTAAATTTTGAAGTGGTGTATTGTTCTTTCTTTTGATAAGGTTATCTTTTGGGATCTATTTTGAGTGGGAGCATTCTAATTTTATCTCTATATCTATTTGCACAATTGTTCTTACTATCATAATACAATTATATTAATTGGACTACTACATTTATGGTAACTCACAAGGACATAAAGCTCAATTGGAAAGAGATTCTAGATCATGCCTTTATTTTTGGGTGTAGAGTCTTTAAAATTAGAATTCATTTTAACTTATGACAAAGACTCGATTTAGATTAAAAAAAGGATTATAACATCCAATTTTTATTACATCTAAAGGTTTTTTGAATTTTCTTTAATTTTCAACCTAATCATGAATGCTATGATTAGCTTACCAAAAATAAGAAGATTTATTTAGATTTAAGATAACTAGACTTTTTGGTATAAGCATAATCATCTGCTTGACAACAATTCCATTGCACATATTACCAGCTATTAAATTATTCTTTAAGTGTTTATTTCCCACACAACCAATATAGTCATAGGTACAATTCCAATCACTAAATTCTAGGTCAAACATACAAATCTTCTTTACAATGCCATTAGCAAAAAATAACTTAACCAAAAATCATGTAAGAAAGTAATGGGTATGTTATAAATTTATCATTCTGGTTCATTCTTAAGTATAATTTCAAGTATCAACTTACTGATAGTTCAAACATACAAGACTTTTAACTCTTGTAATAGAACATAAAATTATCAATCTTAATTAGCAATAAATGATTATTATTAATGAACTACTAACAAAAACCATCTTCTGATCATACAAGAGGAATAATAAATTATCATTAATTATGTGTGTTTAATCTCACCAATCACTGACACTATAACAACATTATATATTTTGTTTGTATCAAATACAAGTACAACTCTAATTTTTACATCCAATGATAAACAACCAGTACTCAAGGTTTAACTCTAATACATTCTCCTTCATGTTCATGAGCCACCATTCAAATGAGAGAAGACATCATCTAAGCACTTTAATGCCCAATTAAGAGAAATTCTACCAAATGTCCCTATCTCAACTTTGCATCATGAAGTTTTGATCCTTCATGAAGAGGAAGATATATAGAACCAATCTAGCTAGAGATATTCACATGTGTAATGCATCTACACATACTTCCATATATATCAAGGAGTATACTCATATTGGATCTAGTGTTATTGCAACAATCAACTTGCATTATAAGTAATGCAAATATTTTGCATATATAATAACCTTACATTCCAAAAGCAATCTAGCATATTATACTTATTCATGGTGCATTGGTTTGTATATCCTACATCATATCTCTATCTATCTATGATGCCATATAATCACTCAAACATAATGCTTTTCATACATTCAATTAATGCAACTTGATGCATTCGAGGTAAGGTGTTACATACATTCCATTTATCAACCATTTTAAAGATAAAATCAATGATATTTAATTATCAACCTATAGAAATGTAATACAAAATCTTATTTATCAGATGCTACTATAATGTCTAGCTTGTTATAGACACTTTCATCCATTAGGTATCATAAAATATATACTAATATTAATGATCTATGCTATTACACAATACAATCCCTTTTGTTAATGAATATAATCATAAGATTCAACCAAATATATCAAATTTAATCAAAAGGTTCAACCCAAATGGTTTTTGTTTCTTCAAGTAATGAATACTATACAATTTAAAAAAGATAATTGTCAAAATATAATCACCATGCTTTAGCCATCAAGATTCAATCAAGGATAACAATAATTTTTTGTATGGTTATTATGCTTTAGCCATCAAGATTAAAGTAATAAAAACAAACTTTTTCTAGTATAGCCCTCATGCTTCAACCATCAAGACTCAAGTAAGGATAATAGTCATTCTAGACATCATGGTATAAGCAATGATAGTTGCTCCTAGCTGACCATGTTGTAACATGTAATGTTCAACCATTAAAATAGTGAGATAGTCATACATCAAAAAAATAAACTATTAAAGGGTAACACTCACCCAGTAGTATCCAAATATGATAGTAATGACACTCATATTTTAGCATTTAATTTATGATAGAAAAATAGCTAGCCATCAAAATTCAATTTGTGGCAATAATAGCACTTTAGCCACTAAAAACTTAAACTATGATATGTACAAGTATAGTCATCAATATCTACCCTATAAAAGTTCCCCTTATGTCCTGATTTAAACAACATATGAAATATAAATAGTAATTAATTTAAATATATTTTCTATCCCTCGTATTGTTATTCATGTAACATTAAATATGTATTGGATTACTAACATATTACCACCATTCTTAGAGTATGAGAGTCATTTTTGTTCCAACCAAAGATATTATTTAAAAAAAAACAAATATACCTACTTTTCTCAAGTCTAAAGCTTGGAGCAAAATACCAATTCATACAAAATAGTGCACTATTTTCTACCATCCATTTATATTATTGCACATTAAATTTTTATCCCTAGTTGATTCACAGGCCATTCAAGACAAAACCAATTTATGGCCCATTATCTCATAGAATTTTAGGTAGAAAACTATTGATGGCCCATTATAACATCTATAATAGAATTGTTGTTATACATTACATTGTTACCCCTCGTTGATTCATAAGCCAATAAAGATAAAAATAACCAATGTTTCATTATATCCTAGAAGAGGGTTTAGGGTAAAACTTTACCATTTTGAGCAATTATCTACAGGGGTATATATATGGTCAACCTTGTTTATAGTAAGGTCATTAAATGGATACCTACTAAATACATCATCTTCAGCTAAGAAAATCTTGGGCTCCTAAGAAGTAACTGAGTGATGAGTTCCTTCATCCTTAACTCTCTTTTTTTATCTAAATTTGGTTTGTCATGCCATGGCAAGGAAGCCAGGTATGTGAAAAATCAATTATCATATAGTAATTTAGGGTCCTTGACCAATCATGATTAAGCAACATCTTGTACAAATTTAGGATATCCATGACCTAAATATCGATGCAGTAATGTATCCTTAGTTTAGCATCCAACTATATGTGAGCTTTATGTAGCATCCCAACCATATTTACCTTTGTATTATCTAGCTAAAAAACATTCTTGTTTGAGAGAGTAGCGTTCAATCCTATTTTTTGGATGATTGCATAAGACATCACATTGCCAGAAGCACCAGAATCCACAAGGTAGTTATGTAAATTTTTGCTGGTAATTTTAATAGTTAGAAGGAAAGGTGGGGATTCTACCTTTTCTTTGTATATAGACATCTAAGAATAAGTAGCATCTTTAGTCTCTTTTTTATTCTAGACAGATATTTTTAATCAACAAATACTTATGGTCAGTCAATTGAGCTACCTCAAGTAGAGAAATTTTTACCTTGGTTTTCCTAGGGTCTTCAACAATATCATATCTAGGCTTATTCTATTCTAAAATTTTCTCTATCTATGGTAATGGTGTATTAACCTTTGGCTACATAGGTATTGTAGGACTCTCAGGTGGGATTGGATTTTTATTGTCCTGCACATTAGGGGGGATGGAATTTTCTTTAGGAGGTGTGGAAGAAGTCAATGGTGTCTTTCCTCTAATCTGAAGAGTATAGTTGTTACCTGTCTAGAATTATTGGTAAGATTGCACCTCTTCTTCCAGGTATTCTTCAAGTTTCTATTCATCTACTCTTGAAATCTCATATGTCTCTAAAATTAAAGCTAACCCCATATTTGGATAAGCTTGATTCCTACAATCCACATTGGTGGGTTCCAACTCCAAATTCTCCATCTTCTTCTAGACAATTTCTAGAGCAGCTGTAAATTATGAACATTTAGTTTCACCATGTTGAGCAGTGGAATGGACCCAACACTACTTAGGCAGAGCAAGGTCAGCCAAATTTATAGGAGTGCCTAGGTTGTCATTAGATTAATTATAGTTACTTACAAGATTTGGGACTCCTCTATTGTTTGGAAAATTATCCCATTGGTTGTTAATATTTTGGAAGTTAAAGTTCCTATGTTGAATGTTATTTATAGGTGGGTTTTAAGGAAATTGCCTTTGTAATTGAATTATATCATTGCTCAACTTTTGACCCATCCTTTGTAAGTTATCTAACTTAGGATTTGAGTTCTTTAGTTGACATGGCCTTGGTTGAGATGTTACACTATTTGTGGATATAGATGTCTTCAAAAATATGGTTAAGGCCTATTGAGGGTTTGTTAGAGGTATATAATTGATAACATTGTTTGTGGTTGTCTGATTATCAAAATATATTGGGATGGTTTATTTATTGCTCACATTAGGTATCATCTGGTTTAGGGATGTAGGATTAACAGGTTGGTACTAGTTGGGATACATAATTTCTACTAGTGGATTCAGCATGGGAAGGTGTTGTGTAAAGGCCTGATTTAACAACAATGTCTGATTATAAGCCCTTGGTTTTCCAAGTGAAGGCAATTGATCCAACCCAAAATCTTATGGCTTTAATTATTGTTCAATTATTAGAGCCTTACTATATGCTATGGGTAAGGATGTTATTTGAGGAGCTCTCCTCATAAACATAGACATTAATGGGTCCAAAGCTCTAAAGTACATCTTGATAGTTGCTTTATCTATGAGGATATAAGATATCACTAGCATGGTGTATAACTTATGGAATATAGTATTAAAAAGTATTAGGGGTTCATTAGGTTCTCTATGGGCATAGGCAAACTGATGATACATTACAGTTGGATCAATGGGTAATCTAAAATGGTTGATAAATGTTACCTCTAATTGCTCCCAAGAGGTAATAGAGCTTAATGGTAAGCTAATATACCCATCTTATGCAAACTCATCTAGTGTGTGTGGAAACATTCTACAGCCAACATCCTCATGTTCAATTTGAAAATGGATTAAAACATCTTTGTATTCGTGAATATGTTCTTCCACTAACATCATTCCATCATGCCTATACTAAGGAAGATATCTATTAGCATTTTTAGGCATGTAATTTGCAGATCCTAGTATGTTCAAAGGACTACTTATTAACCATGGAACAAGAGTTGCCATCGATGGACCTTGAGAAAAGGTAAAAGGATCAACAAAAGAGATAATAGTTCTAGGAGAATTATTGGTAATATAATGAGTATTGGTTCTATCTCTATCAACTCTAGATATTTTGTATGGGGAAAGACTAAGAAACTCAATACTACCTACAGATGACCTGGATGTAGTGATGATAACCCTTGGTTGTAGCTTTGATAGTCAAGATGTGTAATATAAATGCTATGCCAAGAAAAACTTAATTCTCAGAGTCTACTAGTTCTCCTTCTAGTGCCAATTCTATTGAGCATTCCAATGACACACATTGACTCTTCCTTCAACCCTCCTCTCAGCACTAGTTCTTTTGAGCATAATGGAATGGTGGACCTAGTGAATTAGCAATTCAATCATCCTTCATGTTGGGTATGAAGAGGCAAAAGTCAATTTTTGGTATGTCAAGGGAAAACCAACATACTTGGAATAGGATTTGTTCCCTCTTGAAAGAGAATTTATTTCCCCTAAGGTTTGGGTATGCTAGGTTTTATCCAGTGTGGATGAACCCAAAGGTTGTTAATAGGTGTTTCTTCAAGGGACCTTTGTTGTTATGACTCTAAAAGATACAATTTTTAGGTACGGTGTCTTATATCCAAATGCTTAACTATTTGAAAATAATTCCACTGCACTAATTTTATAATGCATATGAGCTAAGAGAAACTTAAATGGTTTTAAACTAAAATTTATCATTCATTACATTAAAATTGATTATCTTGCAATTTAAACAAAATTTTAGACTAACACAATAAAAAACCAACTTCAAAGCTTTACACTAAATTAATCCTACTCCTAATCTAAGTGAGCTCCATAGAAAGATTAAAGGTTTAGGGGCAAGGTAAAATAAAATAAAATAACCCAATACTTCCCTAAACTCTAGATCTAATATGATAAAGCAACAATTCCAAATTTCAAAATAGCCTCAACAAGACCAATATTCACACAACCTGAGACCCAAGATGGTACAATATTCAAAGGAAAAAAATATTATGAAATATGTTAAGTGCAACCACCATTAACATACGCAGATTAAACATAGAAACTTCAAGTCTTGCATTATAGATAAATATATGAAATAAGTTGGTTTTCAAATTTGCCTACTTCGATGGATTACAAGAGCAAAGCTCAAAACAATAGCAGCTTGGTTCAAAAATTCTACCCAACTACAAAGGAAAAATGTAAGAAAGATAAAAAGCTAAGAGGTAAGCTAATAGATGGTTTTGACCATTGTAACAAACTAGTGAGCACCTATTTATATAATTCTTGGCACACACATAGCTTTAATTTTATTATTAACCCTCACATGCTCCTTGGATTTCTTTTAGTCATACTATGACCATGCCTAATTAAATTTACAATACTTTGGCCATGCCTAATTAAATTTACAATACTTTGGCCATGCCTAATTAAATCTCCATTCACATGATGCTTGGGGTATTTGGGACTTGATTGGTTAGTTGATTTAATACTTGATCTACCAATCATAGCAAGTGAGCTTGGGCATTAATTTATCCATGTTTGTCACTCTGCACCTCTACACTGACTTGGTCAACATTAAAGCTCCCATATTTTTGCTCCTTAAGATGATGTCAGCATTTTTAAAAGTCCAGTCTCATTTTTTTCTTAGCCAAATTCTAATTCTAGCATTGTGGAAAACTGCAAGACCTTCCTTAGCTAAATTTTAGGTGGGGAACTAATTTTCTTTGAATACCTAGTTCTAGCTAGGCATAGCATTTTGAGTTTCCAGTAACATTAACTTATGAGTACAAGGAGAGATACAAAATTAGAGAAGAGAGATATAAAAATAATGAGGGTAGAAGAAATGTGGAACAAAAGAGTAGTGATTGAGGTAGTAGGGAATATGGTGGAAGCAGTTGGCATCTTAAAAGCAATGACTTATGTTCTTGCTACTTTTCTTTGGTAGATAGAATCTGTTCTTTTTAGTACCTTCCTCTTCATGGTTATCAATCATTTATTTTTCTTGATTTTTCCTTTATTTCCTTGAGTCATTCAAAGTCCCATGGTATCAATAATCTCAATAAAGGAACCATGTTAATTTAATTTAGTGTTATCTATTTCTTATATCACCACATTGTAAATCAAGGCATAGGGTAATAGAATTCATGATAATAAGTGTTAAAAGAGATAAGGATTGGTGTACACTAGAGATCTCTTCTTTATTATATTTTTATCATGGTATTTATTCTATTATTTTGATAGCTCTTAGTCAGTCTCACCTTGTGATACTACCTTCTTTTCTATAACAATTTTGTGCCTCATCTTCCTGCAAGCTGGTATCTTGAATGATGCAAATATTCATCTTACTATTTGGGCTAAAATTTAATTTGAATATTGCATTGGCATAAAATGCAAACTAGGGAAGAGGGTTACATGGCCACTTACTAAGATCATATTCATATGCTCATGGAGCATCCAATTTGGATTTATCTTGCTCATTATCTAGGATCACTTCTTTTGCCCTATAAAAAATCTATAGTCCATAGAATCCAATTGTTACATGAATTCCAAGTTAAAAAGGTATTCTAATATGTATACAAGTAATTGAAAAGGTAGTCTTGGGAAGCCATAAAGCCTAAATAATAATATATTCTTGTCTAGGTAAAATTCTGCCATTGGCTTGTTGGTTTAAAAAATGTTCCAAAAAACCACTTTTAGCTCTTTTAGTTTTATCCATAGGTTTGTGGTTGGATCAAATTGTGTAGATGTGGATGATACTTTATCAACTTTTAGGTTATTCTCTCTTGGAATTTTTGTAATTTTATATGTATTTAAACTTTTAGTAAGCATTATATGACGTGTTTGTATACTTTAACTACTTTTTTATTATTACACACATTGATTGCACCTAGTTCATTACTAGTTATAAATAACAAAAAATATTAGGTTTTTAATGCCAAGCTTTTATGCCTTATGCAATCCAACACATAATCCTTCATATTTGGCTATATTGTTGGTGCAATTGAAAATCAATTGTAGTAGTTTTATAATGTTATCCAATAATCAGCCATGAAGAACAAAGGAGTCAAATTTTTGCAGCCCTGGCAAAACCATTACAAGGCTTTAAATTTTAGAGAATGTCAAAAAATTGGCTAGGTATAAAAGAGAAGTATTCTTAAAATGATGATTGGTCAAAATATGTAATCCACTATAAAAAGTAATTTTTCTCAAATCAACAAAGCACCATTTTGTTAGTGAATCACTACTTTCAAAAGCAATGGGTCACCAGATTTTAGGTCAACCAAGACAAGAGCAACATGAAATTTTAGGAAATGATATTTTATCACTATATGGCATCCAAAGGAATTAGAAATCCATCAAATAGATTTAAAAACATTTTTTAGAGAGTGTAGAGTTTAGAGGTGCATCATTTTACTAAAGATTCCCCTAAAATAGAGTTATACTATAGGTGGAAATAATTTACCTTAGGTAACATATTGGTAAATTTTTTTCTATAAATAGGATCTATGGGCTCTAGTGTAAACATCTTTTGGTCATTTGAAGAAATCACAACTACACTTTGTTAGCTTTTGAAGCTATAAATTTAAAGGAAATGCACCCACAAGTAATGAAATAAGCTTCCAATATTATAACTATGTTAATGGAAGTCTAATGAGCAAGTAAATAACATGATATACTTTCTGTAATCACTCATGCAATAGCCATTCAAGTAAACTCACGAAAATTAAAGACTTGATACAATATGTGGAGTAGCTCTACTAGTGCATGCCATGGATCATGCATGCTTCTTTTCTTTCATTTATTACAATGCTTGGTCACATATATATACTAGTATGTGACTCTTCAATATCCTACTCTAAAGACACATATACATTCTACATGATAGACACTTGTATACATGCACAACTAACTAAGGACACTTGTTACTCCTATTCTAAAGACTCATGTACATGTGGACTACATGCACATTTACATTATTGCACATTCTAACACTTGTGCATTTATTGCTTCTTCCCCAAGTAACTACTTAACCTAAGATAAACTCTCAATCTACTAATGTACCCAAGGTGATACAATGATATAACCAAATAATGTAATATATTTTCTAACACCCCCCTGTATTACATTATTTGGGTTGACTTCCTCTTGATCTGCATAGATATTCTCTGAAGACCTGGAATTTGTTTGTACCCAAAGCTTTTGTAAATATATCTGCTAGTTGTTCTTCTGTAGGAACATATTTCAATATGATATGATGATTCTAAAAATGATCTCAAATAAAATGACATTGTGCTTCAATATGCTTGGTCCGTTCGTGTACAATTGGATTCTTGATTAGATTGAGTACTCCTTGATTATCACAATGTATTAGAGTTGGTGCTCGTTTGACTCCCATGTCAGATAATATGTACTGTAACCATAATGCTTCACAAGTTGTGTCTCTAGCTGCATGGTATTCTACTTCAGTGGATGATTGTGCTACTGTTTGTTGTTTCTTACTGTGCCAAGATATCGGACCTGATCCAAGATAGAAGATGTATCCTGAAGTAGATTTTCTATCATCAATAGAATCGGCATAATCAAAATCTGAATAACCCTATAGACAAAAATATTTAACATTCTTCATATAAGTTAGTCCATAATCTGTAGTCTTCTTAACATATTGTAGTATTCTTTTTGTAGCTTTCCAATGACTCTCTCTTGGTTCTTGCATGAATCTTGAAAGATAATTTACAGCAAAGACTAGGTCAGGTCGAGTATTAGTTAAGTATAGAAGACTTCCAATCAATTGCCTATACTATGTAGCTAAAACTAAAGGTGTTCCATCATTTCTAGATAATTGAATCCCTTGTTCCATGGGTGTGTCCTTTGGTTTACACTCCTTCATTTTATACTTCTCTAGTAGAGCATTTGCATATTTTGATTGAGTAATAGTGATATTGTCTTCCTTTTGATGAATTTCTAGACCAAGACAATAGTTCATCAATCCTAAATCTATCATCTCAAAGGCTTTCTCTAGATCCTTTTTAATCTCACTAATTAGTTTTTTTGAGCTTCCAGTAATCACTATATCATCAACATATACTATAAGGATTAGTATGTCATTTCCAATTTTCCTTGTATATAGACTAGGATCTGATGTACTTCGTTTGAAGTTATGTTGTAATAGATGATTGTTAATCTTTATGTTCCATGCCCTAGGTGCTTGTTTTAGGCCATACAAGGATTTGTTCAATTTGTAAACTTTTAGTTCTTGTCCCTTAACAACAAATCCTTCTGGTTGTGACATGTAGACTTCCTCTTCTAGGTCTCCATTAAGAAATGCACTTTTTACATCCATTTGATGAAGTTTCCAACCTTGATGAGCTGCTACTGCACATACTATTCTGATAGTGGTCATCCTGGTAGTTGGTGCAAATGTTTCTTCATAGTCAATTCCCTCAGTTTGAGTATATCCTTTTGCTACTAATCAAGCTTTGTACTTGTCAAGTGTCCCATCTGCTTTGTATTTGATTTTGTAAATCCATTTGCAACCCACAACCTTTTTACCTGGAGGTAACTCTACTAAATTCCATGTTTTGTTCTTTTGTAGAGATGAATATTCAGATTCCATAGCTACCTTCTAATGGGGTTGACTTAAGGCTTGAGATGTTGATGTTGGTTCTTCTGATGTACTTAGTAGTCCTCTATTCATTCTAGTTTGACTACGAGTTTGAGGTCTCGTGGTAGTAAGATCAGGCATTTGTTCTAAGTTTGCTCCTCTTAGAGTATCTCTATACCATATGGGATCCTTCCTTTGGGGAATGGTGGATGACTCTACATGTTCACTTTCTTCATTATTGGATTTTGACTCTATATCTATATTTTTTGACTCTTCCTCTGGAAAGTTTAATATGACTTCTGTAGTCTTATCTTGTTCCTGATTATTGACTTTGAGGTTTTCATCAAAAATCACATCTCTGCTTATATATACCTTCTTTGTACTTGGATCCATTATTTTGTACCTTGTGGATTCATCATCATACCCAACAAATATCTTGGCCATAGTTTTGTCATCTAATTTTGTCCTTTTTTGTTTTGGGATATGCATATAAGCTTTACATCCAAAAATCTTCAATTTTCCAATGTTTGGTTTCTGTCCTGACCAAGCTTCTTCTGGTGTAACATGTTTGAGTATTCTAGTGGGTAGTCTATTTTGTATATATACTGTTGTTTTGACTACTTTTGCCTAATATTGATGATCAAGATGTGCTTCTTTTAACATACATCTCACCATTTCCATTATAGATCTATTTCTTCTTTTAGTAATTCCATTCTATTGTGGTGAATATGTTATAGTGAGTTGTCTTTTAATTCCATTTTCTTCTAGAAATAGATTAAATTCTTTAGATACAAATTCACCTCCTCTATCTGAACGAAGGGCTTTTATAGTCTTTCCTGATTCTTTTTCTACTTGAAGTTTAAATTGTTTAAAGTGACTAAATGCCTCTGATTTATACTTCATGAAGTACACCCACATTTTCTTGGTGTGATCATCGACAAATAATTAAAAATACTTGTGCCCTCCAATACTAGTGACATTCATTGGTCCACATAGATCTGTATATATCAATTCTAGTGGTTGTTGAGTTCTATGTTGTCGAAGTTCAAAAGGAATTCTATGTTGTTTTCCTGCTAAGCATTCTGGATAAATAGTAGATTCCAAGGATAGGTTTGGTATTCCATCTACCATTTTATATTTGCACATTTCATTTATAGATGATATACTAGTATGACCCAAGCATTTGTGCCATAGATCTAAAGTTTGAACTGAGAGTGCTGAATGTGTAGTAGTGTCCAAAATAAATAGACCAGTTTTATAAGAACCTGAAGCAATCTTTTTCCCTTGTTTGAGAATATGGCATAGTTTTCTACCATTAATCACTTTGAATTCTACTATCATGTTTTGATCCATGAGTTGAGAAACTGAAAGAAGATTGGTGGTTATTCCAGGGACATATAGTACATCATTAATTATCCCTTTTCATTTATTAGATTGATTAGAATATTTCCAATTCCTCTTACTTCATAAGTTTTGCTATCTGCAATGACAACTAGTTTTTCAAATTTTTCTTGTAGAGAGTCAAACCAGTGTTTATTTCCAATCATATGTTTGCTTGCTCCTAAGTCAATATACCAATAATCCATATTCTTCAATTCAAGTGCTAAATTTAAATATTTGCTTTTCTTTGGGTTTGAAAGGAGATCCAAAAATGAATCTTCTAAATTTTGGTTTCTGTTTGTAGAATGTAGACTCTAAATTTTGAGTAGGATTCCTTATATCTCCCTAGTTAGAAATTTAGACTAAGTATGTATTTGCAAATTAAGTTTTACTAACCTTATAACTCCTTGATTTTAAGAATTTGCAAATATTTTAAGAATTTTCAAATGTTTGAAGTAATAATATTTTAATGCTTCTAATTTCACTCTTGCTTCTCAAAGAAATCAACATGCTTTCTAGAGTTTCTTATAACTCCTACTAAATATCCCTAGATTATGAAACCTTAATTAATATCAAAAATATATATATCCTTATTATTCATTAATTCTTTACAAAAGTAATAAAGCTTAATATTACCTTTACAATATATTATTCACTATGTTATGCATTCAACTGATCATGTGATCAACTTCTGCTCTTGTCAATGATGTTCTTCACTGACAAACTTACTGCACTCTTCTATTTTTGCTTGCTCCTTGGTCTTTATGTTGCCTAATCACCTCAGTGAACGTCCTCTCCTTCAATGTTGATATATTGAGCTTCACACTTCTATTCAAGGTGACAACTGAGCTCTTCTTCAACGTTGTTTTGCTTGGTCTTCAAATTTCTATCTCTCCTAGTGGAAATATTCTTCTACAATGTCAATTAGATTATTTTTCAAGCTTCTACCTTCTACTGTATGAGTTGGTCCAAGTACTTCTATTTAGTTGATGAGTTACTTGGTTATTCTTCCTTGATATTTGCATCACTTAACTTCTTTAATGCACCTTAAGATATCTCCTTTAGCTTCTAGTTGACATCACTTTTATGGGTGCTATACAAGTGCTTCTATTTGAGGGAATCTCTCTAGATTGAAATATAGTATGCTATGGATAGTGCCAAATTGTGCTAGCATTATCTAGATTCTTTAAAAAACTCTTTTGATTTACCTTGTTCCAACAATAAATGATAAGTGGTGTTATATTCCTTCAACATATCTGGCCTATGATTGATACCTTTTTCAGAAGCATTATATGAATGATGTGTAAGAATTCTCCTTTGCTCGAGTTATCCTTTATATTATGGCAAATGCATGAAATACCTTCTTTCACATGGTGCAACTCTTTCAACACTTTTACCCTAACTGATGTAGGTTATTCAAATATTTGTTTTCTTCCCTTCTTGTTCTACTTCCAAAGTTTATTTGGTAGAAGTAGTTGTTCCTCAAATGCTACAATTGAGTGCTAAGCATTGCTATGAGGTGGCTTTAGGTGATAGGTATCCTTCTACAAACCTAAATTGAATGAGATAATGCTTTTTGAGGTTGCTTTATATCCTATGATTGCTTCCACACTGGATACCCAAGTCGAATGGATCACTTGTTGTGTTACATATTCATGTAGTTGTAGGAAATGGAGGTTATGTCAAAAGGTATTTTTACTGATGCTATGCACCTTCGAATGCACTGCCTAGAGGAAGACATTCCAAACCCTTTTTTATTTCCCTTCACCAATAGCTTTGAAGAACCAATTGTACTTAACTAAGAAGGATAATATAAACTTCTTTCTACTCCTAATGAAATTGGATTTAGCTTCAAATTTTGATGTTTTATGATGCCTACTTCCTTGGCATGAAGATACTATATTTGATGATACTACAAATTACCACTTTTGCACACCTTATAACTTCCTTGTATTGGCAAGTCCTTTTTGGTGGAATGGTTCACCAATTTGCTGCCACAACTTTGACAAATTTGTAGCTCTCAATCCTGATTACTTTGCTCCTATAATTGTGGCATTGTAGCTATAAATCTCCACTAAAGATATTTGACAATATTCTTGCCAAATATTCCCCCCTTGGGCTTGTTTTTGGATGGTGACAATTGTTCCAAGTTCTTCACTATCAAGAGCTTCTTCTAAAATCTCCTCCAATAAGGCTTCCAAGCCTTCTCCTTCCAAGTAGCTCAAGGCCTTCTCCTTGGGCCTCCAATATTCAATGGATATCTTCTTCAATCCTCTATCTTATGGCTCTCAATTTCCTATTGATATATCATGTGCTTTGATACCACTATTAGCTTTTGAAGTTATAAATCTAAAGGAAATCTAGCCACAAGTAATGAAATAAGCTTCCAATATTATAACTATGTTAATGGAAGTCTAATGAGCAAGTAAATAGCATGAGATACTTCAAAAATAACTCATGCAATAGCCATTAATATAAACTCATAAAAATTGGAACTTGATACAATATGTGGAGAACTTTACTAGTGCATGCTATGGAGATTGCATGCTCTCCCCTTATCATTTATTACAATGTTGAGTCACATATATATACTAGTGTGTGACTCTTAAATACCTTATTCTAAATACACATATACATTTTGCATGATAGACACTTGTATATATGCACAACTAACTAAGGATACTTGTTACTCCTATTCTAAATACTCATGTACATGTGCACTACATGCACATTTACATCATTGTACATTCTAAAACTTGTATATTTATTGTTTCTTCCCAAAGTAACTACTCAACCTAAGATAAAATCTCAATCTACTAATGTACCCAAGATGATACAATGATATAACAAAATAATATAATATATTTTCTAACACACTTTTTGGACTCCACATTATACTCTCAAACTAGTTTTTATAAAATATAAATATTGTTCATGATATTTTCTTATCAATTGTGGCAGTGCCCTTTTGATATATGAAATGCATAGTGATTGTGGTATTTCCCTTTTGCTTTTTTTTGGTCATTCCTTCTATAATTATAAACTTCACACAAATTGGAGCACACTCATGTTATTAAATTTTATTCACATGCAGTTATTGATCACACAATAATCCTTATATGACTATGGTTGTATTTTATTTTAGTCTCTTCCAATATTGTCTTTAAAATCTTACTATTATACATCTATATTAGATTAGTTTAGCATGATTGGTTAAGAATTGGACTAAATTTGGGGATTAAGGAGGATATAATTTATCTCCTTCCAATTGTTGAAATATATAAGGTCACAATTAGAGCTAGACCTTTCCATAATTGAACATTGTTTTGGAATCATTGATGGGACCAAGGGCCTAATTCTATGTTGAAATTAGGCCTAGTCCCTTTCCTTAGAAATAATATCTAAGCAATTTCATTGAAAGGGTTTTTTTATTACATTGTTTTATAGCTAATTCTATATCACTCTATTAGATCTATTATTTTGTGGCCTTGAATTTGTAGGTATCTTCATGGAATAGTAACTTCATTACCAACTTAGAAAGAAATTATGAATAGAAATCAAATTAAGGTTTTGATGATGGAACTTTGACTAATCTTGATTTCTATAGATTTGGTGAGCTAAAATCTTCAAAATTTTACCAAGTGTAAGATCAGTTATTTGTCATTTTTTGAAGTGTTTCATTACCAAATTTCAAGAAAACATATTTTGGTTAAAACAATAATTTGTTATTTAAAAAAAACATTTTTTCAAAACTTTAGAAGCAAAAATTCTCTAAGTTAGGCATCAATAATTCATTATTTTTTAATAATCAATTTGCTCATCAAAAATATTTGTAAATTTCTTGAGTTGAAAAAATTATTTGGAATTTTCAAACATAACAAATCACTATGTTTTCTAAAGAGTTTTTCTAAGTTAAAATTTTGTGAATCATCATATTATAGAGATTCACCTAAGAATTTTATGTGACTTGTTATTTTTGATAATTTCTTAGTTTTTGACTTAGTTGTTGTAGGTGCAAACAAGGTTTCAATCGAAGTATTATGAATATGGTATCTATGGTATGAAAATATAGCAAGTAAATTTGACTAGTCAAACTCATGTTATAACACGAGAAAGGCTCAAAAGGAAAAAATCCAACGTCTACCATGTGAATATGAGAATCAAACAAATTAGCTTCAACTCCAAAAAAATAAAAATGACCCATGGTAGCTCCAACTGAAATCAAACCAATCAATAATCCTACTTCCATACCCCCATCATATAGTACTTAATTTTGGAAAACAAAAGGTCATATTAATGATCTCACTATATGATTTTACTAACTTGATTAAAACTTGGGCTTCTAGTATTCAAATAGTAATTATAAATCCTCAGTATAGTATATCCTAAATAATGCAAACTTTAGCCAATAGAAATTACCTACAACCTCCTTATGTAGGACTCACTACATCACATTCAACTAGTTAGTCATTACTTCTAGCCAGCCAAACAATAAGCACACCTACTTCATGTATTAGTAGTAATTCACAAGTTGTTCCTAATCCATACAATGGTTCTAATTCATCAAGGCTATTAGTTAGTCCTCACATCATAACTAGTCAAATCCAATTTGGGATAAACCAAGAATTAAACTCCTTGTGTATGTAAATCCCATTAAGCCAACCTAGGGGTAAATGAACTAGGGCACTACCTTGAAAAAAAACCACCTCTAAGAGGTCAAATTTTCCAATATATATCTCTAGGATATTCAATTCAATAAGTAAGGCAAACATTAAATCAAAATACAAGCTAATCCCACTAAACTACCCAATGAACCATGGTTTTTTGTTAAATTGTTCAACCTTGTCTAGCCAATAGGAAGTACAATAACCTAGGGTACCATCCTAAGTTAATTATTATCCCCTAGTAATGAGCCTTTATAGTATCCGCAATAAGCTCCAACTCTTTAGAATCAACTAGTCCCATCTCCACAAAATTAATATTATGTGCCTATTCCATAAGTGTCAAATATTCAACTCATTCAAAACCCTAATCTATTGAATCTTATGGCTTCTCAAAATATCTAAGGGATCTCACCATAGCAACTAATTTAGTATGCACACAAGTATAGGTATATATGGCACCTCCCCAATGTTATATGCAACATACACAACAAATGTAGTATGGACAAGGCCTCAGTATTATTAAGTGTTTGTATAAGTAAGACTACAAAATGAAGGACCTAATTGAACACACCAAGGGCCTATGAACTTGATATTTTATTTTTCATCCTAGCTATAGGTATGAAGTCCTTACCTACCCTTTATAGGAATAGAAGCAAAACTATTGTGGATCACCTCAATGAGTTGTCTATACTAAGTTTGTACATAGGATTCAAGAAAATAATATCATAGGATGTATTCTCATATCTTCCTTAAGAGATACAGTGGTCTTATGGTATAATAGCATGGCTAATATTTCATTCATCAATTGGAACTTGATCATCAAACCCTTCATCAAGAGGTTTAACAACTTGGGCAATGCTTATTTGGTCCTTTTCCAACTAGACACCATGAAAAAGCAATCTCAAGAAATTATTCAAGAATAGACTACTAGATTTATGAGGACCTTGCATATTATACCTCCATTATATGAGCAAGCTTTAACATATTATATAGAAGGGTTATAATTAAATTTAACAACAATGGTTTGCAATACCAATCATATTACCTTGGACACAAATTTTTAATAAGTAGCTCATACAGAGGTTTTTCATACGCAAGTCAATAAATTACCCCTACCCCACATATGGATTTTATTGCATATGTATCCCAAGTACAAAATCCTCCTCCACAAATGGTGCCAATCCCAAATGTAAATTAGTTATTGTCATACCTATAAGAAAATTATTTGTATATGGTAACCTTTCTAGGTTAAAACACATTGCCTCTATCACCTTTTAACCTTAGTTTCTAGGCTTTCCAACTCCATCCCAAAAAACTCATGTAGATACTCTTTCTTCATCAAAAAACTAGAAAGACAAAATATAGGTTCAAGTAAACAAATTAAGGAAAATGATAAAAATTATTGTATATAAAATTAACATAGAATAGAGACAAAATAGGGGTTGGAAGTAAAATAGTGAATGGTAGTAGTTAGGGAGTTAGAAAAAATGAAAAACTCCTTATCTTATAAAATATCAAGTTTCCTGTCAACCTATAGGTGGTCAGATGTAAAATAATATGGTCAATATAAATTTAAAAGTCAATAGTCTATGGTGCTTTGCTTGTAAGATTGGATATAATATAGTAGAATGCATTGTGGCTATAAGGAACACTTAGAGAAATACAATCAATATTGTCAGTCACAACAAGCCACAATAATGTGTCAAGCAATATCTATACAAGTATCTATAATGAATCAACCATCTATGGTAAATCATTTTATGGTTTAACTAACCATTATGGTAGACCAAGTATGAGTAATTCAACAATTATTCCTAGCTTTACCTAATCCAAATAACAATATAGTCACCATTTTTATATTCTTAAATATGAGAGTATTTTTCCTTTAGAATATCAAGTAGTTATGGTTAATCAAGGGATAAGTACTAGGAGTAAGAGAAATAAAATTGTTAAACAACAAGAAACTCCTCAATTGACACCATAGAAATAGTCTAAACTAGGAACAAACACTATAATTTTTAGAAAGGGGAAACCATATTTGTATGTAAATGATAAGGGTCCAATTATTGTATAAAATAATTCCAACAATACACCACCCATGTTCCACCAATATATGCTTCTTAGGAAAAAGGGTGCAAGGCCCAAAATAATATGATAATATCTAATAAGTAAAATGAGAATGAGAAGAAGACCCATGAGGGATACTGAAGTGGTAAGTCCTTATGTTTTCATCCAAGAGATCCAAGTTCAAACCCTAGTAAGAGGGGACCGATACCCCTCATAAAAACCCGTGTAAACTCAATTTGTGTTTATGCATGTAATCAAGTGAAATTAGCTCAACCGGTCAGATTCCTCAATACTTAAAAATAGGATACCAAGGTTCAAATCTTGCCAAGTGATACATGGATAATATCTAAGATTTGTTGTAATACCACTATGTGGTGATGATGTAATATGGGTGGGGCTCATTTCAATCCCATATAACCAATTTTAAAAAATGATAATAAGAAGTTGCAAAAGGAATTCATAAACTACCTAAAATGCCCCTCCATAACTAGTGAAGGTCTAGTTATTAAAACAAGACAATACAAAAAGTTTACCTCTCATAGAAAAAGTAGTACAACTGAATTTAGATTTGGTATTGTTAAATAATAAAGGGAAAAAATGGGTAAGTTTAGCATACTGGAAGATTATATTTGCTTGCGTATAGAGATCTACTCTAGTAAGCTCTTATAAAACAATAAAGGTGGTACACCAGAGCTAAAGTAGTTAGACAAAAAATGTGGCCTAGTCCAACTGAGTAGGAAAATTTGATACTTGAAGACCCCTTTTATATTCAAGAAAATGTAATAAATATATTTAATACCCCTAAATTCAAAATAATGAATTCATAGTTGTCTTATGTCACCTTGAAAACCAAGAATTATCCACTAAGTTGTATTAAATATTTGGGGGTTGCTATGGAAATGATGCCCAAGATAGTATGTGAAGAAATAGGATTGCCTTACACGAAAACTACTAGAAACCCCATTTATATGGATGGGACTAGGATAAATACTATGGGAATACTAAAACAACTAATTATTATTATAGCAAAACATCCATAATTGATCATTTTTTAGGATGTAATTATGGTTGACCTTCCACCTTATTTTGGGATGTTATTATCAAGGGAATTGACAATAAATTTATAAATATAGAGTTATCTTATCATGGACTATACACATATGAAGGTTCCCCAAGATAGAAATATTATCAAAATTGAAAATGAACCTCTATGCAACTATCTCTCATACAATTTGGACAATGATTGAGTGATTAATTTGAATTAGCTTCTAGATTTCATTAAAGAACTAATAAATTTGATTAAGTTTAGAATTAGACATGATCATTGAGACTATACAAAAATATGAAGGAATGAAGATATCAAGCTTGAGAAATAATTCATATTTGAAAAACCTATCACAATCCTAACATTTAATAGTAGTCAATATTGAGGTTCAAAAGACACTTGGATACTATATTTTGACGGAGCACAAACACAAAATGGAGTAGGCGTTGGCATATAACTGACCAACCCATAAAACATATAGATGCACTATTCTTGTATATTATTATTCAAATGTACAAATAACATTACTAAATATGATGCATTATGTGTTAGGCTAAGAAAATCTAAAAATATTGTAGTTAAGAACTTAAAAATACTTGGTGATTTCAAACTAGTGATAAACCAAGTCAATTTGGCATATGTTACCAAGAACAAACATATGAAATCCTAAGAGTATAGGGTGTGGGACTAGTATGCCCAAAATGGCCACATACTTGAGAAAATTTTGAAAATTTTGTCTAAGTCATGAAGTTCTCATTCCACACACTTTGCAGTGTATTTTGGAGCGGATCCGCAACAAAGGCCACGAGTCCGCTCAACACTTGGTAAATTTTTGCACTTGGAGCAATTCCATAAGATTTCCTTTGTTCTTGGCTCTGGACTGGTGATGCATCCCGAATCCAAAAAACTTTTGAAGAAGGATGACGTTAGTAGAAAATAAGTGTGGATTGGTGATCGCTTGAGATTTTGAATACCTTACGAGCGGCTAAGTGTTGGAAGGCCCGATTTCGGAGAATGCACAGAATATTTTTGCCCAAAATGGTGACAAGGTGGAATGCTATGAACGTAGTAGATGCGGATCCATGACGAAGGATGTTTTGACTAACTCTTTTCTGGAATGACAAAAAGCAGTGATGTACTCTGAGGTCAGTGTGGATTGGAGGAAGAGTCACTTTGCATTTGCAATAAGTCCAAAATGATATTTTCAGGCCAAGGTTCTTGCTTTGGTGTGGAATGGAGTCCGTAAAATTTTTGAAGGAGAGATGACATCATCAAATTTTTTGTGCGGATTGGTGAATGTTTCATGGCCAATAAAAAAAAGTGAAAGGATGAAGAGCGGATTCGATCCCACCTAACTTCTAAAACACTTAAGGCCGGATTGGCATTTTATGGTTTCTAAGGCAAGAAATATGATGTCATCAATTTTTAAGAGTGAAATGGTGTTGAGTTCTCCCCCACCATTACACCAATCTTATATCATATTAGATTGTAGCCATACGATGGGGAGGATCGATGGTGGAGATTGTGCTAAGTAATATAAAATATATTAAAGTATTTCTTCACCAGAGTTCTAACAGTCAATTGGAGGAGGAAGTTAAAGTGTCGAGGGTTTCAAGAAGACAGAACCAGAATATGGTTACAAATCGATGGTAGTAGAAGGTTTCCAAGAAGAATCAATGATGTATACACAATCTCCAATGGCCAAAACTCCAGTTAGTGTCAAATGACCAACAAGTTGCAGAGGCTTCGAGTTGCCATGGCGGTCCACTTGTAGCGGGTTTCTCGAAGGATGTACCAGTAAGAGAATTCTAGCAAGAACTCTCTACTATGCTATTAAATTTTAATCTTTGTAATGTTCCTTGTTATTTTTAATTTTGCAAAACTATAAGTAGAGGTCAAACCCTCATTTTTAAAGGGTCGGCTCTAGTGTGTTTTCTTGTGCTACTATAAATATTCCCAAGGACTAATGAAAGGAGCATTACATTTATCTTTCACCTCAAATCTTGTATCTTCATATTTGATATCAGAGGTTCGAATTCTTTAGTTGCATTTTTGTGAATACTTAGATGGTTAGTTTGTGCCAAATTAATGGATTACTAGCTATTAGGGTAATTGAAATCTGCTTTTGGATTTGATCTTTATTGTTGGGGAGTACATTTTTGTAAAATCTAGATAGTGGTGAATTTTGTTATTTGGATTATCATTGTTTGGATATTGAAATTGTTGTCTGCAATATTTCTCTACTGTTCGTTAATGAATGAAAATACATTTAACTTGAGATAATGTTGATCTGAGTAATGTGTCTTTAAGTCAATTTTTTGGAGCTTTTTGTTGTAGTGCAATGTTGTTAGCCTATCCATCCACTATTGTTCACATATCTCTAACCCTAACCTTTTCTTACCCTAATCTCTAAAACCCTAAGTGAGCATAATTGTGTCAACACCCTGTTTAAGTTGACAAGGAACCAACCTACTCTGGAGGTTGGATCAGAAACTTTGTTTTGGTCCATCCAATGTTGAGTGTTGAGTTGTAGCTATCGGGTGCAAGCCTAGACAGAAAGTAGGAAGATAGACAGCCGTAGTATTGAGTAAAACTTGATGCAATTTAGTGCCCAATAGTTTTTGGCACGCCCGGTGGGACCAGTTCACAAGGAACATGAAAACCCATCATATGAGTTATTGTTTATCTCAACCCAGAGGAATCAAGATTTGGTGAATTATCTTGACCTTGTAAGCGGAGAAGAGCAAGTTCACCTGGTGACTCCTTGGTCCTTAAACCCAAAAAAATAATTATCCCTATAGACCAGTGTCCTTTCATGTATACCAGGTCTTTCAAAAGTAATAACCCTGACTCCTATTTCTATTGTGAATTACCTTATAGAGGGTCTATTGTTTCCAAAAGTTTGAATCAAGATTTCCTCTCAGAAGAAGAGATTCTTGAGGAAAACCCTACAGTTAATCCAGTAGTCCCTCCAACAAGGCCTACACTTGGAAATATGGCACAAAATATGGCCCCTAATCAGCCATTACAAAAATATCCCAGCTGGAATACAGTCGGTCCCTTAATATTAGCCCAAATGAATGCCATCCCCCAAGTTGTATCCAAAGCTATCCCCACTTATGATGGATCTGGGAAGACAACTTATGAACATCCTTTGATATTGCTACCATATTGCTACCTGTTATTCTTGATATACAAAATACTCTAAAAACTCTGAGTAATAGAATGAATTCAATGGAAAGGAGAGACCAAGAAAGGTCACAACAGAGGAGGTTTCCATATGTGAATAAATATCAGAGACCTAGTCCTAGTAACAGTACTGGGGTCAGAGTGAATACAACATATGAGGAGCCAGAATGTTCTTCAGATACTACTCTTGCAAATATTTGGTGTTTAGTATGCAATGATCCCCATGACTCACAATCTTGTGTTATGTACCAACACCATGTACAACAAGCTATGGATCAAGCTAAAAGAAATCAAAAGGGAAGAGTAAACATGTTATGGCAGTCTGATCAAATCATGGTTGGAAAAGAGCTAGATGAAGAAAGCCCAATTGTTATTATGACAAGGTCTGGAAAGAAAGCTTTACAAGTGGATCCCCAAAAAATGGGCCAATTCCAAGTCCCTTCTCAAAAAATAATTGATTCCCTTCCTCAGAGCAGTGATGCTTTCCCCATCCCTCAAGCTAAAGGTAAAGAGAAGACAGATAGTCTTCCTAAGAGGTTGGATAAGGAAACTGAAAGAGACCAAATAAAATCTAAATATGAGGCTCAAGAAAGGCTCAGATTCCCCTCTATTACCAAAATGTAGAGAATAGAAGCCACTCAACAGTATAAAAGGAAATATGGTGAGCCAGAAAGAAGGTTTGAGAGACCTACCCTGACTAAATCTGAGTATAATATTGTTGAAGAGATGAAAAATATTCCATCAAAATCTAGCTTGTATGACACTCTATTCATTCCTGGTCAGATTGATCTTCTTAAGGCTTCCCTCAACAAGTATCCACAAGATAAGCAGTCTACTACAATCCTTAGTATGCCATCAAAAAAGAAAGAAATGTCACCTACTATTTTAAATAATAAGCCCCCTCCTTTCTATATATCCCTGAGGATGGAAGGTTGGGTAGTCCAAAATTGTATGATAGATTCAGGAGCATCAACTACAGTTATGCCTAAAGTAGTCTATGAAGAGATGGGTATGGAGTATACCCGATCTTGTCCTGGAGTATTACAATTGGATGGGACCCCTATTAAGATAGTTGGAGTCATAAAAGATGTTTTTATGAGGCTACATAGAGCCCCTGAGGTGACAATAGTACAAGAAATAGTTGTGGTTGACCTAGAACCCTACTTTGGATTATGTCTTTCAAGGGAGTTTACTACAAAATTAGGTGGATGCATGTACATGGATTATTCTAGTATGGTAATTCCTTTCAAAGGAAAGAGAATAAGGATAACACCTAAAAAACTAGTAGCTTATCACATTGAAAATATTGAAGAAGACATGTGCAATATTAATCCCCTAGAAGAATTTGAGTTGGTGGAAAACATTGAGGAATTGGATATTGAGGATGAGTTGCCTTTCAGAGAGGATTACAGTCAATTTGGAACTGGTATGGGAACATATAGTATCTCAACTAAATTAGAGAAGAAAATCCTTGCTATATCCAATCAATCTCTGAGAGAGAAAGAAACATGGATCATGCACTTTGATGGTGCTAAATGCAGAAATGGTGTAGGAGCTGGTGTAGTTCTATAGTCCCAATCAGAAGGGACAAAGAATTTTGCCTACAGATTAACATGGTCATGTACTAATAATGTTGTAGAATATGAGGCCTTGTGTCTTGGATTGATACAAGCAGAAAGCATGGGCATTAATATTTTGAATATATATGGTGATTCTGAGTTAATAGTCCATCAGGTAAGAAATAGGTGCAGCAGTAAGCACCATTACCTAAAAGCTTACAGAAATAGGGTATGGGATCTGATGGAATCCTTTGATGCCCTAAATTTAAATTTTATTCCTAGAGAAAAGAATACTCTAGCAGATTCATTAGAAAAAAAGGGAGCTAACTTCAACCCTTCTGTAGACTATAGAATCAAGAAATCCAAGGGAATCAAAATGATTTTTAGACCTACAATACTAGACAAGCAAATTTTCTGGTAGGTTTTTGAAAGTGATGAACAGATAATTGACTTTTTGGTGAGAGAAGCATGTCTCTCTACTATCCAAGAAGAAAATATAGAAGAAATTGATCAACAAGATGTTATCCAACTAAGGAACAATCACATCCCTAGAGGGTTGGTCACCCTAGAGAGCTTATTTGATAATGAGGACAGAAAAAAGACCAAAGTCATGAAAGTCAGTGAAAAAATCTATAAAGAAGTTGAAGTCGGTATTGAAAAGAAGCTCAATGTTGGAATTAAATGTTCACTAGAGGAAGCTGAAGATATCAAAGCCTTATGCTTAAAATACCAAGATATTGTGGCTTGGTCATATGAAGACCTCAAGGTATATGACAAGAAGGTTATCCAACATACTATTGAGCTAGAGCCTGATGCAAAGCCTTTTAGGTAGAAGCAAAGGCCCATGAATCCAAGGATCGAGGCCATCATGAGAGAGGAGCTCTTAAATTTATTAAAGGCTAAGATCATATATCCAATAAAACATTCTACCTAGGTAGCTAACTTGGTACCCGTAAGAAAAAAGAATGGTGATATACGCTTGTGTGTAGATTTCAGAAATCTTAACCAAGCATCCCTCAAAGATCACTATCCCCTCCCATAGATTGATCAGATATTATAGATAGTGGTAGGGGTAGAGAGGTTCTCATTACTAGATGGTTACTCTGGATACAATCAGATTTGGGTGAAATATGAAGATCAGTATAAGACAACATTCACCACAAAATGGGGCACATTTGCCTACCAGAGAATACCTTTTGGGCTATCCAATGTGGGAGCCACATTTCAGAGAGCCATGGATTATGCCTTTGGTGCACTAATCAACAAATTCATTCTGATTTATTTAGATGATATGACTATGTTTTCCCATGATAAGAAAGATCACTTATCACACCTAGAGCAAGTTTTTTAGAAGTGCAGAGAATTTGGAATTTCACTCAATCCTAAGAAGTCATTCTTTGTGGTTCATGAAGGAAATTTGCTAGGTCATGTGGTCTCAAAAGAAGGTATGGCCATAGATCCAGATAGAATCAGATCCCTTCTTGCTCTCCCTTTGCCTACAAACAAGAAAACCTTACAGTATTTTCTAGGCCAAATCAATTTTATCAAGAAATTCATTTCTGATTTTGCATAGAAAGTAAGGCCTATATCTGAGTTACTCAAGAAGAATGTTGAGTTCAAATGGACTGAAGTCAGAAAATAAGCTTTTGAGATTATCAAGAAGTCCATTGCAACCACCCCAGTGCTGATAAATCCATATTTTAGTAAATATTTTATCCTTTATGCGTATGGAGCTAAAGAAAGTTATGCCTCAGTGCTTACTCAAAAGGATAATCAAGGTGAAGAGCATCCTGTATTCTTTTGGAGCCAAACACTCCATGATTACCAGGTCAAATATAAATTCATTGAAATACAAGTATTTGTTATGATGAAATCACTAAAGAAGTTTAGACAGTACTTGGTACAGAGTAAGACCCTAGTATATGTGGTTCATCCAGATGTAAGAAGTTTTATCCTTCAAGGTGAACTAGGAGATAAAAGGGTTGGTTGGATTACCAAAATCCAAGAATATGATGTAGAGATACATCCCACCAAGTTGGTGAGAGGTAGATCCCTATGCCAAGGTCTAACAGAGGCTGCAACATTAGCAGAAATGATAGCTTGCCAAACAATAGATGAAGATCAGGTGGAAGAAGCACAAATAGTAGACTTCGATTGGGTTGACCAGATGATCAAGTATTTCCAAACTAGAGTATGCCCCCCAATATAAATACTTCCCAAAGGAGGAGATATAGGCTTCATGCTTTAAAATATGTATTACTACCAGAAGGCCTGTACAAAAGAAATTTGGATGGAGTTCTTCTAAAGTGCTTAAAATATGATCAACAAAAGAAGGTCATGGAAGAGTTCCATGGAGGACCAACTAGTGGACATAGCTCAAGTAGAGTTACAACTTTGAAAATCATAAGAGTAGGCTATTATTGGCCTACTATATTTACTGATGCTTTCAAGATCACCAGGGCCTATGACAAATGTCAGAGATATGTTGGAAGGACAAGGAATGCTTCATTCCCCCTCAAGCCCATACAAGTTGAAGAACCTTTTCAACAATGGGGGCTGGACTTCATAGGGGTCATCAACCCCAATTCCTCAGTAGAACATAAGTTTATCCTAACTACCATAGATTATCTTACCAGATGGGTAGAGGCTATTCCTACTAAGAAATCAGATCAAGATGTTGTGATCAATTTTATGGAAAATTTGATTTCAAGGTTTGGGGTTCCAGAAGCCTTGGTAAGTGATAATGGCCAAATTTCATAGGAGCCAAGTATATTGAGTTTTCCAGAAAGTATGGCATCACTCTTAAGAATACTTCAAATTATTATCCATAGGGTAATGGACTTGTAGAATCTACCAATAAAAACCTGTTAAGAATTTTGAGGAAATCACTTGAAGGAAATAAAAGAAGTTGGCATCTATTGCTGGACCAAGCTCTGTGGGTAGACATGATTACTATAAAAAATTCCATTAAGACTTCCCCTTATGCACTAGTATATGGCAAGGAGGTAGTGTTACCCATCCATTTGGAGATCCCAACACTTAAGCTTGTCAATACAGAGGAAGAATCAGAGGAAGATCCAGTAAAAACTAGGTTGACCCACTTACTACAATTAGAAGAGAATAGAGCTCAGGCATATGACAATTTTCAAAAGCATTCCTCAGATATCAAGGCATGGTTTGATAAGAAAGCCAGATTCAAAAAATTCTAAATTGGAGACTCAGTTCTCAAGTGGAATGTTGATAGAGCAAAGCCAGGCAAGCATGAAAAGTTTGATTCTTTTTGGGATGGTCCTTTCAAAATAGTAGAAGCCAAGGAGTCCAATGTGTTTCAGCTGGAAGACCTAGAGGGGAACATACAACTGATTCCAGTGAATGGTTTTCATCTCAAGATCTACTATGTGTAAAATATGAGCTCATTGTAACATATGTATATACATTGTATTATTATTTCCCCTTATTTCTGCACTTTGTATTTTAGTTTCTTTTGCACTTTGTAATCAGTATTCTTTGAAAAATCTTGGAAAAAGAAAAAATTGCAAAAATGACTAAGTGTTGACAAAGTATCCAGCAATGTTCCATTCCGCACTCAAATGTATGTAAATTCTTCTAGAATGGTGAGCATTTTTGAATCCGCATCAAAATACACTAAGATCCCCATGGAATGGTGTAAATGTTCTTATCCCACATGATGAAGAGAGCCAAATATCAAAAGAAGCAAAGGTGTCTCCAATCTAGGGACCTTTCAAAGCTAAAGTATGATGGAGCGGAACCAAGGTGATAATTCATGCATGGAATTTGCTAAGTGTCAGTGGAATCAAAAATATCTTCAACCCACCAGGTTTCAAAAAACTAAGGGGAAGTCGAGCAGTGATTTCATGACCATGCCACATGGAGATACAAGAAAGATCCCTCAATCAATGCTAATGAACTCGCACTCAAACCAAAGAGTAGCCGAAGAGGCATAGTGAGGTGGTAGCACAATTTGAATTTTTGGCCAATGAAAATTTAGAATGCCACCATTGAGCCACCAAAAGGAATGAGTGGAAGTTGGAAAGTGTGCCAGTGGGTAGATCATGCAACAACCACATTAATGGTGGAAGATACACACACTCCAAGAAATAAAAGAACCAAAAAGGCACACTCAAAGTCCATTTGCTAGTCAATTGTGTCCACAAAGCAGTGAAGGGTGAAACGATACTCTAAATTTTTTGCTACAAATTAGAGAGAACAAAGTCTTATTGCTATCAAAATGGCTTCAGAGGATGTCCAAGAGTTTAAAACTCGAAAAAAATGGTGGTGGCACCATACATCGATAGAGCAAAAGTTATGGCAGATACTAAAATGGTCCTCACAGAGAGAACAAGGCTAAGAAGGAGCATCAATGATAGATACAAAAAGAGAGTTGCTCTATCTATGGAAGGTAGATGTGTTATCCTTTCTTATCTCTCTTTTTACATCTGTGATTCTATTCATCCCTATCCAGAGTTAATAGCTACAATAGTTAAATTTTATGACCCAATAGCCAAAGCAGTAAAAACCTCTGAGGGCAAAACCCTTTTCAGTATCACCACCTCTTTCTATCATAATATTTTTGCCCTAGGGTCTGAACCATCAGTAAGACCAAAAACATTTAAGGTGACTGACCAAGCTGGGTTTTACTCCTTGGAGAAATGAGCCAATGATGGAGAGTCATTTAAGAGATGGGTTTATAAACAACTTGATACAAAGCCCAAGAAGAAATTACCTAAGGTCCCAATCTCTATTGATAAATTTACAAACCCTATACTATTTTCTATGTTGGCCTGCATGGAGGGTTTAGACTCTGATAGAATGGTATACGACTAGAAAATTGCCATGGCCTATTGTATTTCTAATGAAATAATGTATGAGAAAGGCATGGAGGAAAGAGGGACTAGGGTGATTTATTTTGATTGGCCAACTTTTCTTGCATAGAGGATACATGAACAATTAGTAAGTATGAAAAGGGGCTCTGATGCTCCTAGTTTTAGGTATTGCTCAAGTCTGGTGTGGATGTTTTATGCTGCCATTAAGGACAGAATGCCTTGGATTCTGGTCAAGGACAAAACCAATGATGGGGAACCCTTGCTGGTTTATTACTGGACAAGTCACTTGAGAAGCAGTGAGTCTTATTATAGATTCAACTTGGAATTTCTTGGACCTGCCTTGAAAATAATGTATGGAGAGTGCCCTAGATTGCCACCCCTAGCTAAGCAAATTCTGAGAGTAGAGGGTGCTGAGGAAGGAGATTGGTATTTTTTGACCGAGGGCACAGTTATTAGATTGTATGGTTTCATGGGAAAACCTTTTCTCCTACCCCATTTTGTTACAGAAAGGCTTTTTGCCTTAGAATATTTGAGGCAGGCAGAATATATTGATTTGAATTATGGTTCTGGGAGAAAGAGAAAATATTTGCTTACACACCGCACTATGGAGGATATTACCATCACTAAGAAGGGGCAGAGTCAGCAAATTGACCAATACCTTGATAGGTTAGGTCTATTTTATATCCCCCAAATATGGAGTTATGACCCTGATGGTATCTTCACTACAAGAAATGTAGCCCTAAATGGAGAAAAGGCTTATAAATTTGAAAAGAGGCCTAGGGCTCATTTTGAACAAGGAAGAAATAATGATGAGACCACTCTTTTGGAGTGGAATATTTCAAAAATGGGTCAACTACCTCCATGGTTGGATTTCTATGAGCAGATTGTTGATTATGACCCTGATAAGAAGAAGAGTCATCGGCTTACAGAAGCCACCATCAGTGACATTGAAGGAAAAACCTCAAAGAAAAAGGACCCTCAGCCTGAGGAGGATGCTGTTGAAGAAGTTGAGGAAGAAGAATAATGGAATGTAGTGAAGATATCATATTGGTGGAGAATGAGGATTGAGATTGGAAAAACTAAGTCTAGGTTTGGAATGAAGATTGATAAGGAATTTTCAAAGAGATATAATGAAAATATCAGAACCTGGAGATAAAAGGACATCAGGGACATAGTGTTGATAGTTCAAAAGTCCCAAACTAGTTCTGAATCTCTCTCTCCACCCACAGATCAAGGAGCTCTATTAGAAGAGTAGGAAACTCCTTTGACAATAGCTGAAGTTTCAAAAACTTTTCATCCTACCACTGAACAAGTGGAGAAGTTTCCTAAGGGAGCTCAGCTTATGAGAAAAATGCAATATTCCAGTGAAAAAGTTATCAATACTCCAGTTATTGAAGTAGTATCTAGGCCTAAATGCTTAGCTCTAGGGGTCAGCCTCTAGACATAGATATTGACTGGAAGAAGAAGGATGAGAGTTTTAGGTTCACCCCCCTTCCTTTTACCCCTGCAACATCAGTAGAATTACGTCCTATTTCTGAGCAAGTTCTGCTTTCTAGAGCAGTACAAGGAAATATATCAGAAGAAGACTCTGAGAGTGAGATGGCTTCCTTTCAATTAATCCATAGAAGAACTAAAAGAGCCCCAGAGAGAAGGGAAAAGGAAGTTTCAAAGAAGCAGAAATTGGATATGGAGGAGATTGCAAAAGAGGTAGCTATTTCTACTATAGAAGAATTGATTCATCAAGAGGAGCAGCAAGAAATAGAAGTAGAACAAGAGCACCCTACATCTGTAGGTGAAGGTATGATTTCTAATCCCTCTTCTCCTCTACATCCTCCTGAATCCCCAAAGAAGTCTCCCTCCCTTTTTGGTCAAGAAAATGTGACAAAGGTACCTTCTCCCTCTCATAGTCCACCCCATGTTTCATTGGTTGTCACTGAAGAACAAGTCACTTATGTTCCCCCACAGTCACCCCAAATCCCACTTCCAACATCTGAGGTTCCCACTTCATCATCTCCCATCATTTCATCTTCATCATTACCACCACCACCATCAATGGGACACAACGTTCCAAGTACCACCATTCATCCAATTGTTAGTCTTGTGTCGGTTTCTATGAGTTTACCAATAGCAACAACAATAGTAGTCACAGAGTCCACTATCATTACAGAGACTATTGTGAGTACTCCCACACCCCCATTGTCAGTAGTTCAGTCTACCCTATCATTTTTGGTATCTTCATCTCCCTTGGCTGCTAGTTTTTCAAGTCCTATCACTTTGCCAAAAGAGCAGGCAGCCACACAGAGAGCAAATGATTTCTGGGTAGAGAAGCTTTCTAAGCCTTCCAGCAGGATGGTTGTCACAAGAAGAAGTATGTATGTTGATCCAGTGGCTAGGCAAAGAGTATCTAGATCTATGACTCCACTTGTAAATAAGCCCAAAAATGAAATGACTATCCAATATTATAGAGTGGAGGAGGTCATAGAAGATATTGATAACCTTCCTGAAGAGGATGAACTGATTATGGCCAGAGCCCATTTAGACACCTTCTATGTGAAAAATGATATATTCAGAGAGAAGGTGAGAAAGCTTGAGAAATGAATTGAAAAGCTTCAGAAGACTCTGAGCAATCAAAAGGAAGTTGAAAAGGCTCTGAAAAAAGAGGTCAAGGGCTGGCAAGAAAAATTTCAAGAGGCCAATAAGCTCAAGGATCAACTAGGAGAGCAAAAGAAGTTGAATGAAGAACAAGCGAAAGAGATTCAGAGTTTAAAGCAGCAACTTCAAATAGAGAAGGCTAAGGCCTCTAGATTTTCTAAAACTGAACTGAAAAGGATTAGAAAAGAGATGCTCTCCGAAGTCCAAGAGAAATGTTCAGGGCTTCAATTCATGATTGATTTTCTTGATGAGGCCAGCCGCCTACTTCCCAATGTTCAGAGAGACCTAGATCAGATCACCGGAGAGTTGCAGCCTATGGTGATTCTAGTAGAACAAATGTACAGGTTGGTTGATAGCAGACTCAGTGATTCTGCTAAACCAATTCCTAATAAAGAATGGAATCTCACTAGAGTTGCAGCCAAAATTATGGTTAAGAAGCACAGGGCACTTCAAAGAGCCTGGCTATTGTTTGACAAGATTGGAGGTGTGATTAGGGATGTTGTTGATATAAATAAAGAAATGATTCAAGTTGGCTTCAAAGGCCTATGGATGGAGGATCACAACTTGCTATCCATGGAAGAGATCCAGAAAAGCATTGATGAATATTTGAAGAATGAATCTGGAATTGATTCTCTTGAAGAGCCACTACCCCAAGAGCAAGTTGTCCAATTAATTGTTAATTTTACCAGATTAAGAGATCTCATGGAAGATCTAGTGAACAGAGGGAATGTTGCTAATTATGAGGACATTGGAGAATTACAATATGTTTATAAGCAGCTCAAAGAGACATCAAACCCCTCTGAAGCAGCCTAGAAACAGGCTTTACAATCTTTAAAATTGATGATTCAGCTGTTTGGTGATTCTTCTAGAGGAAGGAATCAGAAACCACCTTCTCCGAAGAAGAAGAAGAAGAAGAAGAAGAGAAGAAGAAGAAGAAGAGGCCCATGAAGAAGAAGAGCAGGATGGAGTGGTTACAGGCCCAGAAGGGGCCCACACTTAGTTTGTTTTTGTTTTTGTACATATGCATGAATTTTGCATTTTTTTTTTTGCTCTGACAATTGTCAGAAATAAACAATAAAGGCATGAAGCCTACAGAGGCATAGAGAGCAGTAGATTTTGTGTGAAGACATTTTGCAATAAGGCCTTATAAGAGGAGTAGAGTTATACCTAATTTTTGAAGATAATGGCAACAAGCCTATATTTTTGGTATAGTCTCATTATAAGTGGATGAGCCATGATGTTTTTGGCATGATTTCTATATGAACCTTTACCCTCTAAGCAAATTGTTAGATTTTTAGAGGGTAGTGTTTATATGGAAGTTATTCTTTAAAGCATATTTTTGAAGATGAGTATTTTTTGACTCCCAAGGCCCAATGGATAAGACTCTGAGTTCGATGGCTTTGCAAGAAAATCCACCTAGGAGGCACTAGAATGTATGCCCAAAATGGCCACATACTTGAGAAAATTTTGAAAATTTTGTCTAAGTCATGAAGTTCTCATTCCGCACACTTTGTAGTGTATTTTGGAGTGGATCCGCAACAAAGGCCATGAGTCCGCTCAACACTTGGTAAATTTTTGCACTTGGAGTGATTCCGCAAGATTTCCCTTATTCTTGGCTCCGAACTAGTGATGCATCCTGAATCCACAAAACTTTTTGGAGAAGGATGACGTCAGCATAAAATAAGTGTGGATTGGTGATCGCTTGATATTTTGAATACCTTACGAGTGGCTAAGTGTTGGAAGGCCCGATTCTGAAGAATGCATAGAATATTTTTACCTGGAATGGTGACAAGGTGGAATGCTATGAATATAGTAGATGTGGATCCATGACAAAGGATATTTTGACTAACTCTTTTCTAGAATGACAAAAGTAATGATGTACTCTAAGGTCAGTACGGATTGGAGGAAGAGTCACTTTGCATTGCAATAAGTCTGGAATGATGTTCATAAGCCAATGCACTTGCTTCAGTCTAGAATGGAATCCATAAAAATTTCAAGGAGAGATGATGTCATCAACTTTTTGTGGATTGATAATTTCATCCAATAAAAAACATAAAGAAAGAGTGGATTTCGATCCCACTTAACTTACAATACATTTCTTAAGGATTGGCATTCCATAGTTTCTAAGGAAAGATGATGTCATGAGTTTTTAAGAGTGGAATGGCACTAAGTTCTCCCTACCATTTACACCAAGCTTATATCAGAATAGATCATAGCCATACGATGAGGGAGATCGATGATGGAGATTGTGCTAAAGAATATGAAATATATAAAAGTATTTCTTCACCAGAGTTGTAATAATCAGTTGGAGGAGGAAGCTGAAGCATCGAGGGTTTCAAGAAGATAGAACCAGAGATGGTTACAGATCGACGATGGTAGAAGGCTTCCAAGAAGGATCGATGATGTATACACAATCTCCAATGGCTAGAACTCTAGTTAGTATCAAACAACCAGCAAGTTGTAGAGGCTTCGAGCTACCATGGTGGTCCACTTGCAATGGGTTTCCTAGAAGATGAACCAGTAAGAGAATGCCAACAAGAACTCTCTGTTGCACTATCAAATTTTAATCTTTGTAATGTTCCTTGTTATTTTTAATTTTGCAAAACTATAAGTAGAGGTCGAACCCTCATTTTTAAAGGGTCGGCTCTAGTGTGTTTGCCTATGCTACTATAAATATTCCCAAGGACTAATGAAAGGAGCATTACATTGATCTTCACCTCAAAGCTTGTGTCTTCATATTTGATATCAGAGGTTCGAATTCTTTAGTTGCATTTCTGTGAATACTTAGATGGTTAGTTTGTGCCAAATTAATGGATTACTAGTTGTTAAGGTAATTGAAATCTGCTTCTGGATTTGATCTTTATTGCTAAGGAGTACATTTCTATAAAATCTAGATAGTGGTGAATTCTGTTATTTGGATTATCATTGTTTGGATATTGAAATTGTTGTCTGCAATATTTCTCTATTGTTCGTTAATGAATGGAAATACATTTAACTTGAGATAATGTTGATCTGAGTAATGTGTCTTTAAGTCTGTTTTTTGGAGCTTTTTGTTGTAGTGCAATGTTGTTAGCCTATCCATCCACTATTGTTCACATCTCTCTAACCCTAACCTTTTCTTACCCTAATCTCCAAACCCTAAGTGAGCATAATTGTGTCAACATCTTGTTTAAGTTGACAAGGAACCAACCTACTCTGGAGGTTGGATCGAAAACTTTATTTTGGTCCATCCAATGTTGAGTGTTGAGTTGTAGCTATCGGGTGCAAGCCTGGACAGAAAGTAGGAAGATAGACAGCCGCAGTATTGAGTAAAACTTGATGCAATTCAGTGCCCAACAGGACTTTTTGGAATGTTTTATTACCTATGAGCTTAAGGAAATACTAGAGAATAAAAAATGAACGCAGACGAATTAGCCTTCTTAGCTATCAAATTTGATCCAACCACTAACATGTGGGATATATTGAAAGAACTAGAGGTGGTTTTTAGGTTTATAATTCCCTATAATACTAATTATTGACAAGTTTTTAATAATTATGAGTAGATTATTGTGTTCCTAGTAAAATAATCCCAACATGTAGAGGGAAGGAAAAAATACATAGATGATAATAAATATGGGGTAATTTAGTTGATAACAAACTAATTATTTAGAAGACTAATCATATTAAAAAAATTATTTAACCCTAACAATAGTATTAAGAATGCAAGAATCAAAGAAAAAATGTCATCATATTATCCTATTAAGATTGTAGAATAAAAATCCTAGTCATGGTAAAGGAATGAACAAAAGAAGAGGTCTATATTTTCAAATGCTTATATGAAAATTATAGAAATATTATTTTCTAGACATATGAAAATATCATTTAACACACTAGTGATCTTTGAAATAAGAGCTATACCATTATATCATAAACAAAGGCCCAATAACCCAAAAGCTGAAGTGGTAACAAAAAAGGAGCTTTTGAAGTTGCTACAAGTACAATATTTTTCCCATAAATCATTCTACATGGGTGGCAAGTTTGGTTCTAGTGCACAAGAACAATGGAGATATATAATTGTGTTGATTTTAGGAACTTAAATACAACACCTTTAAAATGTCATTACCAACTTCCATCAATTGATCAAATATTGTAAAGAGTGTTAGGGTCTCAAATGTTATCATTTCATGATAGATTCATAGTATACAATTAGATTTGGGTCAAATATGATGATCATCATAAGATAACATTCACCACAATATGGGAAACCTTTGCTTATCAAATAATTTTATTTAGTTTGTTGGGGCACTTTCTAGAGGGCTATGGATATTAATTTTTTTATTTGATTGATGAAATTATAATCTATCTTTATAACCTAATCATATTTTTTAAATAAAGTAGCAAACGCATTGAATACCTAGAGTTAGTTTCTTAGAGATGCGAGGAATATGAGATCTCATTAATTCTTAAGAATTCAATATTTCTTGTGTAAGAAATAAAGCTTCTAGGGCACATAGTTTTGAAGGATGGACTGACAACATACTCTAATCACATCAAAATAATCCAAGAACTACCACTTCACTCATCAATAAAAGGGATAGTGTCTTTCTTAGGATAAATTCAATTTTTGTACAAATTCATAACTAACTTTGAACAACTAGTTAGACCCATCATAAAAATATTAAATAATTATGTCACTTTTGGATGCATCAAAGAGGGGAAACAAGCCTTTCAAGAATATTCACAAAGGGACCAATACTAATCAAGCTAGACTTATCCAAATATTTTAGGTTATATTTTTGGCACAAATGAAAATGTTGTGGCCATATTAACTTAGAAGGATGATTAAGAAGATGAATGCCCAATGTCCTTTATGATCCAAACACTTTGTAACAATGAAGAACAAAAAAATCTTGTATAAAAATAGGTATTTACTATGATAAAATCCCTTAGAAAGTTTAGGTGTTATTTATCTAAAAGTAATACTATTATAATCATAGTTCATCTTGATGTAAGATCCTCAATGTTGCATTGGGAATTAGGATAAAAGAGACTAGGTTGTATAAATAAAATCTAAGAGTTTGATATAGAAATATACTTTACTAAACTTGTAAGAGGATAAGCACTTTGTAAAAACTATGCTATGTCTCTTCCAAAAGAACAAGTAGTATTTATGGAAGAAGTTGATTTAGATGAAGATATAAGATGGATGGGTGATATAAGGAGATATATGTTGACTGGGTGTTAGGTCCCCATCCTAACCTTGTTATGTAATATTTTGTAATGTGTATTTGGCACTTGGGGAGCCTAGACATGTGGGCTCATATAATGTAATAGTTACTAAATATATAATTGAATTTTTAGATGAAGTTTCTAGCTCAAGTCCTCACTTGCATGTGAAAAAGACTCTTGAGGTTTAGGGTTAGATATGATAGGAGTCTTTAAAAAGGAAGGGTGTGGATGAAATGTATCAAATTTTTTCATATTATATCAAATTTTTGTTTTTAAGGATGTTTCCCTATTGAAGAGGCTAGCAATTCTACATTGTGATTCTATTTGCTCAATAAAGTTGTTGCATTTTTATTTGTATTACAATATTGTTAATTTTATTTCCATTAATTCTATCATTTATTGCAATATTTGTGTGGATGTGCTTATTTTTATCAGAATATTCCTAACAAGTGTTTGCTCAATAAAGTTGCATTTTTATTTGTATTACAATATTGTTAATTTTATTTCCATTAATTCTATCATTTATTGCAATATTTGTGTGGATGTGCTTATTTTTATTGGAAGGTTCCTAACAAGTGGTATCATAGAAATTTTTAGGGTTGCATCCTACTATAGCTACAACAGTTCTTGTCCTACCATTTCATTTATGTTAGGTGTATTTTTTTCTTCTTTTTTCATTCATATTAATACCCTATGACAAAACACTAGTCAATTTTTTTTCTTTTTTAGTTTAATAGGTTAGAAACCCTATGCTAGGGTTTTTTTTTAATAAAAAACCCTTGTGGAGCCACCTTGGTCTGAGAGACCACGATTAGTGGGTTCTACACCGTCAAAGTCACCCAGCAGTCATGCCTGGCCTTGCCCGTACCAACATTATCAATTGTATTTTGAGTACCCAATTCAACTTTTTGGTAGGGTGGAGATTCAAACCTGGGACCTCCCTTGGAGGATTACCCTATCCTCTCCAACTCACCTACAATACCTGGGTATGCTAGGGGTTTTAAAATATCCTAGAGAAGATATCATTATTGGCTAAGATAGATTACCCATAAAGTGTCTAGTGAACTGAGGGGTGATTAAACTTCAATAACGAGGCCTCAAACAACACCCATCTATGGTGACAAGATCCCATGTACCCTAGAGTATATAGGGAGACCCCCCTAGGTTTAGGAGAAACCTTTATCCCTAGGAAACTTTATGGTCATTTGTCTTTTATGGTGCAAAGGTACACAAGATACTAGGAAGTTACTCTTAAGGTACGCTTGGAAATGGATAGTGTGGCTACGAGTATAGTGGAACCCTTCATAGCTAGTGCTCTCATATATTGAGTCAAACAATTATTATGATCAAGGAAGTATATTAGATATCCCACATTATAAAACATACCTTGGCCTAGAGTAACCCTATTTCTATTGTCTATTAACCCTAAAAATCGTAAACACAAACTATTAACCCTAAAAACCCTAAAATATATACTTGAGCATACTAAGGAGACTACATCATCATAAAATTTACTTTACAATAACAATTCTTGGCATTCAAAAACAAACCATTGGTATCAATAACAATTGGAAATAGTAATAGCAGTTATCAAAACAAGCAATTGTCAAAATAGGGAGTTATCAGGAAATAGATTGAAAATAGTTGTTAGAATAGATAATTGTCAAAAATAGACAGTCAATTTGAAGGTATCTTGTATAACTTGAAGGACATTAAAACCATAAAAAAACATCTTATTTTGTGAATAAAAAATTAAAAAAAAAATAGATGACCATTTTGAGACCTTGTTCATTATGATCGTCTTGTTGTGTTGATATTTTTGGTATATAGCACCCATAATATTTTTTTGGATTTCAAAAATATTTCTTTTGGGGTAAATTCCATTTTGATCATATTTTTGAGCTAATCATTTTGGTATACTTCATCCATAAGATTTTTTAGAAGATCCAAAACACCAATACATGGTCACAGGTACTAGAAGTGTTCAAATAGAACAAAAAATAACTCAAAAAATTAACCAAAAAGTGACTCAATTGGAAAATAAACTAGCTACTAGTTCAACAAATCACTAATGGATTGACTCAATTGTGAAATGAGATTAGTCACTTTAAAGCCCAAATGGCTTTTGACTACAAGACAATGAATGAATCTATAGAATTTGTGATAGGGGAGCAAAAAGAGATAATATATGGAGTTAATGAAAGATTTGTTAACATGGGAAAATATATATTAGGTAGCACTCATACACACAGGTCATTATGGTCATATTGAATGCAAGGGAGAGGGTCCGAGCAACCTAGAGGGAAATACAACACATTCCAATAACAATACATACAAATTACCTAAGTTAGACTCTCCAAAATTTGATGGGAAGGTTATTTATGTATGGTTGTGTCAAGAAAAGAATTATTTTATTCTTCATAATATCCCATAGCATTTATAATTCACAATTACATCTTTCAATTTTAAATATGATGCCTTGCAATGGTATCAATGGGTGAGAAAAATGCATCTAAATATTACTTGGGAAGAATTTGGTAAATAATGACTGACTCAATTTAGCCCTAGTGACTAGAAGTACTTCATAAGAGCCCTCACTAAACAAAAACAAACCTCAGTCATTCAAGAATATCATGCTTAATTTGAAATTTTGGTAAATTGTACTAATGGCTTGAGTAAAGATATGTTTCAAAGTTGTTTTGTTGGTGGATTAAAATATGATCTTAAGGTTTAGATTAAAATGTTCAAACCACAAAGCTTGGTGTAAGAAATAGGGTTTTCTAGGTTGGTAGAATATAAATTCACTACTCATATATGCACCTCCAAATTTTCACAAGCACAACTCCCACTTCCATCTAAGCCAACAATAAATCTAGCTAATAAATCATCCCTTATCAAATGATTAATTTTAGAAGATATGGAATCATGTAGAGAAGAAGGTCTATGCTATAATTATGATGACAAATATTTTCCTTGACACAAATATGTGCAGCAAAAATTATATTTTCTTAATGTGAATAAGTGAACAACAACAGAATTCCAAGAGGAAGAAAAGGGTCATTAGGAAGAGGAGAAAATAGAGGAACCTAAAGCACAAGAAGAACCTTAGCCAAAAAATTTAGTACATCCCTTAGAAAGAATAGATACTCCCCATACTATGAATGTGATAGTGCACTTCAATGGACAAAAAATAATAATTCTCATTGACTCTAGTAGAACATAATCTTATTGATCCTAGAGTGGTGAAACATACCAATTGTTATATAAATACCTGTAATTTCTTTGACTTCATGATATACAATGGAGGAACCTTACCTTATAAGGGTAAATGTAGAAATAGAGGAATACAATATTAAGGCTAACATGTTTGTCCTTCCCTTAGGAGGGTATTATGTTGTATTTAGAACATAATGTCTTCGAACATTGGGATCAGTAGAGTGGAAGTTTTTTATTATGGATAAAATTCAACTAGTAGGGAATTGAATATATTTTATGAGGAATGATAGCAAGTACCACTTAATATTTTTCATCTCATAGGATAAAATAATTCATATCATGGATTTATGGCACAATTGTTTTCTATACAAGCCCCAATTAACAATAAAATAGATTTTTAAGAGGAACTTTAGCTTCTTTTGGACAGACAAACATCTATCTTTGAGGAACCTAAGGGACTACCACCTAATCATACTCATGAACATGTAATTATTCATGTTCTAATAAGTCTCCCATTGGATGTTTACCTTTATAGATACCCATATGTCCAAAATTCAAATATTAAGAAAATCATACAAGAATTTCTTGTGATAGGGGTTATTCAACCCAATGTTAGTCCATATTCCTCTCCAATTTTGTTGGTACATGGAATTTGTGTGTAGATTTTTAGGAACTTAATAAAATAACCATCAAGGACAAATTTTCTATTCTTGTAATGGATGAATTTTTGGATGAGTCACATGGTGCTCAATATTTTTCAAATTTGGATTTGCCTTCTAGCTACCATCATATTAGAATCAAGCAAGAAGATAATCCTAAAATTACCTTTACAACTCATGAAGAACACTTAAAATTTATGGTTATGTCCTTTCGTATTGATGCATGTCATTAATAGCATCATTAAATCTTATGATTTATCAATCCGGGGTGGTGTCCAAGGCTGTCTACGATAGAAGGTTAGGGCAGAGTACAATTCAGGCATTCAGATTTCAAGCATTTATTGGGTGAAATAGATTTAGGTTTAGCCTTTTGGTGTCACACTAAACCTAGTCTGCAGAATGGAAACTTGTAGGAATTGAAAATTAATTCTAAGTTCAAAAAATTAAAGTTAACTACAAGTGCAGGAATTGAAATTGTTGAATTGAAATCTAATCTACTTTTGCAGAATTGAAATAACATAATTGAAATTGCTAAATTGAAATGTTGCTGAAATGAAATCCTAAATTACACTTGCAGAATTGAAACCTAGTTTACTCTTGCAGAATGGAAATGATGCTTGGAAATGAAACTTATGCTAAAAACACCTGTCAATGTCCTTCCACAAAAGGTCGTCAAGCTTCTGCTACAGGAATTGACAACAAAATGAAATCTGCTAAAAATTGAAAGTTGTTGAAACATAAAAATAAGGGAAACATGGAAAGTAGAGGAAACAGGGGAAATAAATGTTTAATCTAATTTTTCAGCTGACACACACACAAATGTTGCATATAAACATAATGGAAAATATAAATAACATCACACAAACTTAAAACAAGAAAATAAAATCTGACAAGCAATCTGTTAATTCTGTTGCAACAAAATTATAGATTAAAACCTGTCATAAAAATCCTCCTTCTAGGCCTGAAAGTGGGCCCATGCTTCCTGATCTAGAAGAAGGTGGGAAAAAACTCTCCTTAACTAATTAACAATCACACTTTCTCATGAACAAAAATTGACAAAAGAACTGCACTTTATTTCTACTAGAAATGTTACAGAAAATGTTGTACTATGCTATTTGTTGCTACTAACTACTCTCCTCTATTCTAATTCCTACTTAGCTCAACCAAGGAGGGAGTTGTGTTATTTATAATAAAATATTACAATATATCTCGTGCTCAAATCAGCCTATTTGCTATTTTTCAGTGATCTGCCAAATAATCTGCAACTGAAATAAGTGTAATTTTGGACAGTTTGTGCTACAGCAGCACTCATTGGCCCTTAGAAGGCATCTTCAGTGGTAGGAGTACATTGGAGGAGTCTTAGAAATATCTTGCACACCTATCTCCACTTTAAAATATCATTTCCTAATATTCTGCAATTAATCTGGGTCTATTTCAGGATAGGATCAATTGCATCAATTGATATTTCCTCATGAGTTGTGTCTTCTGGTCAACAAGGAATGGTGGGGATAGTTGTAGAAGACTTTTCCTATATCCTCTCAACCTTAAGTTACCTTTTCAACCGCTTGGAAACCACAAAAATTCAAACAGAAGTGTGTTCCCCTATTATTCCGAAGATCTTCGAAATAACTGGCTGTAGGTGCACTTTAAGTTCAAAACATCTTCAGAATGCTTGTTTTGGTTGCTTCTTTTAGGTAGGTCACTTAATCCAACTCCCAAGAGGTGATCCCAACCATTTTTATCTTCTTCTATTGGTAAATTCTAGGCCCTACCATTCATTGGTAGTTGGCTGGAATTTACATGGTAAATTACTGTATTTTCTAGATCTGCTGCACAGTTGTAAAATATTGGTATTTCTTGCAAATTCAAACAAATTATAACGTGGTAAAATCATTCAAATATCAACATGAAGGAGTACATCAAGTTGCTACTAAATTTATACACTTCATTCACCAAGTAACCATGCTAAAATAGTGCAACAATGTTGCACAATTGTCCCTGCTCTATTATACCCTATTGTTGCCTATTTAGACCATGTGGGAATGTTTCTAAATAGGTCAGATGTCTTCTTTAGTCCTTATGAACTCATTCCATCCATTTCCTCATGCTTTGCTTGACAACTTCAAGGTGCTCCTATAAAGTGATAGCTTGTTGATTTTTATATGGTTGTTTTCTGTAGATTTTCAGATTTATGACAATCCTGAAAATTTGGCTTCAATGTGGATTTCAAACAAGTTGAAGGGTAGGAAAACATTCAAAAACCATTGTGAAGTTAATGGATATCAGCATACCACATTTGGCTAATTGAAATGCATGTTTTTATTTGCTACTTAATCAAGCAAAAATAGTCACAAAATGCTGAAAATAGTCAAAAATAGAGATATAGTGTTCCTAACATAAAATCATGCAAATACTTAACAAATAATATATTCTAATCAACTATTTGGCAATTAACTTTGTCATGTTTGGTAATATGGCAGTTTTTATATGTCAAACATAGTGTAAAAATGAGGTATTTCTAGGCCTCATCATTCCCCCAGCTTGAACTGATGCATGCCCTCATGCATCCTAGTAGGCCATAGTAATATGTAGGTTTTACCCTTGTGAACAACATCCTTTTCCACCTACTACCTGAGAAATTTCTCCTTGCTGCACTACACCAAGCATTTTGTAATTTAAGCACATGTATTTCACTTTTCTACAACCTTGCAATTTTTTCAATTTTTGTAGTTCCTACAATTTTTTTTATTCTTTTTTTTCTTGCATATTTTTTTCATTTTCAACTTGCAACTCTTTGACTTCTACACTTTCATCCTTCAATATTGCAATTTCTGCAATTCCTACAGTTTTAACTCTTTTTCTGCCCTTCTACAAGTTTTAGTGTTGCAAGGTACCTCTTAAGGGCTTGGTATCATGTGATTCATCTTGCAATAGCCTTATTGTGGAACCATATTTGGCAGATGCACTACTACTAGTGGAATTTTCTATTTTGACAACATTTCAACCTGAATTCCTATTTTTGTTGTCTTGCACCTTTGAAACAAAATTGACAAAAATTCAATTTTGAACCTTTTTGAGGGATGTACTTACTTGTGGTGGGATGATTTTGAGCTTTAGGAACCTCAATATTTGATGTGCCCTACTCTTTTTGCTATTCTACAGCATTTTTAAGAATTTTTGGCATAATTTCTATCTTATTCCGAAGATCTTCGGAATAAGACTGTTATTCCGAAGATGTTTCTGCTTATTCCGAAGATGCATCTAAAAATGCAGAAATGACCTCATATGCAAAAGTTAGTTGTAGATTCTATTATGGACCCATCTCTAGGGTATGTAAGCCTTCCATAACATCAAAAATCCCTTCTCTATCCTTTTTTTAGATGTTATTCTTCATTTTGTATATTGTTATTTTATTGCAGCAGTAGTAAAACAGAATCTTTAGGTGCATTTTCCAGATTATCCTCCTCAAATTTATGAGACAATTGTGAGATATAAACTTGCAGTTCTCCTTCTAAAACTTGCCCTGCTAATTGAAATAGAATTGTTGCCATGTCTGTCCCAAAATCAGGTTTTTGCACAGTTTTGAAGTTCCCATGCAACTAAGGGCAGAAGGGGGTGTTTCTTGACATTTTGAACATGTTCCATTTTCAACTTGCCAATATTGTATGAATAGTTTATGCCAAATACTGATTATCATACACTAAATGCTAAATGCTTACTATGACTTAAATGCAAGAAACACATACCTTACTATCCTAAAAATTGATCATGCACCTTACAAGTTGCTTTCGATGATTGTTAGCAAGCTATCTGAAAACATAAATATACACATGTGCAGTGTGAGATTTGTACAATGGTGGAACAATGATGGGTGGATCAACAAGGCAATGCACGTTGAAAAACCGGTTTTCATGCAAGCCAACTCAGCAACGCCTCAAGGAGGTTTTCACTACTGAATTATTCATTTTTTTCTTTTTTTCATTTTTTTCTTCTTTTTTCATCTTTTTTTTCATCAAAAGAGGTTGCCATTTCTGGTTTTCAACCAACTTCTGTCATTTTTTTTCAAGTGCTTCAATGAGAGAGAATGTCTCTCATGAGGCTACAATGAGAGAGAATGTCTCTCACTCTTATTTGGATAAGAACAATCCTTATTCTGCAAAAACATGTCAATCTTTGTATGAAAACACCATCTTTTTCTGCTGAAAGCTGCAACAATGATGCAACCTTCCTTTCTAGATGAGCAAGTAAGAATCTTCTTATGTCATCATTTAACTCCTTATTGTTGGAAATGAAGTACTGACTTCATTGTTCCTCCTCCATGCTGAAATTGATGCTTGTCCTCATGTATCCCCATTTTGTGGGACATGCCTTTTGCTGCAATTTTTTTTCTCTTTCTCTTTTTCCTCTTTCTTTTTTTCTCTTTTTCCTTTTTTTTCTTTTTTTCTCTCTTTTTTTTCAAATTTTTCTCTTGTCTTGCTTGTGCCCATGAAGGAAGTTCACAAGCAAGATTATTCTCTTTTTGCTTTTCTTGTATTTTTTTTTTTTCTTTTTGTCAAACTTTTATCATCACTCTGAATCTGACATGGAAGAGAAACTCTCCTCCATCCTATGTACATCCAATTGTTCAACCTCCTTCAAGAACTCTTCCTTAGTTAATGGTGCATGGTATACCCGAAGGCAATATCCATTCACCACTAACTTCCTCCATGAATCACCAATGGGAGAAAGAAGCACTACTCCATATCTAAAAACTTCTTCAATCAAGTGTTGTCCATGCCTCCTAGTCTGCAAAATTTTGTCAATCTGTGCTTGAAACAATTCAATACCAATTCCCAAAGATGTTAAGTGCATACATCAAGATGAAATCTTGACATACCCTTGTAATTCCATGCAAAGGGATTGAAATATTGTTTCAAAATAGCAAACAATTTTTCTTTTTGTTCATAAGTCAGCCAACTAATAATGTTCAAGAATTTTCTTGGTTGTACTTCAATTTGTTTCATTCCTAGGAGGACAAAATTTACCCTTTTGTAATTGCTTACTAAAGAGTTTAATGGAAGTAAATTTTCTATGTGCAGATTTTCTAATTTTTCTCCTTTATCCAAGGCTGATTTTTGTGTGTTTGGACTAAAGGGTTTTTGTGTATCTCCATTGATTTTTATCTCTTCAAGCTCAGGTAAGTTCTTGTTTGAGCACAGTTGGATGTTGTTGTAGTCAATAACATTTCCTGCAGTCTTTTTATCAGATTCAGCTACATAGACAGGGGTTACCTATCCTGTATTATTCAGATTGGACACAGGTTGGGCTGGAGGTAGTGGTTTATTTACTTGCCCTATTTGTTGTTGTTGAGATCTCTCTTTGAGAAGAATTCAGACTAGGCAACAAATTTTGCATCTCTAGGATATTTTTGAGTTGTGGAAGTAAATGGCATTCATCAGTGATATGTCCCTATGAACAAATGCTACAAGTAGCTGAAATGGTTGTTTTGTTCAAGGGATAGTCTTGTATATCTGCCATGATGTCTTCCCAACACCTAGTACAAATTTTTTTATACTACCCTGATGATTTGGATCTAAAAAGGGTAGTACTAGCAGATGGCTCCTCTAAAATTTTCAAGAGATCTTATGTTTCTTGATAATGAGGATGATGAATTTCTTTCAATTTTATCAAGAATTTCAAACATAGGCAATTTTAACCCCTAAGTGTGAAGATCACCTCCTTGTGGTTTCTTGCTTGTTTTCTAAATGGACTGAAATGCAACTATCAATAATTATTATTTATACTAGTTATTACATTCATATTTTACTCTAAACTTCACAACTTAGCACAATAATAATTATTTGACTGCTTTTACCCTCTAACAACACCGTGATCCCCAAAAATGGTGCCAAATGATGCGTGTCATTAATAGCATCATTAAATATTATGATTTATCAATCCGGGGTGGTGTCCAAGGTTGTCTACGATAGAAGGTTAGGGTAGAGTACAATTCAGGCATTCAGATTTCAAGCATTTATTGGGTGAAACAGATTTAGGTTTAGCCTTTTGGTGTCACACTAAACCTAGTCTGTAGAATGGAAACTTGCAGGAATTGAAAATTAATTCTAAGTTCAAAAAATTAAAGTTAACTACAAGTGCAAGAATTGAAATTGTTGAATTGAAATCTAATCTACTTTTGCAGAATTGAAATAACAGAATTGAAATTGCTAAATTGAAATGTTGCTGAAATGAAATCCTAAATTACACTTGCAGAATTGAAACCTAGTTTACTCTTGCAGAATGGAAATGATGCTTGGAAATGAAACTTATGCTAAAAACACATGTCAATGTCCTGCCACAAAAGGTCGTCAAGCTTCTGCTATAGGAATTGACAACAAAATGAAATCTGCTGAAAATTGAAAGTTGTTGAAACATAAAAATAAGGGAAACATGGAAAGTAGAGGAAATAGGGGAAATAAATGTCTAATCTAATTTTTCAGCTGACACACACACAAATGTTGCATATAAACATAATGGAAAATATAAATAACATCACACAAACTTAAAACAAGAAAATAAAATCTGACAAGCAATCTGTTAATTTTGCTGTAGCAAAATTACAGATTAAAACCTGTCATAAAAATCCTCCTTCTAGGCCTGAAAGTGGGCCCATGCTTCCTGATCTAGAAGGAGGTGGGAAAAACACTCCTTAACTAATTAACAATCACACTTTCTCATGAACAAAAATTGACAAAAGAACTGCACTTTTATTTTCTAAAACATGCTGAAACTGTTACAGAGAATTGTTGTACTATGCTATTTGTTGCTACTAACTACTCTCCTCTATTCTACTTCCTACTTAGCTCAACCAAGGAGGGAGTTGTGTTATTTATAATAAAATATTACAATATATCTCATGCTCAAATCAACCTATTTGCTATTTTTCAGTGATCTGCCAAATAATCTGCAACTGAAATAAGTGTAATTTTGGATAGTTTGTGCTACAACAGCATTCATTGGCCCTTAGAAGGCATCTTCAATGGTAGGAGTACGTTGGAGGAGTCTTATAAATATCTTGCACACCTGTCTCCACTTTAAAATATCATTTCCTAATATTTTGCAATTAATCTGGGTCTATTTCAGGATAGGATCAATTGCATCAATTGATATTTCCTCGTGAGCTGTGTCTTCTGGTCGAAAAGGAATGGTGGGGACAGCTGTAGAAGACTTTTCCTATATCCTCTCAACCTTAAGTTACCTTTTCAACCACTTGGAAACCACAAAAAGTCAAACAGAAGCGTGTTCCCCTATTATTCCGAAGATCTTCGAAATAACTGGTTGTAGGTGCACTTTAAGTTCAAAACGTCTTCAGAATGCTTGTTTTGGTTGCTTATTTCAGGTAGGTCACTTAATCCAGCTCCCAGGAGGTGATCCCAACCATTTTTACCTTCTTCTATTGGTAAATTCTAGGCCCTGCCATTCATTGGTAGTTGGCTGGAATTTACATGGTAAATTACTGCATTTTCCAGATCTGTTGCACAGTTGTAAAATATTGGCATTTCTTGCAAATTCAAACAAATTAGAACATGGTAAAATCATTCAAATATCAACATGAAGGAGTACATCAAGTTGCTACTAAATTTATACACTTCATTCACCAAGTAACCATGCTGAAATAGTGCAACAATGTTGCACAATTGTCCCTACTCTGTTATACCCTATTGTTACCTATTTAGACCATGTGGGAATGCTTCTAAATAGGTCATATGTCTTATTTAGTCCTTCTGAACTCATTCCATCCATTTCCTCATGCTTTTCTTGACAACTTCAAGGTGCTCCTATAAAGTGACAACTTGCTGATTTTTATATGGTTGTTTTCTACAGATTTTTAGATTTATGACAGTCCTGAAAATTTGGCTTCAATGTGGATTTCAAACAAGTTGAAGGGTAGGAAAACATTCAAAAACCATTGTGAATTTAATGGATATCAGCATACCACATTTGGCTAATTGAAATGCATGTTTTTATTTGCTACTTAATCAAGCAAAAACAGTCACAAAATGCTGAAAATAGTCAAAAATAGAGATATAGTGTTCCTAACATAAAATCATGCAAATACTTAACAAATAATATATTCTAATCAACTATTTGGCAATTAAATTTGTCATGTTTGGTAATATGGCAGTTTTTATATGTCAAACATAGTGTAAAAATGAGGTATTTCTAGGCCTCATCACGTAGGACCAATGCACCTTCCACCTTCTAGAGTTTGATGAATGCAATATTTTGGCCCTTCTTACACAAATTCATTTTAATTTTCTTTGATGATATTCTAATTTATAGTTGCACCTAGGAAGAGAATCTCAAACATCTAGATCAAGCCTTGCAAATTTTGTTAGAAAATCAGTTGTATGCAAAGAGGTCAAAGTGTTCTTTTGGCATGCAAGAGGTAGAGTATTTAGGTCACATTATATTAAAGGATTTAAAGTAGACCCAAAGAAAATATAAGCTATACAGGAATGGCCAAAGCCTCAATCCATCAAGGGTATTCGAGGTTTCTTGGGTCTCACTAAGTAATATTAGAAGTTTATTTAGAACTATGGAAAAACTATAGCCCCATTAACAACTATGTTCAGGAAAAATTGTTCATGTGGTTAGAAGTAGTGGAATAAGCTTACCAAGATCTAAAACAAGCAATGATATCAACATTGATGTTAACAATACCTATTTTTTCTATTTTTTTTGTAATTGAGAGTGATGCTTCAGGTAGTAGAATTGGAGCAGTTTTGATGCAAGAAGAAAGACCATTGATATTCACCAACAAGGCACTATCACGTAAAAATTTGGAAATTTTGACCTATGAAAAGGAGATGTTGACCACTTTATATGTTGTCAATCATTAGATGCCATACCTCATTAGGCATCATTTTTCAATCAAAAAAATAAACCACCAAAGTCTTAAGTACCTCTTGGAGTAGAGGGTATCCACACTGATATAGCAAAGGTGGGCCTCCAATTGTTGGGGTATGATTATGAAATCATTTATAAAAAAGGAGAAGATAATATATTGGTTGATGCACTTTCATACTAGTATGAAGATCAAAGTATGCTATATGCTTTATCAACACCAATTTCATAGTGGGCTAATCAACTCAGAGAAGAGATGGCTTAGGACAAAGGTTTACAATCTTTGATTCAACAACTCAAGATTCTCCTAACTCATGCCTTGGATATGTGTGGTATGGAATTCAATTGAGATATTGTGATCATATTTTCATTCCTAAAAATTCACAAATTTATGAATTCTTATAGGAAATGAATGCATCACCTACTGTAGGATATTCAAGGTTTCTAAAAACTAATGAAATGGACAAGTGTACTTTCTTTTAGAAGGGAATGAAGAAGGACATTTAAATATTTATGGAAATATATGATACATATCAAATGGATGAAGGAAGAAATATTTTGCACCCCAAGCACAATTCAAGCTCTTTCAGTTATAGCACAAGTATATACAAATATTTTTATGGATTTCATTGAAGTACTACTAAAGTCTAGAGCTAAATAATTCGTTCTGGTGGTAACGGATTGTCTCACAAAGTATACTCATTTTTATTCCTTAACTCATCTTTATACAACCTCTTAGGTTGCCCTTTTTTTTTTAGACTTCATTTTTCACCTTCATGGTATGCCCAAATCTATTGTTTTAGATTGGGACCCTACTTTTACCAATCACTTTTGGTAGTAATTGTTTAAATTGCATGGCACTCACCTTAAAATGAGTTCATTATAGAACCCTTAAATAAATGATCAAACTGAGATTGTCAACAAATGTTTGGAAATATATCTCCACTATTTTGCATCAAAATATCCTATACAACAGGCTAAATGGATTTCTCTAATTGAATGGTATTATAACACTTCATATCATATAGCTACCAATTTCATGCCATTTGAAGCAATATATGGACACCCACCATTAACACCTTCCTCCTACATTCTAGGTATTTCTAAATTTTAGGCCATAGATACCGCTCTTCATCATCATACAACACTCCTCCAATAGCTCAAGGAGAATTTGGAGATGGCCCAAAACCATATACATTAGCAAGCTGATAAACACTATTCTAATTGTATTTTTGATGTAGGGGGCATGGTATTTTTGTGTCTGCAACCATTCAAATAATCATCGATACAACTTCATAGATACCAAAAACTTATTGTCAAATTATATGGTCCTTATAAAGTTTTGGAGCATATTGGTTCATTTGCCTATAAACTTGAACTACCACCCACCTCCAAGATCCATCTAGTATTTCATGTGTCTTCATTGAATATGGTCATTAGAAACAAGGTACAAGCTCAATTAACATTACCTAAGTTGGATGAAGGATCTATCATTCTAGAGCCTAAATAAATTTTGGACTGATGTTCTTGCATTATTTGTAACTATACCATCATCAATGATCTTGTACAATTATGAGAATTAAAACTAGAAGATGCCATATGGGAGTCACTTCACCAACTACAATAATAGTTTCCTCTTCTCAAGCTTTGATAACAAAGCATTTTGAAGGGGAAGGGCATGTTAGGACCCCATTCTAACATTATTATGTAATGATCTACTCTAATATTATCATGTAATACGTTGTAACATTTATGTGGTGCATATAATGTAGCCATTAACATAGATGTAACTAAATATTTAGTGGAATTTTCTAGCTCAGGTGCTCACTTACATGTGACACTGACTCTTGAGCTTTAGAGGTAGAGATTATATAAGTCCTTAAAAAGGAAGGTTATGGATGGAATGTATCAAGTCTTTTCATATTATATCAAAGTTATTCTTCTAATGAGGCTTACCCCCTTGAAGAGGCTAGAGACTTTGCATTGTGATTATGTTTTTCTCAATAAAGTTGTATTTCCATTCATATTGCAATATTGTTAATTGTATTCCCATTAATTATGTCAGTTATTGTAATATTTGTATGTATATACTTATTTTAATTGGAATGATACTAACACTGGTAATTTCCAGGAGGTTTAACACCTAAGGATTAATATTTGATAGAAGACCACCCACTATACTTTTCTTAAAAAATAATATCATTTTCCACAAAGGATACAATGGTATTTTACTAAGAAGTGTAGAAGAAGAAATAACAAAATCCTTGATTAAAGAATACCATGTTGAACATGGTAATTATCCAACATAAACTATGCCTCATAAGATCTTAAGAACATGGCATTACTAGTCTATTAGTCTCTATGATTGCTTTCAATGGGTAAATGATTGCAAAGCCTATTGTATGTTCATAGGCAAAGAATAAATTATCCAATGCATTTGAATAATATAATCATCACATAACCCTTCCAATAATAGGGCTTGGATTTCATTGAGAAAACTAGCTCTATATTAAGTGCAAGGTACAAGTGGTTATTGATTTCTATAAAATAATTCATCAAATGGACAAAATTAGCTCTAACTAAATTAGTGGATTAATAAGTCATCATCCAAGGGAAAACTAGCCCTCTATTAAGTGCAAGGCACAAGTGGTTTTTGATTTCTATAAAATAATTCATCAAATGGACCAAATTAGCTCTATTGGACCTCTTCAACAATAGTAACTCATAATTGTACAGTTTTTACAAGGTCCAAGATAATGTATTTTGCACTCAAGCATGGATTTATTTAAATACCTCTTTCAATTATTACCCTCAAAGTAATGGAATAGAAAAATCCACCAACAAAAACATCATGAAGACTCTAAAAAGGACAATTATCAAATCCTAGATATATTGGCACACAAATCTGAAAAGAGCATTATAGGAAGATAAAGTAACTCCTAAGAATACCATTGGTTCATCTCCTCATAAAATTATTTTTAATAAGGAAGCTATGTTTCTAAAAAATCTAGAGCTTCCTTCTCTTCAAATGTTCCAACAATTAGAGCTTGAATATACTAACATCACCCCAATATAGGCATACATTAATGCACTATTATCATTGAAAGAAGATAGGGAAAATATTTCAAATTATTTTTCTAATATCAAAAGACATTCAATAGATGGTTTAATAAATAAAATAAGATATAGAGTTTAAGGAAGGATATCTCTTTCTCAAATGGGATGAAGATAGACCCAAAATTAAAAAATACAATAAACTTGACTCGCTTTGGATTTAGTCATATTGAATTGATAAGGTTAAAAGAGCCAATGTCTACAAACTAGTGACACTTAATGGAGTGTTGTTTCCTATCTTGGTCAATGGGTGGAACCTAAGACCCCTATAAAACCTAGAAAAGGAAATTGTGAAGTACATAAAATTTTCTATTTTTTCTTGTCGTTTTATTTTTTACTTTTGTTTTTCCTTCCCAAAGAAAAACAAATAAAATGAGAAAGACACAAAATAAAGAAAAAATAAATTCCTTCTTAGTTTAGATAAAAACTGTAAAAGGTACTCATCTATCCCTTTTTTCTTTAATTTCTCTAAGTTTATAAAACATTTTTGCAAACAAATTCACCAAATATTGAAGTAGTGATTCACTAAAATCTAAATAAGTGGGTCACTCAAATACATTTGGGAATCACTTTAAGCATTTCTCAAGAAAAATGAGTGATTTTCCTCTTTTGAAAGTAGCAAATTGCTTCAAATGCATCATAAATGTGTAGGAAGAGGTTGGTATGAATAAAAAGGGGTTTTAATCCCCACCCTATATTTTCACTAGATACTATTAAGAACAATAGAGCTAAAGGAGCAAAGAGAATTTTTGCTTACCCAACCATGCCAAACTAAGGAAGAGGATTTATCATTATGGGGTATGAAGGAAGATTGGAGGTTCTCAAACTTTTGTCATGAAGAAATACTAAACCCATGACTTATTGGGCACACCCCATGATCTACATCTAGCGCATCAGGTCCATATCCCATATCATAGTTATCATGCACTTTTTTCCCTCCTCTTCCTCTACAGCCATTCATAATCACATCATCTACATCTATGGTTGGTCTTATAATGCATAAATTTAATCACATGAAACCTTATTTTTACAAATAAGGTTCCCATGTTGTAGTTTGCTCCCATAAGCAGTAGATCATCAAAATTCTTTAGTAAAACTCATTAACTCCTTAATAGGAAAATAATCAATTTAGACAAAGCAAACCTCTATAGTTACCAAGAAAAAAATTCTAAGTGACAAAGTAATGAAATATTATTTAGTAGGGAGGAGAAACTCATAGATTGTTATTTGTGTCCAAAGTTAAAATATTTCCGAGAAAAATTTTCAAAGATAAAATGGATAGTAATGTCACCACTAGCAGTGGTACAATAGATAATGTAACCTCATAATTCCTCTAACATCTACTCCAATGGTCCCATCATGCACCCAAGTGCTAATAGAGCAAGCAAGCCTTCTAGGACTCAAAAGCCAAAGACCCTAAAAAATCCAAATAAAGCCACAAATATGTGTGATGATCCTATTGAAATGTGTTCAAGGGGCAATACTAACACTCTTCCACTAAGGTTAAGAAAGAAACAATTAGACTCTTCAACATGGGTCCTAGAAGGGATTTTTAGAGTATTAGTAAATTGTAGACCTCTAAGTTGGCAATGAATTTGGTAACCTATGTGTGGACTACCTAGAAATAGTAGAGAGGTGCACTAAAAAGCATGACAAATACCATCATGTCATGTTCACCTCGACTTGGTATGATATTAACATCTTCATCACTAAATATGAGATCAAAAAATAATGAATGCAAAGGAAAAGTTGATGCATTGAGGCAAATCTAATTCATAGACACAAATTAAGTATTAGAGTCACATTGACTATAATAGGTGGAAGAACTTCCTAGCTACACAACATGAGAACCCCTTAGATGCTCAAAATTTTGAGTTACACCCAAAAAAGGTCAAATTAAGATGTATAGATGGTGTTATGGTGATAGCTATGATCCTTTGAAAAATTATCTATGAGTTAGTCAAGGAGGAGCACGTGAATTTATTACGTATAGTTGACAATTATCTAGGTCACTCCTAGATGGTGAATTGTATCAAATTTATAGCTGACTAATAAATAGACAACTTAGGAACTTCAAAGATATGAAGTAGTTCAATTACACTTTATACCTCATCTAGTTGATACTCAAATTAGAAGCACTAGTTCTCAAAGCTACAACTAAACTAGACTGGGATCTATAATAAACCATTGACCATTTGTGACTACATGAGTATGCCTTATAAGTTAGATGTAAAAAATATCTGTGATTTCTATAATATCATCTACCATATGATTATGAAGGAGTTGAAGGAAAGTGTGTCTATATTATCAAAGCAATGTTGTGATCTTCTCAAGTCCAAGGATTTTTCCAATAAATATTTATATTTTGTAAAATACAAATCCTTCATCAAACAATATGGGTTTTCTAATATGTTTTATGAATTATCTACATTTTTTCCCAACAACCTATTCAACCTAGAATATGTGAGGCAATAGGATTATGTAAATCATAATTACTTCAAGGGGTAAAAGAAATCCACCTTCTATGACACTAATAAAGTGACCACACCAATTACTCTAAAGATGAAGGGATGCCACTTTTTCATTGATGATAGACTAAAAGGATTAAGGATGAAATTGTTTAAGATCATTAGTATTTTGATCCTGAATTACTATTTACAATGATCTCTTAGCATGCAACATCAATACCTTCTATGTCCATGAGAAGAGGTATAGGATGGAAAATAAAGCATATTTATACAAAGACATCATCATCACCAAAATATAGGCTCCTCATGGATATAAACATGAGTTGTAATGATGATATGATCATCCTCCCCATTGTATACATTATATACCAACATGAAGAATACATAATTTGACCATGATAATATAATCCACCAAATTATGAAATCCATAAACAATAAGTGGTATTTAGCAAGTAATATCCTATCCTAAAAGAAGATGAGATATAAGTTAGCACTAAAGGATATCACATGAACCAAGGTCTACAAAATTCTCTAGTGTATGGTAATAGGACCCACCAAAAGAGAAGATCCAAGAATATATGAATAGAATTTTATTCACTATACCATCCTCTAATCTAAGTATTGTTGCTCCATCAACACTAGCACTAGTAAGTAATATCATGCAAGAAAAGGTGTAGAAAGAGTTTGATCCATGTGTCAATTTTGAAAAAAATTATGGATAAAAAAGAGTTAGCGGTAGTCAAATCACTAATGCTCCAATTTGTAGAAGCAATTGAGAAAGAATGTATACCAATATATGGAACCATGTAATTGGTTATTTTACTATATAAGGATGGATCCATATCTATAAATATAGTGAATTTTAAGGCTACCACAACTCCCTCTCATCCACCTCCTTCTTCTCCTCTCTATGTTTCTTCTCCTACTTATGATTTCTACTCCATCTTCTTAAGCCCCCTTAATTTATTCTACTACACCCACTTCACCCCACATAAGAGTAGTTATAAGGTCACCTAGATGCATACCCCTTCTAAAAATATCTCAATAACTAGTATGCCTTGTGTCCTATCCAAAGCTTCTAATCCTCAATAGAGAAGGTCAAATCACTTTCTAGCTAGAAGCAATGTTGAAGTCTAGAGTTCACCAATTCCTTTTTTTGAAGTCATTACCATCCAATTTCTTGTCCCATATTCTATAGCTTCATTACTTATTATTTTGTATAATAGCTCTCCGCCATATTGACAAAAATAATTATTCAAGTGTCAATGCCCACACCACCAACTTCCTTAATATTCATCGCTATCCAATTTCCCTATCCACCATGTTAAGCTAACCCCCTCTAACTCCACACATATGGATAAAGTAGTTTCTAATATTGGAAATAATATTATCTAAGCAGAATTCACCATAGATGATTGATTTATTTTGAACCTCCTAGGCATAATAACCTCTTATAGGACCCATCCAAATATTCATTTGGAAGAAAATGTATTTACCAAATAAAACATAAATTAACAAGGTTATCACCTCAATTAATGAGGCCAATAGATAAACAAGGAAGGAGGTTATCAAGCTGAAGGTATCAAATCCTAAGGCACCCATGGTCCTACAATCATAACTCATTGACAGTGGCAAGAAATTGACAATTGCAATGGCCTTCTAGTTGGATCCGACTAAGCTTGCTACAATATTAATAAATTATGTCACTAGGCTTCTAGAGCTCAACTTGACCAAAATGCATTGCTTAGTGATGTAATTGGTAGGTTAGTTACAACAAGCACCAACTATAAGGAATGCTTAAATGACCATCGATATTGAGATATGCAAAAAAAAAGTGTTTGAAAATACCCAAACAATGGTATAACAATGGAGAAACAACAATTCCAATAAGAAATTGAGGTGCTAGAAAAGAGGCTATCAAGAATACTTAAAGAGATAGTTGGAAGGATTGAAGTCCATCTCATAAAAATGATAAATTGAAGAAGCAATTGGAAGACCTATCTATACAATAGGCACAAGGGCAAAACCAATCGAGGTAAAAACTAGAAAATGAAATTAGGACCTAAAGAATTAGTTGACTCAACTACAATCAAAATTCCAAGAAAAATACAAAGATCGCCCAATTGAAAAAGAAGATGAAAATTTGAAGAAAAGAGCAAAGTTGACAAAGGAACATGCTTTAGTAGTTGAACAAGTTGATTCTTTATAGGATGATCTACAGACTAAAGTTATACAAGCCAAAGCCTACTTTGATTTTACTGTTGAATTTAAAGCCATCCTTGACCAAACCTTTAGTTTGATTTAGCAAGTGAATAATGAATTGGATGCAAAAGAAATATAATCCAAAATGTTGCAATAATTGTCTAAGATGCTATAAAAATAGGTTAGACAACCAAGGGTGTCTGAAAAAAATATATAGTTAAGCAATTAAAGGTTATCTTGGATATACAAATAAGACTACAAGAATATAAGAGCATCCATGGAAACCTAAAAGAAACCATACAATATATGATGGAGAAATTCTAACAATTAGTGGATTTTACACTACCTAACATCTTTAATAGCCAAGACAACTCCTTATTGATGAACAAATAGAAAATATCTTTAGCGAGAAGAAAAGTAAAGCAAAAAGTACCACTTCACTTGATAAATTTACTAAGCTAAAGTTTTAGATAAGTAAATTAAAATAGATAGCAATCCAAAGAGAAGGGTTTTTCAAACATCAATATGAGGATCTAGCAACAAAAGCAGAGACATTGACTAACTTAGAACTGCCCAATGTTGTGGATTGGTAGGTGTTGTTGAGTCTATTGCTATAATAACAAGGTGGGCCCACCAATTTTATAATATTATCATGATATTATTCTAATTTTTAAAATTTCACCAAAAGATAGCTATAGGATCTAGGATTTCTCACCAATCAAGCTTGATATTGTGATAAGTCACCAAAAAAATAGTATCTTAGCTACTACCTTTGAATTCTAGCCAATAATTGGCCATGGAAAATAGTTTTGAAAGTGTAATATGATTCATGGCCAAGGCCAACATTGTATAACATAATATTGGATAGGCCTAAGATTCATTATACACTATATTTCAGATATTGTAATATTTTAATATGTAAGCCCTATGGATTGTGATTAACATTGTTATGGCTAAATCCACTTTACAAACTCATAATTAACCTTAAATGCCTCTTATTATGTCAGCTTGTGTTAATTTTGTTTATGTAATTAGGTTTTGGGTATTGGTATAAATACCCCCACCACTACATCCATTGTATCTAAGTGTTTAGATTCTTATCTATGGATAATGTATTGATTATTTATGGTGTCTATGGTTGCCCACTATATCTATCTCTCCTTTGTTTATTTTATGCTTTCTATATAATATTTGAGTGGATGGATTGCTTCTATTCATTTATGGAAATAGGTGTGAATTCCAACATGGTATCAAAGTAGGTATGGAGCAACATTGGTTGGTCACATAGAAAGCTTTCTTAGCACCTGCGATTTCTCTTACAAGTTCAAGGGCAAATAATTTCTTAAGGTAATTTTAACCTTCTATATAAAAATTATTGAGGTAATTTTACCCTTCTACATAAAATTCAATTTTTTTTGGTATAATGGGTTTCCTCATTCCTCACAATGGAGTTAAAACCAATGGAAACAAGACAATATTCAAATTTTAAAATGTAAATTCAAATATTCAATATTACCCTCCATGCATAAAATATCACACTTTATTGCATAAATTATCACATGGTTCATTCCCTTTTTCAAGGATAAATGATGTTTACATATCCATCCTAGCCTTATGGAAAAATGGTTAGACAAAAGTAGGCAAGGGTGTAGCATGCCAAAGGTCAAGGGTTTGAACCCTTATTGTTATTTTACTCATTTTGGCAATATAAAAGGAAGAAATGTTAAATGATGTTGTGATGCCTTTTACTAAATTCCTCGCATGGTGGATTGGTTATATGGGATTAAAAAGGTGCCCAAGCTATGAGGTAACCAAGGTTCGATGCACATAAGCAAAATATTTTTTTTTGTTGGCCACTAAAGACAATGCAATAGATGTTCTCTATGGAAGTAGTACTATTATTATCATCATAGTGGTATTGCTCAATTGGTCATGTAAATATGGCTAAATTCAAAGCAATAGCATCAACCCAAGTTCAATTCCTCAGACGTCCCCTTTTTTTCTCATCAATAAGGACTAAAATATTTTGGTCATGTCAAAGGTATTTGTTTCCATTTACAAAGTGCTCTTGTGTTCCAAAATATAGGAACCCCCTTTTATCCTCATCAATAAGGACTAAAAATTATTAGTCATATCAAAGGTATTTGTTTCCATTTTAAAAGTGCTCTTGTGTTCCAAAATATAGGATTGGTGCCTTGGCTAGAACAGGAGACCAAGGTTCAATTTTTATTTTTTGTGTCAACTTCAAAGAGATATGAAGAAACATTGACCAATATGAAAGCCATACATATTTTTTGCCTATTTATATCCCATAAACCAATCAAATGGAATCGAGCATTCAAATTATAGTATGTTAGTGGCATCTAGATGGCACAAAGTGTGTGGTTTCCACTAGAAAATAAGTGAACAATACATGGTAGGCTATATGGGACATCACTTTCTTAAGGTTTGAAGGGTTAATTTTTCAATTTTTGAGGGTTGCTAGGGAAAAACCTCTAGAGCCCATAACTTTTACATAAGGAAGTATTTTGAGTCTATTTTTTTCAACTCGCACAAATTGTTTGAGCTCTATGCATTGGTGATATCAGTTCATGGACATGTTCTAGTGTTACAAGCCAAATTGTGTAAAATAGCACTTAAACCTTATCATACTATTTTTAAAGGTTAAATTTATGGTATTTTATGTAATTAGAATATTTTTGGCCCAATTTTGTAGAACATGCAGCTTTATTTGTGATAGTTACAACAAATTTTAAGTCTTTTGAATGCATACAAGGAAAGGATTTAGGATGTGTTTAGTCAAACCCTCTTCACTCTGTGGGCTATTGATTCAATTAATTTATGAAGATTCAACCATTTATGATCTCTTAATTATTTTATCTCTTGTATAGGTACTCTTAGAAGTTTGTAATAGCTCTTATTTTAAGTAGGATCATGCATATCCTTTTTTGGTGACAAAGATCAAATGGCCCAAGGGCAAGTTAAATTCTTCAAACAAGATTATATATATTGTAAAAGGAAATATTATCTTCAAGACATATGTTATATGACTAGAATATTGAAGAAACTTTTCTTTAGACCTAGTGGTGATCTTGACTTCTCTTCCTCATATAGAGCATTAGTGGAAGTGATTAATGGATATTTGTAGGAGTATCTAATAGTGGTAAGGATGACTACAGTCCAATCTAAGGAGACTCTTGTGTAAGAGGTATTTTTGTATCAATGGATTTTAGATGGTGAGGGGGATTCATATGAGTCTAACCCAAGCGCAAAGGCTCACTAGAGCATCCATAATGGGAAGGAAGTTATTATTCTCACTAATGTCTTCTCTCCTTGGCCCCTTATTTCATATTATGAGTGGGTTTTGAAGGTGTAAATCGATTCATGACCAAGGCCAATGTTGTATGATGTAATATTGTATAAGACTAAGGAAATACATTATACAATGTATTTAATTTATTTTAATATTTTACTATGTAATCCCTATGGGCCATGGTTAGCCTGTTTTGAATTATAAACTTGTAATTAACTTTAAAGCCTTATTTTTATGTTTGCTTAGGTTAAGTTCATTTATGTAATTGGTATTTTGGTATTGGTATAAATATCCCAACACTCCATCCATAGTTCAATTCTCATATATAGATAATATAGTGATTATTTGTGTCCACTATATATCTTCTTCTTTTTTTTGTGTTTTCTCTATAATATTTTGGAGAATATCAAAAATTGGCTAAGTATGATAACAATGATTCACTCAAAATAATGATTGGTCAAAATTTATGATCTATCAAAAAGAGTGATTCATATAAAATCAATGAAGCACCCTTTTGTAGGCTAGCAAATCATTATTTTTTTAAGTAATGAATTGCCCTTTTTGGCCAAGTAGGACAAGAGCAGCACCAAATTTGAATAAAGTATTATTGTGTCACTATATGGCATCCAAGGGAGTTAGAAGAACTTCAAATAGGTTGAGAAGTATTTTTATAGAAATATAGAGTTTAGAGGTGCATCATTTTGCTAAAGATACCCCTAAACTAGATGTCTTACCATAGGTGGAAATGATTTATCTTAGGTAACTCATAGGTGAAAAATTTTCTATAAATAGGAGCTATACGTTTCATTGTCAACATCTTTTGTCGATATGAATAAATCAAAGCTACACTTTCTAGACTCCACATTGTACTCTTAAACCAATTCTGGAATAATAGAAATATTATGCATGACATTTTTTTATTAATCATGGAATTGTCATTTTGATGTTTGGTATTCATAGTGATCATTACATTGCATTTTCACCTTTTGCTAGTCCTTTTATTATTTTGAATTACTATATATTGGAGAACATTAATGTTATTTTATTTTCTTCACATGTTCATGCACTAGTCATATTTTATTTCCTTGCATTTTATTTAATCTCTCGCACTCTTATCTTCAAAATTTTACTTTTTGCATCTAGATTATATTAGTTTAGTGTAATTAGTGAGGAGTCGGCCTAAATCCAAAGATCAAGGAGGACACACTTTCTCTCCTAATTGTTGAAATGGGATTGTGGGAGTAAATTAAATTCAAAGCTTTCTATAATTCAACAGTAACCTACATGCATAATCAACTTGTTTTCCTTGTAAATTTTATGAATTTCCTTGTTCTTGATCCATCAAAGTGCATAATACATAGGTATTTTAATTCTTGAGCTTATTTTTGTTAAGGTTGACAATTTATTTGTTTTAGACATTAAATAATTACCTAGTTTAGTTACTATAAATAATTCTTCTAAATCATCACATTCATTTTCTTGAAGGATGCCTATTATCATGTCCCTTTTAGAAATCAATTCACCATCATTCAATTGTTCATCTATAAACTCAAATAACTCTTTCCAATTAATGCTTCCATTGTCATATAATTTATAAAATAGGTAGCTACATGATGGCTAGTTTTCAATTCTTACAGTCTTACCATCATTTGACACCTTCATGTCCATGTAATCCATAGCTAAATATTTACTTCCAAAAAGCTTTTTTATCCAATCCCACAATAACAACATTTTGAAATAGGATGGAAGATCTGCCACAATAAGTTCCTAGATAATTGTATGTTCATAGTGTTTTAACATAGTTATAACTAAATTCTCTAGGATTCCCATAGTATTTACCCTTATTCCATCCATATAAAATTGTACTCTTGAATTATCAATGTAAGGGAGGCCCATTTCCTCCCATATATATTTGGGCATTACAATGACAATTGCCCCTAGATTAACTATAAAACTTTAATACAAATACCACTCAGTTTTCCACGTTTGTAGACTCAAAATTATTGCGCCCCTTTCTTCCAAGCTAATGGATCCATGCTTGAAATGGGGATGGAAAATTATGAATCTGCATCTCATATGAGAAGTGCTTCTGTTGCACTCTCTTTGGTGTTTGTCAATGAATAGGGTGGGGTTCACCAGGAAACACTTGTTGTGGCAGTTTCCACACCTAGTTGAGGTAGTAGTCTGATGTGTTCTTTTATTTTTAAAGCATACACCTCAGGTTTATCCAAATGCAATTTCTACCTAGCTATATGCAACTCAATTTTAAATGAAGACAAGGCATACAAATCTATCTAGAAAGTGTTTCAAAGTTTAACTAAGATGCAAAAATTTTGTTTGAACATGTGTTCTTTTTGTATTTGTGTTTTGTGAAAAGGTGTAATAAAATCTATGTTTTGTGTTTTCTATTTTCTGATTAGGTACAGAGACATATAAGACAAAAAAATGGAAATCTAAGTATGAGAAAATGGATTCTAGTCCTTACCTGACCTAGATGTCTAATTTTTGATGAATTCGGTTGTGCAGTAGGAAATCGGCTGCAGACTAGATGAAAGTGGACGTATGATTTCATCAGATGAAATTGGACGTACGATTTCATCATATTGAATTGTATGCATACGATTTCGTCTGAGACTTGCAATTACACAGTAGAACACTAAATTTTGAAATCAGGGATGGGGGATCTGCATAGGCCACAGTAATATATGGTCTATGTTAGTCAAATATCTTCAGTTCCTTTAGCAAACCATAAAAAAAATGAATGATTGATTATTTTAATATGAAACATGTAGTTCTAGATGCAATAGATCTAATAATAACAGTGAGAAGCAATAAAATATTGAAATAAGTAACACAATATGATGCAAATCTAAAATAATTAACAATATGATAGTCAAAAATTTACCCCCAATATGAATATGGTACAATTTCGGATGCTATGTATGATTATGAATGTTGTGTACAAAATCGGATACATCCAAAAATATACAACGGCTAGTAGTAAACAAAATCATACGTACGATTTCATAGACACCTATGCAATATTTTAGCATTTTGGAGGGCCAAATGGGGTCAAAATGGGATAAATATTATATTGTTGGAAAAATCTTTCTGAGCTCTTTCCAATGATATAAGATTTGAAATAAATGAAGATGATTTTATGGGGTAAAATTTAGCTCAAGGATAATTTTGGATGCTATGTATGAAATCGTACGCAATGTATAAAACTGTATGCAACCAATTTCATCCAACGGCTAGTTCTGCAAAACAAAGAATGAATTTAGATGTAACAGTGATAAAATCAAATGCAGTCAATTTTGTACAAATGATGAAAAACCTAAGTAATGCTTAAATAAAAATGATATCTACGTATGTAGAAAATATCTCCATGACTATGCGCTCCTTGGATGATGATCAAACAGTGACGTACTCAACTACAACCTGCAAAAAAGCTTCAAAGTCTTATCCTTCACTCCAAGCTCTCTTGCAAATATCACCAACCAACTGATTATTGTGGATCTAAGGGGTTAAATGGTTGCTTTAGTTCAAGGAATTAGGTGGGTGGTGAAATTAGACTAGGTTGTTAGGCCAAATTAGGTTTTGGCTTGATTTGGATGAAATCGGTTGCATCCGATTTTATCGGATCATCTGAATTCATTGAGAATATGATGACACCCATATTAGGTTTAAAATCCAACTGGGTGCCTAAATTAGGTGCATGTGTTATTTGGATAAAATCTGATGCATCCAATTTTATCGGATACGTCTGATTTCATCGAGATCATCCGATTTTGTCGAAAAGAGGATAATTAAGTTATTTTTTCATTTTTTGGCATGAATATTGAGGTAAAATATATCATGTCATATATCATTGGAAAGCTTTTTTCGAGACTTATCCAATGGTGTAGGTTTTGGAAAATTTGGAGGGGATTTTTTTAGGTAAAATTATGCTTAAATATTACCTTTACTTTTATAGGAGGAAAACTAAGGAAAATGACTCATCTTAATGTGTCAATTTTTCCTGTCTATATTTTGCCCCCTTTTTGGTATATTTATGAACAATAAATACGTCAAAGAAAAGTATAGACACTTGAGTATAAGTGATAATTATTGACATACGCAAAAAGGAGTAGATGGTTTAGAATGAATAGTTCATATGTAATTGATGTTTACAAAAATGATTACTGATTTACTGGCTCGGATTCCCCCTCGAGTTTCATGAGGAATGTCATATTCCTGATGGAACTTGAAATGACTAACAAAGAAATAATGATGGATATAGAAAATGAATGGTGGAGTTTTAAATAAAATGGAACTTTTTATCCATTGAGTGGAATTTGTGTGGAGAGACAATGATGATGTAGTTGGGAGGATCTAGATAAGGGGCAAATTACTTTAAGTGTACAATTTTTTATTTTTTTATTGATGTATGTTGTAAATAATCTAAATGGTATTGCATGTTGATTTGGATGCATGTTTTGAATGATATAAATATATGATGATTGCATATGTACTATTGTTTTTGTTTTTATTTGGCCTTTGTTTTTATGTATTATGCAAAATATATTTGTTGTTTTTGATGATCTTCATAATCATGCTTATGGTCATGTTTTGATTTTTAATGTACTTTTTATCATGCTTAATCAAGATATTATTGTAGAAAAGTGAAGTGTGATTTTAATGAAATTGATATTTTGTAATATAATGTGATTGGATTGTTTGTAGAAGAAAGTTTGTTTGAGGAAATGTACCCTTGTGATTTTGATTAATCAAAAATAATACCTCGAGGATGTGTGCTTGTGTATGATTGTTTATGGAGGTTGTCGCTCGCTTTGGTCATGAAGCAGATCCTATGTGAGGTTTTGTTGTTATGCTAATATTGAAGGATTATGATCCAAAAGTAGTTTGAAATGTAGTTGATATTTTATAGAAAAGTGTGTTGGGAAACATACCCTTGTGATTTTGATCAATCAACAATAATACCTTGAGGATGTGTGCTTGTGTATGACTTTTTATGGAGGTTGTCACTTGCTTTGGTCATGAAGCAGATCCTATGTGAGGTTTTGTTATATTACCAACCTCGAAGGGTTATGATCCAAAAATAGTTTGATATTTGTTAATCGAAAGTGATGTAATTGATGATAAGTAATGTCTGGTTTTAAGATTAATTTTATTTTAATATTAAAAGAAAGGTATTGTGTAATGATAGTAATAAAGCATGATAAATTTGGATAAAGGACTTGTCCTAGGCATAAGATTCCTAAAGAGATTTTATTAGGGTTGTCTCATGCCATCATCACGAAGTCAATATGTAGTTGATATGAAAGAGTGATTATGTATGATCAAATGCAAGTTTTTGATAAATGATATGCAATCATGTAATATAAGAATTGACATATTTATGCTAAGTGATAAGTGTGAAAATGCAAGAGTGACTATTTTTAGGATCAATTGCATATACTAATAGTCGTACAAATCCATGATGAAATAATGGCATTTGCCAATCAACCTTGAAGGATAATTTTGGTCATTTTTAACATGATTTCAAATTTATCAACAACCAGTGCGTGATTTGTGTATTCATTTTCCATCTTGATCTTAGTTATGATACAAAATATCTCAAGGATACAATGTATGTGCTTGTGAAGTTTATTTACCAATTTTGCGTAAGGTAGTGATGCAAGCCAAATTTTAAGAACCAATGTGTGTGCAAAGGATGTATTCATTTACCATGATTGTATACATTCAGTTAGATTTAGCTACTATGTAATATAAGCTACCAAAAGCTAGCTAATCCACAAGCTAACATTGGTCTGTACAAAATAAGGTTGCTAATGTGACAGACATATCGCCACGCGTAAGGATACTGCCATTGCTAGGCAGGCTTGATGCCACCTAACCTGTAATGAGGATCACTCCATGGTGTTCAAATAATTGAGGAATTCTAGGGATTCAAGCTCATTACCCCCTTCTTTTCTTTTTATTTCTTTTAGTAGGGATTCTTGTTCATTATTTTGTTTTGAACAAGGGGATTTTATTTGCTTTGTAGTAAAACTATTTTTCTTTTGCTTTTTTTTTTCTTTTAAGGGATACTTGCTCAGATTAGACAAAGAGCAAGGAATTTTATTCGGGTAGGGAGGGGCTTGTCCTTTTGCCAATTCTCAGTATTCTAAACCATATGCATAATAGGATAGCAAGGGAAACATTTTGCTTAAGAAGTTGAGACTACTATGTAGTATCATATTACCTTGTGCAAAATAATTCTTAAAATGTGTAAGTGTATTTTGGTTCAAAAAGTGGCAAGATCAGCTCCCAAAACTTCAAAATGTACTTAGTGAAATAGTAGTGTTTTTGGTTCAAAAGAGATTTATAATAAATATTAAGAATCAAGATTTTATTAAAATGTGTATTTGGTGAGTGGTTCAAGATAATTTTGAATTTATTTTGGAGTAAACCAAAATTAACTATGAATTTTAACATTGGTCTAGGATAGCAACTAGATGTGACCATATGGCATATCTAATTGAAATCAAAATTTTATATGAGAATTATAGGATAATAGTGACTAAATGAGAGATGATTTATAGTTTATGTAATGCAATGTGGATATGATAGTTGTTCCAAATAATCTATATGTAAACCTAAATAACATGCATAGGTGAATAATAAAAAACACCAGAAGGTCGAAGGAAAATAATAAGAGGTATTGAATGTGCTATGAGTGTAGCGCTTGCTAAACGGTTGAAAAATAGAAGAGATATACTCATTGGGATGTGTGCTTGCAAATGGTCGAATGGAGGCTGCCCCTCACTTGTGACCATGAAGCTATCCACTATGGGGTGCTTAAGATGATGGGAATGATATTGCTAAAGCAAGTACTACTCAATAGGGTTGTATATTAGAATGCATGAATCAAGGCCAATGAAGCAAAACAAGAACTATATCCCTTGCCTTGGGGAGATATGAGTAATGAAAAATTTCCCAAGTCAAGGGATATAAAATAGTATGAGTAAATACAATGATGGAATTATAGTGATTGAAATGCAAACTAGATGAGAATGCAATATCTATGTATAACTTTTATTTGATTTGATTTGATTGTTTTATTTATTTATTTATTTTATTTTTTATTTTTTATTTTTTTGATTTGTTTGATATTTTTTTGACTTTTTGATTTTTTATTTTATTTTTGATGATGGAATTGGTGGTATATACAAGAGTATCTATATACACTATACAAGTTGATTTATGCATAAAATTTTTGAGGTGGCTTCAAAATCAAAGGAGGTTTTGAAGAGCAACTTGGTTGTGGTGTACGTGATTGAAGCTGATTGGTTGATAGTTGACATTGTTGTGATGAAGAATTATAAGTAGATGTAGATGAAGAAAAGTGATGGACATAATATGATGATGATAATAAAGAAGAAAATAATAGAGAACTTGATGTGATAATGATAATGAAAGAGAGAATGAAGGACAAAAGGTAACATACAAAAGGTGGCAATGTTGATAAAGAGGAAAAAAATAGAGAACTTGTTGTAGTGACGATAAAGAAAGAGATAATAAAGAACAAATATTCCCTATGAATAGGAGAGGTTCACAAAAGTTCCAAAAGAGATATCTTATTTGGATGATTGTCTCAATGTTGTTTAATGTTGAAGGAGACTTTAGGTTGAGACTTCAACACAAAATATGGGTTTTCTATTCTTGTAGCCTCTTTCTGATTATTCTTCAAAACTAAGAGAGGTCTTGAAGGTTGGTTGGATGAAGAATTTATTTCTTGTTTATCAAATTGAGTTGATTGAGCTTGAGGTTGCTCACTTGTATTTTTTGTTACATTATTAGTGATATCATTGTGATGGGAAACATTAGGATGTAATATTTGATTGGTTTCCTATTGTTGATGATTGAATAGGGGTTTTTGAGAGATCTTCATGTCTTGATTAGTTATGGGTACTTGTTGTGTAGGATTTTGATTGTTTACTGGATATTTATAGTCAATAATAGATTGGAACTCCTCTATAGTTAAAATACCCTCATCAATTAAGTCTTGAATTGTATATTTCAAATTTTTGCATGTTTGTGTCATATGTCCATCCACTCTATGATATTCAAAATGTAGCTCAAGTTTGTACCAGTCTACTGTGGTACTAGGTTGCCTTATAGGAGGTAACTCAATCATATTTGTATCAAGCAAGTATTTGAGAATTATGGCCATTGGTTGATTGAGCTTAGTAAATTTACATGGTGAATATTTTTGACGAACTTTGATCATTTATCTTAGAAATTTAGCCATAAATGATTTATTATCTCTTTCTTCTTGATTGTGAGTAGAATGATGATAGGTAGGTTGTGAAGTATGGTGTGAGTGCATGGTAGGATTAGAAGAAGTATTTCCTTGTTGAAATGAATGTGTTGTGTTGAAATAAGAATGTTGAAATGGTTGTGATTGCATTAATGATGGAGAAGAATTATATGTGGCTCGAAAAGTATAACTTGGATAATTGGTGGAAATGGTAATATCATTATGAAGAGGGTTGAAAAAGGGATTGTTTTTTTGAGGTGGATATATAGTTTGGAAAGAATAATATGGAAGTGGTTGTGGAGGAAATTTTGATGGGAAATATTGTGGGAAGGAAAATTGTGAAGGGATTGGTTGAGTGGAAAAGGATGAAAGATGAGGAAATTGTGATAAATATGATGTTGAATATGGATGAAATTGTGAATCAGGTTGACCATAATCAACCAGTGTAGCTGATGGAATTCCCCTGATATTGTTGATTGGGGTAGTAACATAAGTAGGTTCATATTGAATTAGGTTATTTGTAAAACCCCAAATCTCTTCATCATTTCTAAAAGTGGTATCCATTTTTTTTTGTTTTATTTTTTTTATTATTTTTTGAAAGCAAAGAAAAATTAAAAAATTATGGTGATGGTGTGTTCACATCGGGTAACCAAAGAATGTAGGCCCAAAATATTTGCACCCCTTTCTCCCAGGCTAATGAATCCGCACCTGAAAAGGGGAGGGAAAATGAAGGATCTACAACTTGGATGAGAAGTGCTTCTGTTGGAATCTCTTTGGTGTTTGTCGATGAATTGGGTGGGTTCACTAGGAAACACTTGCTATGGTGGTTTCCACACATAGGTGAGGTGGTATTTTGATGTGTTCTTTATTTTAAAAGCATACACCTAGGGTTTGGCCAAAATACAAGTTCTACCTAGCTATATGCAATTCAGTTTCAAATGAAGACGAGGCATACAAATCTTTCTAAAAGCATTTACAAAGTTTAAATAAGATGCAAAGGTTTTAGCTATGCTAACATATTTTATTTTTTGTATTTTTGTGTTTTTGTGAAAAGTGTAATATAGTCTATGTTTTTGGGATTTTTCAATTTTGTAGTTAAATACAAATGTAGATAGAATAGAGAATGTAAATCTAAGTATGATAGAATAGATTTGGAGCACTTACCTGACCCAGATGTCTGATTTATAATGAATCTAACTGTGCAATATGAAATCAAACATAGACAGGATGAAACCAGATGTACGATTTCTTCAGATAAAATCGGATGTGTATGAATTTATCTGAAACCTGCAATTACATAGTAGAACACTAAAATTTGAAATCAGGGAAGGGGGATCTGCATAGGCCACAGTAGATCATGATTTGTGATAGTCAAATTCCCTCAATTATTTTAACCAACCGTAAATAAAATGAATGATTGATTATTTTAATATGAAACATATGATTTCAAATGCAATAGATCTAATAATAATCGTGAGAAGCAATAAAATATTAAAATAATTAATAGAATATGATGCAAATCTAAAATAATTAACAATATGACAATAAAAAATGATTTCATATGTTGTGTACAATTTTGGATGCATTAAAAAATATCCAATGGCTAGTAGCAAACAAATTCGTACGTACGAATTCGTATACCCATGTGCAATATTTTGGCATTTTGGAGGGCCAAACAGAGTCAAAATGGGACAAATATTATACCATTGGAAAGATATTTCCAAGATATTTCCAATGATATAATATTTAAAAGAAATGAATATGATTTTATGGGGTAAAATTTATCTCAAATATGATTTTGGATGCTATGTATGAAATCATATGCAATGTATGAAATCGTATGCAACCGAAATAATCCAATGACTAGTTTTGCAAAATAGAATATTAGATCGGATGCAAAGTGAAAAATTCAAATGCAATTAAATTTATACAAATTATGAAAAACATAAGTAATAATAAAATATAAACTAGGTCATTGTGTGTTGAAAGTATCTCCATGTCTGTATGTTCTTAGATGGTGATCAAACAACAACGTTCTCCACTATAACCTACAAAAAAGCTCCAAAGTCTCCTTCTTCATTCCAATCCCACTTGAAAAAATCACCAAATAGACTAATTACTATGAATCAAAGGATTTAAAATGGTTGCTTCATTTTGAGAAATTAGGTTGGTGGCGAAATTAGACTAGGTTGTTAGGCCAATTTAGGTTTTGGCTTGATTTGGATGAAACCGACTACATCCGATTTTAATGGATCATTTGATTTTATAGAGAATATAGAAATACCCATTTTAGGTTCAAAATACCAATTGGATGCCTAAATTAGTTGCATGTGGGATTTGGACAAAATCAGATGCATTCGATTTTATCGGATATGTCTGATTTCGTCAGGATCATCCGATTTTGTCAAAAAGAGGACAATTAAGTTATTTTTTATTTTTTTGGCATGAATATCGAGGCAAAATATGGCATATCATATATTGTTGTAAATATATTTTCAAGCCTAATCTAATGGTGTATTTTTTGAGAAATTTGGAAGGGATTTTTTTAGATAAAATTGAGCTCAAAGATGACCTTACTTTTCCAAGAGGAAAACTAAGGAAAATTACCCATCTTAATGTGTCAATTTTTCCTGTCTACAACGTTACATAAAACAATGATAGCTTCATTATATTTGGTTTTGGTGTGTTCAAATTATCAATTGCGTTCACAATAATATTTTATGGGTCTTTATCCATTAAATTTTGTTACTCAACTAGGTTAAATTACGCCAAAGATTGTTTTTGTGCCATGGATTTAGCTTTAGCATAACTTTGTTCTTGATTTTTTAATGCTTTTTATAATAAATATTTTAGTTTCAATAACGATAGTACTTCTAGCATGTTTAATTTAGTATATGTTCTATTTAATTCATCTATTATAATAAATTTTGATTTTATAGCATTACCATCATAATGTGGAGCAAACTTCTTGAATTATATTATGGTAACGGTTTGAACATGGTTGATTAAAATATGGCTACTTTAAGTTGTTTTTGGTAGTTTTTTACAATTTATCTTGTTCACTTTATTTACCCACTTTTCTAATTATTATCCTTTTATCATAGACTACTTTAAATTTTATGGTATTGGTTGTTGAGTTTGAATCGGTATCATTTTTTGCTTATTTTTTTGTGTTGCATGTTGGTTTGATGACATTAGTTCTTTATAATTAATATGAAGACATGATTGTCCTCTTTGATGGACCAACAAGATGCTAGAAAATTTTTCATTAATCAAAATTGTGTATATGTACAATGACAATTATGGTGGTTGATTTTGATAGCTACCTACCAAATACTTGTTTCGATACAACTCTCAGATGCCCTAACTATGAAATATAGTTATATTACATGATGTAATAATTTCCTAACATTCTTACCTTATTACATCATATTTTAGACAAGGATATGAACATTGATACCTAGATAGGTGCAACCATGGCAGCCCAAACATCTCTTGTTACATGATAAATTTGAACATACATGTGGTTCATCAAAGATACACATCAATCCTTGACTAGCATCATCATGAATAGGTGTAAACTGAACTACTCACTTTAGTGGAACTAACTTCACTGAACTAAAAATCAAAGATAGCTATTCATGGTCTTACATCAAATATGAATAGGGACACACACTCCATCACCAAGGTTATAAACAAAGACAAATACAACTATCTATAACACCCTTGTGACTAGTGATAGGTACAACCATTTCTAGGTACATATCTGTTAGGAAAAACTCCAAGATTTATCACCTGCAAGAGGAAGCACAATAACAAAAATATAGAACACGAAAATAGTAACACAAGTGACACAGAGATTTACGTGGAAACCTGCAATGTGCAGGAAAAACCACGGGGCAATGGCAACTTCTCTTTTATTATTTTTAGCAAAATTTACATCCACGTCTTTCAACATTTTCAACAACCTCTCTCTCACATATGCAAGGGGTCAAGTCCCTTTTATAGAGCAGAAGGAAGACTCCAAACTATTTGTTTCCTCTTCCAACGGAAGCCTCCAAAACCTGTTCATTTTAGCTCCCAAAGACTGTTCGTCTTTCGCATTCCTATCGTCTACCTAGACATCTACTTGGCTTGACGTCAGGCTGGACGTCTACCAACCTAGACGTCTAGTAGCCTAGACGTCTACCAACCTAGATGTCTAGCAGCCCAGACATCTGCCGGCCTAGACGTCTGGCAGCCCAGATGTCAGGCCCAGATGTCTGCCAACCTAGACGTCTGGTAGCCTAGACGTCTGGCCTAGACGTCTAGCAAGTTAGATGTCTGGCTTGTTGCCTAGACGTCTGACCCAGACGTCTAGCAGGTCAGACGTCTAGCTGACCTGCTTGTTGCATACTATCTTCATACCTAACATTCTCCCACTTGAAGTCAGTATTCAGGAATTCTTTTGCTCAAAAATTTTCATCCAGTGCCAATTGCCCAATGCTGCCCTTGTTACTTTTTCAGCAAGCCCAGAGAAGTTTTGCACCATTCAAACTTCTCTACCTTGACCGACTTTGTAAGCATATCTGTAGGATTCACTTCAGTGTCAATTTTTTGCAATAGGATCCTACCTTCTTCCACCACATTTTTGATAAAGTGGTACTTGACATCAATGTGTTTCATGTGATCATGGAATGTTGGATTCTTCACTAGCTGAATAGCACTCTGGCTATCACAATGCAATGTAATTTTCTCCTGCATTACCTTGAAGTCACCCAACAATCGCTCTAGCCAAATTGCCTCTTTGTTGGCATGAGTTGCTGCAATGTATTCTGCTTCAGTGGTTGATAAAGCCACAACAGACTGCAACTTAGAAGCCCAACTCACCGCTCCTCCTACAAGAGTGAAGGTATATCCTGTAGTGGATTTTCTCCCATCTCTATCTCCACCATAATCAGAATCCACAAAACCTGTAACTTGCAAATCTGTCGATCCAAAGTAAATGGCAACATCTGAAGTGGCTCTTAAATATCTGAATATCCACTTCACCGCATTCCAATGCTCCTTACCAAGATTTGCCATGTACCGGCTGACTACTCCCACTGCTTGGGCAATATCCGATCTGGTGCTCACCATGGCATACATGAGGCTTCCTACTACTGATGAATACGGTACATGAGACATGCTTGTCTTCTCTACTTCCATTCTAGGACACTGGTTGGAAGACAACTTTAAGTGTGGAAGAAGTGGGGTACTAACTGGTTTAGCATTCTGCATATTGAAGCATTGCAGAATATTTTCCACATATGAATTTTGACTTAACCAGATCTTTCTTCCTTTTCTATCCCTGTGTATCTTCATCCCTAAAATTTGGTTTGCTGCTCCTAAATCCTTCATTTCAAATGTCCTAGCCAACTGAGCCTTAAGATCAATGATTTTCTTCATGTTGGGGCCTGCAACCAACATATCATCAACATACAATAACAAAATAATAAAACTACCATCATCAAACCTCTTATAGTATGCACAATGGTCAGCTTCACTCCTACTAAAACCTTGGCTCTTCATGAAGGTGTCAAATTTCTTGTACCACATCCTTGGTGCCTATTTCAACCCGTACAATGATTTCTTCAGTCTACAAACCAAATGCTCTTTGCCTCTTTCTTCATAGCCCTCAGGCTGATCCATATATATCTCTTCCTCGAGATCACCATGCAAGAAAGTAGTCTTTACATCAAGTTGCTCCAGTTCCAAATCCTGTGCAGCTACAAGTGCAAGTAGAACTCTAATAGTAGTCATCTTCACAACTGGAGAGAAAATTTCATTAAAGTCAACACCTGACTTCTGCACATAGCCCTTTGCCACCAAGTGAGCTTTATAGCATTCCAACAACCCATCGTTGTTCTTCTTCACTTTGTACACCCACTTGTTTCCAACAGTCTTTCTTCTAGGTGGGAGATCCACAAGTTCCCAAGTTTTATTCTTTTGAAGTGCCTCGATTTCCTCCTCCATGGATTTCCTCCACTTTTCTGCATTCTTAGACTCTCTAGCTTCCTGAAATGAACTAGGTTCACCATCATCAATTAACAAAGCAAAAGAGGACTGATACACATGAGAATACCTTTTCGGACACTTTTGTGGATGTGTAGATCTTCTAACCCAATGATCTATCGATTGTGGCTCTTGGTCTTGTGACCGTTGTGGCTGCTCTACTTCCTATTCTACTTGTTGTTCTACATGTTGATCAAAAACTTTAGCATGTTCATCTTCACTCAATTCTACTTCAATAGGTACAACATTAGGATTTTGTTGTACCTCCTTCCTTTGCATGGATTTTTCATCAATAATTACATCCCAACTAATAATTACCTTGTGGGCAGTAGGATCCCACAGTCTATACCCCTTCACTATATCTCCATAGCCGAGAAAAACACATTTGCTTGACTTTGGGTCAAGCTTGGACCTTTTTTCTTTGGGTACATGGGCAAACGCATCACAGCCAAAGGTGCACAAATGAGAGTAATCAACTGGCTTACAACACCAAACCTCCTCCAAAATCTGTCCATCCAATGCAGTTGTAGGTGACCTATTAATAAGATAAACAATTGTATTAACAACCTCTGCCCAAAACTTTTTCTCCAACATGGTTGCGCTAAGCATGCTTCTTGCACGTTCCATGATTGTGTGATTCATCCGCTCAGCCACACCATTTTGTTGTGGAGTGTATGGTACAGTATTCTGGTGCTTAATACCTTCCTGCATACAAAATTTATCAAATTCCTTGGAGCAATATTCACCCCCATTATCTGACCTGAGACACAAAATTGACTTGCCCAAACTCTTTTCTACCCATGCTTTGAACTCCTTAAATTTTTGCAAAGCTTTCGACTTCTTCTTCAGAAAGTAAACCCACACTCTCCTAGAATAATCATCTATAAAAGTCAAAAAATAGATGGTGCCATTCAAGGACTGAGTGGGGACAGGTCCAAATATATCCGAATGTATAAGTTGCAGAAAATCAGAACTCTTACCAGGACTTGTAGTAAACCGAACCCTCTTCTGTTTACCAAAAATACAGTGCTCACATAAGTCTAAATTACAAGACTTAATCCCAGAAAGCATACCTCTATCATGCAAAATTTTTAGGTCTTTTTCACTCATATGGCCTAGGCGTTGATGCCATAGCATTACTGCATCCTGAACAGAAGTTGTTGTTGCTGCATGGTTTATCATCGTATCACCGCATAAATGGTATAAAGTCCCATAATATTCTCCCTTTGCTACTACAAGAGCTCCTCTGGTAATCTTGCAGTAGTTGTTATAGAAAGTGACAGAATACCCTAGCTTATCCATCATTTTGATTGAGAGCAAATTCTTCCTCAAATCGGGCACATGTCGCACATCACATAACATCCTTTCTCTACCATCATCCAACCTGATCCTTATATCCCCTCTTCCCATAATTTCTAAAGGATGATCATCACCCAAATAGACCTTTCCACCATAGTATGGCTGATATTTGTCAAACCAGTCTCTATGGGGAGACATGTGGAAGGATGCACCTGAGTCCAAAACCCAGGTATATAAAATTGATCTGTTGTTACTGATACAGAAGGCTTCACATGTTGTCATCTCTCCTGAATCTGCTGCACTGGCTTCAGCTGATGGCTAATTTTGCTTTTCACCATTCTTTAATTGCCAACAGTCCTTCTTGGAGTGTCCTGGCTTCCCACAATGCCAACACTTCCCTTTCTGCTTACGTCCTTTAGACTTAGATCTGGACTACTTTCTACCTTGTTTACTCCCCTCGAACGATCGACCTCTCACAGATAGGGCTTCATTGGTTGAGGGTTCCAGAGATGTTTTTTGCCTCAACTCTTCTGCCAACAAAGCGGCTACCACATCATCAAATTTGAGAGTTCCTGATGATGAATTACTGATGGTCATCACCATATGATCCCAAGTGTCCGGGAGGGAACAAAGTAGGGTGATAGCTCTATCTTCATCCTCCATATTCACATTAACTGAAACCAGTTTACTGATCAGAGTATTAAACTCATTCAAATGATCTACCACGGATGAACTTTCCTTCATCCTCAAGCTATAAAGCTATTTTTTCAAAAAAACCTTGTTAGTTGCTGATTTTGTTTCATACAACTTTTCAAGCTTTTGCCAAAGGGCTTCTGCGGTCTTCTCTTCAGCTACATTGAACAAGACGGAGTCCGCTAGGTAGAGATGGATTGTAGAAACCGCCTTCCTATCAAGCGTTACCCACTCCTCATATTTCATGCTGCTCGGTTTACTCGTGATCCCTTTCAAGGCTTGAGCTTGGTCATTCTGAACCAACAAATCCTCCACCTTCATCTTCCATAGAGCGAAGTTCCTGCCATCAAATTTCTCAATCTCGAACTTGGTTACACCTTTTGTCATTGTTGTAGCTCCCACTCGCACAAAACCTTAGCTCTGATACCAGATGTTAGGAAAAACTCCAAGATTTATCACCTGCAAGAGGAAGCACAATAACAAAAATATAGAACATGAAAATAGTAACACAAGTGACACAGAGATTTACGTGGAAACCTGCAATGTGCAGGAAAAACCATGGGGCAATGGCAACTTCTCTTTTATTATTTTTAGCAAAATTTACATCCACATCTTTCAATGTTTTCAACAACCTTATATACATATGCAAGGGGTCAAGTCCCTTTTATAGAGCAGAAGGAAGACTCCAAACTATTCGTTTCCTCTTCCAATGGAAGCCTCCAAAATACTATTCATTTCTTCTCCCAAGACTGTTCATCTTTCGCATTCCTATCGTCTACCTAGACGTCCGCTTGGCTTGACGTCAGGCTGGATATCTACCAGCCTAGACGTCTGGCAGCCCAGAAATCAGGCCCAAACGTCTGGCAGCCCAAAAGTCAGGCCCAGATGTCTACTAGTCTAGATTTCAGGCAACCCAGATGTCAGGCCCAAACGTCTGCCAACATAGATGCTTGGCAGCCCAGACATCTGGCCTATTGCCTAGACGTCTGACCCAGACATCTAGCAGTTCAGACATCTAGTTGACCTACTTGCTGCATATTGTCTTCATACCTAACAATATCCACTTGTGAATAGACACACACAACCATTCACAAGATCATATGTTATTAAGGATAAACTCTTCTATCCACAAAACAAGGGGGTTCCACTTCTCTCAAAGGAAGTATTATCTCTAAGAGGTGATGCACTTTAACTTCTATTTGCAAAATGGATCACAATTGGGTCAACCATATGACCCTCCCTCAAACCAAACAAAGTTTTTATCATGTGGTCTTCAAAAGACCTTGGTATATTTTATTCAACATGATGGTTGCATCAGGCCTGAAAAATACTTTCTAATGAATATAAATATGTTTATTCTTGCAAAAAGTTAATGTCACACCATCGAGCAAAAAAATATTCAAGTTGTTCTCAATTTATCATCAAAATATTTTAAATGATACCCACACAATATATGTACTATAAACCATACTGGAAGAAATAGAATAATGGCAATGCTGTCTCAAAATATTATCACGTCCAACTTTATGTCACATCCATCACTTGGATAATAAAGGAAATGCTACATAAATACCCCACAACACATCTTGGATAATGTTTCTCTTAATCGATAAAATAATGGCAAAATGTTATCAAATTCATGGCAATGTTAATGATCTCTAGTAAATGTACTTCATTTAAACACTAAATAGCATGTTTTTTCCTTTAAATCAAATGGACGACAATGTTAATTAAACAAATGGACGATGCTTGAAGGAAAAAATTATAGCATCACCATTTAAAAATTCACCACTATGGACGTGTTAAAACTAACGCCTCAACTTAGATGTTTGGAATTTCAAAAAATGTTTTGTGATGTCATCAATCTTCACTATTTATTGAAACAATCTAATGGATCACTTTTGGCTTCATTTAGGGTAATTTATGAGTTGCAGACAATATAAATATCATTTTTTTAAATATAAAACTATTTTTTCTTTTTATAATACTAGTTGTGCACTTCTCCATGACTATGCCCTACAATATGTCTTAAGAATTCTATTTTCTAGCACTCTCCAAAATTCTTTCATGAACCTAAGCAATAATACTTTCATGGCCAATGTTAATTTGTGAACTAGGCAACACTTACTATTTCTCTTTTTGGATATCGACAACCAACAATTCTCCACATCTCCTTTGTTAGTAAATGACTCCTACATTAGCAACAAGACTTTGGTTAATAAATGTTCTTCTTCCTCGATTGTGTGTTGGCGCTCCAATTGTATATGACTCAATCACTTGGTTTGAATAACCATGCACACATCTAGATAGCCTATTCTTCCTCTTTAGATGGCCTTTATGCTTTTGCACATCAACTTATCCCTTCTCTCATTGGATCTAGAAGACCCTCCTTCCTAAGTCATTATTTGAAGGCTCTTTTGAACTTGTCTATTCTTTTGGAAACTAGATGACTTCCATGTAAACACTTTATAGTCCATATGCTTCCTTCTTAGCACATCATTGATGAATCTCACCTTGATGGTTTACAAGGGTTCTATTCAGACAACACATGTTCTCTACACAACAACTACTTTCATGTTGGCATAGTCTTCAAATATTCCAAATTCTCTTTGTTTAAACAGACAACTTTCCTTGTTGATAGCAACCATTCATTACACAACTTCATTCATATGGGCGTTTTCTTAATGGAAATTGTTGATGACATATTATAGATGTCCCAAGATATCATAGACAATTTTTTGCTTTCATGTGTAAAACACCTCTCCACTCGACGACCTTTGGATTACATTAGTGGCCCAATATATTTCAAATGGTTGTGATGGCCCATGACCTTGAATGACTTGTTCCTAGGTTGAGATGACTATTGATACTTGGAATATATGTGTTCTAATAGCCCAAGCAACTCCTACATTCTTTACCACGTCCATTTCAAACAACACATTCAACTCTTTAAACAACCTTTGCAACTCTCATTTAGCTTGCATGCAAATTAGATTACAAACACATTCTTCCATTGATGACAATACATTCAAGACTTATATGGCCTTTGAACTAAGGTACTTCTCATTGGCAGTATTCACACTCTCATCAGTAACACATCCTCTATGCTTGCAGACCAATTGTTTACATCTTGAATGCAACTCCTCCATATTCTCAATGCTTTCAATAGTTGACAACAATGGCTACTTTGTTCTTTAGACCTACAACAAAGATTTGAACACATATTATGTGTTAGTAAAGAAGCACATTTTATTTTCCCATGTTCATCCTTCATCGCATAAGCCCTATGTCTCCTTCCAATATTGGCCAAGGAATTCTTCATCATAATTGGAACCTCTAGAACGGTGTTGCTCTAATGCCACATGGTGGACCAACAGAATGTTAGAGAGTTTTCATTAATCAAAAGTATTTAATTGTACAATGATGATGATGGCACATGGTTTTGACAATTGTCTGTCAACCACCTATTTGAGTACAACTCTTGAATACCCTAACTACCAAATACATAGTTATTTGATTCTAATACTCTTCTTGACACTATGGTGCTATATTTGATTCTAGTTGTTTCTCTGGAGCTGATTAGGTTGCCACTGATTTGGGTTGTTCTCCGATTGTTTTTCTTTCACATTTTATTGCAACTTATGGTTGTTGGTTTATTAACACTACTTAATTTTCAAAGGGAAAATCTTGTCATCTTTTGATATCCCAAAATTGGTAAAATTTGTGATATTAGCATTTGGTATTATAGGTATCGATTGACTTGTCTACCATCGATTGATTATTCATTTGTTGATTTACTACTAGTAATTGGACTATAATGTATTGTCTTGTTATTGTTGTTTTTTGAGCTTGGCATTGTTTATTATATATCATTGTTTGAGCATTACAAATAGCATTGCACACTACTAGATTATACTGGTATTGCAAGTGAAATGACATAGTATGTTTATTTCATAATTAGCATTCATTGTATGGTTTGTACTTAGTTTGTCACTTATCCACCTACCTATTGAGGAACTTGCTTTTTAATTAGACAAGAACTTTGTTGTCCATTTATGTTTTGTTGTCATCCCCCACTTTGTCTTTGATTTATCATTATATGATTGGCCATGTTTCTGACTAATGAGCATAACTCCTATATTTGAAGTTACTAATTTTCTTTTATGTGATAATTGATTTTGATTCCCTTGGGAGACAAGTGCATTTGGTGATTATTGCGGTGCTAGTAATTTCGATAACCAAGGCTAAAATGTGGCAATGCTAGGAATAGTTTGACCTAGGAATGTCACTATGTAGGGAGCATTGGTTTTTGAACATAGGCATGTTGGATGACAATGGGGTGACTTAAGGGACCAAAAATGGTGCATATTGGTAGGCTTGCATGTATTGGTATTGTGCATTTGGGATTAATGTTTTTCTGATGGAAGATATTGATCCTATTGGGTTTGAGGTTGTGTCATGTAAGTTGCATAGGCCATTAGTTTTGTAGGTGGCAACTTCCCTACCTGGATCAATACATTCTCTATATGAGCGGCCTCCTCAAACACCCCTAATAATGTAATGTGATTAGCATTTTAAACCTTCATCAATAAATCAAATGCAAACCTCCTATGTAATATACCAATAATTGCTCATCTACGAGGATATTTAGTGATAAGTTGTTGCTCATCTGCTAGTCAAATATTTAGTGATATGAGTTGCAAGGTCCTTATAAACCTCATGCTCTAATCATGAATGTTTTCATTTTGGTGTCTTTGGATGGCATCTAGCTAAAGTTACATTGAATGTGTTGCCAAGGTTACCAAAGTGTTCCATGAATGACTCAACAATTAAAACTAAGTCAATAACCAAATTCTTAGGTAAGTTACTATACCACATTGTGACTTTAACTCTAAATGAAAATACTAGTAACCACACTATAACATCTTCTTGTGTTTTTTGGATCAATTTTAAGGTCAACAACTCAAAGATGATCCAATGCCATTTTACTATCATTCCCATCAAATGTTGGGACAGACTTCGTATTACAATAGGAACCAATGAGTAAATTGGTAAGATGAGTGGACCTTGATATGTCCAATTAGCAAGTTGGTTCTAGGGTCTTGCATTTGCATTTAGCAAAGTGGGGTTCCTAGAATATGGCAGTTGACAAAATTGCATTTGATATTAGGATGGACCCATTTGTACATATGTTGGTTGTTTTTGAGGATACTAGTTCATTTGTTGATTTTGTACAACTTGTGGGTTTTAAGTAACCATTAGTTGTTGTTCCACGTTTTGTTATATATTTTGTGCTACTAATTGATTTGGAACAAAAAAATTATTTGGGTTATAAGGTAAGGGTTTTATATTATCTAATAATCAAGCATATTTAGTTGATTTTGAGGGAAATGTTGATATTGTGGAATTTATTCATTTTGAGTGATTTGAATTTTACCGAAACCACTATTTTCCTTAAGGAAATGGTAGATATTGATTTTGGATGGTATAATCTTAACCAAAGTTGATGTTGATTTGGGAGAAATTGTTAATTTTGACTTTCTAATTTTGTGATTGGCTTTGCAAGGTCAATTGATTTTGTGTACAACATTTTAATTTTGCAAAACTTGTTGGGATTGTTCCATAGACTGATTTTGCATTGCATGTTGTGTTGGCATTATATCCTAGATTGGTTTTCTATGTTTTTTTGGTTTGGGATATTTGTCTGTTGGCTTGAGCCAATTTGTTGTTGACTAGTGCTAGTTTGTTGGTTTGACAATATTCATTGATTTGGTGTAGTCAATTGTTAAATAGTTGAGACCTTTTACTAATTCAGTATGACTCGTTATGAAAGCATAAGACTTATACCCAATATTGTGGGTTTACGACACTTGGATAAGGCAATAGTTCAAGTGGCATGCCATATAACTGATTTAAATAGCAGTTTGAACAAACAAGTTGGTAGCAATCCAATTTTGATTGGTTTGTGTCATAGTTAGGGCTTCTTAGCCACGAGGTTGTCCTATTGGGTAAAAGGATTAACCTATATTAGTGGAGTTGGAGATGTCGATTATGTCAGTACGTGGGTAAATATCTTGGTTTGTATTAGGGTTAGCTCGAGTCATGATGATTTTATTTCCTTTTGAAGTGATGCATGTTTATGGGTTTATGGTATTCCTTATAACTTTTGTATCCAAACTGTGATATGGGTTGCTTCTATTTAGTATCCTTCCTTCGATAAATAAGATATTGGACTAGTTCAAGATTTCCTTTCCTAGCTAGTGTGATTTTGATCTTGTATTTATAAGCCATTGTACATTCAAGATCTATAGTTGTCATTCCTACAAAAACTTCAAAAGCTTAAGAAAACAACTTTGGGTTTAGAAAGCAAATTACTCCTTAGAAAAGTTAATTGTTCTTTAACAAGACTAAATCGTTGCTTACAACACTTCGATAAAATTGTGGATCCTTTCCCAAAAAAAATTGAACAATCAACAAAACAATGTGCAAAACGAGTCTCCCAACTCGAAAAATTGGTCTATTCAATCTCTTAGGGTTAAAGAGAACGAATTGCTATTTGATGATGAATTTGTCACTCTAAGAGGCACTTGATCAACTTTAAGCTTCTTTTAGGGTGTATGGAGCGAATCACTCCTTTAGAAAGCAAATCACTATTGAAAGTATGAAATTCTTATAAGAAACTCTTGACTTTAAAGGCAAAACGAATCACTTGGACTTTAGGATCGAAACACTATATCAAGATGTAATTTTGATAAAACATGGATAACTCACAAAGATTAACAAGTTGTTTTGACAAATCGAAAGTGAATCCCTCTAATGCATAGTTGGATTTTTGGGAGTAATTTTGACAAAACCTAGAGAACACACAAATATGAACAAATTGTTCTGATAAACCGAAAATGAATCCCTCTAATGCATAGTGGAATTTTTGGAAGTAACCTACAAAATTTTAAAATCTTGTAAAAGGATGAATCGCTCTATAAGGGAGTTAATAAATCACATTAGTAAGCAAAGTTCTCTTATAAAGTGAATCATTTTTTGACATGGTGAATGAACCACTCTTTGAAGGAGTTAATGAGTTCTTCATAATGTCTTGACAAACTTCAGAACAAATATTGCAAATATGATCAAATCGCTCTAATAAACACCTACAAGCTTAAATCAATCAAAATTGTATGATGAAAATTTGTACAAGGAATTGATGAAAATTCCTAAATCCAAGGTGAATTATCAAGTTCTTTACAACGGAGTCACCATTACTCATGAAACTTAACATCAAACGGCCAAATCTAAAGCTGAAACAAGTAGATCTCATAAATTGTTTTTAGGTTATGTTAGATTTGGTGTTAAGAACATACCCTTTAATAGATCTAAATAAATTTACAACAGATTTGCATTGATCTGAAATATAAGTGCAAGTTGTTGAAAAAAACTTCAGATTTTAGACCTGCAAGTGGAAACACAATAACAAAAAACAAAAACAACAACACAAGTAACACAGATTTACGTGGAAACCTGCAATGTGCAGGAAAACCACGGGGTAATGGCAACTTCTCTTTCTTTATTATTTTAAACAAAACTTTACATTCACATTTCAACATTCATATCATTCCATCGATATGCAAGGGATCAAGTCCCTTTTATAGAGCATGAAGGGAAGACCCTAAACCGTTCGTTTCCTCTCCCAAAGGAAGCCTCCGTAAAACTGTTCGTTTCCATGCGGAACTGAAACAATTCGTCTTTCGTGTCCTGACGTCTATCCTGGACGTCTACTTGCCTAGACGTCTAGCAACCCAAACGTTTGGTTTGTTGCCTAGACGTATGGCCTAAAAGTCTAGCAGCCCAGACGTCTGGTCTATTGCCTAGACATCTGGTCTATTGCCTAGACGTCTCCTTCTGCTAACTGTGCACCTTTTTAGTGACTTCACTTCCTAACATTCTCCCACTTGAAGTCAGTATTCAAGAATTCTTCTACCAAAGTTTTTCATCCAGTGCCAATTGCCCAATGTTGCCCTTGTTACTTTTTCAACAAGCCCAAAGAAGTTTTGCACCACTCAAACTTCTCTACCTTGACCGACTTTGTAAGCATATCTGCAAGATTCACTTCAGTGTCGATTTTCTACAACAGGATCCTACCTTCTTCCACCACATTTCTTATAAAGTGGTACTTGACATCAATGTGTTTTGTGCGATCATGGAATGTTGGATTCTTCACTAGCTGAATAGCACTTTGTGTTAGCGTATATTTCAGTTATTACATTATTATTAGCATCTTGTTATTAAGTTACAACAAGGGCTATTTCAGCCTCGGATGGTTTCGTAACCTCCGGGCTATTTCAGCCTGTAGATGTACTATTTAATCCATCTCCAATGAATTATCAAGTTGTTGTTTTACTCAACATGGTATCAGAGCCAGTGGCGTGAGAAGAGAGGCTGGAGGCGGACGCTGCTTGCTTGGAGAAAAGAAGCAGAAGAACCTGAGCGTTGTTTTTCCCATTTTTTTTTTCTTCCTTCCGCGACGTGTTACGTGATTTTTTTTTAATCACGCCGTCGCGTGATAACTGTTGAAAAAAAATATATATATATATATATAGGCAACTTCTATGGCAGTCTCTACAAAGGAGGCAACTTCCCTATGGCACAAGAGATATGGACATTTGAGTTCTGGTTACTTACTTGAGCTAAGTAAGTATGAGATGGTTAAGGGTCTTCCTTCCCTTTCTACCACTTTACCGGTTTGCTCGACGTGCTTAGCGGAAAGCGACACGAGTGCCTTTTAAAAAGAGCTCTACTAGAGCAAAGAAACCTCCGGAGTTGGTTCATACCGATCCATGCGGTCCCTTCACTCCCAACGGTTGTGGGGGTAAGAGGTATTTTCGGTTATTTGTAGATGATTACTCACGAAAGATGTGGGTATTTTTTCTTCAACTAAAATCTGAAGCATTTGGCTTCTTTCAGCAATTCAAGAAATCTGTTGAGGAGTCAGGGACTTCTATAAAGACCCTTCGCTTAGATCGAGGGGGGGAGTTCACCTCTAAAGAATTTTTTGCATTCTTTAAAGAAAATGGGATCACAATACAGTTAACTACTGCTTATACTCCTCAGCAAAATGGAGTTGCTGAAATGAGGAATCGTTCCATCATGGAAATGGTTCGTTGCATGCTCACAGGAGCTAAACTTGAGCAACTATATTGGGCAGAAGTTGTCACCACAGCAGTATATCTGTTGAATAGTGCACCCATAAAGGCCCTACAAGGAATGACTCCACAGGAAGCATGGAGTGGTAGGAAACCCTCCATTTCTCATCTACGCATTTTTGGGTGTAAAGCTTTCATGCACATACCAAAATGGAAAAGGAAGAAGCTAGATGAGAAGTCATTGAAGTGTATTCTTCTTGGGTATGATGAGCACTCTAAGGGTTATCGTTTGATTGATACCTTAACCAAGAAGATTCACATAAGTAGAGATGTTGTTTTTGATGAGGCTTTCACATCAGCAAACACATCGGATGTATACCTAGACCTTGTGGAAACTCGGGTTGTTAAATCTCCTTCATCAAAGGTTGGAGGTTCTTCGGATCTTCTTCAACACCTAAGAAGAAGAATCCAAAGTGGTATACAAATACAATCAAAGACTCTAAGTTATCTACTCCACCGATTTGACTTTGGATAGGCCTCGTACTCGCGAGCATGGCTCGACAGGAGAAAGTTGCAACAAAGAATCTCGGGGTTGATGATCTGTGTCAGTCTTTTGAAGAACTTTCTATAGATCCAGCAAGAGATACAGAAGATATGGATATTGATAGTGATAAGGTGTTTATGTCTTCCATAGACGATCTTGAACCTGCATCAGTACAAGTTGCTCTCGGTGAGCCTCAGTGTAAGGCTGCTATGGATGCAGAGTATGTCTTTGATGAAAAACAAAACTTGGAAGCTTGTCGATCTGCCGCATGGAAAGAAACCCATTGGCTGCAAATGGGTGTATAAAGTCAAGTACAAAGCAGATGGGACAATTGATAAGCATAAGGCCCGTCTTGTTGCAAAGGGCTATGCTCAAAAGGAAGGCATTGACTACGCACCTACTACTCGGATGACAACAATTCGAGTTATTTGTGCTATGGCAGCACAGTTTGGGTGGAAAGTTCATCAGATGGATGTCAAAAGTGCCTTTATGAATGGTGCTCTCCAAGAATAAGTCTATATGACTCAGCCATAAGGATTTGCAGTGGAAGGCCAACAGCAGAAAGTTTGCAAATTGGTCAAATCCTTATATGGCCTGAAACAAGCTCCTCGAGCTTGGTATATAAAAATGGACAATCACCTCCTGTGGCATGGTTTTAAGAGATGTCCAGTCGGATGCAAACCTCTATTTCAAGAAACGGGGTTCTCAGATAGTGTTGCTTGTACTCTATGTTGATGATCTGCTCATTACAGGGAGTTCAGAAACTATGATCTCTACTGTCAAAAGAGACTTGTGTCAATATTTTGAGATGTCAGATGTTAAGTGATGTTTTCACCCAATTGTGAAAGCACACTCTCCAGTAGGATCTAAGTCCAAGAATCCTCTGCTTGCAAAGAAAATAACTTTCTCCAAGGTTCCTGTTATGCTTAAATAATGTTTTTCAAATGAAATGCCAAGAATATCTTAGGGTTTGCAAGTGGATGTTAACAAGGGGCACTGATGGTTTATTTAATTTGAATTTACAGTGGACTCAAAGTGAATAATTGTACTTTGATCTTGGATTTTGATGGATTTTTAGTTATTAATTTGGATACAGTAATTAAACTGCAAAAAATGAAGCAAGGGTTTGAACAATAAAGAAAATTAAATGAAAGAGAAACTAAACTACAGTCAGAATGCTGCCATCAATTCGATGAAATCGAAGATAATGAGGTTTTTTGCATGCAACCTAACCTAATGAACCTGCAAACTCGCACAATCCAAATAGGCTAGGTGCAGGCTTCTAAGGTTTCTACTGTAATTCCAGATTCAGGCATTCACATAAAGCAACCAAGAGCACTTGCATTAAACTTCACCTAAAAGCCTTATAAATCTGAAATGAATGATATAACATTAAATCATGCATACAAAAAATGACTCATTTCTCATCAATTAGATGCCAACTCTCTGTATTTTGTATTAAATGATATGTCAATTACATTCAAAGAATGTTCCAGGCACAAATATTCCAAAACAAAAAAGAAGGAAATTGCCCAAGTGCAGGCCCAGAATAGCATGAAGCTCTTGTCTCTACAACTCTGCAATCGGCAATTTCCAACCCCTCTTTCAATCTGCACTTCTGGCTTTATACTAACGGAAAAGGCTCTTCGATTCTCCCTGTGTCGCTTTGTTTCATCTTCCTGCATGTGACCCTTCAACTTCCCTTTCTTTTCGTTGCTTTTGACTCAGTCGATGCCGAGACCTTTGAAATCCTTCGTTGCATGTAACGCTTCTGCAACTCTGACATCTGTACGCCACGTGTCCTGCGTTTTTTGTGCCTTCTGTAACGTTTTCCTGTGCAAATCACGACAAAAACTGCATGCAGCCTGTTCACCTTCCTAGCCGCGAAAACGTGACATGTCGCGAAATCGCGACGCCCTCCTCGTTCGTATGCCTTCGGCCGCTTTCTGTCGTGATATCGCGACGTTTTTCACCTTCGGACCTTCATGCCGCTTTCTGTCGCGATATCGCGACGTTTTTCACCTTCGGACCTTCATGCCACTTTCTGTCGCGATATCGCGACGTTTTTCACCTTCGGACCTTCATGCCGCTTTCTGTCGCGATATCGCGACGTTTTTCACCTTCGGACCTTCATGCCGCTTTCTGTCGTGATATCGCTACCGATTTCTATTTTAAGCCTCCTTTCCACAAACTGTAGCGAAATCGCTATCGTTTTCTATCTTGAGCCTCCTTCCCACAAACTGTAGCGAAATCGCTACCGTTCTCGCCTTCGGACCTTCTTTCTCACAAAGCTGTAGCGAAATCGCTACCATTTTCTTTCGGACCTCTTTCTCACAAAACTGTAGCGAAATCGCTACCATCTCTCCGTCGGGCTTCCTTCTCACAAAGCTGTAGCGAAATCGCTACCATTTTCTTTCGGACCTCTTTGGCAACTTTATGTTGCGAAATCGCGACCATTATCACTCTCTTGCCTTCTTTCAACAAACCGTCGCGATATCGCTACCACTTTTGCCCCCGAACCTGCTTGCCGCAAACTGTCGCGATATCGCTACCGCTTTCTCTTTCCGTACGCCTCCTCGAAACACGTCGCGAAATTGCGACCATTTTTCTGTTCCGTACACCTTGGCAAAACCTGTCGCGATTTCGCTACCGTTTCTCTGCTTCGGGCATGGTCTTCATTTCTGTCGCGATTTCGCGACATCTCCCTTGTGCCGTACAATTTGCTAAAACACGTCGCGAAATCGCGACATTTTTCATCATCCATACACTTCGGCAAAACACGTCACGAAATCGCGACCATTTCTTTTCTTTTCCAACGGCATGTCGCGATTTCGCGACACCATTTCTTTTCTTCTCAACGACATGTCGCGATTTCGCGACACCATTTCTTTTCTTCTCAGCGACATGTCGCGATTTCGCGACAACTTTCAAAAAAAAATTTCTCTCCTCTTCGGCAGCGATGGAGCTACATGTCGCGATTTCGCGACAACTTTCCTGTTTCCGACAGCGATGGCGCGACATGTCGCGATTTCGCGACACTTTCAACACTTATGCATTTTTTCTCTTTTCTTCAATTTTAGCATCTGGGTCACCGAGATTCTTCCCTGCAAGCCTGCAAAAAGGTGGGTCCCCAATTTTGGGGTGTGTTGTGGATCAACCACAACAGGCTGCAAATGGGTGTATAAAGTCAAGTACAAAGTAGATGGGACAATTGATAAGCATAAGGCCCGTCTTGTTGCAAAGGGCTATGCTCAAAAGGAAGGCATTGACTACAAGGAAACTTTTGCACCTACTTCTCGGATGACAACAATTCGAGTTATTTGTGCTATGGCAGCACAGTTTGGGTGGAAATTTCATCAAATGGATGTCAAAAGTGCCTTTATGAATGGTGATCTCCAAGAAGAAGTCTATATGACTCAGCCAGAAGGATTTGCAGTGGAAGGCCAACAGCAGAAAGTTTGCAAATTGGTCAAATCCTTATATGGCTCGAAATAAGCTCCTCGAGCTTGGTATATAAAAATGGACAATCACCTCCCTGCGACATGGTTTTAAGAGATGTTCGTCGGATGCAAACCTCTATTTCAAGAAACGGGGTTACGAGATAGTGTTGCTTGTACTCTATGTTGATGATCTGCTCATTACGGGGAGTTCGGAAACTATGATCTCTCTTGTCAAAAGAGACTTGTGTCAATCTTTTGAGATGTCGGATCTCGGACTTCTCCATTACTTGTCTTGGTCCGGAATTCAGCCAGAAGGAGCACTCCATCAAAGTGTCTCAGAAAAAATATGCCAAGACATTGCTAGAAAAATATCGCATGACTGATTGCAAGCCAATGGCAACTCCGATGGAGACTGGACTTCAGTTATCGCGATATGATGATTCACCTAAGGTAGATGGTACTCTCTATTGACGAGTTGATTGGGAGTCTCATATATCCGACCAATACTAGGCAGGATCTCGTATTTGTTGTCAACTATCTTTGGAGGTTCATGCGGGAGCCTAAGACCACTCATTGGAAAGCGACAAAACGTGTTCTTCACTATGTCCGTGGCACAATAGAATATGGCCTAGAATACAAGAGGAACAACAAATTCTTCTTGCAAGGATACACGGACTCCGACTATGCCGAATCATTTGATGATAGCAAGTCAACTTCAGGATATATTTTTCATCTTGGATCCGGTCCTGTCTCTTGGCACAGCAAGAAGCAACAGGTGGTTGCTATTTCATCAACAAAGGCAGAGTATCGCGCCGCACGTGAAGTTGTGTGCAAAGTGATATGGTTGCGTCGCATTCTGACAAGTATGGGCCATCCATCCAAATCTCCAATACACTTGTTTTGCGACAATCAGGGTGTTCTGAACCTAGTCAAGAATCCAGTCCATCATGAAAGAACAAAACACATTGACACAATGTCATTTCATTCGAGATGAAGTTCCGAGGCACCGAATTCAGCTTCAGCACATTCCCACCGATGCTCAAGTTGTAGACATTTTCACTAAGGCACTTGCACGTGTCAAATTTGAATTGTTTCGCAGCTCTCTTTGTATTGCAAAATGATGTAATCAAGGGGGATGTTAGTATAGCTAGTAGTTATATTATTACCCAAATAATGTAATAAGGGGGGATGTTAGCGTATATTTCAGTTATTACATTATTATTAGCATCTTGTTATTAAGTTACAACAAAGATGTACTATTTAATCCATCTCCAATGAATTATCAAGTTGATGTTTTACTCAACACTTTGGCTATCACAATGCAGCGTAATTTTCTCCTACATTACCTTAAAGTCACCCAATAGTCGCTCTAGCCAAATTGCCTCTTTGTTGGCATGAGTTGCTTCAATGGTTGATAAAGCCACAACAGACTGCAACTTAGAATGCCAACTCACTGCTCCTCCAGCAAGAGTGAAGGTATACCCTGTAGTGGATTTTCTCCCATCTCTATCTCCACCATAATCAAAATCCACAAAACCTTTTACTTGTAAATCTGGCGATCCAAAGTAAATAGCATCTGAAGTGGCTCTTAAATATCTAAATATCCACTTCACCACATTACAATCCTCCTTACCAGGATTTGCCATGTACCGGCTGACTACTCCCACTGCTTGGGCAATATCCGATCTGGTGCTCACCATGGCATAAATGAGGCTTCCTACTACTGATGAATACGATACACGAGACATGTTTGTCTTCTCTGCTTCTGTTCTAGGACACTGGTTGGAAGACAACTTTAAGTGTGGAAGAAGTGGGTTACTAACTGGTTTTGCATTTTGCATATTGAAGCGCTGCAAAATCTTTCCACATGACTTTTGACTTAACCAGATCTTTCTTCCTTTCTATCCCTGTGTATCTTCATCCCTAAAATTTGGTTTGCTACTCCTAAATCCTTCATTTCAAATGTCCTATCCAACTGAGCCTTAAGATCAATGATTTTCTTCATGTTGGGGCCTGCAAACCAGCATATCATCAACATACAACAGCAAAATAATAAAATTGTCATCATCAAACCTCTTATAGTATCCACAATGGTCAATATCACTCATGTTGAAACCTTGGCTCTTCATGAAGGTGTCAAATTTTTTGTACCACATCCTTGGCACCTGTTTCAACCCATAAAGTGATTTCTTCAGTCTGCAAACAAAATGCTCTTTGCCTCTTTGCTCATAGCCCTCAGGCTAATCCATATAAATCTCCTCCTCGAGATCACCATGCAAGAAAGCAGTCTTTACATCAAGCTGCTCCAGTTCTAAATCCTGTGTAGCTACGAGTGCAAGTAGAACTCTAATAGTAGTCATCTTCAGAACTAGAGAGAAAAATTCATTAAACTCAAGACCTTACTTTTGCACATAGCCTTTTGCCACCAAGCGAGCTTTATAGCATTCCAACAACCCATAAATGTTCTTCACTTTGTACACCCACTTGTTTCCAACAGTATTTCTTCCAGGTGGAAGATCCACAAGTTCCCACGTTTATTCTTGTGAAGTGCCTTGATTTCCTCCTCCATGGATTTCCTCCATTTTCCTGCATTCTCAGACTCTAGCTTCCTGAAATGAACTAGGTTCACCATCATCAATTAACAAAGCAAAAGAGGACTGATAAACATGAGAATACCTTTCCGGACACTTTTGTGGACATGTAGATCTTCTAACCCAATGTTCTGTTGATTGTGGGTCTTGGTCTTGAGACCATTGTGGCTGCTCTATTTGTTCTACTTAATCTGCATGTTAATCAAAGACTTCAACATGTTGATTATCACATTCATCTTCATTCATTTCTACTTCAACTCTGCATGCTGATTATCACATTCATCTTCATTCATTTCTACTTCAACTCTGCATGTTGATTATCACATTAATCTTTATTCATTTCTACTTCAACTGGTACAACATTAGGAGTTTGATGTACCTCCTTCCTTTGCATGGATTTTTCATCAACAATAACATCCCGACTAATAATTACCTTGTGGGCAGTAGGATCCCACAGTCTATACCCTTTGACTATATCTCCATAGCCAAGAAAAACACATTTGCTTGATTTGGGTCAAGCTTGGACCTTTTTTCTTTGGGTACAAGGGCAAACGCATCACAACCAAAGGTACGCAAATGAGAGTAATCAACTGGCTTACAACACCATACCTCCTCTAGAATTTGTCCATCCAACGCAGCTATAGGTAACCTATTAATAAGATAAATAGTTATATTAACAGCCTCTGCCCAAAACTCTTTCTCCAACATGGTTGCGTTGAGCATGCTTCTTGCACATTCCATGATTGTGTGATTCATCCGCTCAGCCACACCATTTTGTTGTGGAGTGTATGGTACAGTCTTTTGGTGCTTAATACCTTCCTGCATACAAAATTTATCAAATTCCTTGGAGCAATATTCACCCCCATTATCTGACCTGAGACAAAATCGACTTGCCCAAACTCTTCTCTACCGCTTTGAACTCTTTAAATTTCTGCAAAGCTTTCGACTTCTTCATAAAATAAACCCACTCTCTCCTAGAATAATCATCTATAAAATTCAGAAAATAGATGGCACCATTTAAGGACTTAGTGGGGACTGGTCCAAATATATCCGAATGTATATGTTGCAGAAAATCAGAACTCTTACCAGGGCTTGCAGTAAACCGCACCCTCTTCTGTTTACCAAAAATGCAATGCTCACACAAGTCTAAATTGCAAGACTTAATCCTAGAAAGCATACCTCTGTCATGCAAAAATTTTAGATCTTTCACTCATATGGCCTAGGCATTGATGCCATAACATTACTGCATCCTGAACAAAAGTTGTTGTTGCATGGTTTGTCACCGTATCACCGCATAAATGATATAGGGTTCCATAAGATTCTCCCTTAGCTACTACAAGAGCCCCTCTGGTAATTTTGCAATAGTTGTTGCCAAAAGTGACAGAATTCCTAGCTTATCCATCATTTTGATTAAGAGCAAATTCTTCCGCAAATTGGGCACATATCGCACATCACATAACATCCTTTCTCTACCATCGTCCAACTTGATCCTTATATCCCCTCTTCCCATAATTTCTAAAGGGTGATCATCACCCAAATAGACCTTTCCACCACAATATGGCTAATATTTGTCAAACCAGACTCTATGGGGAGACGTGGAAAGATACACCTGAGTCCAAAACCTAGGTATATAAAACAGATCTGCTATTACTGATACAGAAGGCTTCACATGTTGTCGCCTCTCCTGAATCTGTTGCACTGGCCTCAGCTGATGGTTGATTTTGCTTTTCACCATTCTTTAATTTCCAACAATCCTTGAAGTGTCCTGGCTTCCCACAATGCGAGCACTTCCCTTTTTGCTTGTCCTTTAGACTTAGATCTGGAATGTTTTCTACCTTGTTTACTCCCCTCCAAAGATCGACCTCTTACAGATAGGGGTTCATTGGTTGAGGGTTCCAGAGACGTTTTTCGCCTCAACTCTTCTACCAATAAAGCGGCTACCACATCATCAAATTTGAGAGTTCCTAATGATGAATTATTGATGGTCATCACCATATGATCCCAAGTGTCCGGGAGGGAACAAAGTAGGGTGATAGCTCTATCTTCATCCTCCATCTTCACATTAACTAAAACCAGTTTACTGATAAGAGTATTAAACTCATTCAAATGATATACAACGGATGAACTTTCCTTCATCCTCAAGCTATAAAGTTGTTTTTTCAAAAGAACCTTATTTGTTGCTGATTTTGTCTCATACAGCTTTTCAAGCTTTTGCCAAAGGGCCTCTGTGGTCTTCTCTTCAGTTACATTGAACACAGATTCCGCTAGGCAGAGAAGGATTGTAGAAACCACCTTCTGGTCAAGCGTTGCCCACTCCTCATCTTTCATGTTGCTCGGTTTACTTGCGACCCCTTTCAAGGCTTGATCTTGGTCATTCTGAACCAGCAAATCCCCCACCTTCATCTTCCATAAATCGAAGTTCCTGCCATCAAATTTCTCAATCTCGAACTTGGTTACACCTCCTGTCATTGTTGCAGCTCCCACTCACACAAAACGTTGAACTCTAATACCAAATGTTGGGAAAAACTTCAAATTTTAGACTTGCAAGTGGAAACACAATAACAAAAAACAAAAACAGCAACACAAGTAACACAGATTTACGTGAAAACCTGCAATGTGCAGGAAAACCACGAGGCAATGACAACTTTTCTTTCTTTATTATTTTCAGCAAAACTTTACATTCACATTTCAACATTCATATCATTCCATCGATATGCAAGGGATCAAGTCCCTTTTATAGAGCATGAAGGGAAGACCCTAAACCGTTTTTTTCCTCTCCCAGAGGAAGCCTCCGCAAAATTGTTTGTTTCCATGCGAAACTGAAGCGATTCGTCTTCCATGTCCTAACGTCTATCCTGGATGTCTACTTGCCTAGACGTCTAGCAATCCAAACGTCTGGTCTGCTGCCTAAACGTCTGACCTAAACATCTAGCAGCCAAGACATCTAGTCTATTGCCTAGACGTTTAGTAGCCCAGACGTCTAGTCTGCTTCTGCTCACTGTGCACCTGTATAGTGACTTCACTTCTTAACACAAGGGGGTGGGTTTGATTTTCGACAAAAATCATACTTGAGTGTCCCATCATACATGCCAACACTGTTGATCCGTGAAGTTGTTTGATACAATGCATGCACCCACAAGATTGCAATTCAACATAGAAAAAGGATCAAGTAAATCTCCAATCTCCAAATTAAAGGGTCAACTCCCAATTAAAATGATTAATCTAGACTAATCTAAGTAAATATGTAGGAAAAAAGGTGCATGATAGTGAACAAAAAATAAATGCAATCTTTCAACCATAGTAGTGTGAGTATTTGATCCAATGAAAAACTTCAGAAGTGACGGAATAACTTCGATTTGATCAAATCTGTGAATAATATGTAATAACAAAGCATGAGGGCTAACAAGATGGAAAGGTGAAGCAACAAGCATTATTCATCTATAAAGAAAAAGGTCAAAGGCCACAATCGATCCATAGAAGCCAAGCCATGCATAGCCTATTTATTAATTGCAATTTGATATAATGTTTTAATCCTTGATCACAAGGAGTAGCTCTAGTATTCTGAAAATAGCCAAAAGATTCTAACAAGTGAGCTCTTGGCTTATTTATTGCAAACATTTAACCTAATTTTTAACTAAGATAAATAATTCTATTCAAAGTAAATTCCAATTTGGTAGCATCTATTAGTAAAATTGATGCTTAACCAACAAAAATTGCCTCAAAATTCATTTTACATGGCTTTGGCAACTCTTAACTCTTCCACTAGTGCCACTTGAAAACAAAAAGATCGCTCTCCAGGTCGTTACATTAAACTTCATATCAAAATGTCCCCTTTTTGGAGATCTTGCCTTAGGGAGCGATTTGTTCTTCATGTTGACAGTGATTCGCTCTCTTAAAATGTAAGCAATTCCTTCCTTGATGTGTGAACAAATCAGTCCCTCTCAAACAACCAATTTTGTAATTATGAACGAGTCACAATTTCAAGAACAAATCACACTTTCATGCCTAAATCAAAATTCGAAGTAGTGTCTTCTTCTCCCTTTTGTTGGGGTTCTCTATTGGGCTCTATTTTGAGTGAGATCATTGCAATTTTATCTCTATATTTGTATGCACGGTTGTTTTTAGTACCAGTGTAAAAGTAATTGGACTATTACAAGCCCCTAAGACAAAGCCTTCAGACCTTCAAGAAAATAATACCATATGCTAAAATTATGAATATAATAGGTGTCTGTTTTTGTTTGAGGTGAATACATCACAATGAAATGACACAATCACCAATACAATTCTCCCATTTAGGCTATAGAATATTTTATAAACAGCTAGAAGTGGTTGAAGTGGAATCATTTTCCGATCACATGCAACAGGCATTACCTACATCTCAAAATCACTGCACTATGAAGTTTTCCCCCAGTTAATATACTATTTTTCTTGTACTTACCAAAATAGTTGAGACGTTTTCCTGAGGTCTTGCGATCCTATATTTTAAAGATTCCTATCCTAAGAACAGGCCAATGTATTTGCCTTTTCACATTTTACTACTGCCATCCGTTTAATATCATCATAAAATTTTCTACCTACATCTAAATCAAATCTTTACATTATATGATTATGGAATTGCACTTTAAAAGTTCACAAGTTCTGAAAGACCCAAAAAAATGAACAATTTGGGATTCACTAGAAAGAGAAGTGTGCCCAAAACAGAGAAGACTCAACCATATGAACTTAAACATAAATAAAGCAAGAAATAAAAAGCATAATCTTGCAGGAACCAAATTTGATTGTTTTTCCTCCCATCTGATGGGACTCGATGCTGGAACACTAACCCACACTTATGAAATGCCCCAGCATGAGTTCAGCTGTTGCAATTCTCCAACAGAGGCTTGCACTGGTAATGGATGTCCAGAGGTGTGACAATTACTCCTAATTGCAGGGGAAATCCACTCAGCCTTGCAGATGGTAAAGGCCCAGTAGTCTCAGTTCTGCAAACTGAGATGCTTGTTATCCAGGTAATTGCAGTAGTCTACCAACATTTTAACTAATGTTGTTTCAATCAAAAAAAAAGGCATGAGAATACAATTAACAAGAGAGAGCAAGGAAACCACTGGGGACCTCGTACACATTTTAAATGGACAGTAGTAATGCAAGTGCTAATCACATGCCATCCCAACTAAAACCATTGATCTCAAATATAATCAACGTAGCATGCTTGCACTACATTTATTCTTGGCTTGTTCTAACACTGGAATTAGATACCTAAAATGCAACTTTTGCCGATAGTAGCAGACACATCTGTGTCCATTAAAGTCAGGTTACTACACCAGTAGAAATGGCCATCATAATTTGGAAGGTAGTAGAACCATTTTCAAAACAGAAATGCTGGCAAGTAAACACCAGTCTATATATGGATCCATTTGTTCAGAATTTGCTTTCCGTACAGAGCAGAATACATGTACACATCTTCAAAATCTCGGTAAGAGTGGGGAAGACAGGTGTATAAAAATTTCAATATCCTTTCCAAAGACTAGCTGTTAATGTTAAACATGCTGGAATATTGACTTCCCATGAATACACAAAAAAAAAATATTTAAACTTCAAAAAAAAATTCATGAAACAAAACACCTGAGGGGTGACTGAAAGAAGCTATCATCTGGCAACATCTACAAAAGAACTATTTCTTGGCATAAGTAATAAGCATGGGATTTTGCGGAGTAATTTTGAATCCCTGAAGAGCTTGCATAGCCACGGATGATTGCATTTCATCGGTATACTCCACAAAGGCAATGCCTGGCTTTGCCTCAATCATTCGAACTTCCTTGAAACCAGGGTACTGCTGGAACAACATCTGTAGCATCATCGTAGTTGTCTCGTGGGGTAGATTCTGAATAAATAGTATATTGTTAGGCGGAGCAGGTGGCTCCTGTGCACCAGGCTTGCCTTGTTGGAACTGAGACTGAGAAACCTGCAAAATGATAACAAATAAGTGCGCTTGAAGTAAATCAAAGACAAATAGTAAAATGTAACTTTTTACCTCATCCTGGACATTGATACATGCACTACAAATACATGATGATATCTTACACTGTATACATGTAAAAATCAAATAAAGCAAAAGTCAAGAATCAACTTTTACACCATGGAAAGCCACATGTAAGTCTGAATATTTTGCATAAGCAAAACAAAATTCTAAAACAAGATCTATCTTGCACAATGGCATCACCTGTACTTTTGCTTTTGAAGCAACCGGCAGTAACCAAAAGGCAAAATTAGTTGCAAAATGTTGCTTAAGCGATTATAAACATCTAGTTCACGTATGTTTCATATATGATAACAAGCTTCAGGCCTCCTCTGTTACCATTTATTGCCATAGTTAAAATACATGACTTTGAACTTGGACATACTTTTGTGTGCAATTACATACATAGTTAATTACTGAATGTGTCTATAAAATAAGTTTCACATCATATTAAGCCTCTGACCAGTCCAAGTATTTTGGATTGGGATCTACATACAGTGAAGATATTGAACATGAATATTATTATAAAATCCCAAAGATCCCACATATTTTGCACTTAGTTGGATGGATACAGACTATAAAAGCATAAAATACGAAAAACTAGGAAGTTTATTGATTTCTGTTGTTTTAATGGACTTCTATCATTACTTATGATGAAATTGTTGGATTGTTATTTTTCATTCTTTATGAATATGTGGTATAGGCTCTTCTGTCAATAGTAAGTTTTGCTCAATTTTCTGTCTTGCATGATTCCTTATTTCTGTCTCAGTTCAGTTTCTCCTCAGATCTATATTTTATTTCCACACTTCCCTTTATCAAACTGAGATGTGATCTTACCATTCTTGTTTTAGGGCAATCTTGTTTTTGAATTTCCTAATATTGTCTGCATTATCTTTCTGACAATTATTGCACTTTCCTGTATTATTAAATGTGTCCACTCTCACCTTTCTGTACTTTTTTACCTCACAATGTTGGCATATTTTTCAGTCTCCACAAGTGCAATTCTATTTTCTTGGTAACAATGGGCAATGCTCAGCAGTTGCACTTTCTCAACATTTGGATCAATCATTCCAATGATTAACTGAATGTGGCTAGATATTCCACAAGTAGATAGTTTGAACTTCCAAGATGCTATGTGCATTCATCTCTAGCAACAGCTTCTGCACCACACAGGGGAATACTTGTAGCAGAGCAAGTAACTGTGGCAGGCAATTTTCCAATGTTCCTTTCTATGTTAACAGCAGTGTTAAGATAGTTCACAGAAGCAAGCAAATGTCAGTCATCACCAAAAATATGTTCAAAAGAACAGTAAACAATATACAGACTGCTTCACGGCAAATAATGAGTGGGAGTGTCATTATTATGGCATTTTGATGGGCCAACCTCTGAAATACACAAACTCAGTAGACCAATTTCTCAACATCAAGTGATACAATCAACACCATATGATAATGACATGACAAGAGGCTCTTATAGACCTTTGCTAAAATTAGGCAAGGAAAAACACATTACCTACTAGCATCCACTGGCACCTCTAACCAGCTACGACAAAAGAAGTCAAGGTTATGTGCACGACATATAGGACCCTCCATAATTTTGGTCAACATAATAAAGATTATAATATGGACAAAGGGTTGGAAACTTGACATACTTCCCCTTTATAAAAAGCTTTGTATTAGGAGATATATATTTGTTTTTCTTTAGTGTCATTAAAAGGATTCTTCTTCTATTTGATAATGCATTCTATGACAAACCTGTTCCCAAGACAAAATTAAAGCTACAAATAACTGCTTTATGCTCAAATTTGAGTTTTCCCTTTTTATCCAATTCAGGACATTTGGTCTTATTTTAGAAGATTTTAATCGATTACCTTCTTAAGATAAGAGATGTGAAATGTGAATTCTCAGAGAGAAATGCTCATTAATATACTTCACGAATATTCCAAAAAGCTCATAAGAACCATAACATTTCAAAGTCAAATTTCTTTCTTGTTTTAGTTTTAATAGTGTGTTGGGGGTTAGAGGAGGGATTTGAAAGGACTCAGCCAGAGATGGACCCAATCACCAAGAACTGTTAATCATTGCAGTGCTGCTTAAGCGTAGATTTCTTGAAGAGCTTAACTCACATATAACCCAGCTCCCAACTAAGAACTGATGCTGATTGTGTTATGGTCCGCAGGTTCCTTCATCTTATTTTTGAAAAACTAAAAATACGCCTTAAGTATCTCTAGTGTCTCTTGAGCATGTTGATGGTGGTCATCAGCCACTTGGTCCTTGGAACTACCCTACAAGTGAGATGTGATGTCAGGCAGTGGGTATCCATAGAGAGCCTTAAATGGTGTCATATTATTTGTTGTGTGTAAGGACATACTTTCCCACCACTCTAGCAACAGAAGCCATTTCAGCCACTAGGACCACTTGTTAGAAGCACAGAAAGAGATATCCTGCAAGGCGTTTTTTCACCATCTCAATTTGGCTATCTTTTTTAGGGAAAGAGTAAAATTCATAAGCAAGCTAGTTCTGCTTAGCATGAAAAGATACTTCTAGAAAATGCTTGTGAATTTGGGCTCTCAATAACTTGCTACTTAGGTAACACACAAAGCTTGTCATGTCTTTCACACACTTTGCTTCTTCGTCATAACAGAGGCACTGTCAGCCTATCCACAACAAGCAGTATGGCATTCTTACCTTCTGACTTCTCTACATTTGTAATGAAATCAATGAAGATTTCTCCCTTCTTGATAGGGCATCAGTAAAGATTGAAACAAACCAAGAGTTTGACACATATTTGCCACATTATATGCCATGGAACTGGACATGAAGCTCTCTAAACAGCATGAGTGTGGCAGCTACATAGGTATAGAGCAAGCAAGTTTACGGATATGTTTTCAAACTATGGACACTCGAGCAATGTCCTCTAAAATATTATGTAGCTTTGTGGACTTTAAAAAGTCTGATAAAATGCTCAACATTTGTTACTCCAGAGGCTACAGGACATGGGCATCTTAGAGATCCTTATCATAGTTATCATAAGGCCTTATAAGACAATGACTGGTCAATTCTAAACAACCCATGGGTTCTTTGATGAGGTCAAGAGTACTATTGATGTCAAAGAAGGGGTGCTTTCTTTTTAAGGGGTGCTTTCTTTTTTTGACTCTTTATGTTATATACATTGATGAGCTTGAGGACTTTATGTAAAGGCACACTCATGTAGAGGATGGATGTTTTTTAAAACATGTTAGATTGTTATATTCTTCTTGATGATGTGGTTGTCCTTGCCCATATTCTTGGGGCTTTTCAGAGACAATTGGATGCACTTGCTTTCTTTTGTGACCTTAGACTACTAAAAATAAACCTTAGTGAGACTAAGATATGATTTATAACACATCCAAAAAAATAACTTGTCCAGGTTACAATTTTCTACAAAGGCAAGGCTGTTGAAATTATATCTTATATTTATTTGGGGATTCACTTTCAGATCCATCCTTTAAACTCAAACACACAGCTCAATCATGTAAATGTGCGAACTTCATTGTATTATTGAAGAGCAGTTTAAATAATACAACATGCAGAAACAGCACTCCTGGATTAGCCCGGGTTGGGCGCATCTCAACAGGATGCCGCTGCAACAAGGTGCTAAAGTTAAATAACAAATTAACTAATATAACACCTATTGTAATAGTACGCTAACATCCCCCTTTATTACATTATTTGGGTAATGTAATAACTAATAGCTATACTAACATCCCCTTACATTATTTTGCAATACAAAGTGAGCTGCGAAACAATTCAAATTTGACACGTCCAAGTGCCTTAGTGAAAATGTCTGCAACTTGAGCATCGGTGGGAATGTGCTGAAGCTGAATTCGGTGCTTTGGAACTTCCTCTCGAATGAAATGACATTGTGTGTCAATGTGCTTTGTTTTTTCATGATGGACTGGATTCTTGACGAGGTTCATAACACCCTGATTGTCGCAAAACAAGTGTATTGGAGATTTTGATGGATGGCCCATACTTGTTAGAATGCGACGTAACCATATCACTTCGCACACAACTTCACGTGCGGCGCGATATTCTGCCTCTGTTGAAGAAATAGCAACCACCTGTTGCTTCTTGCTGTGCCAAGAGACAGGACCGGATCCCAGATGAAAAATGTATCCGGAAGTTGACTTGCGATCATCAAATGATCCGGCATAGTCGGAGTCCGTGTATCCTTGCAAGAAGAATTTGTTGTTCCTCTTGTATTCTAGGCCATATTCTATAGTACCACGGACATAGTGAAGAACACGTTTTGCTGCTTTCCAATGAGTAATCTTAGGCTCCTGCATGAACCTCGAAAGATAGTTTACAGCAAATACGAGATCTGGCCTAGTATTGGTCAGATATATGAGACTCCCAATCAACTGTCGATAGAGAGTGCCATCTACCTGGGGTGAGTCATCATATCGCGATAACTGAAGTCCATTCTCCATAGGAGTTGCCATTGGCTTGCAGTCAGTCATGCGATATTTATCGAGCAATGTCTTGGCATACTTTTTCTGAGACACTTTGATGGTGTGCTCCTTCTGGCTGAATTCCAGACCAAGACAGTAATGGAGAAGTCCAAGATCTGTCATCTCAAAAGATTTGCACAAGTTTCTTTTGACAAGGAGAGATCAAATCTTCTCGAACTCCCCGTAATGAGCAGATCATCCACATAGAGTACAAGCAACACTATCTCGGAACCCCGTTTCTTGAAATAGAGGTTTGCATCCGACGGACATCTCTTAAATCCATGCCGCATTAGGTGATTGTCCATTTTTATATACCAAGCTCGAGGAGCTTGTTTCGGACCATACAAGGATTTAACCAATTTGCAAACTTTCTCGCTTGTTGGCCTTCCACTTCAAATCCTTCAGCCGAGTCATATAGACTTCTTCTTGGAGATCACCATTAAGAAAGGCACTTTTGACATCCATTTGGTGAACTTTCCACCCATATTGTGCTGCCATAGCACACATAACCCGAATTGTGGTCATCCGAGCAGTAGGTGCAAAAGTTTCTTCATAGTCGATGCCTTCCTTTTGAGCATAGCCCTTTGCAACAAGACGGGCTTTATGCTTATCAATTGTTCCATCTGCCTTGTACTTGACTTTGTATACCCATTTGCAGCCAATAGGTTTCTTTCCATGCGGCAGATCAACAAGCTTCCAAGTTTTATTCTTCATCAGAGACTCATACTCTGTATCCATAGCGGCCTTCCACTGAGGCTCACTAAGAGCATCTTGCATCGATGCAGTCCAAGACTATCTATGGTAGACATGAATGCCTCGTCATCATCAATATCCATATCCTCAACTTCTCTACTTGGAGTCACGGAAAGTTCCTCAAAAGATTGACAAAGATCATCAACCTCACCGGTTTCTCCGCTTCTCTTTCCCGTTGAGCCATACTGCGTGTACGAGGTCTATCCAAATTCAAATTGGGAGGAGTGGATAAATTTGCATCTCTCGATTGTATTTGTACACCATTTAGGATTCTCCTTCGGTGGTGGTGAAGAAGATGTAGAAGGACCTCCTGTCTGTGTTGACGAAGGAATCTCCTCTTCCTTTGGTTCCACTATATCCCGGTGTCCCGTAGATGTGCTCTGTGATGTGAAAGCTTCATCAAAGACAACATCTCTCGCTGATATGAATTTTCTTGGTCAAAGGATCTATCAACCGATATCCTTTAGAGTGCTCAGAATATCCAAGAAAAATACATCTCAGTGTTTTCTCATCTAGCTTCTTCCTTTTTTCTTTCGGTATGTGCATGAAAGCTTGACACCCAAAAATACGTAGATGAGATATGGAGGGTTTTCGACCACTCCATGCTTCCTTATGGAGTCATTCCTTTTAGGGCCTTTGTGGGTGCCCTATTCAAAAGATACACCTGCGGTGGTGACAACTTCTCGCCCAATATTGTTGCCCAAGAGTTGCACTTGTGAGCATACAACGAACCATTTCCATGATAGAACGGTTCCTTCTCTCAAGGAACTCCATTCTCGTTGAGGAGTATAGGCAGTTGTTAACTGTCTCTTGATCCCATGTTTATCTAGGAATGCAGAAAATTCAGTAGAGGTAAACTCTCCCCCTCGATCTGAGCGGAGGGTTTTAATAGAAGCCCCTGACTCCTTCTCAACGGATTTCTTGAACTGTTGGAAGAATGCGAAAGCTTCAGATTTCAGTTTGAGAAAGAAAACCCACATCTTTCGTGAGTAGTCATCTACGAATAACTGAAAGTACCTCTTCCCTCCAACACCGTTGGGTGTGAAAGGACCGCATAGATCGGTGTGAATTAGCTCCGGAGGTTTTCTTGCTCTTGTAGAGCTCTTCTCAAATGGTACTCTATGCCGCTTTCTCGCCAGCGATCGAGCACACCGGCAATGTGGCGAAAGGGAAGGAAGACCCTTTACCATCTCATACTTGCTCGAGCTCAAGTAAGTAGCCGAACTAAGATGCCCATATCTCTTGTGCCATAGGGAAGTTGCCTCCTTGGTAGAGACAATCATGGCAACATGTGGAATAGAGATAGCATCTAGTGCAAATAAGCCATGCTTATATGAAGTCATGTTGCAATCGCTTACCCTTCCCGGTAATTGTACAACACTTCTTTCCATTCTCAACACGAAAGTTGACAACCATATTTCTGTCCAGGATTTGTGTCACTGACAACAAATTGTTGGCCAATCCCGGAACATAGAGGACCTTGTCAACTCGACACTTGCCATCGGGAAGAGTGACCGAAATCGTACCCTCTCCCCCGAAACCCTGTAGGTTTTATCATCAGCAATGGTGACAGGTTTGCCCTCCTTGGCCACAAATGATTCAAACCACGATCTGTCGCCAGTCATATGTTTACTAGCTCCAGAATCGACATACCAAATAGGATCCCTCTGAGTGGAATCTGTGGTAGTCATGAGCACCTTGTGTGCCCATTCAGAATCTGAGTCAGATTCTTCAACAACAACATTCGCCTGGGGTTGCTTGTTTTTATTTTGTGGTTTGTTTTGGCCTTTTTGCTTGTTCTTATGCCAACACCCGTTGGTGTCATGGTTGTCTTTCTCACGGATCTTGCACCACCTCTTCTTCTCGTTGAGGTTGCTTGCCTTTTCCTTTCGTATCCCGTTGAGAATTTCCTCCTTTTCGAAAGTTGCCTCCTTTTTGCCCATTACCTTTCTTCCTAGAACCCCGCTTCGTTGGTGTATAGGGCTGTATTGGAAGAATCATCCTTGTGAAGTTGGCGTGCCTCCTGTTGTTGAAGCCAGATTGACCAACTCGATGTAGGTAATTTGTCGTTGGGACACCTGGATGGAGGTTATCAACATGTCAAATGAAGAAGGTAAAGCTCTCATCACAAGTGAAATGAGAAGCTTTTCATCCACAGAGATCTCCTAGAGAACTCAATTTCTCTTTCAACTCGGACACTCTGCACGTAAAGAGTTCAACTGTTTCACCCTGTCTCAAACTCAGGTTATGAAGTTGTTGTTGAAGATGAAGAATGGTGGATTCATTCTTCCCCTCATAGATGGTTCTAAGGGCATCCCATGCCTCTTTACCACTTGCTTTATCAGCTATATGAGGTTGCACTTCATCGGAAACAGCAAACAAAATGAGCACCTTTGCTCTACTGTCTTTCTTGTCAAAAGCAATCTGATCTGCTGAAGGACCTGTGGATCCTGCTGTTGGTGAAGGCCTTGTTGCTACTCCAGTAATAATATCCCACAAATCTTCCATTTGGAGAATAGCCTTCATCTTATGTTTCCATGGTGTATAATTTGGACCTTTCAATAACTGATGCGGATCAGTCATCAATTTTGCAACATCGGCCATAGTGAAGGTTCCTTATATCACCAAATTGGTCCCCCTTTCGATATACCTTTTGCTAGGCCAATATACCGTACAAAATACCCGCCCTTACGTGAGGGAAACTATAGGTATTTAGAAAGATCAACAAAAATCACCCGCCCTTACGTGAGGGAGACTATAGGTGAATTTTAGAGATCATACGATACGTGGAACATAAGCGGTACGGAAAGGGAATCGCCTTGTTGATGGCACCTACCATAGAAGATTCTTCTCATGCGTGGGGCGTAACTTCCCCTAAACACTATGAAGAATACTTCGTCAAGATTTACGCCTAAACACAAGTGCGATAAAGGGTAGTGGATGGAGTAAAAAATGCAAAAATGGCGTACTTATTCCTCCCCGACGATTTATAGAGAACAAGCTCAGACGTCGTTATAGCAGCTATATTAGGCGGCGGATACAGTAGCCAAATCACGACAACTTTACCTGTAAGTGCTGGCCAGAGGTATCGCAAATACCGACACGCCGCAGTGCAAATAAATTGCACAGATGGGTTTTATATTCCGGGGACTTTAAGGAGTGTTTGATTTTAATTTTTAATGTTATAGTGCAAAAATGAAATATGCAACATACAACAAAAAAAAATGCCCACTAGAATAACCCACTAGGTGTCGGTCACAGCCGAAAATGCACCTTTTACAATGCCAAATTGCTATTTTTCATAAAAAATTACTCTCAATCCCCCTTTGATTTTTTTGAAAAAAAATCCCCCCTTAAAAGGCTTTCTTTAACAAAGCATTTTTATAATTATTATCAATTTTAAAATTAAAATAAATAATTTTAATTTCTATAGTTTTAAACTTTTAGAAAAAATAAATTAAAATTAAATTTAATTTATTAAAGTTTATAAACTATATTAAAAAAAATTAAAATTAAAAATTTTAATTAAAAATAATAATAATAAAAAATAACTTTGACAAAAAAAAAAATTATACCTTGGGGGAGTCGGCGGGATTCGAACCCCCGACCTGTAGGCTCCCTGAGCCTTACCGCACGGCTCACGACCACGTGAGCCAGCGGGCTGATCCGAAAAGATCAGCAAGTCACCTCCCTTTTCAACACCCTCTGCAGCAGCCTCCGGCTCGGCTTCCTCTCTGCAAGTCGCAGCGAAATTATTTTTTATTTTTTTTTTATAAAAAATCCGAGGCCGCCCCGCGCGCAGAAATCGGGCTAGAGGGCCCTCGGCCCTTCGCGCAATCACCGCGTCTCACGGACGCAACCCGCGGGGGGGGCTGCGCAAACACCGCGTCTCCCGGACGCGAGCCCCACGGGGGCGCAAACATCCGCGTCTCGCGGGACGCGATCCCGCGCGGGGGGGGGGTTTATACCCCCTCCGATTTCCCGCGCGGGCGGGAATTTGAATTCCCGCTCCGCGGGCGGGCGGCGGGGGAGGGGGGCGCCTCCTCGGGGTTCCCGCGCGGGCGGGAATTTTAAATTCCCGCTCCGCGGGCCGGGGGGGGGGGGCGCCTCCTCGGGGAGCGCGCGCGCGCAAATTGCGCGTCGCGCGGGGGGGCGGGCGCGCGTAGATCGCGCGTCGCGCGATGGTGGGGAGGGGGGGCGCGATGGGGGGGAGGGGGGCGGGGCCACCTCGGGGAGCGCGCGCGTCTGTTGACGCGTGACGCGACCTCCCTCCAACGCGCAACGTTTGCGCCGCGGGGGGGTTCTCCCCTCCTCGACTGCCGCGCTCGGTCCTCGTCGTGCGTCCGAGTGCTCGATCGTCGCGAACTGGACGCACGTTCGGCTCCTCCCCGCTCTGCGCGAGGTCCTGAACGTCCCTTTTTTTTTTTTTTTTTTTTAAACGCACGGACTGCGAGAAAAAAAAAAACGCGTCCGAATCAAAAAATCGCGCTCTGCTCCTCACCTCGCCCCTGGCTCTGGTACCATGTAAATGTGCGAACTTCATTGTATTATTGAAGAGCAGTTTAAATAATACAACATGCAGAAACAGCACTCCTGGATTAGCCCGGGTTGGGCGCATCTCAACAGGATGCCGCTGCAACAAGGTGCTAAAGTTAAATAACAAATTAACTAATATAACACCTATTGTAATAGTACGCTAACAAATCATGACTGTGCAAGGGATATGCCTCTCTTTCTGTCCTGAACACCAACGGTTATAAATACATTTGGAGGATATCCTGGTAGCTAACAATTATGTTCAAAGGGGAATGGTTTGGTGTATGACTAGGCCGGAACTTATGAGGATGTCTCTCAAACACTTTCATACCATTCAAGGCCAATCCAGATACAAAGAGGAATCTTAAATGCATTATTATAAAGATCTCTCAAGTTGTGGCCATGAGCAATGCTAAGCTATGTTGCATGGAAATGGATACAATATCTGATACAAATACGATATTGGAGATGGATACAGCAAACTTTCAAGACCCCTTAATATGGATACAGCTAGATATGTCACAATAAAATGCAAACATATTTTGATTATTAAAAGAAAAAACAAAAAGCACAAAATTTTTTACACAAATATAATTTCAAGTCAAATATTTTTGTTAATTAAGAAGAGGATTGCTATTGTTTCTTAAATTTAAATTACATTTTTTTTTAATCTGAGTATTTTTCTTTTAATCTCCTGTCATGAATAACCCTAGCTATGCCTAGGCCATATCTGGATGTATTCGATATGGACCAAATAGGGGCATATATTTGGATATATCTGGATACAGTCAGTATCCATGGATTCGAATATGTTTGGGTATGGTTTAAGATAAGTACTGTATCCATAGCCATATCTGATACGCAGATATGGGTATCTGGGCAAGAGGAGTGCCAGATACAGTAACTCTGAACTGCTAAGGGATAAATCTGCCCTGCCCAATGTAGGGAACTGCCTATATGCGAGGTGCATGAATTGCAAGGCCCATGCATACTGTATGTGAATAAGATTTATTAAAGCCTGGGAAGACTGCAAGAACAATTGCAAATGACATAAGGAAGTCCGAGTGCTTTCAAAACCAGTTTGACCAGCAAAGAAAAAGACATTTCAAGTTTTTAGAGTTTGGAAAGTTCTAACAGAAATAAGTGCCATCCGAAGAAGCAAAACAGGGGTTAACAATTGCTGACAGTCTGACAGATTTTGTTTATTGTCTCATCTTTGCTTGTTATCAGTCATTGAATACTGTGTTTGCTGCCATGAAAAAGAACAAGTAGTAAAAATGTGACATGGCTCGGAAAACGTCGTCCAAGATGTACTTATTCCATTAGATTTCTTAAAGTTCCTTTTGATGGATGTTTTTGACTTTTCCTCGCAAATTTATTTGTAATCAATCAGGCATATAAAATGCCCACAAAGGTAATTTTTCTAAGCAAAACCCTAGAAGATAAAGATTAAGGTGCTTGGTATGGCAAACTTTTGCCAGAGGTACAAACGATCTATCTGGATCTAGAAAATATAATAAGCTGATATACTGAAATTTGTAATACAAGGTAACTGAATCTGGATGAAATCAAAGTTGTCTGAACCTCTAAATCACTGTTAAAAAGGTGAAACTCAGAAAAGCTCAAGAACTATGTGTGAACATCTGGTGTTGTTCTTAAATTTATTTGTGTGATAAAAAATTAAATAAAATAAATTTCAAAATAATGGATTTGACTGCGGGTTTGCTGCTTTTGAAAATGAAACTATGATTGCTGAATTTTTTGCAAACTATATCTTTACTGTATATACAGTTGTCAAAACTGTGAAATTGTATAATAGTGTTTTCACCAGCTGTAGTTGTTGTGTTTGTATATGGCCAACATGCTTCTGCCTCGATTCTGCCTGAATCTCAAAAACTTACCTGGCGGAACTTCAAATATGCTCGACGAGTCTCCGGGACATGACAAAGTAGCTCTAGGAAATGAGCACAGGCCAACCACATATCTTGCCAATAGGTCATTCTCAAGCTATCTGTATTAAATCAACTGATCCCAGAGTCAAAGAATGCTACTTCTGCAGCTGCCCTTTGAAAGACCCTGCAGTTTAAGCATCCAACCTTTGAAAAAGACCAGGTATTACATCTCAATAACATGTTTTCTACCCAGATAGGCAAGGTAAGTCCCTTGTTTGACAAACTCCTAAGTCCGAAGAATCCCAGTGACCAATTGGCTGCCATTAAGAAGAAAGTTCAGGAAGAGGTTATGGTTGCTATGGTGTTGAATAGTTCACCTCCATATTATGATAACTTTGTAGAATCTTTGAATCTGTCGGCAGAGGGTTGAACTCTGAATTTTGAGAAGGTTTCATCTTTCTGTTACAAAAAAAATGCAAGCTGATATGGTTGGAACTCTGGAGAGTCCAATCTTGGAAGAATAGAATGTCTTTTCCATGACACAAATGGGAAGGTAAACCAAACCCTAATAAACAATCTCATGATTCCTCCCTGACAGGTGATTCTAATCCTAACTCCAAACCTAGTGTTAGGTGTTATTATTGCTATAAATTCGGACATGTCAGGAGAGAATGCAGAAAAGGCAGTATAATCTCTCTCAGAAGGGGTCAGAAGCAGGCAAATCTGGCAGAAGTTTCTAATCAAGGACCAGATTCAGAAAAAGAGTATGGTTTCGTCATATCATAGTCAGTAAAATCCTCTTTTTAGTGGCGTCTTTGATTCTGGTGTTTCATAGTATTTTACATTTAGAAGATAGTGGTTTATAACATTTGTAGGAGGTAAGATTAACACTGTAAAAATGGCAGTTGGATGATTGGTCTCATAAACTAGGAGGGTTTAGCAATGTGAAGGTTACCGTGAATAATGATGGAACTTATATATCTTCAAAAGCCTATGTATGTGCCTTATATGGACAAAAATCGTCTGTCCATCAGTAAGATCACAAAAAATCCTGATTCAATTGTGGTTATTCTAAGTAATCAGTGTATGGTCAAGACTTCACAGAAAAGCAAAGTTATTACCATAGGGATTGGAAAGAAAGGGTTGTGTAAACTGGTTGGATTTGGCTTTGTGATGAAAACTCATGTGCATTGGTTGTTGATTTGAGTGCAGCCAGGGTAGTCCACACATCCATAACCATGAGTATCACCATACCACACAACGTCATAGTGTCTCACGCTGCCGGACCATGTGAGTTTCGTCCAAGCTGGCAGTCATAATGCTAACCATGCCAAACGTGTCGTCCAAGCTAACAGTCCTAACCTCAACCATGCCTCACATATTGTCCAAGCTTGCTGCCAAATGCCAACCACACCAGACATGCCTTCAAAGCTAACCACCAAAATGCCAATCATAGTGCACCTTGTTCCTCCAACATCGTGGTTGTGCACCACCCATGCTTGACTTCGCGCATGTGCACCATGCTCACTTGCCACACTGTTGCTTTGTTACCACACATAGTATTATGTGCAAGGTACCCATGCCAACCATCAATGTGCGTGCAAGCATACTAGGCACAAACACACGACCATCAATATTGCCAACGTTCTTAGCATGTTACATATTGGCATTCACCATAAACTTTGCATCATGGATGCAGAGTATAGTTCATTATATTTCCATGTATTACTTTCTATAAATAATAGTGTGTTGTTTATGGAAAGATTCATTGTCATGTCTCTTGTGCCTCGTATTGTTATGCAACTCTAATTCATAACTCTTTATGTCCACAAGCTGAACTACTCTGAACCATCCTAGGCCCCACAATTAAAATCAAATTTGTATCTGTTGGTTATGAATCTGCCACTAGGAAAGGATTTTAATCTTTTGCGCCCTAGATTCGCCTAGCAGATTGAAAGGCCGAAAGGAAGGGATGCCTTCCGGGCCAATCTCCCAAGAAGGCCGGTTCCTATACTAATCTATTCGGGGGTTTTTAGCTAAGAGAATAGGAAAGAGATTGTAAATTGCAGAAAGAGATGTAAATAGCATGTGTTTGTGGTGGGAAAGAACAAGCAACACGATTACTAGCTAGTACCCAAACCAACAGCAATCAAAACAAAACATGTAACAGAAACTAACATTGCGATTCCTTCCTATGTATCCTTCATTCAGTATTCTAGTTCAATTAATTGCCAATGCTTTAATCCAGAGTTCAGAATTACAGAAATCAGAAAAATAAATGAACACAGAGCAGAAATACTTGCAGAAGGCAGCATAAAAGAAAGAGACAGATGTAAGAGCCAAGGATGCTTTGTATTGATGCAAGTGTTTGTTTACAGCAAAGCTTTCTAGCAATATGTCCCCCCTTTTTTACAATGAAGTTCCACTGCTATTTATAGCAGAAATTTCCCCCTTTACATTGATGCACAGAACCCAAAGACTGCAAAAAGTGTCGGGATTAGACTTTTGCTGGCCGCGAGCGTACCTGCAACAAGATTCACCTGAATCTGGTACAGCTCCGGACAGATCTGGTGGGTGAGAAGTCAAGTCTGATTAATGTGGTAGGTGCAGTACAGTTTGCCTCTGAAGACACCATCAATGTTCACCTACCCTGTACCTTTGCAGCACACCTTCTGTCCCATCTTGACAGGCTCGAATCCCGAAGTCTGTACATGGTCTGCCTGAGTCTGAGGTTCCCTGAAATGGAGGGGGTTGACCAAAGTCGCCTGATGAAAACAGCAACCCCGGGAGTCGCTCCAGAATGGAGCGAACCCGGGATACACCCTGCCTTAGGAAATTTTGCAACTCGGTCCTTCTTTCTCGCAGTAGCTGAATGGGGAGGGAGACGACGGCGGTCGCTAATAGCTGGTAGCGATGACGGCGGTCGCTCGAAACACGAGCGACCGACGTCAACACTCCACCTTGTGCCTTAGTTGCATTTGGAGCCTCTTCGCCCGCGGTCGCTGAAAAACTGCAGCGACGCCCGGAATCGCTCCGAAACGGAGCGACCGGCGTCAACATTTGAAAGCCGCGCTTGATGAAGCTTGCTTGGCGACGACGGCGATCGCTGGCTGAGTTGAGCGACGATGGAGCGACTGGCATCGATCGCCGCCAAACAGAGCGACCAGCGTCAACTTACACTTAGGCGCTTTTTGCTTGCTCAGCCTCATTGACCGCTGTCGCTGGAAAAAGGAGCGATTGGCGTCGGTCGCTGAAAACCCGAGCGACCGGCATCGACAGCCCATACTTAGAAATTTTTACCTCTTTTCTCCCTCCCGCCACGGTTCGCTGGAAACTACAGTGACAACGGGCGTCGCTGAAAAATGTTGTCGACGACGGGGGTCGCTCCAGAACGGAGCGACCGCGGGAATTTTAACACTTAGACAAATTTTGTCATTCTTTTCTCCCGCTCGCCTTGCTGCTTAGGGATGTCGTAGGTCGCCGGAGGGAGAGGCAGAGCTGGGAATCGCTGGAAGGGGGGAGCAACTCCCGAAATCGCTCCAAAAATGAGCGACTGAGGGAGCACCCTCGACTTAGCTAAATTTGGGCTTTTCCCAGACTCTGTAGAACTTGTTGAACACTTGGAAAATCAAACTGAAGACTGGAAACATGAAAATGCAAAGACTACCTGAACAAAGCTGGAAGGAAAAGAGGACGGGAGAATCTGGTCCGAAGAGTTGCAGCAGTAATTTTTCAAATTTTTCAAAATTTCTACCCCTTAGCAAAATGTAACAACAGTATCACAGCTCACTTTTAGCTCAAGTCTTTGTAGTTGCCAAATTTTGTTTTGTCGCATCTTTTGTTCAAGTGTGAGCCATTCAATATGCTCTGTCGTTGAAGGTCTACTCATACATTCTCGCAATGCCAAAAGGAAGGTACCCAACTTGGTTTTCTATCCAAGTATTCAAATGTGCACCATTTGCATGCCAAGATGGATAAATCTGTAAAGACCTTGGAAACCAATACCCTAGATGTCCAAAAACTCATCAAATATGCACTGGAAGTACAAAGACCTCTATTTGGTCGATTCCAAGTTCTAATGCTTCAAACGGATTCAGCTTCAGCGTTTGCTACTCCATGTTTTCAATACAAACATCTTGCTTAAAGTGCAGACAAACATTGACATCCCAATGTTACAACACAAGATCAATATTGAGGCCTTAATATGTAGCTCAAGAAACTACAATCCTACCATGCAACCAATCACTTTACCAATTAAGACAAGATTGATTTTTCCACCCTTTAAATGTCCAATTCCATGTCAGCATGGGAAAGACCTTGACCCTAATGAAACCTTGCAGAAGTTAGTACATGCATAATACTATCCCATAAAGCATTATGAAGATGATCATGTGTTACCAGCAACTTCACCAACAATGCGACCAATCTGTAATCTGTCCAAGACTATAACAATGAGACCAATAAGTTTCTCACTCATTTGTGCATCATTGACGACGAGAAACATCATGTATTCAAGTACATCAATGGCCTAGAATACTATATCCACTCAAAATGGATATTTATCCCGTCAAAACTCCAACCCAAGTCTATCGATTTGCAACCAACATCAAAGAGAAATCCAAATCCAAAGCAAAAGGATCCTATGCAACCTATATGCAAGACTCATCAAACACTTCCCAAATCCACATATGCAAAAGCCGCATTAATCGTCCAACACATCAAAACAGCCTAGGATATTGCCTATGCAATAGAAACTAAAGTCTCCAATCGTTGGAGACAAGAAGCAGCACAAGTAAGGAGGCAGGTAGTGTAAGCAACACAAGTAAGGAGGCAGGTAGTGTAAGCATCACAAAACTCATACAAAATTATTTTGAATGTTGTGCACAAAATTCTTTGGTGGTTAAACCAAACACAATCGATTGTGTTCAAATGCCCAAGAGAAATGGTCAGCTTGATGCTGCATGTCTAAATGCAAGTACTCAACCTACAAGATAAGCCTCCACCACTAAGAACTTTGAGGAATGAGAACACTTATTACACACTCGTTGCTAGATGGATCGAAAGCCTCTTCATGTCAATCAATTTAATCAAACACAATCAATTATGTTCAAATGCCAAAAAGCAATGGTCAACTTGGTGTTGCATGTCTAAATGCAAGCACTCAACATGCAAGAGAAGCCTCCACCACTAAGAACTTTGAGGAATGAGAACACCTATTCCATACCCGTTGTTGGATGAATGGGAAATCTCTTTGTATCATCATCAATTTAAGGAGTCGAAAAACATCATTGTACAAGGCATTGTCAAGCATTTGGGATTCACAACTCATGTGCACCCTCAACCCTATTCTCTGGGATGGCTGGGACCTTAGTTATCAAATTCGTCGAATTTAAAACCCTAGCGAATAAGTTCGCCGAATAAACCCTAAATTCGGCAAAAAAAAATTGGGCGAAAAACAAGTGGGAAGGGGAAAATGCATGCGGGAAGGGGAAGACGGCTCCTACCGAGAAAGCTGCTGCAAGGCGGCTCCTACCGAGAAAGCAGCTACAAGTCCTAATTTTTGTACCGCCAGAAACCAAACGCATGGGCCACGAAAGACAACGGAGAAAAATAAATACACAGTAGTACCGATTAGGACTTGAGAGATCATGACTCCTAATCCAATATATACGATATGGAATATATATAGGCAATATATATGGAGACGCAACTAGGTATCTTCTTCAGGACTGCAATATGCAAAAGACTAAATCAAAGGACGAAATGGAGTAGGAAGGCATTTTATGTCAGCATTAACGATAAAAGCTTAGTTATCAAGTTCGTGTTCGTGTTCGAGTTCGACACTCTTAAAGTTCGAAAGAAATTCAACATGTTTAAAAATTCGAAATAAAATTCGACATAAAATTCGATATATTATAAATGTACATATATCCTTTCAATTTTATGTAAATAAATTAGTAACTAAGAAACTCAAATCCCTAGCTGGATTGCAGTCACCGGGCTCCCCCGAAAAACGTTTTTCCGGCGACGTGAAACCCACGGGGACCTCCCTGTGGGTTTCACGTCGCCGACAAAACGTTTTTCGGGGGAGCCCGGTGACTGCAGTCCAGCTAGGGATTTGAGTTTCTTAGTTACTAATTTATTTTACATAACATTGAAAGGATATATGTACATTTATAATATATCGAATTTTATGTCGAATTTTATTTCGAATTTTTAAACATGTTGAATTTCTTTCGAACTTTAAGAGTGTCGAACACGAACTCGAACTTGATAACTAAGGCTGGGACCAAGCAAGGCAATTGAAGTCAAGTGCCAAGATACTTTCAAGTAAGGCATCACACCCATGCATGACTCTTTGTCACCTGTGATGTTGCACCATTAGAGAGCTATGATGTAGGACTTGGGAGGCTATACACCTATGACCACTAGGCAACCTATCAAGCTTGTCCACAACCATGGTGCATGTCAAAAGTATCACCTATTACATTCCTACATGTCTACCACAAACTTGAAGGACACTTGTCTCCACCAAAAACATGCAAGAATCTGATTTTGCATGCACAAAAATTTATGCTCCTCAAGGTTTGTCCTAAGGCACCTACAAGCACCAAGAAGAATGTCTTAATAGTGTATAGCTTGATCACTTTTGTGCAATCATGCCTAATGGATGCATTGCTACAACCATGTGACGATGTCTTTCAAGATCTAAAGGGAGTCCCTTCCCTTATTCCATGAAGCATCAAATTGATCTAATACCAAGTTCTCTACTTCCAGATAGTCTATTATACCATCAACCAATTTGAGGGAATGATAATATTGAACAGCAAATCCAAGAACAAATTGATTAAGCAAAGATCCACCCAAGCTCTTTTCCATTTGACAATCCAATCATCCAGCAACAAAAAACAATGCTTTGCGACTCTACATTGACTATAGCCCCCTAAACAAGATCACTGTGATAATTTGGTATCCAATACCATGCATAGATGATCTTCTAAACCAGCTCTAATGTGCACAACACTTCAAGATCAACCAAAGTATTAGATTATCACCAAGTACTTGTCGATCTCAACGATATCTCAAAAACATATTTCAAAACCAAGGAGATATTATATGAGTCGTTGGTTATGCTTTTCGGTTTGACAATTCATCAACAACTTTTATGCGCTTGATGAACGATATTTTGTGATCGTTCAACAATTCCTTTGTAACTTGTTTACTTAGATGATATCCTTGTCTATGGTAAGACATGGAATAAGCATGTTGAGCATTTAGCACATCTTAGATACATTGCTTCAATGGAAGTTGCAAACCAACTTAAGCAAGTGTACTTTTGGTGTTTCTGAAATCAAGCATTTGAGTGATATAATTAATTATAAAGGAATCATGTTTACCCAAATATGATCAAGATTATCAAAGACTAGCGTGTTCCAACGAACCTAATTGAGCTCCAAAGTTTTCATGGCTTAGCCACTTTGTCCTTGGATTTTCTCACATCTCTTGGCCTCTAACTAGGATCATACATAACAAAGATTCATTCTGATGGACATACACTAAGCAGCATGCTTTTGAAGAACTGAAGTCATGACTTTGTTCAGAACCTGTGTTATCTATCCCCAAAATCACCCAATTGTTCAAGATTGATAATGATGTGCCTAACTATGATCTTGGTGTCTTTCTTATTAACATGTCCAACCAGTTGCATTCTAAGATTTTCAACGACACTAAGAAATGCTATTTCACTTATGAGAAGCTCTACACCATTATGCAACTAGTTTGATAGTGGCACCACTACATCATGGGTATAAAAACAGTCATTCACTTAAAATACAAGCCTCTTCAATTCTTGTACACCAAGCAAGCTAAAAATGCATGCCAAATGAAGTCATCAATGTACCTTCAACAATTTCACCTTGTGATAAAACATTGCAAGGGAGAGAACAAAGTTCCAGACTATTCCAATCGACTGCTTATCATATTGCTCATCACAATGCTTGACATGCATGGTCAAAACTTCAATGACCAGAGCACTCTACTCCAACGATTGCAACTTTGCACAAACAAAACAGCGGCTTGTGTGAAACAAAGGAATCATGGATCACCACATCAAAAATGGAATTTTCTATTGCTTGAGGCATCTCTTTGTTCCCTTTGGTGCACCACTATTTCAAGATAGCAGGACGCATGGTCACAACTTCAATGACCGAAGCACTCTACTCCAACAATTGCAACTTTGAATAGACAAATCAGTAGTTTATGTGAGGCAAAGCAATCATGGATCACCATATCAAAAATGGACTTCTCTATCTCTTAAGGCATGTTTGTGTTCCCTCTAGCACACCACTATTTCAAGATAGCAAGACACCTTTGTGTCAAGAAGACACTTGCAACACTTCAACCCACTTGTACTAGACAAACATGCATCATGATGTAGAGCTTCACATCAAGTCCTCTGTATATTGCAACATTTCCTAGCTAGCAAACAGGAAGCTTGGACTTAGCACGTGTTTGCCAGTTCCTTCAACACCTTGAGAATCCATCAGCATGGATCTTCTCTCGAGTTTGCCTATAACCAAGTCACAGAACGATTGCATGTTTGTCATGGTCGATAGGTTTTCCAAGATGGCAGTCATGGTTGCTTGCAAGAAGATTGTTAACATCATCGACAATGCAAAACCTTTCTTTCAACATCCATGGATTTATTTTGGCATCCAAAATCCATATTGTCCTATCACAATTCTAGGTTTGTCATTCCTTTATTAGGCAACACTTGTGAGATTTGTTGGATACGTGCTTGGACTACTCTATTGATTTCCATCCCCAAACTGATGGACAAACAAAAGCGATCAATTGCACCTTGGTTCATCTATTCCAAATGTACAATAATGATCATGTAACAATTTTCCATACATTCAGAATTCATGCAACTACACCTTGCACAACTCCATTGCACTTAATCCCTTCCAAGCATGTCTCAAGTTCCAAGATAGTGCACTCCTAGGTGTGGCTTTTCATGCACTAGTCACCTCACAAGCACCAACACAGGCAAAGGCAATGAACAAAGTAGAGCACCTTTCTATGGTAAATTTTGCACATGCATCGACATGTAGAACAGATGCTTCGGCACTAGCACTAGAAGTACCAAGACCAACAATTTGCCCCATGTAACTTCCAAGTGCACAATAAAATATACCTTTGTCTTTAAAAAGAGTGCTTCATAGGTCCATATGGCAAGATCACACCAATGCGTTCTTACACCATTATGTGCACGGCAAAGGAAACATCTTTATTCTTAATCTGTTGACCTGCCTAGGAATGCACCCATTTTCAAATGCGAAGCTTTTCAAGCCATATAGTCCACCTTTGCTTGAGCTTGCAATTGTGCAACAACCATCAAATTTGAATCCTTAGCAACTATGCCCAACACCATAGGATCAACCGATTGACTCTATCACAAACCACCCATGCCAAGGCACCCATAACCTCTTTCAAATCATGAAGCCTAGACAATGTCATTCAAGCTAAGTGTTACACAATCAAATTGAACACCAATTTCCTTGATTGAAATTGGACACAATGGAACCGTTGCTTCTCAAGGAGGAACAAACGATCTATGTGCACTTAGGGTACACCACACCTAGATGGACAAGGGTTGTGGTATGATGATTTACCACAACACCTAGCTCCTTTAGGGTACCACAATCCATCACGATACTTTATTCTACCAACCAAACTAACCGCCAAAACATCAACCATCACTCACATGCCATCCATGATAGCTGTCAAAACTCTGACCGTGCCTCACATGTCATACAAGCTAGCTGCCAAAACGCCAACCACAATGCACCCTGATCTACTGACACTACACATGCATTGCTCACACCATGCTTGTGCATTGCAACCACACACCGCACTATGCATCCATGCATCACAACCATGCCAACTACCAATGTGCATGCAAGCATAAACCACCAATGTGCATACAAGCGTACAAGGTGTGCACATAGTACCCAATGATGCATGCACAACTTTAGAAGGGCCGCACACAATCAAAATCAAACATGCATAGAAGACCATGCATCATTGAACACTGGGAAGATTAACCTACACAGCCAAGAAACTATTTGTGAAGTCAAACAATCAATATAACTAATATTCTTCAAATTGTATCTATTAGCATTCACAATACGCTCTATGTTAACCAATGCAAAGTATACTTCACATCATATTTCCATGTATTATTTTATGTAAATAATTAAACTATTGTTTATGGAAAGATTCTTCCTCATGTCTCTTTTGTGACTTCAATTCGTAGCTCTTTAGGTTCACAAGTTATATACAAAGTCCTCTGCACCACATCTTGGGCCCTACAGTCCCAGTCACTCGGAAAAAAAAAAATAGTAACAACCTCTTATATGACATGAAAGGTATGGCCATTTGAATTTCCACCATCTCTTTGCACTTAATTAAACTAGTATGTTTCATGTGCCTCCTTCAATTCAAGAAAAGCAGGAAATATGTGGAGTCCTGCTAACAAATAACTACAGTCATTTGTCATTAGGAATGCATGGTGTGCCAGGCAAAGAACATCTGGTGTGCAGGTTGATAAAGTCCTTGTATGTCAAAATAGATGAGTATCTTTGAGATTTTGCATCCAGAAGTTGTCTTTCTAATCTGCATCTCTATGTTGAAAGTGACAGTGATGAAATAGTCATCAAATTTGTGTCGATCATTTGGCCATCATCTATACTGGGACACACGAAATTTAGAAGGTGAAACCCAGTTTTTGTTCTGCTTTTGACATGACTGATTTATGCCTCCTGCATTACTTCCTAGCTGTAGAGTTGAGGCAATCTAGCCATGTTTTTGTCTCACAAAGTATGCCAAAACTTTGCTTGAGAAATTCAAGTTGAAGGGATTGTGATCTAATTTCTACATCTAGGGTTGAAATTATGAGCTATTACTAATTCTTTATAGGTAAATGATTCATTATACACATGGTGCGCAGTCTGATTTGTCTCACATTCGCAAGAGCATTTATGCTTGGCAATCAACTCGCTCTCCCTGCTTGTGTCAAAATTGAGAACGGATCATTGGCAAGTAACAAAACGGGTAATTAAAGATGTCAAATAATCATTCACTTCGGCATTCTATATCATTGAGCCAGAAATTTCAAATCATCAAGGTACGCTAATTCAGATTGGGTTGGATCTTTCGATGATCACAAATCTAAGTCAGGTTGTGTTTTGCTGTGGGTTCAAGAGTTATGTGTTTGTAGAGCATAAAGGAACGTTTGGTCTGCACATGACCTTCACAACTAGACTTTGCCTGCACTTCTGAAAAAATAGGACCAACAACACATCAGAAGAGATATATATTAAAGTGGAACGAAATTCCCACATAGGAATATGCCACTGGAAATAAACAGCTTGTATGGGAACACAACATCACATGAACCGATTAGAAAGCAAGAGGGCCAACTACCCCCACACACATACCGCAACTCGATGTTAATAGAGGTGAGGAGTCCCACATAAGCGGGACCAAGGGCTTCCACCTTTAAGCCTGCTACCCCATTGCCAAAGAGATTGGCAAGTGTTGGGACTCATAAACCACTCAAGTCCCTTCAAAATCGCTTCAAAAAAGCATAAAAATTGCCTGCAGCAATATTTTGACCTCTGCGATATAAGAAGCAGAATAAAGAAAATGAATGCCCATGGCAGTAAGACTCAAGTTGCAGTCATCACAGTATGGGAGCATTCATTATGTCAAGCTGGCTGGTGCCATAAATTCAAGCTATTCCAAACGGTGCCAAGTATGACTAGACATGGTACCTTCACAAATGGATGCACATGTTCTTTTTGCATGGATACACCTTTTTTCCAAATGACAACTTCTCCAACAACAATCTTCTTGATGGCAATTTTTAGACAGCAACCTCTTAGATGGCCTCGACTTTGATAGCAATTTCTCTAATAATACAAAAACGGATAGTATGGATGGAATGGACGTCCTTCTAGACAATACTTATGTTGAGATTGATGGTTCAAAAAGGGACAACATACTTCCCGAGGCCAACGGCCCAAACATGGTCAACATAGTTCTTGATTATAGGTTCTCAAATGGCAAAATTCCCTTCTCATACAACTTGCCTTGGGAATTCCTTTCCTTAAACTCAAAATTGAATTCAGATTGAAGCTTAGATAACATGAATCCCTATTTTGACGACATGATCTCTAACGAATTGCATCTAGTTTGCCCACCTATAGGAAGTCTAAGAAACATCTTCCCTGGTCACTCACACACCAGATATCTTTTCCCAAATAGTTGAGGTCTCACTCTCCATCTCTTGATTCATAACTTCACCAAAAAGGTATACTTCACGAATTGCTTAGGTCTTGTCTTCCATCTCTTGGATGGGTTATGACTTCAATTGAAGAGCTTAGATGGCATAAGAGGCCTAGGCTACATTTTCGTCAGGCCATTGCCTTTGCTCAAACATATTATGGCATTCCCCAAACTAGTTGGACTCAAATAGCTTATTTTAAGAGACTTAAGTTTTCAACACTTTTGACCCTTGATGTTCTTGCTTTGTTTTCCATACTCCACGCAAGGAATTTTGTTTCGTGGCTGCTCACAAGGACATGCCCCCACTATTTCCCTTTGACAAGGTCCAACTCCTCCCTCTAAAAACTGGACATGAATTGTATAGAAATGGATGACCCAATTTTGAATAGGTAACGACACCAAAATGTAGAAATGGAATACAATATACTGCAACACAATTCCATTACCACTTAAATGAACAAAATATACAATGTAAATACCTTACAATTACCATGCATACATTGTGCACACAACATATATCAGATTGCTCGGCACAACATTTCGGACGGCCCGACACAACAGTTCAAACGACCTGACAAAGCAGTTCAGACGACCTGACAAAGCAATTCAGACGGCCTGGCAAAGCATCTCAGACTGCCTAGCACAACAGTTCAAACGGACCAACACATCAATTAAGACGACCTACCATAGCATTCAGACAACTTGATACAACACTTCAATACCATGCCAACCTCGATACCCACATACCATGCCAACAACACGAATGAATGAGGAAGGGATCTTATTTATACAACTAAGGAGGTAGTTGCATCCTCCAACTTACTAACTACCTAACACCTCATCATTTTCTTAAATTACATTTGACATGCATGTGACTTACATTTACATTTCATTTCATGACTCACTTTATGACTAATGACTTATCTATACATAACTAATACTTCACTTAACATTACACATTGTCACATACAATATTACATCACAACTTTATAACATCAAATATATCAAAACTCTTAATGTGCGCATACTTGACTTCCAACACACTTATTCAATTTGCCTGCCTACATCTATCCCCTCCTCTAGACTTGTCGACATCCTCGATGACACATGAGTTGAACACTAGGGATAGAAGCATTGAACACCATACTGGAATCTCTTGTCATGCTCCTTCCGCTTTCTTCTATTCCAGACATCTTTTGCAACATACTTCACTTCAAACTATTTCCAACAATACATTGTTCTGTGATTGCTCACTCCACTTTCTGCAATTAGTCATATCATCAACATGTCCAACATGACAAGCAACACTTGTCGCCACCTTTGTCAAGATCCAAGGGGGCAAAAGGCCCCTTGTAGGTTCAAGGGGCAAGCTCCCTTGCCAATATCACAAGGTAGCACCCTTCATGTGTACCCTGTTGTGATACATGGCAGGGTCGATCGACAACGTCCCTACAGGGCTCAAGGCAACGCCCCAAAACCTCAACGGCAAAACCATTGAAACCCTCACTGTCTAAACTGAATTTTTCTACTTGTCTGCATTTGGTAGCCTTCACTTGACCAACTTAACTAGCTTCCTCTCAACTTCAAATGACTTTTGTCTGGCTCCAAACGATTTCTTGGCTTCTGACGGCCCTATTAGCCTCTGACAGACATCCCTTGGTATTAGATGGCTAATTTCTTGGCCTAGACGGCCCACTTTCGGAGTTAGACAACCTACTTTCTACGTCAAATGGTTTGACTTTGGACGGCCTACTTCCGAACAACCCTGCCTCAAATGGCCCAGCTCCAAACGGCCTTGCTCTAGACAATCTAGCTCCTCTGCAATCAAACGGCCCATACGACATACTCTTTCACTCAAATAGCATGTACGAACTTCCATATAATCTTCTCTCGTTAGAGGACCCTCCAGACAGTCCAATACCATGTGCTCTTCCAATAAAACAAACTCCTTGCCTCTAACTTTGTGTTGCTTCATTCTCTTCCTCGAACGGCTCTACATGATCTACAAATGGCTCGGCATCATCTTCCTCCCAAACTTGGGTTGTAGACGGCCTTGCATGACTATCAAACAATCGTGATCCATCATTATATGGATCAAGGTGTTTGTCTGATGGCTTGGGGGCAGTCTAAGGCTCAAACAGCCTAGGGAGGGTCCAAATGGCCCTCTCCTTGGGACAAATGGCCCAAGGGTCGCCTAGGGACTTGTTGTCCCCGCTAGACGACCAGGGTCCCAACTTAGATGACCTAGGCTCAGACAACCTAAGCTCTAATAATCAAGGCTTGGGTCCAAACGGCCCAAGTCCAGATGGCCAAACGGCCAGATGGCGAACAATCTCTCTCTTCGTCATCTGTATCATTCACTTTGTTTGCATCACTCACTTCATCATCTACATCAACCACTTGTGCAACTTCAACTATTTGCTCTATCTCTACCTCTTCGATTGTAATCAAGTTCACCTCCTCAATTGCAATCAGGTTTATCAAGTTCACCTCCTCTACTTCCCGGCTAGGGCTATGACTCTTCTCCAGCGCTTCGAACTCTCTACACATCACTGGTTCATCTCGACTCGCAACACTTTGACATTCACGTGCAAAGTGCCCCCACAAATGGCATCGCCAACATTGTACAATGGGTCTGCCCTCAATATCATACTCAATTTTGCATCTTCTAGTTCTCTAGCGGTTGTCACAGACCGCATCACCAATGGCATCCCCCCTTGGTACAATCTCCCTTTGTGTTGCATATTCCTATAGCAATGATCTTGCGCTCTCCGAGTCACACTCATCCTCGAAGTCATTGTTCTTCTCTTCAGAGTCACTTCCTTCACTGACTTCTCAACCCCAACACTTGGACGATGAACTACTCTCATTCTCAAAATCATCACTCTCATTGTCAAAGTCACTCTCAACATCAGAATCACTTTCATCTTCAAGGTCACTCTCGTCCGCATTAACATGACCCCAACACTTTAATGATGTCTTTGCATCACTTTCCAAGTTCAAGGCTCGCTCCAAGGCCTCTTGATATGATGTCGGAGGGACCACCCTGATCTTCTTCCGGTACATAGGAAGAAGTCCCTCCACGAACCACCTCTTCTTCAATGCATCTGATGGATCTTCCTCCAGATGGGTAAACAACCCACTCAACCTCTAGTTGTACGAACGAACAGGCTCTTTCTCACCTTGTTCCATTCTATAAATTTCAGCAATGACCTCATCATCATTGTGGAACAACCGAAATTCCTTCACAAATGCTTCATGCAACTCATCCCAAGTTTGGTACTTGCCCTCTGGCAATCTCATGTACCAGTCCATTGCGATTCCACGAAATGTCGCAGGGAATAACCTCCTCCAATCTACATCATTATTCTGCCCATTTGCTTTCCACATCATGAGGCAAATTTTCCAATGCCTGACTAGGTCTTCTATTTCCCCTCCATGAAACATTGGACACTTACACGATATGCCAAAATTGGTCTTTGTTTTGATAGGTTGACTTGACATTGGTAGTGGTTGTTCACATGGCTCTCCTTCACGCACATCATCAAGCGCACCACACCGCAATTGCTCTCGTGCCGGACTCCCATCCCACACACCATGAAACATGCCAACCTACAGTTGCTTCGATGTTGGACTCCCGTCCTACTCACCATCGAGCACACCAACCTACAGTTGCTCTAGTGTCGGACTCCCATCTCATGCACTATCGGACACACCATCTTGCATTTGCACCGATGTCGGACTCCCATCCCACTCACCATCGGGCACATCAACTTGCAATTGCTCCAGCGCCATACATTCTTCGTCATCATGCAATTCCTGACCACCACATAAATCCTTATCGCATGATTCTCTATTGCTAGCAAGCAACTCTCAATTATCATTACATAATTCACCATCACTGACATGCAACTCTCAGCCACTGGCAGGTAACTCTCGATCGATGACATGCAACTCTCCACCGCCAACATGCAACTCTCCATTGCCGTCAAGCAACTCTCCATGCACAAACCCTTGTGCATCTCCTTTGTGCATGTTTGCTTGCATGTTTGGTTGTGCATCCACTTGCACGTCTGCTTCATGCATCGGCCCTTCGTCAACATCAACAAACAAGTCTGCATCTTCATCTGCTTCGTTGGCTACATTGTAATCATTCCATTGTTGTCATTGTGCACCTTCCCGAGTAATTTGCTCATCACAACTCCATGTCACCAGGCTTGAGCCAACTTCGAATAGGCAACGGCGCTAGAATGTAGAAATGGATGACCCTAATTTTGAGTTGGCAAACGATGCCAGAATGTAGAAATGGATGACCCAACTTTGAGTAGGCAAACAACGCCAGAATGTAGAAATGGATGACCCAACTTCGAATAGGCAATGGCGCCAGAATGTAGAAATGGAATACAACATACTGCAACACAATTCCATTACCACTTAAATGAACAAAATATACAATGTGAATAACTTACAATTACAATGCATACACTGTGCACACAACATATATCAGACTGCCCGACATAGCAATTCAAACTACCGACACAAAAGTTCAAACAACCCAATAAAGCAGTTCAGACGGCCCAGCACAACATCTCAGACTGCCTAGCATAGTAGTTCAGGCGATCCAGGACAGCAGTTCAGACAACCTGCCATAGCATTCAAACGGCTTAATACAACACTTCAATACCATGTCAACCTTGATACCCACGTACCATCCCAACCTTTCCTTCCATGCCAACAACACGAATGAATGAGGGAGGGGTCTTATTTATACAACTAAGGAAGTAGTTGCATCCTCCAACTTACTAACTACCCGACACCTCATCATTTTCTTAAATTACATTTGACATGCATGTGACTTACATTTACATTTCATTTCATGACTCACTTTATGACTAATGACTTATCCATACATAACTAATACTTCACTTAACATTACATATTATCACATACAATATTACATCACGACTTTATAACATCAAATATATCAAAACTCTTAATTTGCGTGTACTTAACTTCCAACGCACTTGTTCAATTTGACTGCCTACAATTGACAACTTGGTTTGCTCTAGGTATGCTAGCTTTGCATTATGATAATTGACAATAGGTAGTTGAACTGCCTACTCTCCTTCAATATCCATCAAAGCATGGAAAATTGCTTGTACAAAGAATATTCTAATATCTTCTTTTAAGTCTACATTATTAAATTTATTTCCATTTCGTTTCTTTTGTTTATTATTTTATCATCTACTTCTATTTTTCTACTTGAATTATTAATTTTTTTCATCTAATTCGTTTATAATTGAATTTATGAACTTATCTCTTGAAAGGATTCACCCAAACTATTTTAAGAATCAATCACAGGAAATTATTTCTACCAATTTGGAAAGACCAAGATTACCTTTAGCTCCTTGAAGACCACTTGGTGCTCTCCCATCCACCTTAACAAAATATCATAGCCCACACTATGAAGCATTCATCAATGGTTATAAGGACTAGGAAGTGGATCTTAAGGAATTTGCTGAGTTTTGATATATGAAGAAATACTTGATTGTATCACTAAATTTTAGATCTTTCAGGAATTTTCTTTATAGTCTCTATGAGAATATAGCTTTCAAGTCCGTCCTTACTACACACCCACTTTCTAGTTCAACCAGATCAGCATGAAACTTTTTTCACATTAAGTTATATATACCTTTATATAACCAAAGTTAAGACATTGATATATATATTAAAAAAGAAGATGCAAAGATAAGGCGAAAATTAGAGTTTATATTTTGAAAAATCAGGAGGCCTTCCACTGACATTGTGGCTTCAACCACTGTTCTAGAGAGTTTTGTTAGGTTTTGCTGTTAATTTGGAGAGTTCTTAGTTTCACCAACTTGGTGTTTTTACTCCCTCTTCTGGCATTTGTCCATTGATGTAGCAACTTAAAGCTAAGATGTCAGCTCTCTTCACATTTAAGGACTCCATCAATGATACGGGCAACAATCACTTCCTTCCCACCATTGTTAAAGCCAACCATCCAGCATATGGCCTTGATTTTACGAGCCAAATCCAGTGGGCAGTTGTTCTAGCCAAAAACTTGCACAAGATTTCTATGGTGCATGTAATATACCCCAAATACATTCAATCCTTTTGATAGTTTATATTTCTCACAAATGTTTCTTTCAATATGCAGTTGCATGGCTAGGGCTGAAGGACACACTGCCACCATTTCCAAACCAGCACCTAAGCACAGAGGAGCTTCTCACAAGAGTAAGCTTCACTTCCATCCATAGTGGATTCAACAATCTCATTGTCAGATTCATTGTACATGACTTTTGGCTTTGGCATTCTATTCTGCATTACTATCCATACACACTTGAAGAATTTGAAGACAACCAAAGCAAAAGACTGCCTCCCATTAATTACAGAATACTGTAAATTTATCCAGAATAGTCAGGCAAGCCATATTCGCAATTGTACAGGCACCAACAATTTGATTGAGAATTATATACTTTCCCATTAGAAGAAAAAACTTCAGCATTGCATGGTACCTGGACCTTCTACTCGAAAGCTGCTGTAATTTCATCAAGGTAAAACAATCTTTACCATTTTTTATATACAATTTACAAAAGACAAAGTAATTGAAGGGATTGTTCCAAGCAACACTTATATTAACTCGGTGTCTTTTGGCATGTATGCGCTTCCATTGCTAGAATGCTTGCCATTATATGAAATTTATAAAAAACATTATATGGATAACGAAGAAATTTGACCAGGTGTCAGTTTCTTACATTGTTATGCATTTTACAAAATGTGCATGTCCAATTTGAACTATGTGGTCCACTATTGAAAATTTTAATTCAAATCTTGCATAGCGCAGGCATAAATCTTTTTTCGTGTTCAAAATATTTATAATATTTTATTAATCCTTTGTAAAGAATGCTATTTATAATAAGTGTGAGCAATGCTCAATGGATATGATGCTTGTAAACTAACTGTTTTATATGTTCAAGATAGTTACACAATTTTAAAATTAATCCATTATCAAAAAATAAAAATCTATTTAAAAAGCGCTACACTTCCTTGTATGGATGCTTTTATAAAAATAACTTCCACTATGTATCATAAATTTTAAAAAATTTGAACTTGTCGAACTGATGATCCAGTATGTTCATTCTCTAATATATTCTTCACAGCACATTTCGCTTTGATTCCTCATTTTGTTGCTTATACCTTGGTAGTGGCTTTTTTGAAGCTAATTGGCTAGCCTATGTTAGGTCATCAGAAATTAGAGGAGCATATGCTGCATGTTAACCTTTATCTCTAACTTTTAGAATATTATGCAATTTCCTCACTAAATAAAAATGTCAAAGGCATAATCGACAGCATAATGATGAGAAAGCAATAATTGGCATTTTTAATGTGAAAAATTTACCTAACCATAGTCCAGGCAGGAATCTCAGACTATATGTCGCCTGTATTTATGGGTGTAGAAGGATACAATGACTTTAACATAACCTCTTGATAAAAAGGCAGGAGCATGTCAGCATTGTGTTTTCCAAAATATCTAGAAGAGCAAAAGGTCAAATATGAGTTGCATATACTTCTCTCAAATCCGAAAAAAATAAGGAGGGCAGATAAAATGAAGTATAAGGATAAAATATTAATTATGGTGCTTGTGAGCTACATACACCAATCATGTGCTATTTGCTTTCTCTAGAAGGTGTGTTGAGCATGGCAGTAAATAATTTGAGGGTTCAAATACCGTAATTAAGGGGCACTGTCTTCGAAATGATAGCCCATATGTGTGTTTCTTGACCTGTTATTTATTATTTGTCTTGCTCTGTTGTCTGTTAGTGGCTTTTGTATTATAGGCTAGATTGATAGTACCAAGAGGGATGGAAATAACAGAGCTTGGTCCGAGTTGTAATTACATAACGCCTGTGATCAGACCCCTTCAAATATGTCATTTGGGACTATAGTAATTTTACAGAAGAGTGTAACAAGATAATTGCCCTTGCTCAATTGCATTAAGTATATGTAAATTTGCAAATACAAATCAATTTGCAACCACAGAGACTGACCACTATATGGCTCTTGTTTCTAAGAAATTTCCCAACTTCTACTTGTTTATACAAGTACATACATGTGTATAAAATGGCTTTACATTCTCCAAAACATGGTAAGTGACAGTATTGAAAATCATACTTGCATCCATGTTTCAGAAAGCTTAGTCCAAGGCAGAAAGCAAAGTTCAAAACATCACAAAATAAATAAAACAATGGCCTTCTCTTTACATTCAGCTAAGAATAAACAAAAAAAATACTTTTTACAAGGAGCATCTTTTTTCACCAAAAGGACCTAAGAGACATGAAACTTACGGGAGTTGCCCTGGCCCCAGCACCACTCCCAGCCTGTTGAGATTCTTGCTGTTCTTTTCGCTTCCTCTCAGCTGCCAAAATAGAAATTTGTTCCAAAATAAAGAACTTTAGCACATCTTATAATGAATGAAGGGCAATAGACGACAAAACTATTCTAAATCTTAATAAACACAAACGGAGGCCATTCTGGATGCATTAACCTACAGATGAAAATAACCTCAGCAAAAGCAGAAGCATCACCAAGAACCTTTTAGCAGAAACCAGAATAATAATCATTAAAATCGCAGATGTTATCTGTCAGAATACAAAAATATGAATCTTCAACATCTTGTTTCTATACTCTACAATGCTTTGGTCTGCAATGTATTGCCAAATCCAAAAGAAAGGAAATATCTACAAAATGTAATGAGCTCCTGAAAAATTACATTATATATAATTTCTGAATAGTCAAATAATCAATGTCCCTTTCTCAAAGATATCCTTCCAATATTCTCAACCAACAAATCCTTCCCTAGACTAATTATTAAATTAAATACTTAATTTATTAGTTCAAATGGTAACAAATGGAAAACCATTACTTAGAATATAAATGGCACGTTCATGAGTCCTGACACAATGGGGAAAAGAAGTTGCAACATCAAATAATAAAACAGTATTTGTGCAACAAATCCAATGCATGGTTTTGCATAGGTCGCAAACATCAACAACATATACACAATCTTTTCAGAGAATGGAACATTTGATGCATCAATCAAGTACACTTTAGGAACCAAAGAAACAGGGATGTGAATTTTAAATTGTAATACCACAACCAAGTGAGTAGTTTGCAATGCATTATAATATGTCAAGTTAAAAGTGAACCAATGTCAAACACAAGAGCCAACATGCACAGTTAAATGATGACGGACACATAAAAGGGGTAGAAGGATCCACACTGGATATTGTCTCATATTTATTAGTCTGAAATGTATTTAGATGGATGTTTATTTAATGATATGGCAGAAAAATAGTGGCAAGAATCTTAGAACCATATGCTGATTATGAATGCTGAAGAGTAAGTAATGTAGTTTGCATTCTTGTTCCTGAACCATCAAGAGACCAAGAAGATATAACAGGCCATAATGAACTAGACAAGATTATGTATAGATGTTCAATAATCTAAATTTCAGAGATCTGTACACACACACACATATTGTTAAATTTTTCACTAGTCAATAGATGCTAGAAAAAAAAAATTTATTACTGGTTACCTTATTTTTGGAAAAACATAAGCTTCAATAATTGTCCATAGATTTATGCATCATTGCTCTAAGCATTTTCACATCTACGTTGCTTGTACAATTCATAGATGACATCTCCATTAAATGGAGACATATAAGCTAATGATCATCCATTCCTCTTATTAAATTTCTTAAATAAAATGGTATTTACCTGATTCTAAAGTACTAATCCTTTATTTGAAAATTCAAAAATGTTATTGCAATATAGCGATATTCTGTACAAAAGTAACGGTCAAGAAATCAGTGAAGCTTTGCTTTTCTAACACTTCATAATAATGCAATCCTCTTCCCGTCATATAAAATGATATGAAAGTGTCGTTCAGGTCTAAGACAAATTATTAAGAGTTGATTTACCATGAGCTTGGTCAAAAGGTCTAAACCTAAAGAGGTACATGACTGAACATTAGAGCACCAGCATATCAAAGCTTTGATCAAAAAGAGCATTAGATCAACATTGTTGATGTCAATGATGGTTACAACATGCAAACTCCTTGAGGGTGTAACAAATTTATCAAATTCCAGCTGAACTCTAAAATCGCGGGCACATGCTAAAAGAAATATTTGTATCAATTTTACATGGCAAGAAAATAAACCTACCAACAACATTAACCTAAAGCACAGAAATGAAAGTAAACTGTGTTAGGAAAAAACTATAAGATTTATCACCTGCAAGAGGAAGCACAATAACAAAAATGTAGAACACGGAAACAGTAACACAAGTGACACAAATATTTACGTGGAAACCTGCAATGTGCAGGAAAAACCACGGGGCAATGGCAACTTCTCTTTCTATTATTTTCAGCAAAATTTACATCCACGTCTTTCAACGTTTTCAACAACCTCAATCATATGCAAGGGGTCAAGTCCCTTTTATAGCGCAAAAGGAAGACTCCAAACTGTTTGTTTCCTCTTCCAACGAAAGCCTTCAAAAGACTGTTCGTTTCCGCTCCCAAGACTGTTCGTCTTCCGCATTCATGTCGTCTACCTAGACGTCGTCTCCTATGACGTCTACTTGGCTTGACGTCAGGCTGGACGTCTGCCAGCCTAGACGTCAGGTTGCCCAGACGTCTGCCAGCCTAGACGTCTGGCAGCCCAGACATCTACCAGTCCAGACGTCTGGCCTGCTTGAACCTGTTGCAATCTTGTTTCCTGGATGCCTGTATTGTATAGTGACTTCACTTCCTAACATTCTCCCACTTGAAGTCAATATTCAGGAATCCTTCTGCCAAAGATCTTCATCCAGTGCCAATTGCCCAATGCTGCCCTTGTTATTTTTTCAGCAAACCCAAAAAAGTTCTGCACCACTCAAACTTCTCTACCTTGACCGCCTTTGTAAGCATATCTGCAGGATTCACTTCAATGTCGATTTTCTGCAACATGATCCTACTTTCTTCCACCACATTTCTGATAAAGTGGTACTTGACATCAATGTGTTTCGTGCGATCATGGAATGTTGGATTCTTCACTAGCTGAATAGCACTCTAGCTATCACAATGCAACGTAATTTTCTCTTGCATTACCTTGAAGTCACCCAACAATCGCTCTAGCCAAATTGCCTCTTTGTTGGCATGAGTTGCTGCAATGTATTTTGCTTCAATGGTTGATAAAGCCACAACAGACTGCAACTTAGAAGCCCAACTCACCGCTCCTCCAGCAAGAGTGAAGGTATATCCTGTAGTGGATTTTCTCCCATCTCTATCTCCACCATAATCAAAATCCACAAAACCCGTAACTTGCAAATCTACCGATCCAAAGTAAATGGCAACATCTGAAGTGGCTCTTAAATATCTAAATATCCACTTCACCACATTCCAATGCTCCTTACCAGGATTTGCCATGTACCGGTTGACTACTCCCACTCGCTTGGGCAATATCCGATCTGGTGCTCACCATGGCATACATGAGGCTTCCTACTACTGATGAATACGGTACACGAGACATGCTTGTCTTCTCTACTTCCGTTCTAGGACATTGGTTGGAAGACAACTTTAAGTGTGGAAGAAGTGGGGTACTAACTAGTTTAGCATTCTGCATATTGAAGCGCTGCTGAATCCTTTCCACATATGACTTTTGACTTAACCGGATCTTTCTTCCTTTTTTGTCCCTATGTATCTTCATCCCTAAAATTTGGTTTGTTGCTCCTAAATCCTTCATTTCAAATGTCCTAGCCAATCGAGCCTTAAGATAAATGATTTTCTTCATGTTGGGGCCTGCAACCAACATATCATCAACATACAACAACAAAATAATAAAACCCGCCATCGTCAAACCTCTTATAGTGTGCACAATGGTCAGCTTCGCTCCCGTTGAAACCTCGGCTCTTCATGAAGGTGTCAAAATTCCTGTACCACAACCTTGGCGCCCGTTTCAACCCGTACAATGATTTCTTCAATCTGCAAACCAAATGCTCTTTGCCTCTTTCTTCATAGCCCTCAGGCTGATCCATATATATCTCTTCCTCGAGATCACCATGCAAGAAAGCAGTCTTTACATCAAGCTACTCCAGTTCCAAATCCTATGCAACTACAAGTGCAAGTAGAACTCTAATAGTAGTCATCTTCACAACTAGAGAGAAAATTTCATTAAAGTCAACACCTAACTTCTGCACATAGCCCTTTGCCACCAAGCGAGCTTTATAGCGTTCCAACAGCCCATCGTTGTTCTTCTTCACTTTGTACACCCACTTGTTTCCAACAGTCTTTCTTCCAGGTGGGAGATCCACAAGTTCCCAAGTTTTATTCTTGCGAAGTGCCTCAATTTCCTCCATGGATTTCTCATCAACAATTACATCCCGGCTAATAATTACCTTGTGGGTAGTAGGATCCCACAATCTATACCCCTTCACTATATCTCCATAGCCGAGAAAAACACATTTGCTTAACTTCGGGTCAAGCTTGGACCTTTTTTCTTTGGGAACATGGGCAAACACGTCACAGCCAAAAGTGCGCAAATGAGAGTAATCAACTGGCTTACAACACCAAACCTCCTCCGAAATATGTCCATCCAATGCGGTTGTAGGTGACCTGTTAATAAGATAAACAGCTGGATTAACAGCCTCCGCCCAGAACGTTTTCTCCAACATGGTTGCGCTAAGCATGCTTCTTGCACGTTCCATGATTGTGTGATTCATCCGCTCAACCACACCATTTTGTTGTGAAGTGTATGGTACAGTCTTCTGGTGCTTAATACCTTCCTGTATACAAAATTTATCAAATTCCTTGGAGCAATATTCACCCTCATTATCTGACTTGAGACACAAAATTGACTTGCCCAAACTCTTTTCTACCAGTGCTTTGAACTCCTTAAATTTCTGCAAAGCTTCTGACTTCTTCTTCGTAAAGTAAACCCACATTCTCCTAGAATAATCATCTATAAAAGTCAGAAAATAGATGGCGCCATTCAAGGACTGAGTGGGGACAGGTCCAAATATATCTAAATGTATAAATTGCAGAAAATCAGAACTCTTACCAGGACTTGCAATAAACCGAACCCTCTTCTGTTTACCAAAAATACAATGCTCACATAAGTCTAAATTACAAGACTTAATCCTAGAAAGCATACCTCTGTCATGCAGAATTTTCAGGCCTTTTTCACTCATATGGCCTAGGCGTTGATGCCATAGCATTACTGCATCTTGAACAGAAGTTGCTGTTGTTGCATGGTTTGTCACCGTATCACCGCATAAACGGTATAAAGTCCCATAAGATTCTCCTTTTGCTACTACAAGAGCTCCCCTAGTAATATTGCAGTAGTTGTTACAGAAGGTGACAGAATACCCTAGCTTATCCATCATTTTGATTGATAGCAAATTCTTCCTCAAATCGGGCACATGTCGCACATCACATAACATCCTTTCTCTACCATCGTCCAGCCTGATCCTCATATCCCCTCTTCCCACAATTTCTAGAGGATGATCATAACCCAAATAGACCTTTCCACCACAGTATGGCTGATATTTTTCGAACCAATCTCTGTGGGGAGACATGTGGAAGGATGCACCTGAGTCCAAAACCCAGGTATATAAAACCGATCTCGTTGTTACCGATACGGAAGGCTTCACATGTTGTCGTCTCTAGTGAATCTGCATGACCGGCCTCGGCTGATGGCTGATTTTGCTTTTCACCATTCTTTAATTGCCAACAGTCCTTCTTGGAGTGTCCTGGCTTCCCACAATGCCAGCACTTCCCTTTCTGCTTTCGTCCTTTAGACTTAGATCTGGATTTTTTTCTACTTTGTTTACTCCCCTCGAACGATCGACCTCTCACAGATAGGGCTTCATTGGTTGAGGGTTCCAGAGACGTTTTTCGCCTCAACTCTTCTGCCAACAAAGCGGCTACCACATCATCAAATTTGAGAGTTCCTGATGTTGAATTACTGATGGTCATCACCATATGATCCCAAGTGTCCGAGAGGGAACAAAGTAAGGTGATAGCCCTATCTTCATCCTCCATCTTCACATTAACTGAAACCAGTTTACTGATCTACCACGGATGAACTTTCCTTCATCCTCAAGCTATAAAGCTGCTTTTTCAAAAAAACCTTGTTAGTTGCTGATTTTGTTTCATACAACTTTTCAAGCTTTTGCCAAAGGGCTTCCGCAGTCTTCTCTTCAGCTACATTGAACAAGACAAAGTCCGCTAGGCAGAGACGAATTGTAGAAACCGCCTTCCTGTCAAGCGTTACCCGCTCCTCATCTTTCATGCTGCTCGGTTTACCGCCTTGATCTTGGTCATTCTAAACCAACAAATCCTCCACCTTCATCTTCCATAGAGCGAAGTTCCTGTCATCAAATTTCTCAATCTTGAACTTGGTTACACCTTTTGTCATTGTTGCAACTCCCACTCGCACAAAACCTTAGCTCTGATACCAGATGTTAGGAAAAAAATATAAGATTTATCACCTGCAAGAGGAAGCACAATAACAAAAATGTAGAACACGGAAACAGTAATACAAGTGACACAAAGATTTACGTGGAAACCTGCAATGTGCAGCAAAAACCACGGGGCAATGGCAACTTCTCTTTCTATTATTTTCAGCAAAATTTACATCCACGTCTTTCAACATTTTCAATAACCTCAATCATATGCAAGGGGTCAAGTCCCTTTTAAAGCCCAGAAGGAAGACTCCAAACTGTTCGTTTCCTCTTCCAATGGAAGCCTCCAAAAGACTGTTCGTTTTCGCTCCCAAGACTGTTCGTCTTCCCATTCCTGTCATCTACCTAGACGTCGGCTCCTATGACGTCTACTTGGCTTGACGTCAGGCTGGACGTCTACCAGCCTAGACGTCAGCTGGACGTCTACCAGCCTAGACGTTTGGCAGCCCAGACGTCAGGCCCAGACGTCTGCCAGCCTAGACGTCTGGCAGCCCAAACGTCAGGCCTAGACGTCCTGGACAGCCTAGACATCAAGCTGGACATCTACCAGCATAGACGTTTGGAAGCCCAGACGTCTGTCAGCCTAGATGTCTGGCAGCCCAGACGTCTGCCAGCCTAGACGTCTAGCAGTCCAGACGTTTGGCCTGCTTGAACCTGCTGCAATCCTGTTTCCTGGATACATGTACTGTATAGTGACTTCACTTCCTAACAAACTGTAATTGAATCTAATTCATAATATTGGTATAAATTCTAAAACTTATTTGTAGATATGGTGACCAATCAACCCAAACTCTGTCAAAACGATCACAAAATTACTGATGGACAAGAATGTCTATATTTGTTTCCCAATCCCATCTCAGGAATGTTGCCTTGAGAACCCAACTTACATTTTCAATGTCAGCCACTAACATTTCTGACAACCTCTGATTTCACTATGGCCCTCCAGAAAATGCAATCATTTCTTGTCAACTTAGCTTTGAAATCTGCTTGGCCTTGTGAACAAGGCTTTTGGACTTGAATCAAAGCAAAAAAGAAAAGGAAAAAGAAACTAAAATATAGTTGCATCCTTCATCTAATGAAAGCTTTTTAAATTAGCAGCCATTTTAGGAAACCCATACATTCCTTATGAATATTTGTGGTCCCAAAGTTAAGAATTGTACTCAAAAGATGTCATATCCACTCAAACATCTAAACTGTACACCTTAAACATTTTATAACAGTGGTCAAATTACCAATAGACTAGGACTGTTCATCTACATTTATTCATCAATCCCATCTCAGAATGTCACCTTTAGAACCCGGCTTACATTGTCAACGGGCAGCCACTAACACCTCTGGCACCTTATGAGTTCATCTTTAGTACTTCCAGTAAATGCAATCATTTCTGGTTAACTTGGCTTTGAAATCTAATTAGCTTTATGCATAAGGCTTTTGGACTTGAATCAAAGCTTAAAAAAAAAAAGCATAAAAGAATACATAACATATAGTTGCATCCACTATCTAATGAAGCATTTCAATTTGCATCCATTTCAGAGAACAGATGCATTCCTCGTGAATCTTCTTGGTTCCAAAGTCAAAAACTGTGCTTAAAAGAACAGCAAGTCCACTAAAAATTCTAAATTGCACACCCAATACATTTTATAACAGGGGAGTTTCGTGCAACACACTCATGCATACTTAGGCATCTCTTACATCAGCACAAGAAAAAGAGGCAAAGAGCAAGAAGATTGCAAAGGTGTACATGCTACACGCTCATATTGCATATATATAAAGAGTGCAAGGAAACTCTCGGAAAAAATAGTCTATAAGAGAAGAAAGGTTCGTAGATGAAAGACTCTTGGAGATAAGATAATTTTATTAGTGTACACAGATGGCCAAAGTAGCGAGCTGTTAAAATGCACTGTAGTAAACAAAAAAGTACTAGAAAAATAAGCTAAAATAGAGTAAAGAGTCTAGTGTAAACTACATTGAAGTGCAACAACTGAATGACATAAAATGACAGCCTCAACAGTTACCCAAAATGGATAAACACCAACATGCTAAAAGTAATAACGAAAAGAGAGCCAGAAGTCAAGATAAAACAAGGAAAATTTGTGAGGGACGTTTTTCGCAGGACTGCCCAAATTGCCGAACTTGTTTCGGCCATATTTCACTCATTCGGACTCGGATTGAGCTGAAATTTTGAGGGTAGATGCCTGACAAACCCTAGAACGTCTCCACCAATTTTCAGATCATTTGGAGCAACACAGATCCTAGAGCATCCCTATGTGTGAACGAGATTTTTGGCAAGTGACTGTGCAAGGGTTTCATCTGGGTTAAGTGCAAGCAGCTCCAGAGGTTGGTTTTCGAGGCCTTCGGGCCATAGCGGCAAATATTTTTGTGGTTTCTACTCAATATTTTAGCAAGAAATGTTGCAGGGGATCCAAGATGGGTTAGAAATCTGTCTTTCAACAGATCTTCATGCTATGAACTTGAGTGACAACGACTTCCAATTTGCTGCACAAAAGAAAAGTGAAAATCATACCTTTCCACAGCGTCTAGGGCATGGATTAAAGAGATCACGAAACAAGTTTCAAGCATCTGATCAAAAAATAGCTCAGATCTCAAGTGAATCTGGTGCTAAGGTGCACCCACAAAATAAATCTACTATGGAAACCCCTATCAAGGGTAAGAATTTCGAAGAATCAGCCCCAAAAATGAATTTTAGGGATGCCCTTCGTGGTGGACAGCCTCAACCTAATGCTAATATTAATCTTAGGGCTTCCCGTAAACCTCTAAGAATACCTAAGATTGATCCCAGAAAACGGAGTCAGGATGTCTTAATGCAATTGATGGAACTCCTATTGTTAAGCTTGATATGGGCAACATTCAGATTGGCATTGAAGATCTGGAAAAAGATGACTAATTTGTCATTTCGTGGGTTTTTGTCCGAGCCTATTTGCTTTCAAAGTCTGGGCTGCAAAAAGCTGGAAAACTAAAGGTGAGTTACAAATCTCTATTTATCCAAATGGTTATTTTCTTGTTTTATTTGCTAATAATGAAGATAGAGAGAAAACTTTTCAAGGGGGTCCCTGGTTCTTTGGAAGGGCGGGGCTTTTCATGAAGCCCTGGCATGCTAAACTTAAAGCCGAAGAAAAGATGCCTTCTAAAAGTCCCATGTGGGTTAGACTCTTTGGCCTCCCAATTGAATTCTAGAATCCGATTGTTTTTTCTTCAATTGGAAACTCTTTAGGAAAATTTATGATGATTGTTGATTGTACTCAAAAAATTGAACATATTATTTATGCTCGGATTTGTGTTTTAATGGATTCTAACAAACCCCTACCTAAAAAGATCACTTTACAATTTGGGGAGGACACTTGGGAGCAAGTAGTGGACTATGAGAACATTCCTTTTCGTTGTAGAATTTGCCATGAATATGGTCATTTGGCTAGTGTTTGCCTAAATAAAATTCCAGATCAAAAGAAAGAAGATATAAATTCAGCAGGTTTCCAAATGCCTAAGAAGAAGAACATTCAGAAAAAAACCAGTTATGAAGGATCAATCAGAGTTATCTGCTAATATGTTTGGAATTATTTCCACAAATGAGGTCCCAAGTGAGGAAGAGGAAATAATGGAAACAAAAATCTTAGAAACACAATTTAAAGATAAAGGGAAGAACTCGAGAGACAAACCAACAAATCAAAGGTTTTCAACAGAGAAAAAAGGGAGAAAATATTCACAAGAAAAATAATCTTTTAAATGTTAAAACTTCAATTAATACAAGTCCCAATATAGACAGGTCGCAATACTAATCAATATCATATGGTAAAAGAAGGTGAAAAGCTTGTAGAGGAAGGTAAGATTAATGCCCTTCCCAACTTTTTTAGCCCTGGTATTAATGAAGATCATCACTTGGAATATTAGAGGACTCAAAGGAAGTCTTTCAAAACAAAATGAAATTAGAAGAATGATTCAGATAAATCATTCACATCTTGTTTTCCTTCAAGAAACGAAGATATCAATAGAAGATATGGAATCAATTGCTAGTAAAATTTGGCCAGCTGGAAAAATGGTTTCCCTCGTTCCGGGGGACTTCGGTGGCATGCTGCCTTTGGGACCCAAAAGAGATAGTTATTCACCATATGGTTGGCAGTTGGGGTCTTTAGGCTATAGCTATTCAAAGCAGACATTCCAACCAAATTTGTTAAGATCCTGCTATAAAATAAACTCAAATAACACACTCTCACACAATTGCTTGGAAATAACTCACATAAACATCACATTAATATAACAGAAATTTGCATAAAGAACAATCTCACAATAGGACTGAATCGCAGGCCTCTTCGAGGGGGCAACCTCCTTCAATACTTCATTAATTTTGCAAAAGATGGTTACATTGGTGCCCTTTCGGTATTTAAGGAGTTTCCTTCCAAGGTTGGCTTACATGCAAAATGCCACCTGGATTACATGCATAATGCCACCCGAATTACATGCATAGTGCCACTTTGAATTACATGCACAATGCCACCCGAATTACATGCACAATGCCACACGAATTACATGCACAATGCCACCTATCTACCATGTGTTACATAAAAAAGGGTGCCATTTGTCATAGGCACTACCTAAGCTAAAACTTAGAACATTACAAAATATTAATCATGGGTACTACCCACGTTCACTAGGAATTATTACATCAAGGAAGTTATTACATTAAGGGTTAGGATGAGATCCTAACATGCCCTTCTCCTTGAAGAAGCTTTGTCCTCAAAGCTAAAAATGAGGAAACCGTTGTCGGAGTTGATGGAGGGACTCCCATGTAGCATCCTCAAAGTTGAAGTCCACGCCACCGAACCAGGACCTCCGTGATGGTACGGTTGCGAGTTCGACGATACAAGCAACTGCTTTGGTGCAAGTAAGATGGAGCCTTCTTCATCCAATTCGGGAAGTGTTGATGGAACCCGTACCTTGGAGCTGCCCGAAATGTAGGAGGGAGGCGTGAGTGGAGGGTGCCCGTACTCTGCCTCTGGTGGCGGTATGATAGGAAGTGTTGTACCACCATTCGGCCAAAGAAAGCCATTTTGCCCAATGAGTAGGATGATCGGAGGCAAGCAGCGAAGGTAGGTTTCCAAGCAGCTTATTAACAACCTTCGTTTGACCATCCGTTTGCGGATGGTAGGCTAAACTCATTGTGAGCCGAGTCCCCCGCAACTTAAACAACTCTTGCCAAAAATTGCTAGTAAGGCCGGGATCACGATCAGATACAATGGAGGTTGGCATGCCATGAAGGCGAAATATGGAGTCAAGGAAAATTTGGGCAATAGTGAATGCTGTGTAAGGATGGGTTAGGGCACAAAAGTGAGCATACTTTGAAAGGCGGTCCACTACCACAAAAATAACAGACTTGTCTCCGCATTTAGGTAGCCCTTCTATGAAATCCATAGAGATGTCACCCACACCCGATCCGGTATCGGCAAGGGTGGAAGAGTGCCCGAAGAGTGCACTCGTTTCTCTTTTCATCCTTTGACCCGTGTCGCAGCTCACCACAAAAGAGCGAATGTCCTGTTTCCTACCTTTCCAAAATAAGGTGCGCTTGAGTCGCTCATAAGGTGGTCTCGATATTGGGAGGTGTACTATCCGGCAATAATGGAATGGCATGGTCGTGAGAGCGATGCAAGTGGTCGTGTGATGGGTTCCGAAAAGATGGCCTCATGTTTGTGGAGAATCTGTTGCATGTCTTGTGGGATTTCACCCATTGGAGATGTGGATGGTCGGATGGAGAATAGTTGTGCAATGACCCCACGTGATGATTTCTTTAGCAATTTCTCCATGCCGTTTGAACCGATAATTTGAGGTGTTCCCTGTCGGGGAGCCCTTGATGATGTGTGTTTGTCCGTTCCGGAAGAACCGCATCCAAAGTTTAGCAAAGTTCCAACCGATAGTGCCCAACGTACTCAACCATTGGCATCCCAAAACAATATCACATCCACCCAAATGGAGGGCAAACATGTCCTCGCTTGAGTTCATAGTCCCCTATCTTGATTTTAACATTGTGACACTTTCCTTTACAAGATAAGGTTCCCCCATTGGCTACCATGACCTCAAAGGAATTACAATTGTGGATATAGCAATTTGCCCGTTGAGCAACTCTAGGGTCAATGAAGTTGTGCGTGCTTCCCGAATCCAAAAGGATGGAAAGACGTTGGCCCTTGAAACATCCCGTAACCTTCATGGTTTGAGGAGTAGTAATGCCCGCAAGGGCATGGATTGTAATTGATGTCTCGTGTTCCTCGTTTCCCTTCTTCTTGTGGAGGAGGTGTTTCTGGAGGGTCCTCATCCTCATCACTCTCGTCAACGGTATCGGGTTCTCCAACATCTATCAAGAACAATTTTTTGTGTGCACACTTATGCCCCTTGAAAAACTTTTCATCACAATTGTAGCATAATCCTTGGGCACGACGTGCATCCATCTCTTCGGTGGTGAGGCGCTTGGGTGCAACAGGTTTATTATCATCTGGGTGTTGGGCTCTCGGGGGAAATGAAGGTCTATCTTGAGAAAACTTTGATGGGCGTCTTTGGGCAGAGAGTTTAGATTCGGCCGTACGGGCCAAACTGATAGCTTCCATCATAGTTCGTGGTTTCAACATTTTGACTTCTCCTTGGAGTTCCATCTTCAACCCACCGATATAACAACTCGGAAGAACCCTTCACTCAATCCTCTTGTTCGATTGGCCAATTTTTCAAATTGAGCTTGGTACTCTCGAACCGACCCCGTTTGTTGTAGTTTGGATAAGGCTCCCGTGGAAGTCCTCAAACTCACTAGGACCAAATCGAGTGAGTATTTGGGATTCAAAATCCTCCCAAGAGAGATTTGGGTAGGTAAGACGCAACCATTGAAACCAAGCGTAGAGCCTCGGATTCCAAGTTAAAGGAAGCCATCTGGACTCGATGAAATACTGGTACATTATGAAGTCGAAAGAATTGGTCAACCCGACATAGCCACCCATCAACATCCTTCCCACTGAATTTGGGAAAGTCCAACTTGGGCATTCTAAAGGGTGTATCATGGTCACGATTCCTTGTAGAACTCTCATCTTGGTATTCTGATTTGGGTGGTTCTCTTCTCACTTTGCTATCCACTTCGACCAATGCTTCTTCTAAGCGATTGCTAGTGGCCTCATGCTCTAGGCGAAGACCTTGGACTTCTTCCCTTATGGAGTGAAAAGCCGAGTTCAAGTTCTCAATGGCTTTTGTTAGGGACTCCAAGTGTTCTAGTTCTTTCTGGTGTCCACGGTACCCCGGGCCATTTTTTGACCTTTTGTGACCAAGCTACTAAAAATAGAATTGAATTTTTTTGACTTACTATTTTTAGTAAGTGCCCAAAAAAGTGCTTGGGTGCTATATATCAAAATGATCAGCAGGAGGAGGTGGTCACAATGAGCTATATCTCTCAACACTACTTTTTGGCACCCCTCTTTTTTTTTTTTTTTTTATCTCCTGTTTTGCTGAGTCTAACGGTGTTTACAGATTCTGATTCTGAGCTACTGAGCAAAAGTTGGGTACTGGAGCACTATCTAAAACTGGCCGTGTTTCACACTCAAGATTCTCTGTATTTTGCAGGTGACTGATATGACAGTTCTGTTTCGACTCAAGACTCGTGAATTCTGCCTCGACTCGTGCCGACCTCTCCGACTCGACCGACTCGACCGTGGATCGCCATCAGAATTTTATCATTACTCTCCGTACTTTCAACTTAAGTGTCACCCTCATGGCTTATCCCGAATGCATGTCCCTTCGTTATTTTTTTGGTAGAGGACTCCTTTCTCATATGCTCACTTTTGAAATGCAGGTTTACGAACGGGGGTGTTTGGATTCTTATTTTTATTTTTATTTTTGCGTTTTTTACAGGTTGCAGTTTTAACAGAACCAGGGAATGCTAAGTATAGGAGTATGTACCACCCATAGGCCCTCTAATATACCGACAGTGACGAACAATAGTGCTCGGACCAATATTTCAAGCCACTACTCAAGGAGGATTCCACACATACCCTTGAGCACACTACCCGCCTCTCGACAATACGGGGAGGGTAATCGTCCAGGATGCTGTGTCCCGTAGACTATGAGTAATACAAGGCCGAAGAGCTTCCTAATGGCTAAAAGTTTGTTTAATCCTAGATGGTCTCCCGATATACCCGAAGATACGTGGGAGCTCAAGTCCGTGCGCGAGTTCTCGTCTCGAGGCCCGGGTATTGGAGCCCGATCGCCCCTCACTTCACTAGACGCTTTATGGGCTATCTAGCTTAGCCAATAACGACAGATCCTTCGCGATATTTTAAAACCCCCGTACAGGGTTTCTACCTACTCAACTAACAATATATTTTTTTGTTTTTGGTCTGGAAAAAAAAAACACTGTATTTTTTTTTTTGGATTTTTTTTTTTTTAATAAGGAAAAACGGAATGGAAAAAACACACAGAATTTATACCTAACAGGCGGATTGGATGGCAAGAATCGTTGCAGTTGCAGCAGAACTTGGCCCCGGAAAGCGCTCTGATACCACTTGTTAAGATCCCGCTATAAAATAAACTCAAATAACACACTCTCACACAATTGCTTGGAAATAACTCACATAAACATCACATTAATATAACAGAAATTTGCATAAAGAACAATCTCACAATAGGACTGAATCGCAGGCCTCTTCGAGGGGGCAACCTCCTTCAATACTTCATTAATTTTGCAAAAGATGGTTACATTGGTGCCCTTTCGGTATTTAAGGAGTTTCCTTCCAAGGTTGGCTTACATGCAAAATGCCACCTGGATTACATGCATAATGCCACCCGAATTACATGCATAGTGCCACTTTGAATTACATGCACAATGCCACCCGAATTACATGCACAATGCCACACGAATTACATGCACAATGCCACCTATCTACCATGTGTTACATAAAAAAGGGTGCCATTTGTCATAGGCACTACCTAAGCTAAAACTTAGAACATTACAAAATATTAATCATGGGTACTACCCACGTTCACTAGGAATTATTACATCAAGGAAGTTATTACATTAAGGGTTAGGATGAGATCCTAACAAAATTATGCTCTTCATTACTGTTTATGCTGCGACTAATTTGGAGGAAAAAAGAAGACAGTGGAAGAATATTACTTATATTATCTCTCATTTTCCTAAAGTTTGGATCTTGATCGGAGGAGATTTCAATACCATCCTCTCTCTAGATGAGAAAATGGGGGGAAATAGAAATTTGGATAAGCGCACTGACCTCATGAGCGAATATATTACAAACCTCCATCTTGTGGACATCCAACAAGATAATGGCCTTATGACTTGGTCTAACAAAAGGCAAGGCTTAGCTTGTATAATGGAGAGATTGGATAGGTTCTTGCTCTCTGACAATTTATTAATCCATGGTCACATTCCTAAAGTTAAGACTCTTAACAATGTTGGTTCGGATCACTGGCCTGTCATGGTGGAAATGTGGAAAACCAATATGAGTTTCTCTCCTTTTCGATTTTAGTTAATGTGGCTTAGAGAGTTCCTTTAAACCTCGAGTGCAACAATGGTGGTAGGAAGATAAACCTAGGTATGGGACTAAGATGTTCTGTTTTGCCAAAATATTGCAATACATTAAATCGAAAATCAAGACTTGGAACTGGAAGGAGTTTGGGGATGTTCATAACAAAAAACATGAAGTTATAGCTCAGCTTGAAAATTTGAAAAAGAAAATTTGTTTAGATAGCCTCACAAAGAGTACAAGTGCAGATGAAATTAAACTCACAACTTAGTTAGAGGAATGGGAAAAAAGAGAAGAACTCTTATAGAAGCAAAAATCTAGAATTCAATGGCTCAAAGAAGGTGATCGAAACACAAATTTCTTCCACAAATCTCTTCTAGCTCAAAGATCTCACAACTTTATTTCTTCCCTGAAATCAGATTCTGGTGATGTTGTCTACACTTGGGATGGCATGAACTCTATTGTTGTCGATTACTTTTCCAATCTTTTTACTGCTACTCCTCTTGACTCGGCTTCTCAAAAAAAAATTCTTCAAGCAATCCCTTCGCTTATCACTTCTGAGGAGAACTCTATTTTGACTACTCCTGTTACTATCAATGAGCTTCAACAGGTAGATTTTAAAATGCAAAAAGGGAAAACCCAAGGTCCTGATGGTTTTCCCATTGAGTTTTACCAAGAGTTTTGGGATATCCTTCATGCTGATTTATTAGAGGTAGTGGAAGAAGCTAGGAAAGCCAAAGAAAATTTGAAGGTTATCAATAAAACTTATATTACTCTTGTTCCAAAAGCTCAAGAGGCTGAACATATCTCAGCTTTTAGACCTATTGTTTTATGTAATGTTCTCAAAATCATTACTAAGATCATGGCAGAAAGGTTGAAGCCTCTTTCACATAAGATTATTTCCCCTGAACAAGGGGGTTATGTGGAAGGGCGTCAAATAGTTGATGAGATAGTTCTTGCTCAGGAAGCCATCCATTCCATGGATATGCAAAAATCTCCTTCCATGTTCATTCGGTTAGACATATCCAAAGCTTATGAGTGGATTGGCACTTCCTTATCAAAGTTTTGAGGCAATTTGGTTTCTCTTAGGATTGGATGGATTGGATTATGGGATGTATCTCTTCGGTTTCCTACTTAGTTCTTATCAATGGTAGGCCTTCTCAGTTGTTCCCGACTTTCAGAGGTATTAGGCAAGGTGACCCCCTATCCCCTTATTTATTCATCATTATTGTTGAATGCTTAGGTAGGGCTATAACCAAAAAGAGAGAAGACAAAACTCTTGAGGGAGTGTTAGTCTCACAATGACACTGAGAGGGGGGGTGAATCAGTGTAGCTATTTAAAATTCAAATCTACAACTCTTAATAATGAAACAATGAATATTTAAGTCAAATAAAGCAAGTATCACAAGAGAGCATTCCACAACACACGATGTAACGAGGTTCACCAATTTGGCTACTCCTCAAAACAGACTGCTTGGATTAACGTCCAAATCCAGCCTTTGCAAAATATCAATTTTACAATCACTTTTCCAGCACCTACTGGAAGGAGCACCAACTCCTGATTTATTTGCATCCACAAAAAGGAGCACCAACCCCTAATTCCAAGCACCTACTTGGACTACAAATTTTAAGCTATAAGACTGACATAAAAAATGCCTTCCCTTCTTCAAGACCCTGACTGGTCTATTACTTACCCAACCTCTCTCACTTTTCACCAGACTGCCACACACACTAAACGCTCTGCTTACTGCACTTCTTCGGCTCTCACGGCTCTGCTCAACTCTTTCTTACGGCACTCTTCAACCCTCTTCTTGCAGCACTTTTTCTCTATTTTCAGCAGCATGTAATTCTCCGCACAGACCTCCTTTTATAACAGTCCTTTCGCTTTGTATCTCCAGTTATAACACCTTCTTTCATTTCTCATACGCCACTTGTCAATTGTAATCTGTTTCTTTCATATTCTCAACCGCCACTTGTTAATCACTCCTTTTGTATATTTAGAGCGGGCATTTCGTTAAACACGTTACATGCAACGTATTGACACATATATCTTTACCATGACTGTTCGTCTTCTTGTTCATGACTTGTTCAGTATTCTTTTCGTGCATGCATGCGTTTTCATCGTAATCGCACTCGTAATCGACGTAACTACTTCAATTAACTCTTCTTATTTTATCTGCATGAATTTCTTCTACAATCGCACTCGTAATCGCCGTATAACTCCGCTTAATCGTCACATATCTTATTTCGGCTGGGTTCTCTTCTTGCTCGCACCAACGTGACCTGTCGCGAAATCGCGACACTTCTGCCTCTTTGTCCTCTGCTCGGCTTTGCACCCGCGAAAACACATGTCGCGATATCGCGACACTTTTGCCTTCTTGCTATTCTTCTCGGCATCAACCAGCGAAAACACAACATGTCGCGATATCACAACACTTTCGCTTTCTTACTTTCTCTCTCCTCCTTTAGTCGCAAAAATGCGACATGTCGCAATATCGCGACACTTTCTCTCCTTTGCTCTTTCACTTGCCTTCGGGTCGCGAAAACCCGACATGTCGCGATATCGCAACACTTTTTCTCCTTAGCGCTTTCTCTTGCCTTCGGGTCGCGAAAACCCGACATGTCGCGATATCGCAACACTTTTTCTCCTTAGCGCTTTCTCTTGCCTTCGGGTCGCGAAAACCCGACATGTCGCGAAATCGTGACACTTTTTCTCTCGGACTCTCTCTCCTACAATGTCGCGAAATCGCGACACTTTTTCGTCCGTACACTCTTCCTTGCAATATGTCGCAAAATCGCGACACTTTTTCGTCCGTACAACTTTCTTCGCTTTGGACCGCGAAAATGAAACATGTCGCGAAATCGCGACACCTTTTTCTCTCTCCTCTTTCTCTTCGCTTTGGACCGCGAAAATGAAACATGTCGCGAAATCGCGACACCTTTTTCTCTCTCCTCTTTCTCTTCACTTTGGACCGCGAAAATGAAACATGTCGCAAAATCGCGACACCTTTTTCTCTCTCCTCTTTCTCTTGCAATATGTCGCGAAATCGCGACACTTTTTCTACTTGTCTTTTTCTCTTCCAACATGTCGCGAAATCGCGATAGTTTTTCTTTCTTGCTCTTTCTCTCCGAACATGTCGCGATATCGCGACAGTTTTTCTTTCTTCTTCTTTCTCTTTGAACATGTCGCGATATCGCGACAATTTTTCTTTCTTCTCCTCTCTCTTCTAACATGTCGCGATATCGCGACGCTTTTCTTGCCTGCTGTATATGTCGCGATATCGCGACACTTTTCTTACTTGTCTTTTTCTTTGATCTTTTGCAACTGGGACACTTCGGTCTTCTTGGAAACTCACTGTACATACTTTGAATGACCTCTTAACTCCTGTATACTTCATCAACTGATTTGTCTGACTTCCTGTACATTTCATCAACTGATCTGTCTGACTGTGTTGACAACAATGACAATACTGTTTCTGCACCTTGCTCAACAGGGAGTCACCATTGCTCATGGAGCTAGACCTATCTCTCATCTTCAATTTGTTGATGACTCTACTCTTTTAGGTAAAGCTACAATTAAGGAAGCTTCTACTATTAAGCAAATCATTAGTTATTTTTCTAAGGCTATCGGGCAATTAATCAATGAAGACAAATCTAAAGTCATTTTCTTTCACTGCTGTGCCAGACAGGAATCCATGGTCTTGGATAAATTAAGATATAAGAAGACCTCCCTTCCAATCACTTATTTAGGTATTCCCATCAATATTCGAAGACAGAAAAAAAAAGATTGGAATTGGTTGTTGGACAAAGTCAAGAAGAAAATTGGAAAGTGGACCAATAGGTGGCTTTCTTCTGGGGGTAGAATCACTTTGGTAAAATCAGTCCTTCAGGCTATTCATATTTATGTTTCTACCGTGTTGAATATCCCAAAGGTTGTTCTTCGAGAACTGGATCAAATCAGTCATCGGTTCCTCTGGAGTGGTACTAAGGAGAAAAAAAAGTGGGCCTTGGTGAAATGGGACACTTTATGTCTTCCTAAGAATGAAGGGGGTTAGGATTCCGGTCTGCTATTAATAACAACAAAGCTTTAGCTGCTAAATTATATTGGAGGATTTTGCATAACCCCAATGCTCTTTGGGCCAAGAATATCCGTGCTAAATATGCTGAGAACAAAAGTCTTGAAGACCTTGTTCGCTATCAATTGCCTTCCAAAGGTTCTCCCATTTTAGCAGTTCTTAAGACTGGTGAGGATTTGATAAAGAAAAAATTATTTTGGATCATTCATAATGGTCAACAAGCAAATTTTTGGACAGATTCTTGGGATGGTCACAAGCCTTTGATAACTCAATTTCCCGATTGGAGGCCTTGGATGGAGGAGCTTCACCGAGCTAACTGGATAAAGGTGGCTAATTATTGTCGGTACCATACTGGTAATTCAGAGGTTGGTAGATATTGGATCCCTATTGAGGACTGGCCTATTCAAATCCCATAAAGGCAAAGACAAGATATCTAGTGTATCCTTCATATGAGATCTCTCTCTTGGTCCCATGATAAAGATTGTTTTGGATGGAACAACACTACTAAGGGTGAGTATTCAGTTGCTCAAGGTTATTTGGCCTTATGCCATAATAATCCCAACCAATCATCTGATATATTTTCTCAGTTGTGGGCTCAAAAGCTCTGGCCTAAGGTGAGGTTCTTTACTTGGCTTTTATTGCATCGCAAGGTGCTTACTAGGGAGCATCTTATGAAGCGTGGTTTTCATGGCCCTTTTAGATGTGAAATGTGTGGAGAGAATGTGGAAACTCTCAGCCATCTTTTTATTGAGTGTACTTTAGCCTCTGAGCTTTGGAGGAGAATGGCCACTTTACTTGGCTTACAGTGGTCCAATTTTTTTACTTTTGAACAACTTTGGAGGGATTGGCCTAATCAAGAGGGTGTTGATCATTTTATTAGGTAGTTAGTTTGGATGGGTTCTACCATTCTTCTTTGGAATATTTGGAATGAAAGGAACAACCAAATTTTTAATCAAGAAAGGAAGGATATTCACTATATCTGGAAAAAGACCATTGCCAACTTAGTTGAATCAGTCCATCAGCTCCTTAATCACCCCCAAAACTCCCACCAAAGATGGGATCAAGTGATGCAAATATTGAAGATTAACTCTTCTAAGAGCAACCAGCTTAAAGGGAATGTGAGTAATTGCAAGATGGATAGAACAAGGAATTGGCAACCTCCTCCTAAGGATTTTGGAAAAGTCAATACTGATGGAGCCTCTAGAGGGAACCCTGGAAAAGCTAGTGCGGGAGGAATTGGTAGACTTTCATATGGCTCCCTGGTTTTTACTTTTGCTGAGAATTTGGGTATTCTATCCAATAACCTTGTTGAGGGGTATGGTATCCTTAGAGGCCTTCAAGAGGCTACTAAGGTTGGATGGGAAAAGGTACTAGTTGAGTCTGACTCTCAACTCATGATTAATCTTTTGAAGACTCCTTCTAAGAATCATAAGGTTGATTGGAGAATAAAAAGAATTATTGAGAAGATTCGGTTAATCCAGATGGGATTTTTGAAAGTTGATTACAATCATGTGGTCAGAGATCAGAACAAGAGTGTTGATGCTTTAGCTAATTGGGCTTTGGACAAAGGTGATCTTACTTGCTACGGCCACCCTCCTAGATGGTGGGCTTCACAAATAAGGGAAGCTCTTCTTTCTATCATTTCTTTGGATGACTCCAGTTTTGAAGGTACCTAGTTTCTTCTTGCTTTATTTTTGCTTCTCTTTGGTTCGGTCAAGGTATTTTAGTTCCCTAGCTCAAACTAATCTTTCTTTTGTTTCCTCTGTTGATTCTTGCCTTAATAGTCTTTTGGTCTAGAAAGGTCATTGTTGTGTTCTATTTTTTTCTTTTTTCTTTTCTATTTATGTGTGTGTTTTTTTTTTTTGTTTTGTTTTTGTGTTTTTTGTGTTGTTTTTTGTTGTTCTTGTGTTTTTGTTGTTTTGTGTTTTTTGTTGTTGTTCTTGTGTTTTTGTTGTTCTTGTGCTTGTGTTTCTATATGTTTGTGTTAATTGGTGTTTTTGTGTTTTGGTGTGTGAGTGTTTTCTATGTTTTTATTTTTCTCTGTTGTCTGTTGTTGGTTATTTTTTTTTTTTTTTTTATTTTTTAGGTTTTGGTTGTTTTTGTTTTTCATGTTTTTGTTGGTTGTGTCTTTGTAGCATTCTGTTGTTTTTTGTTATGTTTGTGTTTTGTTATGTTGTTCTTGTGTTTTTTCTGTGTGGTTCGTGTTGTGTTTTTTTATCTTATTGTGTGTGTGTTTGGTTGTGCTTTATCTTTTTGACACACTCAAGGAGCATGTTTTTTTGTTTTTTTTATTCTTTTTGTGTGTTTGTGTTTGTGTGTTCTTGTTTTTTGTTGTTTCAGGTTTGCTCCTTGAGTATGTCAAAGGTGGTAGGCCAGGTGCGAGCCCTGGGCGATTTTGGCGGAAGAGATACCCCTGCCTCCTTGGGTCTTACCCGAAAGTGGCATCCCTTCTGGGATGTTTTCCACAAAAAAAAAAAAAGATAAAACAAAGACAAGAAGGAGCTCCACTGGATCCAAACGCCAACATTAATCTGTAGTGGGATGTAAAGTAGAATCAAAGTTGTCATCATCACCAACTATCCCAAAATAGTCAACCCATGATCTAATGATGCTCTAAGGAGAATGGCCAAAACTAAGAGGGGTTGGTTGGGTGATCCTTGGAAAACATAGAGTTCAACCCCTCAAGACTCTTCTAGCACCCATGGCCATGGAACCAATCATAGTAGCCGAGGCAATATTTTGATAAAAATTAAGGAAAATTCAAGACCACATGTGCCATGGGGAGGTGAATCTGAGCAAGCTTAAACAACAAAAACAGTACATGATATTTTACGTGGGAACCCTGCAATGTGCAAGGAAAAACCACGAGGCAAAAGGCAATTTTTCTCTTTTATTATTCTCAATAGTCTTTCATACATTCACACTGTCATAATGCAAGGGGCATTCCCCTTTTTATAGAAATACAAAGCAAGATTCCAAAAAAGTCGTGGCACATTCCAAATAAAAGCGCTTTATTAAAAAAAAATCACTTTAAAAGCAAAAACAACTTTAAAAGCAAAAGCAGCTTTAAAAGTTGCACCACCATGCACCACTCTGTTGAAGAACAACGAAGATCTGGATATTGACTTCACATCCTAACATTCTCCCACTTGACATCGATATACAGGAATTATTTGCCTTTGTTTTCCATCCAAGAGCCAATTGCCCAATGTTGCCCTTATCACGTTTTCAGCAAGCCTGGAGAAGTTTTGCACCACTCAAACTTCTCTCTCTTGACCGCCTTTATAAGCATATCTGCAGGATTCACTTCAGTATCAATCTTCTCCTGCATTATCTTGAAGTCACCCAACAGTCATTCTAGCCAAATTGCCTCTTTGCTAGCATGAGTCGTTGCAATATATTCTGCTTCAATGGTTGATAAAGCCACCACAGACTGCAACTTAGAAGTCCAACTCACAGCTCCACCAACAAGAGTGAAAGTATATCCTGTAGTGAACTTTCGCCCATCTCTATCTCCTCCATAATAAGAATCCACAAAACCTTTAACTTGCACATCTGCTGATGGGAAGTAAATATCAACATTTGAAGTGCCTCTTAAATATCTAAATATCCACTTCACTGCATTCGCCATGTACCAACTGACTACTCCCACTGCTTGGGCAATATCCAATCTGGTGATCACCATGGTGTACATGAGGCTTCCTACTACTGATGAATACGGTACACGAGATATGCTTGTCTTCTTTGCTTTTATTCTAGGATATTGTTCGGAAGACAATTTGAAGTGTGGAGGAAGCAGGATACTGACTAGTTTTGCATTTTGTATATTGAAGCGCTGCAGAATCTTTTCTATATATGTCTTTTGACATAACCAGATCTTCCTTCCAGCTTTGTCTCTGTGTATCTTCATCCCTAGAATTTGGTTTGTTGCTCCTAAATCCTTCATATCAAACGTCCTAGCCATCTAAGCCTTAAGATCATTGATTTTCTTCATGCTAGGGCTTGCAACTAGCATATCATCAACATACAACAGCAAGATAATAAAGTTGCCATCACCAAACCTATTATAGTATGCACAATGGTCAGCTTCACTTCTACTAAAACTTTGGCTCTTCGTGAAGGTGTCAAATTTTCTATACCACATCCTTGGCGCATGTTTCAATCCATACAGAGATTTCGTAAGTCAGCAAACCAAATGCTCTTTGCCTCTTTCTTCATAACCCTCAGGCTGATCCATATAAATCTCCTCCTCGATACTACCATGCAAGAAAGCGGTTTTTACATCAAGTTGCTCCAACTCTAAATCTTGTGCTGCCACAAGTGCAAGTAAAACTCTAACAGTAGTCAGCTTCACAACTAGAGAGAAGATTTCATTAAATTCTATACCTGACTTCTGCACATAACCTTTTGCCACCAAGCGAGCTTTATATCGTTCCAAAGAGCCCATCACCTGTTCTTCTTTACTTTGTAAACCCACTTGTTACCAACAACCTTTCTTCCAGATGGGAGATCCACAAGTTTCCATGTTTCATTCTTCCATAGTGATCCCATCTCCTCACCCATGGCTTTCCTCCACTTATCTGCATTCTCAGATTCTCCAGCTTCCTGAAACGAGCTAGGCTCCCCCCATCATCAATTAACAAAGCAAAAGAGGACTGAAAATCAAGAGAGAATACCTATCTGGATGTTTTTGTGAACGTGTAGATCTTCTAACCCAATGTTCTGTTGGTTGTGGCTCTTGGTCTTGTAACTATTCAAGCTTTTGAACTTGTTGATCTACAAGTTGATCAAAAACTTCAACAACCTTATCTTCTTTTTCAGCTTTGTTCATATCTACTTCAACAGGTACAACTTCAGGTGTTTACTATACCTCCTTCCTTTGCATGGATTTTTCATTAAAAATAACATCTCGGCTAATAATTACCTTGTGGGCAGTAGGATCCCATAGTCTATACCCCTTCACTGTATCTCCATAGCTGAGAAAAACACATTTCCTTAATTCTGGGTCAAGTTTGGACCTGTTTTCTTTTGGCACATGGGCAAATGCATCACAACCAAAGGTATACAAATGAGAGTCATTAACTGGCTTACCACACCAAACCTCCTCTGGAATTTGTCCATCCAACGCAGCTATAGGTGACCTGTTAATAAGGTAAGCGGTTGTATTAACGGCTTCTGCCCAGAACCTTTTCTCCAACCCAGATGTGCTGAGCATGCTTCTTGCACGTTCCATGATTGTGCGATTCATCCGCTCAGCTACACCATTTTGTTGTCGCATATATGGCACAGTCTTCTGGTGCTTAATCCCTTCTTGCATACAAAATTGATCAAATTCCTTGGAGTAATATTCACCCCCATTATCTGACCTGAGGCATAAAATAGGCTTGCCCAAACTTTTCTCTACTCTTGCCTTGAACTCTTTGAATTTTTCCAAAGTTTCCGACTTCTTTGTCAGAAAATAAACCCACGCTCTTCTAGAATAATCATCTATAGATGTCAAGAAATATCTAGTACCTTTTAAGGACTGAGTGGGGACAGGTTCAAATATATCAGAATATATAAGCTGCAAAAAATCAAAACTCTTACCAAGACTTGCAGTAAATCGAACCCTCTTTTGTTTGCAAAAAATACAGTGCTCACACAAGTCTAAATTGAATGACTTAATCCCAGACAACATACCTCGGTCATGCAGAATTTTCAATCCTTTTTTCACTCATATGCCCTAGGCATTGATGCCATAGCATTACTCCATCCTAAGCATTGCCTGAAGTTGTTGTTGTTGCATGACTTGTCACCATATCACCACACAAAACATATAGGGTCCCATAAGGTTCCCCTTTTGCTACTACTAGGGATCCTCTAGTAATTTTGCAATATTTGTTACCAAAAGTAGTACAATACCCAAGCTTATCCATCATCTTGATTGAGAGCAAATTCTTCCGTAAAGCAGGCACATGTCTGTACATCACACAACATCCTTTCTCTACCATCATTCAGCCTAATCCTTATGTCCCCTCTTCCCACAATTTCTAAAGGATGATCATCACCCAAATAGACCATCCCTCCATAATAGGACTGATATTTAACAAACCTATCTCTATGTGGAGACATGCAAAGATGCACCTGAGTCCAAAACCCAAGTATATAAAATAGATCTGCTACTAATGGTACAGAAGGCCTCACATGTTGCCATCTCTACTGCATCTCCAGTATTGGCCTCAGCTAATGGTTGATTTTGCTTTTCAACATTCTTCTCCTTTTTCAAATGTTCGCAGTCCTTCTTCGAGTGTCGTGGCTTTCCACAATGCCAGCACCTCCCTTTCATCTTGCGTCCTTTTGACTTAGATCTGGATTGTGATCTACCTTGTTGAATCCTTTCATTAGATCGACCTCTCACAGCTAGGGCTTCATTGGTTGAGGGTTCCAAAGACGATTTTCGCCTCAACTCTTCTGCCAACAAAGCGGCTACGACATCATCAACTCTTAGAGCTCTAGATGATGTATTGTTGATGGTCATCACCAAATGATCCCAGGTGTCTAGGAGAGAACAAAGTAGGGTGATTGCTTTGTCTTCATCCTGCATCTTCACATTAACAGAGACCAGCTTACTGATTAGAGTATTAAACTCATTCAAATGATCTGCCACAGATGAACCCTCCTTCATCCTTAGGCTATAAAGCTACTTTTTCAATAAGACCTTATTTGTTGTTGATTTAGTCTCATATAACTTCTCAAGCTTTTCCTAGAGGGCTTCAGAGTTGTTTGTTCAGCAACATTGAACAAGACAGAGTCTGCTAGGCAAAGACAAATTGTAGACATCGCCTTCCTGTTCAGCTTTATCCACTCTGCATCTGTCATGCTATCAGGTTTACCCACAAGCCCTTCCAAGGCTAGGGCTTGGTCATTCTGAACCAACAAATCCTCCACCTTCATCTTCCATAGGGCGAAGTTCCTACCATCAAACTTTTGAATCTCAAACTTGGTTACACCTGTCATTGCTGCAACTCCCACTCACTCAAAACCATGACCAACAAGTTCTCAAAGAACCTCGCTTTGATACAAGATGTTAGGAAAATTAAAAGCAAGCAAGCTTAAACAACAAAACCAGTACACAAAATTTTACGTGGAAACCCTGCAGTGTGCAAGGAAAAACCACAGGGAAAAAGACAATTTTTCCCTTTTATTATTCTCAACAGTCTTTCATACATTCGCACTGTCATAATGCAAGGGGCATTCCCATTTTTAGAGAAATACAAAGCAAGATTCCAAAAAAGTCGTGGCACATTCCAGATAAAAGCGCTTTATTAAAAAAAAACCCACTTTAAAAGTAAAAACAGCTTTAAAAGCAAAAGCACTTCAAAAAGTTGCACCACCATGCACCACTCTGTTGAAGAACATCGGAGATCTAGATATTGACTTCACCTCCTAACGAAAAGGCCTCCTAGATGAAATTGCTTTGGTTTAGAGTGTTTCAACAAGAACCAAAAAAAAGAATTATGAAAACACTGCTTTCAAATGCAGGCAATGATTTGAATATGGCCATTTGGCTAATTCTTGTCCAGGTATAATGAACCAGGTCCAAAGGCACTCATAAGAAAATATTCATTTTTTAGAAGAATTTTCAGGTGGTATAATGAAAATGGAAACAAAAGGTCCTATGCTGGATGGGCGCTCAAGAGGGAACATAATTGTACTGTACCTAGGAAGCACGAGAATCCAACTTTTGATGAAGATAACACTATCTTTCCCCAAAATAATTGAGGTAAAAGTCAAAGCATGCATAAACCTGTGTATTCAACCTTTAAGATGTCAAAAAAGCAAGTTGCCCCTTTCAAAAGAGGTGCACAAAACGGTATGAAGAGAAAACAAGACTGTAGGAATCTTTCTCCTACTCTAGATATTTCATCCATGGATTTTGATGATGCGCATGATTCGCGGCATCAAATTGTTCCAAGAAGTTCTGCAGCTAAAAAAAAGGCTCATATAAAAAATTGATAGATTTATTCTCTTTAGTTAACTTAGAATTTGGTGTTGCATGTAAGAAGTAGACATGCACATCCTATAAATCTCAGAAAGCAGTTAAAAAAAATGTACAAATGGGGCATTGCATCAATGTTACTAAAAAAATATGCATGTTAAAAGCAAGATGATGTTAAAACTATGCATCCTTATAGAGCTAGTTATGAATAGATGGGAAAAAAAACAAAAAGCAAGAAAAAATTCCCTTACGAGTGTACTTTTTTAAGGAAAGCAAAGACTTGATGCAAAAACAAGAAGTAATTTAGTAAGGTGGAATTTAATACCATTTTAATTTAACATTGTATTAAACAGACACAAGTAAGGAAAGGAGTCCTCAAAAACACATTCCTCACCTTTTTCTTCTTGCTTCTTCCTCTTTTCCCTTGGTACATATGTGCCATCTGCCCTTGCTATAGCATCTGATTTTGTCTTTCCATAATGTATCCTCTGTCATACAACAGAAGTGTCAACTACATAAAGATGATGCTCCTTCTCCAAACAAAATTATTTGACGAGTAAATTTGACTACTTTTCTTCAAGCATAGCATTTACCAAAAGCAAGCACAGGGAAAAGACATGTCTGAGACTCTAAACAACTCAGAGAGAACTACATGTTTAGACAGCAGATAAAATATGGATAGTGATTCCCAAACTATACAATTGCTTTCAGCCAATAGATACTGAAAACCTACACAAATTGCATATCACGTCAAAACTCTTCGTTCATATCAGCACCAGTAAGTTGGTATCTTCATGATGCTAAGTAGTGTTCCTTGCATTGACTTCAGTCATGTCACTTACAAATTCATAACAGCAATTACACTTGTCATCCAAGTCCTACATTGCCCAACTTCATGGAATAACAAACAAATCGTGTACATCTTGAATTGCCCTCATTTGTATTAAGAATTTATTACATCATGTAATATAGTTAGGGTAGATATTCAGGAGTTACACCCGAATAGGTGGTTGATAGTTAGTTATCCAAACCAACCACCTCATCTTCATTGTATATATTCACATTTTTTTATTAATGAAACTCTGTCTAGCACCTTGCTGATCCAACATGTGGTATCAGAGTGGAGTAACGTTCTGGCTGCTAGACCTAAAGTTTATGCACCAATGGGAGGAAGCACCGTCCAACAATGAGGAGCTTCGAAGGAGAAGACAAGTTGGAAAATGCCAGATTGTTGCACAAGTACCGTTCCAAAGAGTGAAGGATTGCATTTGAAGGAGGACGTGCTGAAATAAAGGCACTATGAACAAAAGTTTACTAAGAAGTTGTCGTGTTGCATGTGAAGAACGAACACCGTCCGTTGATTGGACCGTCCTAAGGAGATACCGTCTGAAGTGAGTTGTCAAAAGCATGAATATTTAAAGGTCGTCCAAATACTTTGTGAAAGCAGAACATGCCATTTGCTGCAGCATATAAGTACCAATTCAGTGGAGCATTCGCTGGACTAGATATACCTGCCAAAGAGAAGGCATCATATGCAGAAGATGGAGGCATGCATGTTTGACTATTGCTATGACATCAAGTAAGCATTATCCTGCAAAGAGAAAGCAGCATTTGAAGACACTAGACAAGACGTTGTCACCAGTTGTGTTGTCGTCTAGGTGGAGATTTAATAAAGATTTGTTCAAACTTGCATGAAAATTGAGGCATTATTCACGGGCCATCTCATGTAGAGGTCGTCTACACCTGTCGTTGAAGGGCAATCTAGTGCAAAGTTTGATCCAGATTGAAAACGTTGACTAGGTTGTCTCGGGAATAGAAGTCGTCATGTAATTGGATCGTCTGGCTAGACATGGGTCACCCAAGAAGTGACCAAGCCGTCTAACATTTCCATCCAAGGCTATAATATTGCAAGGGCTGTCTTGAGTTTGAAGACCGTGTTGTACAGATTGAATGCCATGCAAAGATGTAACACCAATATCGACAAGATTGATGCTTAATATCATCTACATGCATGTTCTCTTAACATAGGCTATTTTTTAACCCAACTATCTTGCGAAGAGGAGGCGGTAAGGAGGTGAATAAGAAGCTCCATTGAGAGATATCTGCCTAAGGTGAATTTGCAGCCTTGATGCTTCCATCGAGAAGCTCGTCCAAATCCGACTTCAAAGAGAGATGACATACGATTTTTTGTCGTGAACAAAAAATCTGACGATGAGGTGCTTTGAATATTTGCACTGCAACGACCAAATGGCAATATAATGCAAGTTAGCCCATAGAAGAAATTTCTTAAAAGAAATAGGCTTTTAGGCAAGGAGGTTTGTGCGGACTAGCCAGTTAGTACACATGAATTAATAGTGTGACAGAGGTTTGGGCCAGGTTTCCTTTCTTGGAATGAAATCCTTGATGTGAAGAATGCCTCAGATAACATGAGATGAGATGTAGCATTGATTGCATGGACAAATTCACATTCTACCTCGAGACAATATGCACGACTTTCCTTTGAAAGCAAAAAAAAATCGGTTGTCATAAAATCCTAACGTCACGTAATGACCATTGCAGTAAAAGCAAACAATGTGTTATCTAATGATCGCCCGATGTAACATGTTGAACTTTCTTTTGTTTAGTCAAAACTGGATTTATCCCACATTGTTCACATGTGAGGATATTGGGCCCTTATATGATACTTTGGAGAAGAATAATTGCGCTCACATGGAAGTGGGCTGCTTGGACTAGATGTCAAGGTTTCATGTGACTTTACAAAGGCTGATGAATTTTGTTTGATGATGGAATCAAATATTTTAAACCTTTATTTTTTGCATTTAATCCTCCAAATTTTTGAAGACTATGACAGGAGACAGAATTAATTATCTATGCCTGCCATCTCATTGTGAAGTATAGGCACATTTAAACTTGTCGGAAAGAATTTTTCAAGCCTTATGCAACTGTTCTATTAAAGAAAGATGTTGAGGACTTTTGAAGACCACATGTTAAAAAAAAACTTTATTCAGCTTGAGGGGGGATCATATGGTTGACCTAGCTATGATCCATTTTGAAGACCAAAATAGACTGCATTGTCTACTGGAGATAATGCTTCATTCGAGAGAAGTGGAGACCCTCAGTTTTGCGGATATTAGAGTGTGTCCCTATTCGCATATGCTCTTGTGAATGGTTGTGTGTGTCCCTATTCACAAGCAAAGTGTTGTACCTATGATTGGTTGAGTGTGTCCCTAATCATAGAGGTTTGTAGACAGATGAGTGTGTCCCTGTTTGCAACTGTGTAGATGGATAGTGTGTGTTCCTATCCACTTATGATGTAAAATATTGGATAGTTGTGTTTGTCCCTATCCTTGATTGAGTCTAGTGTGATCAGTCCCACTGAGGTGAGCAGTTGAGTTTGTCCCTATTCACGATGATGTAAATCATGAACTAATGTGTGTCCTAGTCCATGATCTTTTTGAACTGTGTAAGTTGTTGATTCCTGCCTCTATTTGAAGTATAATGTAATAAGGGGGGGAATGTTAGGAATTTATTACATCGTGTAATATAGTTAAGGTACATACTCAGGAGCTACACCGGAATATGTGGTTGATAGTTAGTTATCCAAACCAACCACCTCACCTTCGTTGTATATATTCACATTTTTTTATTAATGAAACTCTGTCCAGGACCCTGCTGGTCCAACGATTTGTTCAAGGGCTACACAAAAATAAGTTTTAATAGGAAGCCTAAAAATAACCCATAGTAGGCACCTCTTAAAAAGTGCAAAGGAATATAGAAACAGTAATAGCAAAAAGAGAGATTAGAAAGAAAGAGAACCAAAGTAAAGAAAAAGGCTAAATTATGCAATAGTCATTAACCTACCAACGGTTTATCATAGAATGGAAAGCCCTGCAGCTGTCGCAGTGCATTGCTAGCAGCTGTGACTTCGTCAAAAACAACCCATGCTTGCCCTCGAAGTTTCGGAGTTTTCAAAGCAACAATGTCCACGATCCTTCCAAATTGAGAGAAGAGTGCATAAAGAGATTTCTTGAGTTCTGTTTGGCACACGAGTTCAATTTGACAGAAAAAATAGGTAAAATGACAAAATCTGTATCAATAGTTCAAGCCAATTAAATGTTCACATAAAAAGTTCTGAAAAAGTAGCAGTATAGCAAGCTTTTAAGGAAGGAAAATATAAAGATAAGTTTTGCATAAATTACAAGGAAAAATTTTCTACAGAAGATATAGAAAAGCTGCAAAGAAATTAACATAAAACACAAAAATGCCCCATACATAAACGTTTACAAAATTCCAAAAACAAAAAAGAGAATAAAAATGCCCCATATTCACTGTTGTCATTCCTGGTTTGTGTTAAACTAGCTGGCTTCAGATTTTGAACTCAGAAAAACAATAATTTACTTTTCTTTTAAATACCAACCCTCCCTTCTAAACTGACCAATAACTTAACTTTAAAGACCAGCCAAAAGCTAGTTTAACTAGTTATTCTTACTTCATTTGCAGTTTTACCCTAAATTTTAAGTTTGTATATGTATGTGGGTTTGTGTCAGTATGTGTCTGACACAAATGTATCTGTAGCCTTTCATATTTAAGGGTTTTTATTGAAAACATACTGCAATCAAATCTTTCTTCTTATAACGGTAAGAATGTAGCTGCATTTACCTGCCCTTGAATCCAATTTCTGCAACTTGAAATTTAAAATATATGTAGCCATAAAATGTAAATTTTAGTATCAAAATCCTAAATGTTATCGGCCCCATACTGAGAAGCATGTACTGTCCTCAATAAGATGGATTGAGGGAGAACTATACTATAAATTTCATGAGTAGCAACAGTATATTTCAAAAAAAAGATTGACCTAGCTTTTCTGTAAAACATTTTTCATTCCCTAAAATTTTCCACGGTGGACAATATAATGTCATTAATAGATTCAAAGCCTTTTTTATTGTAAAAAAAAAAAACTAGTTCTTCTTACGTCATTTGCAGTTTTACCCTAAATTTTAAGTTTGTATACGTATCAAACATTGTCGGCAGTTAAGTGCACAGCTGTCTTTGCTAATTGATCTGCATCCGAATTAAACTCCCTATAAACATGACGAATCTGGAAGGACTTAAAGAACTTTGTCAATCTAATCACTTCCTCTTTCATATCTTTAAGGACCAAATCATTAACTTTCCAATTTTTCCCTAAGGATTCTGTGATTAACTTGGAGTCACCCTTGACAAAAATCTCTGTGACATTTTCTTGCAAAGCAATTTTCAATCCTCTCAATAGAGCTGCCATTTCTGCATAGTTGTTTGTGTTCAACCCTAACCCTTCAGAAAAGCAAATGATCTTTTCCTGTAAGGGCCATACTAATTTCCCCCTGCCCCTGCTCTGCCCGGATTTCCAAGAGAAGATCCATCAAAATAGAATCACCACAGATTCTTCTATGGTGTTAATACCTACTGTTTGTCTCGGAGGAGCAGACTGTTTTAAAATCAAACCAAAGACCTCCAAAATTTCTTTTTGCTCCCTAGAACAGTGTGCAATTGCCAGTACTTTAGTTGGAAATAAAATATTAGTTTGTTCACTTACAGATTGATTAAATTTGCCCAAATTCTTCCTGTGTTTATGACCTGATCTCTAGCATTTGTCATTGCCAGCCTTCCATAACTGCCACATCAAGTAAAAAGCCATAGACCTGCATAGTTCTTTGACCGGTAAGCAGTTAGTCATTTGATTCAACATCTCTATAACATCCATAAAGCAATTTAACTCCCGAGCAGGGCATTTAAAGAGCTTTATCAACTTGGTCCATAGATCTGCTGACACTGAACAATTAAAGATCAGATGATTTAGAGTTTCTCCTTCTCTTTCACAAAGGTGACATCTGTCTAGACCAATCACACCCCTCTTTCTTAGATTCTCAGCTGTTAGAATCACACCATGAGCCACCAACCATCCAAACATCTGTAATTTTGGAACCACCCTGGACTTCTAGACATGCTCCATTGGCACCTCTAGGGAATTATCTTGGTTGTCCTGAGCAGTTAAGAACATGTACACAGATTTTGCTGATAGATTCACTGGTCTTTCATTCTCTTTCCATGCTGGTAGATCTTCCCCCTCTTGGATAAAAATTCTCCTACTGCCCAAGTGCTCTTTTAGACAGTTAAAATCATCTTTCAAATGTTCTGTTCAGAGATTTTCCATATCTATTTTAAAGACACAATCTCTTCACCCTGTTTTGTGGGTCGTTTTCATAAAGAAATCCTTGACTTTGTAAATGTTTTACTGTAAGAAATGAGTCCTAATGTTGTTAAGATCTGTAAATCGTTTGATGGGCGGAATAACTAGTTTTTTTTTACAATAAGACCCTAAATTTTGTTAGTTAGATTGGTGGCCAAACATTGTTGGCTCCCTGGGTAAGCTGATCGAGGTCCTAGTTACCTTTGTTTGTGAACAGGTATTGTAAGTATTGTAATCTCTTCTCAAGTTTAATAGATTCAAAGCCTTTTTTATTGTTAAAAAAAAACTAATTATTCTTACTTCATTTGCAGTTTTACCCTAAATTTTATGTTTGTATAACGATGTTAATGGCTAACAGACTGAAGCCCTTCACAAATGATTTGATCTCAGTGGAACAAGGTGGATACATTCCGGGTAGACACATACATGATAATATTGTAATAGCTCAAGAAACTTTACATTCTGCAGTGATAAATAAAAATAGAGCCATGACAATCAAGGTGGACCTCTCTAATGCCTATGATAGGTTGGATAGGCAATTTATAAGCAAGGTGTTAAAGAAAATGGGATTTAATGATATATGGCCAAAGTGAGCGCAGGGATGCATACGTAATCCAAATGTTGCAATTCTAATAAATGGGAGCCCATCCTCCTCCTTTGAGACATCAAGGGGTATTCGTCAAGGATGCCCTTTATCACCCTTTTTGTTCACTTTAGTCTCAGAAGGGTTGAGCAGATCCTTCCAAGTAAGTCAGGAAAAACACAATTTTCAGGGTTTAAGTGCTACTACCAAAATGGGAAAGCAACCTCTCATCTCCTAGGAAAATTTGCAGAATTCTACAATTCCAAGAAGGAGAAGACAATTCCGCAATCAAGTATCTGGGCATTCCTATCATAACTCCCTACTTGAAGCAGAGCCGATAGAACGGAGAAGATTCGAACTGTACACTGAACCAGACAAGAAATATCAGCACAAAAAAATTAAAGGGTTTGCGGCAAAGGGTTTTTGCAGAGCAAGGAGGGTTTGCGGCGGAGTATTGTATTAAACATCTATTTCATCGGGTAAGCACATTTTTCGTCCTCTTTCGATTTATAAAACAATTTAAGTAGATAGGAGAAATACATTCGTTATAGGGGTTTGCGGCAGAAGGTTTTATTATCAGCAAGGGTTTGCAGCGGAGGGTTTGCAGAGCAAGGAGGGTTTTATTACACATCTATTTCATCGGATCAATAGTACAGAGGGTTCGGCTATAAAGGGTTTGACAATGGAAGAAGGGAAGCAACAATTGCAAGAACCGATATATGTCAATGAGAAACAGTATTGGAGGATATTAAGGCGTCGACAAGCTCGAGCAAGGGCAACAACAATGAAGAGGGCATATCGAAAAATAAAAATAAAAAATATTCTACCACATAAACAGGTGGAAAATAAGGAACAATCAAAGGCAGATCACCAAAATGAGTTTTCAGATGAGGAAGAAACTTACAGTCCCACAACTACACCACTCATGTGGGCACCAAGACTTTATGTGCAAGAGCTAATGAAGATGAAAGAAAAACTTGAAAGCATGGAAAGGAGGGAGAAATTAAGAGAAACTAAATCAGATGAGGTTATAAACACCATTCGAAGGCTGGAAAAGGAAAACAACCAACTCAAGGAGCAAGTGTCAAAGCTACAAAGCCTTGCAAACATGGGTCAACGTGAATGGCATGTCCTCAAACAAGCCATCCACCCCCCAATCAATGATGCAATAGAGGTGGAAAAAACAAATGCAAATCAAATAAAAGAGGTACGGAAAACACTCCAAAACATGGAAACAAGAGAAAATGAGCTACGAAATGAATTAGCAAAGGCAAAGACATGGTCTCAAGTAGTAAAAGAACCAGTCAATCAACAAAAAGAGTTGATAGAGAAGCAAGTAAAAATTCAAATAACAGAAGAGAAAGAAAGACATGAGAAGTTATCAAATATAATCATCAAAGGGTTGAAAGATTATGGGGACAGGGAAGACACAAATCGTTTAACCAGGGACTTCTTGTCGGATCGATTACAATGGAAAGGTCAGATAAAAAAAGCAAGCAGAATTGGCGAGGTTGAGAGAAGGAGGCGAGAGATAGACATATTCGGGTCACATTGATGAGCTACGAGGATAAAATAAGGTTACTAAAAAACAGAGGCATGTTGAGAGGGTCAAAATTTTATTTAGATGATGACCTAACATTTTTACGAGCGAGGAAGAAAGAAATAAGGAATGGGAAAAGGTGAGGGCAGCAAGGAATGAAGGGAAACAGGCATATTTAAGAAATGGAAAGGCATACATCACATCTAAACAAATCCAAAACAAATAGGGAGTATGGCCCGCCCGAGAACATCTTACGATGGTAAGTTGGAACTGTAGAGGTTACCCTTGGAGAAGAGGACCCGGGTTAGGGCCCATTGCTAGAGACAAAGATATAATCATATTGACGGAAACACATGAACACGATGGATGTAGGACTCCAGAATTTGTGGGATACAAAAAAATAGCAATATGGAATAAAGCAGCAGAAAATGGCAAAGGGCATGGGGGTATTATGATTTTAATAAAAGAGGAATGGGATAGGGTCATTAAAATTGAAAAACAAGATGAAAACAAACAGTACATCTGGATAAAGATCCTAGAAAATAAGTCAGTTATTAGCATAGCAGCATGTTATTTTGCTCCCAAGAATTCTAAATTCTATAAGAAACATGACCTTAACAGAGAAGACCCATACTCCTCCCTAAAAAGAGACATTTCAATATACAATAAGTTGGGGGAGATTATATTAATTGGAGATTTCAATGCAAGGACAACAAATAAGCAAGCTAACATTCTAGAAGGTAACGAAGATATTGAGATTAATCCTCTTTGGATGCCAGAAGAGGAAAATCAGCAGTGGACCAGGACTTCAGAAGATGAGCATGGGGCTATCACGCAATATGGAGAAGAGTTGTTAGGTCTCTACAGCATATACAACTTGATTATTTGCAATGGGATGAACAAATGGAAAAATTCAGGAAAGTATACATGCAAAACATATAAGGGACAAAGTGTAATAGACTATGTAATATGCTCACAGAATTACATACCAAAAATAGAGGAGCTAGAAGTGGAAGATTCTCCGATGGAACTTAAGTCAGATCACAACCCAATTGTTATGAAACTTCGAATGCATGGAGACAAACCAAGGGAAAAACACTTGCAAGGCAATCAAAATAAATATCCTCACAAGGGAAACATTCTCTTAACAGATGAAAATCGGCAGAATTTTAGAGCAGTATTAAATAACAAGTTACGGGAAAGGGAAGAACTACCTCACAGTAGCAGAGATTACAGTAAGAGTGAATGGTTAATGCACGTTATTCAAGAAGCTCTAAACAAATGCAAGAGAGCTAAACCTAAAAAGAAAGAAAGGAATAGCTTCCCAACCAACCCATGGTTCGATGAAGATTGCAAAAAAATGCGAAGATTACTAAAGGAACCAACGGGTAAAACAAGAGCAAACAAAAAAGCATATGAGAAGCTGGTAAGGGCAAAAAAAGAAGAATACACTAGAACAAGGAGGAAAGAATTGATTTACTTAGGGAAGCATGAACCAAAGAAATTTTGGAAGGAACTAAGCGTGAAAAGGATGCAAACTGAAAATAACATAACGGTTAATCAGTGGTTGGAGTATTCAAAACAATTGTATCAACGTAGTAACCAGCGGGAGACACCCCCTACTATCATTGTCAAGAAAGAACTTTTCACAATTGAAGACATTATTCAAGGGATAAAAAAGTTAGCAACTGGTAAAGCCCGTGACATAGACAATCTTCAAGCAGAGCATATAAAATGGGGGGTAGATATCCTGGCACCGCAGATCAAAGAAATTTTCAATGAGGTCATACAAAATGGCTTCCCTACCGAGTGGACAACTAGCTTGACCATTCCTTTGTTTAAAAGTGGAGATGTAAATAATCCCTCAAACTATCGAACTATCATGATCAACCCTCTCTTTGCAAAGTTGTTTGGGAGTATGATAGAGCGTAGGATCAACATATGGGCAGAAGAAAAGGGAAAGAGAGCAAAGGGGCAAGCAGGTTTTAGGCCCAAGCACTCAACTATTGATCACTGTATCACGCTCAGACACATAGTGGAAAAAATATGGGACAAAAAAGAGGAGGCTTTTTGTTGTTTTGTAGACTTCAAAAAGGCATTTGACACAGTGCCAAGGAAAAAATTATGGAGCAGAATGGAAGAGATAGAGGTTCCAATTCACTACAGGGCAGCAGTTCACAGACTATATGAGCATGTAAAGGCTAGAATCAGAACACAAGAAGGGTTATCTGAATGTTTTGGTAGTGACATAGGTGTCAAACAAGGTTGCCCTCTATCTCCGACCTTATTTGGGTTGTACATTGACAAGTTAGAAGAATGGATAAACAAATTTGGGGGAGAGGGTGTGCACTTAGCCAAATATGTGGTAAAACTCCTCATGTATGCAGATGATGTAATTCTTGTGGCCAAAACAGCCAAAGATCTAGAAGATCACCTTCAAGCTCTAGAACTCTTTTGTAAAGAAGTTGGGATGCAGGTGAACACGAGCAAAACAAAAATTATGATTTTTTCAGCAAAAAAGAAGCAACAACTTGAATTTCAGTTTGCAGGAGAACCGCTTGAGGTAGTAGTAGAATACAAATACCTGGGCATAGACTTTCATGACAAACTTAATTGGAATACATGTAGGATGAAAAGAACTCAAAGTGGTTGGAGAGCACTATATGCACTTCAAAACAGGTGTAGGAATGCCGAGTTGTGGGACTGGAAGACCACCAAGGTCTTATTTGGCCTACTTGTTACACCGGTTTTGTTGTATGGTTGCGAGGTGTGGGCTAGTGGCACAACAAATGCAAAATGGAGGCAAATAGAAAGGATTCAAAAATATCTAATCACAAATTTTCTCAAAATTAAGGCCACAACCCCTTATGAAATTATTCTAGCTGAAACTGGAATGTTCCCTTTAGAAGCAATTGCTATGACCAAGTTGTTATGTTACTTGAAAAAAACAGAAAACATGAAAGATGATAGATGGCCTAGGGCAGCTAGGGACGAAGAGTTGCATAGGCGAAAGAATACATGGATGAAACAAAATCAGAAATGGATGAAACGCTGGGAAATCAACATAAATGAATGCCCAAATGTCAACAAAGACATAAAAAATTATGTGAATGAAAAGTTCAGAAGTGGAATGTGGAAAAATGCAAGCGAGGAAAAGACAATATTATATTGCAAATTTTAACCCAACGTATGACCACAAGGAAAAAGCGTATATAGGCGCTGAAATCAAGTGGAAGGAAAAAATCCTCATTGCTCGAATAAGGACTAGCTCTCATAGGCTTAGATGTGAAACAGGGAGATGGACAACGCCCAAAGAACAATGGGAAGAAAGGATATGTACTCTATGCAGCACAGGGGCAGTAGAGACAGAGGAACACTTCATCTATAAATGCCCGAGTTTTTCAGATATCCGTGACAAATACAAAGAAACACTTGGGAACGGGTTTATGGCAGATTTATTTGAAGACAGTAAAATAAAAAAAGTTGGAGAATTGCTAACCCAAATCAGCAGGAGAAGGAACAACCTTCTCAAAGATATTAAAGATCATATGATATGATTTGAGTAATTGTACTTCCATATTTGAGGTCCCATAGACCATATTTGGGTCTCGCGGACGTAATTAAAATCTTTCATTTCATTCATTCATAAAGCTATGGACTGGTTTTGCCTTGTAGACAAAATTAAAAGAACAATAGGCAGTTGAGAAAATCAATTTTTAAACCTGGCAGGTAAAAGAACGCTGATTTTAGCAACTTTGTCTGCAATCCCGATTTATTGGATGTCCTTACTTTTAGCTCCTAAGACTATAATAAGTGAAATGGAAAAAGAATTCAGAAGTTTTCTTTGGTCTGGAGGCAAAACTAGCAGGAAGAAATTTCATCTTGTGAATTGGTCTAAGATCTGCAGACCCAAAAAGTTTGGAGGTCTGGGGATAAGACAACTTGACAAAGTTGGCCAATCTTTAGCCACTAAAACTGCTTGGAGAATGCTGCTCAACTCTGAGGCTCCTTGGGCCAACCTTTTATTGAAGAAATACTGTGGTGGTGGTAGACCAAAAGATGCTCTTTTGAACCTCAATCCATAACAGAAAGGTACCAAAATTTGGTCAAACATCTTGAAAGGGTTGAAGATCATTAAGGAGAATCTGACTTAGGCGGTGAAAGAAGGTGATTTACATATTTTCACCCAGTCCTTGGTTGGGTCCAAATCCCTAGAAACATTTACAGATCTTAACAACATTAGGACTCATTTCTTACAGCAAAACCTTTACAAAGTCAAGGATTTCTTTATGAAAACAACCCACACAACAGGGTGGAGAGATTGTGTCTTTAAAACAGATTTGGAAAACCTCTGTCCAGAACATTTGAAAGATGATTTTAACTGTCTAAAAGAGCACTTGGGCAGTAGGAGAATTTTTATCCAAGAGGGGGAAGATCTACCAGCATGGAAGGAGAATGAAAGACCAGTGAATCTATCAGCAAAATCTGTGTACAGTACATGTTCTTAACTGCTCAGGACAACCAAGATAATTCCCTAGAGGTGCCAATGGAGCATGTCTGGAAGTCCAGGGTGGTTCCAAAAATACAGATGTTTGGATGGTTGGAGGATCATGGTGTGATTCTAACAGCTGAGAATCTAAGAAAGAGGGGTATGATTGGTCCAGACAGATGTCACCTTTGTGAAAGAGAAGGAGAAACTCTAAATCAGCTGATCTTTAATTGTTCAGTGTCAGCAGATCTATGGACCAAGTTGATAAAGCTCTTTAAATGCCCTTCTCGGGAGTTAAATTGCTTTATGGATGTTATAGAGATGTTGAATAAAATGACTAATTGCTTACTGGTCAACGAACTATGCAGGTCTATGGTTTTTTTCTTGATGTGGCAGTTATGGAAGGCTCAGAATGACAAATGCTTTAGAGATCAGGTCATAAACTCAAGAAGAATATGGGCAAATTTAATCAGATCTGTAAGTGAACAGGCTACTATTTTATTTCCAACTAAAGTACTGGCAATTGCACACTGTTCTGGGTAGAAAAAGGAAATTTTGGAGGTCTTTGGTTTGATTTTAAAACAGTCTGCTCCTCCGAGACAAACAGTAGGTATTAACACCATAGAAGAATCTGTGGTGACCTTCTATTTTGATGGATCTTCTCTTGGAAATCCGGGCAGAGCAGGGGCAGGGGGGAAATTAGTATGGCCCTTACAGGAAAAGATCATTTCCTTTTCTAAAGGGTTAGGGTTGAACACAAACAACTACACAAAAATGGCAGCTCTATTGAGAGGATTGAAAATTGCTTTGCAAGATAATGTCAAAGATGTTTTTGTCAAGGGTGACTCCAAGTTAATCACAGAATCCTTAGGGAAAATTTGGAAAGTTAATGATTTGGTCCTTAAAGACATGAAAGAAGAAGTGATTAGATTGACAAAGTTCTTTAAGTCCTTCCAGATTCATCATGTTTATAGGGAGTTTAATTCGGATGCAGATCAATTAGCAAAGACAGCCGCGCACTTAACTGCCAGAAATCTACAAATTTACCAGTGCTCTAATTGATCATTGAAAAATAAGAATTACTCTCTATAATTTTGTTTACTCAGTTAATTAGGCTATTTGTTGTCCTTTGTTGTTCAGGGATAAAGTGCAGTTTTTTGGAGGAAAGAGTTGGCTGTGAGGTTTCCAGTATTTTTGTTTCTGTCTATGCTGCTGTGAGTTGAGGAATTGTCAGCTTCTCACATGTGTTGTAGTTGTTTTTGTTCCAGGCCTTTTAGAGTTGTATATTTTTGTTAGCTAGATTGGTGGCCAAACATTGTCGGCTCCATGGGTAAGCTGATCGAGGTCTCTTAGTTACCTTTGTTGGTGAACAGGTATTGTAAGTATTGTAATCTCTTCTCAAGTTTAATAAATTCAAAGCCTTTTTTATTGTAAAAAAAAAAAAACTAGTTATTCTTACTTCATTTGCAGTTTTACCCTAAATTTTAAGTTCGTATACGTATGTGGGTTTGTGTCAGTATGTGTCTGACACAAATGTATCTGTGGCCTTTCATATTTAAAGGTTTTTATTGAAAAAATACTGCAATCAAATCTTTCTTCTTATAACGGTAAAAAATGTAGCTGCATTTACCTGCCCTTGAATCCAATATCTGCAACTTGCAATTTAAAATATATGTAGCCATAAAATGTAAATTTTAGTATCAAAATCTTAAATGTACTCAGCCCCATACTGAGAAACATGTACTGTCCTCAATAAGATGGACTGAGTGAGAACTATACTATAAATTTCATGAGTAGCAACAGCATATTTCAAAAAAAAGATTGACCTAGCTTTTCTGTATAACATTTTTCATTCCCTAAAATTATCCATGGTGGACAATATAATGCCGTTATGCAAACTAAATTTGTATCGCTCCATATCATTAGAAAAATTTAAACATTTGTTTATTCAAGGTCTACTCCCGTTTGAGAATTAAAGCACACTTTGCAAGGGTTAAAAACTGATAAAACAAATGCGTAACAATACTACTACTGATACCTCTTAGCTTAAGTAACAAAAACAACAACAAAAAAAAAAAAAAACTAATTTGTAGAGATGTTCAGTTCTAGGGCATGAGACTGAGCTAAAGGCATTTTCTTCAAATTTAAAGTAAATTGTTTTCTTACTCGAACCACAGCGAAACCAAATAGAACTGAAAAATTATTAGAAACAAAGCAGGCATACGTACCTTCCTTTTTCACCTTTTCGTTGAGATTGTTGACGTAAATCGTTTGATTGGGCGGAATGTCGGCGGACATCATCTTTGCAACCTGCTTCCAGCAATCCCACCGATTTCCCCGTAAATGCGTTGAATGTTAGCGAACAGTGGATGGCTATTCAATGTGTCTCCCTGAAAATGGGTAGACAGTATGTAGCGAACTCATGTGAAGCTTTGTCGCTTGGCCCGTTTATGGGTTAGAAAACGTTTCAACCGCCACGTTCCGATTTGTTTTCGATCGTTTCTAAAACCTTCAGAGTACGAGGGCGAGGAAAACCCCGGAGATCGACATTTTCACTTCAAAATGAGTTAAAATGAGGATTTGAAATACTATTTCATATCATAGACCATATTTCGATTCTATAGATTATATTTATAATTTAGGTTTTGTAGACTTAATTAAAATCTTTGAGAAGAAAAATAAAGTCTTTTTTAATCTTTTATATGAGTTTAAATATTTATATATTATTTGTTTTGATTTTTAAAATATAATATTAAAAATTAAAGTTTTTTTTAATATATATTTATATAGTGATTTGAACTTGAGTTTTTTAAAAATAGTTGTTTAATTTTTATTTTATTTATTTTTTTGGTTGAAAGTGACTTTTTCGTATTAATAATAATAATAAGAATACAAATTAAAAAATGTGTAGAGAAACATATCTCAAAGCCTTTGCAATAAACTAAACCAGAGTTATAAGGGTTTGAGAAAACGAAAAAAACAACGAACAGATCACAAGAGATTTGTTGCTTACACTAAAAAACTGAAAATTTGAAAATAAACTAGAACAAAAAAACCCTACATTGTAACTTTGGAGAGATCTAACTTGGAGAGTGGTTGGTTGCTTCAAGCACTCGTGTAAGTAAATCTTTTCAAGCAGACTTATGGTCCCTAGTCTCAAATGTAAAGATTGGCTACTCCACTGAGACTCCATCATCCTGCTTTTGTTCAACCAATGCCAATGCTTCAAAGCTACTGAAACTATTGGGTTTAGCACTCATCCACCAAAGTCCAGATGGGTGAAACATTTTTTTGAGTAAATTATCTCTATCTACTTTCCCCTGTCGAGGACTGCAAGAACATCGAAATAGCACAGAAGGGAAGGGATCCTCAGATTTTGCTTCCTCCATAGGAACCACCAATTTCATCGATGATGGATCTGTTGACTCTACATTTGTTGTTGTGCTCTTCATGGGTGAGGATTGTGGAATGAGAAAAACAATCATTTGTGGAAGTGAAGACATTGAGCTTGTGATGACCGCTTGTCGTGGATAAAAAAAAATCGTAAACTATGGAGTTGAAGGCTTCGAGCATGTGACAATCGTTGTCGGTGAATTAAAAAATCATTGTTTGTGGAGTGGGAACAACATGAGAATGCAGATTTTTGTAATACCCCACAGTGGTCCAACCATCCACCTTAGGTTGAGTGGTTTCCCGGTGGGCACGAAAGTCGACTTCAACTTGAGATGCGATGCAGACAATCCTTCACCTTATGATCAAGTGCTTGGCAACAAAAATAGGTGTTTGGGAGATTAATGTAAACCACCCATTGAGAAATAGTGGCCTCCCCCACTTGAATGGTGATGGAATCAAGTAGATCCTTTGACAAATCTACCTCTACACATACACGTCAGGTCAAACGAGCATTGAAATTTTTTTCGAGTTCTATGAGAACCACATGCCAAGCACATTGGCGATTTGGTCTAAACCAGCCCACAAAGGGAGGGGAAGACCGAGGAACTCTATCCAGACCAAAAATTTAGGGAGTTTATCCATAGAGATAGTAAAATCACGAGTTCATGGCGAGAGAACAAGTAAAGAGCTTTGTAAATGCTAGAGATTGTGTTGATAAAGAGTTGTGACATGTCCAAGGTTAGCAAAACAAAAAAAACTCTAGTAAGACTTTGTACTAGTTGAATAGTAATGTCATGGGGGCCATGTCAAAGAGATCCAAGCCCTTAGCAACGACTCAAGAGGGATCCAGTAAAATACCTAACTAGGATGTGCAACTTCATCTAGCTACATGCAGATTCAATAAACTCAAAAGGAAAAACTACATTAGGGGATGAACCCTTACCGAAAGATATTTCAACGAAAGTCATTTTTGGGGATACCCCATAAGTGCCATTGATAGAAACTATCTTCCTTGCAGCACCAGCGCAAACCGTTGGGCCATTGGGGTTGGAGGCCATGGAAAGCTCTAGAAAGAAACCTAACACAATTCACTATTCCCAATATTTTTTCCCAGCAAGGACACCACCTAAAATTTAATTTTAAAGAAATTGAATAATTTTTTTACTTCACACAATTTAGATGTTGAGGATGTTGTTAATATGTCAACATAATTAGTTTAAATATTATTGCAGGTTAATTTTATTATTGGGAGAGGAAATTATGAATCGACAAAGTTAGGGCAATTTTTTCCAATAAATGAATTATCTTTTAAGAATCATATCTTTGCATAGAGTTGTCTAATTTAGACAATTCTTATACCATTTTGTGTGAAATATGAAAAGCTTTAAAATAAGTGGTCACTCAAAAGAATCCAAGCAGTATTGACGGAGATATGACCTTGTGAACACAATCATTTGAAACTAGGACAACGTTAGGACAATTTTATCTTAAAAACATCTCATCTTTTGGGAGTCATTTCTTTGCGAAGAGTTGTTTCATTTAGATGATTATTGGATCTATTTGTGCAAAATTTTAAAAGTTTTAAAATGAGTGGTTATATGAAGGAATCTGAGTGGTATTTCAAGAGATACTACCCTATGAAGTCAACCATCTGGAACAAGGTTAGTGATAATTTTTCAAATCATAGAAAATGAAATTGCAGATATCTGCCAACTAGGGTTAGGATGATGGAAGCAGCAACAGAGGGCTAGGGCATCAACAAGGTAGGACATTTGGTCTAGGCATATAATTTTTCAGCTAAGTTTGTTTTTCCTATTCATCATCTTAGAAGTTTTGCATTCAAATTATTATAGGTTTATTTTTAAATAATATAATCTCTATAGGATATACTAGTAAATTTTAGTAGATCTTGAGTTATAGTTTCCTTCCCATATATCGATTTACAACTAAATCCTTAGAATCATCTCTAATAGTAGAGGTTAGTGAGGACCTCATAGAGAAGTGATTCTTGTTGCTTAAAGATAGGGCAGTTATTGGTAAATTTAATGGGTCTTGACCAAGGGCTTCGTCCTTGAGAAAATTGATTGATATGAGTTGGAAGTCAATAAGAGTGAGTCTATTTCTTTTCAAAGGTTTATTTTTATCCAATTTTTGTTCTTGGAAGGAAATAGATAGAATCCTAAAAGGGGGTCCTTGGTTTATGTGAAGAGCATGACTCTTCCTTACCCACTGGTATGAAGGCTTTGCACCTAAAAATGTAAATATATCCCTAGTACCAGTCTGGGTTAGGATGTACAGGTTGCCCATTGAATTTTGGGAAATGGATGCCTTCAAGGCAATAGGCAACACTCTAGGAGAGTTCCTTGAGATTTCAAAAACTACAAAAGATGGATTCTTGACTATTTATGCTCGAATATTGGTCATGATTGATATAAGTAAACCTTTACCAGGATCAATCATTCTTAAGTATTGAGGTGAGTTGTGAACACAAACCATAAATTATGAAAACATATCTTTTAGATGTAGAAGATGTCATGCGGTGGGGCATAATGAGAGATCATGCCCTAAGAAGAGTCCAACATAAACATATGTAGAAAATCATAAGATAAATTTATAAATTGATATGGATGAGGATGATTTTCAACTTCCAAAACATAGATTCAGACAAATGAAAGTAAATAAACAGTGGAGACTAGTAAGGAAGGATATTGGAAGAACATGGTACAATAAGATCACAATATTAATAAGGAATCGTCTATTCAATACGATTCTAATTTAGGGATGAACATTCCCATTGAACCTAAGGAATATTTTCTGTTTGAATCAAATAATGATTAAGTTTTACTTTAATGTTTTCCATTAATAATATTTACTTTATTTTATAACATGAATGTGTTTTTTTTTAATTTACATGGTGGAATCGGTAGCCGCCATGAATCCGGGCAGGCTGTCCAGCTTTTATGGCCACCACGGTATTCTGCGTTGTCCGCCCAAAAGCCGCCACACAGATCTTCGCACAGTTCGCCCCTATAACCACCATGCCACAATCATTTAAACCTTTTACGTCGTTGAAAGCACTAGGAAAGGGACAAGCGTTTAGTCCGACGAGGCCCGAGATTTGAACCTTGGACCTCTGGCCCCCTTATGGGGTTTGGATGAACCAATTGGTCTACACATCGGACCTAACATGAATGTGTTTTAATATAAACAATTTAATACAATTATTGTGGTTGCACTTATGCTTTGGGAAGGAAACTAGCAATCTAGATATAGTAAAGCGTACTATGATAGCGTGAACTTTTGGAAATATTAGTCTACTAATATGCAATGCATAGACAATAGAGGTGGAGTTTTGGTATTCTAAAGGCTACTATAGAAAAATGTTAAGAATAAGGATGTTGAATTTTGGAATATTTGTATTCACACAACATTTTTTGAAGAAGATCCAAAAAATGAAAATCAAGAACTCGAATATTATGTAAAATGAGGTAGGTATCTAGCTATAGCAACTCAAATGAGACAAGAATTGAATATGTTTGTAAACTCTTAGTCTCTAGAGGAGAGAGTTGTGATTTGTCAAGGGCAGGGGACCCGAGTACAACCCCTTATTCTCCAACAAAAAAAAAAGTTATTGCAAGTTTTGCATCTTAATGTAAATTAGTTTTATCCTTGGTGCAATATGTATATATTTTTTCTTTTTATCTTTATTTAGATCTCATTCATCTAATTATCTTATATTTGAGTTGACATGAGCTGATCGTCAATTAACTTATAAACATATTTCCTTTCCATTTGATTAGATAAATATAGATATAGATATGTTCTTTTAATGATCATATATGACTCTAAACTTAGAAAAGTAGTGCACCTTCTTTTTTTCATATAGTTTTTCTGTTCACATTATTGTCATAATTTTTTCCTTACATCAAATTTTATATTCTTGTTATTGCTTAGGTATTTGATTAAAATAAATATCTCACTTATTTATGCATTTGATATTTTATTTCTATTGGAATATATGTGATTTGATGTTCATGTAATATTTATGCAAGTCTACAAGCAACCAATGAACATGTGTGATGTAGTCTTTATGTAAGCCTACAATCAAACACTATAAATATGATCTACTATAAAGTAGATACCTACCAAACACTTGATCCATTGTATCATTGTGTTCCATGTGATTTGGTATCCATTGTATAGATGTATTCCACGTTATCTATTATTTGGGTGCCCAAAAGGACCCCATCCTTCATTTTTTTTTTATTGAGACTATTTACAAGTTGGGATAGGACTCCTCTTAGCCTTATATAGCAAGAGCACTTGTTCACTCTTTTTGTATTTCCAAAGAAATTCCATGGCTCTAAAGCCTTTGAACATAAGAGCTAACCTCTCTTGGTTAAAAAATGGAAAGGAGACCCACAAAGGAGCTAAACCTCTTAAACCATGTGCTTGCATTAGTTGTCCAAATCAGCCAAGTGCTAGATTTTCTATCCAACATGCTCAAATATTTCATCCTAAATAGCCATGCCATTGTGCCACTAAATCCCTACCTCCTTCTCAGAACCAGTCTTAGCTAGGAAGTCCTCCACTATGTTTAGATCTTTGCCCACATAAGTCAGGATCAAATCATCCAATTCACTTGAAAAGTGCTTAATTTGGGTGACAAGAATCCTCAACCTCCATATCTCCAAAGCAAAGTTCCTCGTGCAATTTAGAGATACAATCAAGATCTGAGAAGCTTATTCTATAATTATCCTCCTATGACCCTGTCTTATTGCCCAAAGAGAGGCATAGCTAGGGCTTATGCTTCATTATTTGTGGCCTTGCCCATACCTTGTAGTCATTATCCCAACATGATTCTTGTAGAGCACTCCAATTTCAGCATTGTATGGATTGTTGTTTGCATTTCCATTAGTGTTAGTTTTAATCGAGCCTTCCAAGGGTGCCTTACAACTAGCTTCGTCCTGCCTCTCCTACACTTCAACTTCCTCCATTGTTCCTATTTAAATATGAGTTTCCTCTTTAGCATACACTTCCATAGTTTCTGTAACTTTGCTCCAAAGAACTTGCCAGACGCCATCCAAGGAGGAGAAGGTTTCTTTGAAAATTCTACCATTTATCCCCAACCACAATTGCCACCAAATAAAATTTAATCCAAACTTCCACCCGATATAAAGAGATTTAGATTTAAATTTACCCCTCTTTCATCTTTCGTATATGTTAATTTGGTTCAATTTGTGTTGGCTTGAATATTATAAGCTCGTTTATTGCTTTCTTATTTTGCTTATTTGTACATTTGCATAGGATTTGTAGTGAATGTTATGCTTTTATTTTTTTGGAAACTATTATAAAATCTAACATGGTATTAGAGAAGGTAAAGAATGGTATCACTTGATTAGACCAAAAAAAAAATTATGGCATGAGGAGCAAGAAGAAAAAACTCCCTTTCATATTTTTAGAGGTAATCCTTGAATTTTTTAAATTCAAAAAGTTGAATTTTAGCACCAAAAACTTTGCATGCCGAAATTACTGCTACTTCCATGCATTATGTCCCAAGTAATTTTTCTAAAGTGGGATGTCCACTATTTACTTAGGAGGGGATAGTTACCAAGACGACATCTCCTTTACCTCAATGCAATGTCCTAACAAGGTGGTAGTTGTGTGAAACTTTTCTTCAAAGGTTGTAGGGACAAATTCCCCTTCTGTTTAAGATGTCTTTCATAATTTTTTAAGGGAGTATATAAATTTTATTCAAGAAACTCCTTCCTCTCAAATCCTATTTAGCATCCTTGACATCTGAGCCAATGGAAAACCTTTTAACATGCTGAAATTGGAGAGGATATGAGATCAAATCCCTTCAGTGAAACCCTTTATATAGAATGTTGTTTGAGGAAAGCATGCCTTGATGACTTTAAGGGTGTTAGGCAAGTTTTTCTCATTCACACGCTACAATTTGGTGGCTATTGAGTTCCTTTTACAATAATTATTGGTTGGATTCCTAGGGTTTAGTTCTCCTCATACTCTATTCTTCAAACATTGAGTGTACCTTTTAAGGTATATTCCTTTTCCGAGCCTTAATTTCCTTAAGCACGACCCTGGCATATTCTTCTCAATCTAACTCAATACTATTGTAATTAGCTCAACTTCTTTTACTTTCTTTTATTCCTATTGTCACAAGTTAGAGCATGTCCCCTCATACTTGAGATATAGTTTCATGCTTCTTTTATAATCGTAAATGGACTTGATTATTTATTCAGGCTTTTTTGCATCTTCTTATCAATAACATGAGTCTTGTTGGACATGATGGGAGTTAATCTTTATTTTTAAGGAGATCTCTGATTTAACCCATAATTATGGTTGGTATGGTATGTGGGTATCAAGGTTGGTATTATATTCAAGTGTTATAGACCATTAAAATGTTGTGCCAGGCAGTTTAAGATGCTATGTCGGGTCATTTGAACTGTTGTGTTAGGTCATCTGAATTGTTGTGTCGAGATGTCTAATATATATTGTGTGCATAGTGTATGCATTATAATTATAAGTTATTTACATTGTATATTTGATTCATTTAAGGTGTAGTGGAATTTTATTCCAATATATTGTATTCCATTTTGACATTATGGCGTTGTTGCCTATTCAAAGCTAAATAATTTATTTCTACATTTTGGCATTGTCGCACATTCAAAGTTGGGTTATCCATTTCTACATCATGGCATCATTGCCTATATGAAGTATGATTATCCAGTTCTACATTCTAGCACCATTGCCTATTCAAATTTGCGTCATCCATTTCTATATTCTATAGTCATTGCTTGTTCAACGTTGGATTATCCATTTCTACATTTTGACATCATTGCCTGTTCAAAGTTGGGTCAAGTTTGGTGGTATGGATTTGTGACAATCAAATCTCTTGATTATTTATTCAGGATTTTTTGCATCTTCTTATCAATAACATGAGTCTTGTTGGACATGATGGGAGTTAATCTTTATTTTTAAGGAGATCTCTAATTTAACCCATAAATATGGTTGGTATGGTATGTGGGTATCAAGGTTGGTATTATATTCAAGTGTTGTAGGCAATTAAAATGTTGTGCCAGGCAGTTTAAGATGCTATGTCGGGTCATTTGAACTGTTGTGTTAGGTCATCTGAATTGTTGTGTCGAGATGTCTAATATATATTGTGTGCATAGTGTATGCATTATAATTATAAGTTATTTACATTGTATATTTTATTCATTTAAGGTGTAGTGGAATTTTATTCCAATATATTATATTCCATTTTGACATTATGGCGTTGTTGTTTATTCAAAGCTAAATCATTTATTTCTACATTTTGGCATTGTCGCAAATTCAAAGTTGGGTTATCCATTTCTACATCATGGCATCATTGCCTATATGAAGTATGATCATCCATTTCTACATTCTAGCACCATTGTCTATTCAAATTTGGGTCATCCATTTCTATATTCTATAGTAATTTCTTGTTCAAAGTTGGATTATCCATTTCTACATTTTGACATCAATGCCTATTCAAAGTTGGGTCAAGTTTGGTGGTATGGAGTTGTGACAATCAAATCACTTGAGAAGGTGCTAAATGATAACAATAGAATGCTTAAAATATAGTTGACAAAGCATATGAAGACATAGAATTATTTGTTGACACTAATGAAGGAACACACATGAAGTAGGCATGTCAGTGAATGCACAACCAAACATGCAAGCAGACAGATACAAAGGAGACATGTAAGGGTTTATGTGTAGAGTTACATGTCGATAGTGGTGAGTTGCATGTCGACAACAAAGAGTTATGTATCAACAATGTAGAGTCGCATGTCAGTGACAAAGAGTTACATGTTAAGAGTGGTGAATTATATGATGACAACAAAATGAGTTACTTGATAGTGATAGAGGATCACATGTGGTGAGTTACATGTTAGTAAAAAATTCATGACAACAAAGTATGTATAACATTATAGCAATTGCAAGTTGATGTATCAAATGGTGAGTGGGATGGGAGTAAGACATTGATACAAATGTGTTGGAAGTTAAAGCGGTAAAAGGTAAAAATTTTGTTTGACAACGATAAGCTTTGGACCTTACCCTTTTACCTCCTTGGACGACAGCTGACTGTGCAGATTAGATGGCTTGGACGATAGCTGACTGGGTATATTGGACGGCATGGACGACAGGGAGTTCGACTCCTATTTCCTTTCCTCCTTTCCTCCCTATTTTTCTTCTTCCCTATCTATTCCCTAAGTTTTCTAAGGCAGTTAATTCTCCTATTATTTAAGCATTGTAAACACTGCATTTTGGTGAATTAATAATACTTTACATTTTTTCTATTGCTCCACCTAACTACCGTGTCACAAAATGCAATATGGCATGTCCAATAGTGCATGGGATGGGAGTTTGACACTAGAACAACTATAAGTTGGTGTGCTATATGGTGAGTGGAATGGGAGTCTGACATTGGAGCAACTACAAGTTGACATATTTCATGGTGTGCGAGATAGGAGTTTGGTATGAGAGCAATTATGCTATGGTGTGCCTGAGGATGTGCACAAAGGAGAAACACATGAATAATTGTTGCCAATGTAAAATCAACCTATCACAACAAAGACAATTTTGACATATCATGCAAGTGTTCAATATTTCATGGAGGATAAACAAAGGACCTTGTCAAGCATTGGAAATTTTGTCTCATGATATGGAAAGCAAATGGGAACAATAATGACAAAGATTATAGGATGTTATTCCCTATGACATTTTGCAAAATTATAATGGATTGGTACATGAGATTGTAAAAGGGTAAGTACTAGATTTGGGATGAGTTGCACAAAGCATTCATGAAGGAATATTGGCTATTCCATAATGATAATGAGGTCATTACTAAAATTTATAAAATAGAATATGGTAAGAAAGACCCTATTCATTTGTACCACCGAAGGTTGAGTGGGTTGTTTATAGAGGAAGATCCATCAAATGTATTTAAGAAAAGGTGGTTCATGGAGGGACTTCTTCCTACATATAGGAAGAAGATTAGTATGGTCCCTTTGATGTCATATCAAGATGTCTTTGAGTGGACCTTGAACTTGGAAAGTGATGCAAAAACATTATTGGAGTGTTGGGGCAATGTTAATGCATAAGAGAGTGACCCTAATCATGAAATCGAGTGTGATGTTGAGAGTGACCCTAATAGTGAAAGTGATGATTTTGAGAATGAGAGTAGTTTATCGTCCAAGTATTGGGATTAAGGAGTTGGTCAAGCAAGGAGATAAGAACAATGACTTCAAGGATGAATATGACTTAGAGAGTGTAAGATCATTGCTACAAGAATATGCAACACAAAGGAATATTAAACTAAGGGGAAATACCATCAATGAGGTGATATGTAACAGCCTCCAAATAACTAGAAGACATTGAATTGAGTATGGTATTGAGGGCAAACCCATTGTGTAATGTTGATGATACCATTTGTGGGGGTGCTTTGCATATGAATGTCAAAGTGCTGTAACTCAAGATAAACTAGTGAAGGATAAAGAGTTCAAAGTTCCAGAGAAGAGTCACAACCCTAGCTAAGAAGTAGAGGAAGTGAACTTGATAAAATTAATTAAAACTGAGGAGGTAAAATTAAATTATAATTGAAGAGGCAGAGATAGTACAAATAGTTAAAGTTGCACAAGTGGTTGATGTAGTGACAAAGTGAGTGATGCATATGGAGTGAATAATACAAATGATAAAGAAAGATTGTTCATTGTCTAGCCATCTACTAGGGTTGTTTGCCCATTTGGACTTAGGCCATCTAGACCCAAGCTTCAATTGTCAAAGCTTGGGTAATTAGAGCCTTGGTCATTTGATTTGGGACCCTTGTCGTCTAGTGGGACAATAGTTCCCTAGGTGGCCCTTAGGCAATTTTTTCTAAGGGGAGTGTCATTTAGAATCTCCCTAGAACATTTGAGAAAGTTATTCGAGCCTTAAACTATCCCCACAATGTTAAACAAACACCCCAAGTCATTCGGAGATATATCACAACAATTTGATAGTTTTGCAAGGTCATTTGTAGCCTAAGTTTGGGAGGGAGATGATGTCAAGTCATTTGGAGATCATGCAAAGCTATTCGAGGAATAAGGATGAAGTGACACAAAGTTAAAAACAACGAGGAATCCATATAAATGGAAGAGCATGTGGTATGGATCATCTAAAGGACCATATAATGAGATAAGAAGATTGTATGGAAGTTTGTATGGGTCGTATAAGTAAAAGAGCATATCATATAAACCGTTTAGTTATAAGGAAGCTAGATTATGTAGAGCGGGGTCATTTGAAAGAAGGCCATTTAGAGCTAGGTCATCCAAAGCAGGGTTGTCCAAAAGTAGGTCGTCTGGAGTTGGGTCCACTACACCAAAAAACACTTTTAAGGGCGGTTAAATTAAGGTTATTTTTTACGGTTGTAAAAAACCACCCTAATAGATCCTAAGAGGGCGATTTAAAACCACCCTTTTAGGTCACCTTTCAAAAAAAATTAATAAAGCACCTTTAAAAAAAATTTAATAAACCCTAAGAGGGTGGGTCATCTTTCAAAAAAAAATTAAGCTTCTTGTGCAAGGGGATAAGCTTCCCACTGTGGTTTTTTACATTCTAGTTCCTAGAGGAGGCATGGTGACAGGTGTCAATATAGAGAGGGAGGCATGGTGATACGTGTCAATATAGAGAGGGAGCCATGGTGACAAGTGCCCATATAGAGAGGGAGACATGGTGACAAGTGCCCATATAGAGAGGAGGAGCGTCATCCTCTATAATTGGAGATGATATATCCACCTTCGCAAATGGTATTGAAAACAACCTAATGCTACAGGCATTAGCCATGTATCCATAGAGAACAACTGCAATAAACAATATAGTGAATAATCATTATTTTCTTATTTCCATAACATATATGCAACCTTTACTCAGTGGTAAATCTGCACTACGATTGATATTATTGCTTTAAATTTGAAGGTAAATGCACAACTTATTAGCAATGTTTGCAAGGATGCATTATCCACAAAGAAGGTATTAGTCTTTTTTTGTCAACTAAATTTTTTACATGCATATGATATAGAACTTCAACATATCGAGTTGTAAAGATGGATTTTGTAGTCAATGTGTAATATGATTAAAATGAGACGTTCTTGTGAATTAGCTTATAGTGCAATTATTATTTTTTTTGTTTTTTACATGGTGGAATCAGTAGCCGCCATGATGATCCGGGAATGTTGTCCGTCTTTTATGGCCACCATAGTATTCTAGTTGTCCAACCCAGAAGTCACCACATAGTACTTGCGCAGTCTGCCCCTATAACCACCATGTCGCGATCATTTTAAACCATTTACGCCACTGAAAGCACCAGGAAAGGGACAAGCGTTCAGTTCAACGAGGCCAAATATTTGAACCTTAGATGCTCGCCCCCCTTACGGGGTTTGGCCGAACCAATTGGTCTACACCTCGTACCTCTTACAGTGCAATTATAGTTCATAGTTTAATATAATTGTCTTTTATATACATTTTGTTATGAATCATAACTTGCATCTGTAGATGGATGACTTATAATCTTTCACAGTTGATTTCATCCAAAAAATGACAATGATTTTGTTTATAATGCTTCTTTATCCATAACAAATATGTCAGACAAACCATTGATTGTTTTTTGTTACTAAGATAAATATTTTGGAATGGAAACCATATTCCCAACATCCTAATATTCGAAATGGTCTACATATATTCATGTTGTAACTGTTAAGTCTGATTATATTTAAATCCACATCAAGCCCAATGTATGTGACATTTTTTTTAGACAAACCTGAATGAATTTTGGTCACGGGCTTCCATAACTTTACAAAATCTGCACTATGAAATAATTGTATGACACACATGATATATAGTTTCTCTTGAATTGGATTAACATATCAAGAGAGTGCACCTCTGGTTGCTTGCTTAAACTTGGATTTGCATTTTGTAATCTTACTAGAGTGATGTATTTGAATGTGAGATATAAAGTGCTTGGTTAAAATTTTCTTTGAGAACCTTCAGAACTACCCGGCGTATTTGACTAATTTGCTTTTCTTAAGGCTTTGCATTATTAAATTCATGTTTCCATACATGTGGAAATTGACATGTTTAGATGTGAGGTAAATATAGGCTATCAAATATAATGACGGAGAACCTTATACAGGTTTAACTTTACCATGTTTTTCAATTAAAGATATAAATATATATTTTTTATTTTCACTCTAATATGAACTACCTTTGATTGGGGGTTGTAAATGCACTAATCATAACATCGGAAATAACAGTGACACTAACTGAGTTGGATCTCAATATCAAGTCAAGTCAAGTTAGGCTTCTTTAAAAAAAGCCCTTAAGTTTATATGTTGGATTTATGCTAATGTTGTGACCTCATCCAAGGTTGCTTTTCCCCCATCATATATTAGCAATATTTTTAGTAGAAATACTACCATCCTCTCTTTTGATAATTTGCAATCTTATTCTAGGGAAAATTGCATCACATCTTTATGTGGGGCTGGGGGTATTCTTTATTTATCTGATAACCATAACATAAAATTTAAAGCAGGTTTGGGGCATGGTTCTAATAATTATGCTGCATTACTTGCTTTAAAATTACTCATTAGATTAGCCATTGAAAAACAGGTTGAACAGATCAAAGTTTTTGGGGACTCTCTGTTTGTTATTAATTGTATGAGGGGTTTACAAAGGATGAATGTTCTACTCCTAAATCCAATTTATGAACAACTGAAAGGAGTGGAAAGGGCGTTCAAGGACATCACCTTTTCTCATATTTATCGAGAATTAAATATGGTAGCAGACTCTTTATCAAAAGATGGTATTCATATGGAGCAAGGCAGATGGTTAATGATGGAAATGAAAGATGGTAAAATGTTGGGCACTACATTCAGTTCTATCTACGACCCATAATTATATACCACTTAAAAGCTTTGAGTCTCCTTTATTTGTTGTATGTTTTCAGCTTGACTGTTTGGTCCCGGTGGGCTGGCTGTTTTTGACTGGTTGTTTTTTATCAGCCTGATTGTTTGGTCCAAGTTATATTTTGGCTGGCTGTTTTTGCCTAATTGTTTTTTCCCTGGTTGTTGGACAAGGGGTATTTCTTTTCTTCTTTCTGTTTTTTTTTCCCAAGAACAATGTTGAATGCCTTAGGCATCTACAATATGTAATTTTTTTCCTTTTTGGAATAGAAATTATGATTTTTTCTTTGAAAAAAAAAAATCACGTTTCCATACATGCAAAAATTAACATGTTTAGATGTGATGTAAATATAGGCTATCAAATATAACGATGAGGAACCTTATACAGGTTTAACCTGACCCTGTTTTTCAATTCAAGATATAAATAATTTTATTCTTTTTTTTCACTCTAATATGAACTACCTTTGATTGGGGGTTGTAAATGCACTAATCATAGCATCAAAAATAACAGTGATACTAACTGAGTTGGATCTCAATATGAAGTCAAGTCAAGTTAGGCTTCTTTTAAAAAAAACCTTAATTGTCTATGCTAGATTTACGCTAATGTTGTGACCTCATCCAAGGTTTCTTTTTCCCCATCATATATTAGCAATATTTTTAGTAGAAATACTACCATCCTCCCTTTTGATAATTTGCAAGCTTACTCCAAGGAAAATTGCGTCATACAATAGTTGTTCGAGGCTATAATTCCTTATTTAAGAATCACTCTATAGTTCACATTCGGAGGGAACACCCAAAGTAGTGTTGGCTTGTGGAGGTTGTTAAGAAGCGAACGTGGAAATTCAAGAAATGGGCATAAACATGCAGATATTTATGGTCCTTTCTAAAACTCTATGATCATGCATTATTGATGAACATGTGAGGCAAATGGAAGTTATGCTTGGTCTATGAGGCTACTTCCCCATTCTCTTTGATGTAAAATTGTGTTATTCCAAGGAGTTTTTAATCCAGCGCAAAAACAAAAAAATCATGTATTTTGAACATTAGGATGCTTAGCTATCTAAGAATCTTTAAGTATTTAGAAACTGTGAATATATGTTTCCAATAATACAAGTCATTAAAGGCTACAAAAGGATGGATAGATTGTCGTTGGTATCATATGGAATCTTCTCTTGCAACTGGCTTCTTAATACATGCCTGGGATGAACAAAGCTTTCGTAAATTTTCTTGTTCAGACAAATTGTCAGATTATTAGATGGGGCATTAGATATGAAAAATGTTTATCTAAGCATTACAAGTTTCGGTATTCTAGTTATTATTCAAAATACTCTTATGGTTTTATCTATATATATTTTTGAGGAAACTTTTGAGCATTTCCCTACCTATGGATTTCCTTGTTCTATTGCTCTTGCAACTTCAAATATATGTTTCTTTGTCTCTCATGTGCAATGTGTCTTTAGATGCCTGAATTGATAACGTAACCTAATTATTTCATTATGTATTTTGTGCAGTATTACTACTTCAATAGGTTAATGGGTAGAAAGGCTTCTCATGTTGCTTTGGAGTGTGCCCTCTAATCACATCCTAACATGGTATTTTCAAAAACTACTTTGGTCATTTCTTTTGGACTTGTGCTATTGTTGTTTCCCAGGTTTTATTTCTCATGTTTTTTCCTAGATGCAACATGGTTAAAATTTAATTAATGCGAAGGTAATCCTTGGGGAGGAAGTGACCACATCAAAAATAACATTCTTTGACTTGAAAACAAATATTTGTGATGTTTTCCAGGCTAGGGAATAATAGGTGCTTCTTTGTTAAGTTTATGGTTGTAGACTTTATGTTATGTTTTCAATTTGGCATTATTTATTTTGTAGATCATTTCAAAATATAATTAGTGTGTTTGTGTTGAATTTCCAGTATAGTATCATGGTGTGATCCTTTTACCTGAGGGTCTTATAAAGAATATACCCGAAGTATATGTTCTATTACATGTAATTGCACTTGATTTCCTTTTCTTATGTTATGCATTTGTCTTACACAAAAAAAATATTATTCCAATTTCACGTAATTTAGCTGTAAGGAGGAATGTGGTTGACATAGCTAGGTCTATTTATATCAATAATAAAATTCATTAATGGTAATTCTCTAAATTTTTTACTTGGTTTTATGTAAATGTTCAACATGACTTTTACCATGGGCATCTGCTTCATTTGAGTTTCTGCCTTCAGGTTTTGAACTTCTGCAATCCTCAATTTTTTAAGGTTGATTTTATTATAAATACCTTTCAAAATCTTGACATGCCCTGGATTTTGTTTTTGCTTTCAACAAGTTGTTAATGCATAATAAAATGAGGTTTTTGATGGATGATATCTACTGGAATCCTGGTCCTCTTCAATTTGAAGGTCTTGGAGTAGATGCAAAGACTATAACGGTATCTGTTGAATACTAAGATTATATTGGTAGGATTCAACAATTGCGAAGTTACCTTGACAAGGTCAGTTGTAAATAATTAATTAAGCATGTTTGCAAATACATTTAGGTGTACTTGGTTATTTACACACACCCATGTATGTATCTAATACTTTCTAATGGATTGATATTAATACAGGTTAGGGACATAGTGAAACCTGGATGTCCAGTGGAGGTTTTAAAAGCTGCCTTGAGTGTTATGGCCTTTGTGAATGATGTTCTTATTGTTATGAGTGCACCAACATATAGAAGTCTTATGCCATTCTAGTGATATATTTTGTTGCACTTTTTGCCATGAAAGCTTATTTTGATTGCTTTGAATTGATTTATGCAATAATAATTAGAATCATAATAAGTAGCATGTGTTCTTGGTGATGGTTTTCCTAGTTATTTATAAACGAGTTCAAATTTGTAAATTGAGCTTTGAGTTGGAGTCCTTTTAACAAGTCCCAAATTATTGTAATTTGCAATGCACACATAATATGTGGTATTGTCATTTGTTGGTAATATTAATAATGAAGATAGAATTATTTTTCAAAGTGCAATGTATCCAAAGAATGTATGCGGTGTATTTGCAATTACATTTGGGTTCTTAATTCATGTTTGTGGTAAAATACATTGAAGCATTTACATATTCTGCAAATCATACGTTCATTAAAATTGATAAATTAAGATTTTGGTAGATGCTTTTATTGTGCTTAATATTATGGATTTTTTTTTAATAACAGTTTTTGTTCTGACCTTTCAAGGTGAGACCCATCATTCGTCATCAAATTTGATCTCACTAATAAATTTTCTTTCATAGAATGTTACAATCGCAATAATAAATAACCATGAGTTGGTAACAATATATATATATACTTAAAGTTACCTTACGAGGGCAACTTTTTGAGGCAGATTTTAGTTGTCGTCGTATGGGCAGGAACTTTTTATGACGTCCTCATAGACGATGACTGAATAACTGTCGTTAGAGCCCTTTTTTGGTGTAGTCGTCATTTAAGGCAAGGTTGTCTAAATTTGGACCATATGACACTAAAAGTAAATCATTTGTCTTAGAGTTGTCTAACGTAGGAGGTGGGTTGTCTGACTCTGGAAATGGGTTGTTTAGGCCAAGAAGTGGGCCATTTGACCAAAGAGGTTATCCATCTAAAACCAAGAAGTAGTTGTTTAGAGCCAAAGAAAATTCATTTGGAGCTAAGGGAAAGTTATTTGAGAGGGTCGAGTGAAAACTACCAAAGTGTAGAAAAGAAGAAAAAAAATAGTTCAAACACTGAGGGTTTCAATGTTTTCACCAATTGTTACATACCCCACAATTGTAACTCATAGTGGCAAATGATATTATCTATAAAGTGGACCACCATGTGTTAAGTTGGATATAGGTAGGAGTGTGTCATAGAATCATATATGTAACTGCTTGAGAATCATAAATATAACTATCATAGAATATGTGGACATGAATATTATCATAGAAAACTATCATAGAATGTCAAGAATTATGCTTGTAAATATTATGAAAAGGGAAGGATGTAACCCTCACGAGGCTAGTGAAGAATTTGCATATTTTGTAAGGAGGTGGCCCCCTCAAAGAGGCCAACTTGTATCACTATTGTCCCTATTGCAATCTAAATATCATAACATATGTTTTCCATTTTGGCAACTATAAACTATTTTGGTCTTATCAATACTGCTCAAATCATTACTATGTATACAAGTATTGCCATCTTTATTTATAGCCCATAAATAATTAGTGTTACAACTTACATCCACATTTTGTATTTCTAAACATAATGAATAACTCTCCTTTGATGAAGATCATATATATATTTCTTTTGTTATCTATTAATGAACCAATTTAAAAAAAAAAATTATCTTCCTTGTTCTCTTACAATGAGAATATTGTGTTCAATTAAATACCTTTTATGATATTGTTATTTTGAAAAAAGCTAATCTAAATGTATTTGTGAAAGTGCTCACAAATCTAAAGGAAACCATTTTTATACGACCTAAGGACTTCAATATATTTTTTTCAATGAGTTGACACACGTTTTTATGAGGGGTTCCAGTTCCCTCATACTAAGTGGGGTTTGAACCTTGGACTTCTCAAAGAGAGGCCAAAGCCCTTACCACTTACAACAAGCTTACAACTTTTATTTTTTTTAACGAGTTTACATTGGATTTTATGAGGGGTCTTGGTCCCCTCATATCGAGTGGGGTTTGAACCTTGAACCTCTCATAGAGAGGCCAACACCATTATGACTATAGTAAGCTTGCAACCAAGGACTTCAATCTTATTTAGTCTTTTGCTAAGATATTTATTACTACCATTGATGACTTTGAATTTTACTGTTCTTCCTCTGTCCAACAATTGTGATATTGAAATTAGGTTATTTGCTATCCTAGGAACAAAAAACATTTTCTAGTGTATATGGAAAGAAAGGTAGACCAGGTGTAACATTGCTTGTTCCTTGGACTTGGTAGATTTTATCATCAACAATCTTAATTATTATACTTTGTTTCACTATAGAATCAAACCAATATAGGTTGTCAGTCATGTGATTGTTGGCTCCTGAATCAATATACCAAAAATTATCTTCATACTCAAATTTTGGTTTTGTTTGATTTTCTTGTGGTGATTCACTATATCTCAAAACATGTTTGTGACAATATTTTCCTTGCTTTTAAAGTTCTTTTTTAATGAATTTTGCTTCTTTAATCATATGTAACTTTGTAATATAACCTTTTGCCGACATCATAATTGCTTTTTCCAATGCTTCAAATAAATGTCAATTTTGGAAAAAAATAGAATACCTTTTACCTCCCTAATTGATTCCTTTAAATATTTCTTAATGCAGTATTTTTCCGTCTCTTAATCCCTTTGTTTTAAAGATCTGCTCACTTAATAATCTCATTTTTTAATAAAATTATCTTTTTAATTCTTAATTTCTCCACTTTAATAATCCTTTCAACAATTTCTCCTTCAATAACTCTTCTTCCTTTAAATACTTCTTTACATTTGAAAATATTTTCTTTTTTTTTTAATTAATTATTTTCGATTTTCTTTTCCTTAAATTTATTTTTCAAAGTGCAATTCATTTCCAATTTGCTTTCACAATATCTCATTTTAATTTTTTCCTTCTTATTTAAATAATTAATTTCAAATTTCTACTATGTCCTTTGAATTAAAAAATTTGTGATAATAAAGTCATTAAAAAAATCTCTGATAATAATTTTTTTTTTTTTTCACTTTTTTTTTTCAAATTCTTTTTCAAATATTATAATTCTCTTCTTAAATATTTCACTTCTAACTTGTTCTTTCCAATAAATTATCTTTCTCAATTCTTCTTTAATTAATTTTCCTTTTTGAATGATAATTTATTCTCAATTTAATTTTGTAAACCTACTCACTCTTATAATCAACCCTTCTCCCTTTTATCTTTCATTTTTTTTCAAATTTCAACTTTTAATCTTTACTTTTCTTTTTCTAATATAAAACTCCAATTTAATCTTCCTTTAACCTTTGACATTGCACAAAATAAATAAATAATTCAAATACCTTTGCTTTGAGTTGATGCCGCTCTTCTTGTGCATAGGTGTTTCCTTGCTGGCTATCATAACAAATGCTTAGAGATACAATGTCTTTCTTCTCTGCCACACAATGCTTCCATTGTTAACACAATTTGGACTCCAACCACCATTTTCTTCTCTCCTTTGCTATTTTCAACCTGTGGCTAGAACTGAAGCTTCTTAGCTTCTTTAGCGTTGCTTTCAAATGGTCATTACTTCCTTCTAGACACTCCAACTCACACGACTGTCATTGTTCCCCAAGCACTCTCCAACTCACAAGACCGTCACTATTTCTTCTTCTCACATGATGCACTTTATCCTTCCAATAGACTAACTCTCCCTTTAAGGTGATCCTTCCTTTCTACATTTAATGTTTGCTCCACTTTTTACTCCTCTCGGCCGTGCTCTACTCCTCTTTGCTGTTAATGCTTGTCTCACACATTCCAGCCGCCTCCTTCAATGAAGTTCTCCAATTTATTGAACATTGCCACAAATTCAATTAACATGACTCCTATCATAATGGTGGCTTATGTTGCTCTTAACTCTCATGTGTTCTTTTTCAACCCGGTTTCTTTCAACCTTGCCTCTTCTCAATGCAAGCTTCTCTCAAACACTCTCTCTTTACCAAAGTGCTCTAACATGGCTTTGATACCACAATTAGCATATAAGCACTTTTCATAATATAACAAGATTAGATTCTCACACAAATTGACACAAGTATTCACATAAATGATAAATTCACTATATTTCAAGCATTACACACTTAGTATTCCAATACTAATAAAGTATTGAAATTTTCATCACATAAATCTTATATGATTTATCTACATATAGCTTTTGTAAATACTTCTAACAATTCATCTTCAACAAAGTATTTATCTCTTCACACATTTAAAGATATGACTCTTCATATTTCTCATAAGAGAAATATATTTTATTAACTCCTAATAACAACAAACCTCTAATGATTACTAAATATCATATTTACAAAACTCTTTCACACCACATATCAACAAGATATTACAAATACCAAATAATGTAATAAATTGCAAGGTATAGAAACTTTGAAATTCTTTTAATTTATTTTCACACAATTATAAAAGAAGTTCTAAAGGCAATTCTAGTAAAATGGTCAAAACCACCTCAAGGATGGATGAAGACAAACATTGATGAGACATCCAGGATGGCTAAATGGTATGAGTGATGTTTGTAGGAACAATCAAGAGAATCTTATCTTCTTTAAAGGACCTCTTGAATATCACACTAACAATTATGAGAAAGTTATGGCCATTAAATTCAACCTATAAAAAGTCAAAAAATAATATAGATCATGTTTTTTAATTTATAACTAGCTATATGGAATACAAATGATCTCCATTTGTATTAAGTCTAGATAGGTATTATAATATTTTGGTTATTATGACAGGATTCCTTAAAAAATAAAAAATTTAATTAGTTGAGTTAATGTATTATTATTTTTTTGATAAGTAACGATATATTTACAGCGGGTTTTTTAGAGAAGAATCCCAAAACCTTAGTTACATAAAAATTTGAGGCTGAAAATACGAATAAAAACTGGGGCTGCGCCCATGGGCAATGATCCGGGGCCCGGGGCCCGGGGCCCTGGTGCCTACAAAAAAGGCCGTCTAGGAAACATAACATCAAAACTTGGCCTAAGGCCACCATAACCAGTAAAAGCTGAAACACGCCAACCGCCAAGATCGCAAAAATTGCACGACATTGCTCCAGTGGGCCCTGTGGCCGGGCCTGGCCTGACCGGGGCCCAACCTGTCAGGTCAGCTTTACTGTCTATCAGGGCCATTGCCCAGCCTGCGTCGAAGCTTGACCAGGGCATTGGCTGTAGAGGAAGTCGCTTGGGTAGACGTAGTTAAGGATCCAATTATCGTGTCGAGAAGGGCCCTGATAGCCAAATTATGTAGCCTATTGCCAGAGTCTGAACTGACTTCAGTGGGCTCCGGGGCCTCCACCTTGGCCTTTTTGGTGCTGCCAACAGCCCTGTTGCTGCCAGGGAACGAGCCTTTGCAAGTGGTACCAGGAGTCGGGGCCCCGCCTGAGCCCTAGACTGGAGTCCTGCCCTTTCGGGTGGGTCTGCGTCGCTTCGGGGTAGGGGAGCCTTCTGGGGAGGGGGTCTCCTTGGAATTAGAAACTACAGGGGAGGCACCGAGAGAGTTAGCCGCTTCAGGGGGGACAAAGGACAGGGGAGGGATGTGGTGGAGCTACGACTGATTAGCAAGGGCATGCCTGTACAAGACGACCATGAGGCCTTGGTGGAAGGGTCGGGAGTGGCTTCTGCGAGCACGATCGATGGAAAGGCCCAGGGAGTACAGTAGGAATGGAGGGGTGCTGACCAACGTGGCCCCCCGAAGGTGGTTGAAGTAGCTAAAACTGAACAACCGCTAGTCCGGATCATCGCAGGTGATGTACTACATCACCGGGACGATGGCCTCATCGAAGGGGGCTGGCAGGTTGGAGCGGAACAGATTAGCCTTGTCCCACTGCTGCTTCGAGAAGCGGGACAGCTCCTCCTCCCAATTGAGTTAATGTATTATTTTTTTTTATTTGTGGAAAACATCCCAAAAGGGATGCCACTTTCGGGTAAGACCCACGGAGGCAGGGGTATCCATTTCGCCAAAAACGCCCAGGACGAGAACCTGGCCTACCACCTTTGACACACTCAAGGAGCAAACAAACACACAAACCCAATTTAAAAATAAGTAAATAACAACAAAAATAATAAAATAAAATAAAAAACATGCTCCTTGAGTGTGTCAAAAACAAAAGCACAACCAAACACGCACAATAAGATAAAAGAAACCACAACACAAACCACATAGAAAAACACAAGAAACACATAACAAAACACAAACAAGACAAAAACAACATAACACTACAAAGACATAACCAAAAAAAAACAAAAAAAATAAACACAACCAAAACCTAAAAAATTAAAAAATAAAAATAAAAAACAACCAACAACAGACAAAAAACAAAAACAAAAAATATAGAAAACACTCACCCATAAAAATACGAAATAACACAAACAAAGAGAAACCCAAACACAAGAACAATAACAAAAAACATAAAAAAAAAAACAACAAAAAAAAAAAAAAAAAAAAACAAAACAAAACAAAAAAACCCACCCACCTTAAAAAACTAAACAAAAAGGAAAAAATAAATTAAAAAATAACAAAACAAAGACCTATCTAGACCAGGAGACTATTAAGGCAAGAATCAACAGAGGAAACAAAATAAAGAAAAGAAAGAGCTAGGGAACTAAAAAAAACTGAATGAACCAAAGAGAAGCAAAAAAAAAAACAAGAAGCAACTAGGTACCTTCAAAAGTGGAGCCATCCAAAGAAATGATAGAAAGAAGAGCTTCCCTAATTTGAGAAGCCCACCATATAGAAGGGTGGCCATAACAAGTAAGATCACCTTTGTCCAAAGCCCAATCAGCTAAAGCATCAACACTCTTGTTTTGATCTCCGACCACATGATTGTAATCAACTTTCAAAAATCCCATCTGGATTAACTGAATCTTCTCAATAATTCTTTTTATTCTCCAATCCACCTTATGATTCTTAGAAAGATTCTTCAAGAGATTAATCATAAGTTGAGAGTTAGACTCAACTAACACCTTTTCCCATCCAACCTTAGTAGCCTCTTGGAGGCCTTTGAGGATACCATACCCCTCAGCAAGGTTATTGGAAAGAATACCCAAATTCTCAACAAAAGTAAAAACCAGGGAGCCATCCGAAAGTCTACCAATTCCTCCCACATTGGATTTTCCAGGGTTCCCTCTAGAGGCTCCATCAGTATTGACTTTTCCAAAATCCTGAGGAGGAGGTTGCCAATTTCTATTCCTATCCAATTTACTAATACTCACATTCCCTTTAAGTTGGTTGCCCTTAGAAGGTTTAATATTCAATCTTTGCATCACTTGATCCCATATTTGGTGGGAGTTTTGGGGGTGATTAAGGAGATGATGGACTGATTCAACTAAGTCGGCTATGGTCTTTTGCCAAATATAGTGAATATCCTTCCTATCTTGATTAAAAATTCGGTTGTTCCTTTCATTCCAAATATTCCAAAGAAGAATGGTAGAACCCATCCAAACTAATCGCCTAATAAAATGATCAACACCCTCTTGATTAGGCCAATCCCTCCAAAGTTGTTCAAAAGTAAAAAAATTGGACCACTATAAGCCAAGTAAAGTGGCCATTCTCCTCCATAGCTCAGAGGCTAAAGTACACTCAATAAAAAGATGGTTGATATTTTCTACACTCTCTTCACACATTTCACATCTAAAAGGGCCATGAAAACCACGCTTCATAAGTTGCTCACCGATAAGCACCCTACGATGCAATAAAAGCCAAATAAAGAACCTCACCTTAGGCCAGAGCTTTTGAGCCCATAATTGAGAAAAGATGTCAGAAGAATGGTTGGGATTATTATGGCATAAGGTCAAATAACCTTGAGCAACTGAATACTCACCCTTAGTAGTGTTGTTCCATCCAAAACAATCTTTTTCATGGGACCAAGAGAGGGATCTCATATGAAGGATACCTTGGATATCTTGTCTTTGCCTTTCTGGGATTTGAATAGGCCAGTCCTCAATAGGGATCCAATATCTACCAACCTTTGAATTACCAGGATGGTACCGACAGTAATTAGCCACCTTTATCCAATTAGCTCGGTGAAGCTCCTCCATCCAAGGCCTCCAATCGAGAAACTGAGTTATCAAAGGCTTGTGACCATCCCAAGAATCTGTCCAAAAATTTGCATGTTGACCATTATGAATGATCCAAAATAATTTTTTCTTTATCAAATCCTCACCAGTCTTAAGAACCGCTAAAATGGGAGAACCTTTGGTAGGAAGTTGATAGCGAACAAGGTCTTCGGGACTTTTGTTCTCAACATATTTAGCACGAAGATTATTGGCCCAAAGAGCATTGGGGTTATGCAACATCCTCCAATATAATTTAGCAACTAAAACTTTGTTGTTATTAATTGAAGACCGTAAACCTAACCCCCCTTCACTCTTAGGAAGACATAAAGTATCCCATTTCACCAAGGCCCATTTTCTTTTCTCCTTAGTACCACTCCAAAGGAAACGATGAGTGATTTGATCCAATTCTTGAAGAACAACCTTTGGGATATTCAAAACGGAAGAAACATAAATAGGAATAGCTTGAAGGATTGATTTTACCAAGGTGATTCTACCCCCATAAGAAAGCCACTTGTTGGTCCACTTTCCAATTTTCTTCTTGACTTTGTCCAACAACCAATTCCAATATTTATTTTTCTGCCTTTGAATATTTATGGAAATACCTAAATAAGTGATTGGAAGAGAGGTCTTCCTATATCTTAACTTATCCAAGACCATGGATTCATGTCTAGCAGAGCAGTGAAAGAAAATAACTTTAGATTTGTCTTCATTGATCAACTGCCCAGTAGCCTTAGAAAAACAGCTAATGATGTGCTTAATATTAGAAGCTTCCTTAACTGTAGCTTTACCTAAAATAGTAGAGTCATCCACAAATTGAAGATGAGAGATAGGTCTAGCTCCATGAGCAATGGTAACTCCCTCAAGGGTTTTGTTTTCCCTCTTTTTGGTTATAGTCCTACCTAAGCATTCAACAAGAATGATGAATAAATAAGGGGATAGCGGGTCACCTTGCCTAATACCTCTAGAAGCTGGGAAATACTGAGAAGGCCTGCCATTGATAAGAACTAAGTAGGAAACTGAAGAGATACATCCCATAATCCAATCCATCCAATCCTTAGAGAGACCAAATTTCCTCAAAACTTGGATAAGGAAGTGCCAATCCACTATGTCATAAGCTTTGGATAAGTCTAATCGAATGAACATGGAAGGAAAATTTTGCATATCCATGGAATGGATGGCTTCCTGAGCAAGAACTATCTCATCTACTATTTGACGTCCTTCCACATAACCCCCTTGCTCGGCAAATAATCTTATGAAAAAGAGGCTTCAACCTTTCTGCCATGATTTTAGTAATGATTTTGAGAAGAACATTACATAAAGCAATAGGTCTAGAAGCTGAGATATGATCAACCTCTTGAGCTTTTGGAACAAGAGTAATATGAGTTTTATTGATAACATTCAAAAATTCTTAGGATTTCCTGGCTTCTTCCACCACCTCTAATAAATCAACATGAAGGATATCCCAGAACTCTTGGTAGAACTCAATAGGAAAACCATTAGGACCTAGGGTTTTCCCTTTTTGCATTTTAAAAACTACTTGTTGAAGCTCATTGATAGTAACAGGAGCAGTCAAAATAGAGTTCTCCTTAGAAGTGACAAGAGAAGGGATTGCTTGAAGAACATTATATTGAGAAGTTGAGTCAAGGGGAGTAGCAGCAAAAAGTTTGGAAAAGTAATCAACAACAATAGAGTTCATGCCATCCCAAGTATAAACAACATCTCCAGAATCTGATTTTAAGAAAGAAATAAAGTTGTGAGATCTTCGAGCTAGAAGAGATTTGTGGAAAAAAATTATGTTTCGATCTCCTTCTTTGAGCCATTGAATTCTAGATTTTTGCTTCCATAATATTTCTTCTCTTTTTTCCCATTCCTCTAATTGAGTTGTGAGTTTAATTTCATCTGCACTTCTCTTCTCTGTGAGGCCATCTAAACGGATTTTCTTATTCAAATTTTCAAGATGAGCAATAACTTCATGTTTTTTTTATGAACATCCCCAAACTCTTTCAAGTTCCAAGTCTTGATTTTGGATTTAATGTATTGCAGTCTTTTGACAAAACAAAACATCTTAGTCCCATGCCTAGGTTTACCTTCCTTCCACCATTGTTGCACATGAGGTCTGAAGGAAATGTCTCTAAGCCACATTAATTGAAAACGAAAAGGAGAGAAACTCACATTGGTTTTCCACATTTCCACCATGATTGGCCAATGATCCGAACCAACATTATTAAGAGTCTTCACTTTAGATATGTGACCATGGATTAAGAAATTTTCAGCGAGCAAAAACCTATCCAATCTCTCCGTTATACAAGCTAAGCCTTGCCTTTTGTTAGACCAAGTCATAAGGCCATTATCTGGTTGGATATCCACAAGATGGAGGTTTGCAATATATTCGCTCACGAGGTCAGTGCTTTTGTCCAAATTTCTCCCCCATTTTCTCATCCAGAGAGAGGATGGTATTGAAATCTACTCCGATCAAGATCCAAGCTTTAGGAAAATGAGAGATATATGAGTAATATCCTTCCATTGTCTTTTTTTTTTCCTCCAAAGAAGTTGGAGCATAAACAGTAATGTAGAGCATAATCTGGTTGGAATGTCTACTTTTGTTACAAGTGTGAATAGGGTTGTTTCGAAACTGGCTTAGAAAAATCTTCTTTCTAAGTTTCAGTGTGAAATCTCCCTATATTTGTCGACAATTTTTTGTCGGCAAATTCCTTAACTTCTCTCCTAATATCCCTCCTATTCTCTCTCCTCCTTATCCCTCCGTTAATCCTTCTTCCCCCTTATCCCTCCAACTATTTCTCCCTTATCCCTCCATTTCCTCTTATCTCCTTATCCCTCCTTCGTCGTCTTCTCCCTTCTATCTCTCCAACCACCCACCTTATCCCTCCGACTTCTTTCCCTCCGACTTCTCTATATAATATTTGATATTCATTATGTTGTGATTTAGATGGTGCTTTGAATAAATAATATTTTATTGTCTCCTTTGCATTTTAGTTTTTATGTTTGATTGACTGTGCGACCGACTGTTTGTTTGACTGCAATTGAATTCTACATCTGGTATCAGAGCCAGACTTCGTCTTCTATCGGGCACGGTTCCCGAGGCAAAGTGGAACGGGCATGGTTCCCGAGGTGGGCACGCATCCCGACGCAGGTCACAGCAGGGCTCGAATCTCGAGGCGGATCGCGAGCAGGCTCGGGCACGGATCTCGAGGTGGATCGTGCACAGTGGCAGTGGCACGACTCCCGAGGCGACAAGTGGCAGCGACGCGGCAGTCGAGGCAGAGGTGACTGGACGACACATGGCGATAGCAGATCGTGACACGTGGCGCAGGGCGATTGGCAATTTTGTTGGCAGCAAGTGGGCAAAATTTCGCCACGTGGCGATTCGTCGTGGCGAGTGAGGTGGCGAACGGCGATTTGACAACGTGGCGGGAATTTGATTGGTCGAAGCGATGATTGCATCGATCAAGACTGATCGCCCGAAGGCGATCGAATACGACTGTGCATCGTGAGGGTTAAAAACCCTCGCTGCGCGTTTGCGCAGCGCATGTGGGATAAAACCCACTACGTTTTAAAAAAAAAAAAGCCCTGATTACAAACCCCCCTTAATTCCCGTCCACGGACGTGGCTCAACGGTCGACATTTCATTTGCGCGAAAGATCACGGATCGATTCCCGTTAAAAAAAACAATTTTTTTTTAAACGTTGCCGCCGTCGGGAGGTTACAAAGCGGCTCTTCGCTTTCCTTCCATAGCGAGCCGCTTGGCGCAACGGCGAAGATCGTTTTTGGCTGAGTAGAGGTCCGAGGTTCGAGTGCTGTCGGAGGTATTCAAACGTTTTTTTTTAGAAAATTCGCACCGTCCGAGGTTTAAAAGAAAGTTGCCCCTTCATTGTTCATGTGGTGGCCGTGAGGTCGCGCGGCTAAGGCGTTAGCTTTGCCCACCGCAGGTCGCGTGATCGAATCGCGACGGAAAGGTAAAAATTTTAATTTTTTGTTTTTTAAAGTTTTTAATTTATTTAATAATTTTTTATATTATTTATTTTTAAAATTATCTTTTTTAAATAAATTTATTTTTTAAAAAGGGTAATTTAAAAAATAATAAAAGGTTATTAAATTTATTTAAAAAACCTTTAGAAAACCTTTAAAGAGAATTTGTGAAAGGAGAAATAATGTGCTTGTGGAAATGGTAGATGTTCCGATCTGAAGGGTGCTATCATGCACTTCTCTCTCTTTTGAAGAGAGAATCGCCGGAATCCTTTGATGAAAGGGTTCGTCGAACTAGTCTGCATACTGTGTTTTGTCAGCTTGAGAATCAGGTGATAGCTCACCTAAGAAAGCCGGATTCAGGATACGAGGCAGATTTCGAAGACAATATCTTCGGACAGAGAATTGAAGAATTCGAGACCGTGCAATTTGTTTCGGACGTACAAACTGGTGCCAATTATACACCAGGTGTGCCAACAGATGAATTGAGTGTGGGCTATACACCACGCTCTCCCGAGCTTGAACTTGAACCAGCAGAAGCAGAAGAAGAGGAAGAAGAGGAAGAGGAAGAAGAAGAAGAAGAAGAAGCGACGACAACGGCAATGAGATCCGAGTGGAAGTGAAACCTGAGTTCATCATCATTAGCAGCAGTTCCGAAGCAGAACATGAATGTACTAAGAAGGCGAGATTTGATTTAAATTATTAAATCATTCTGTACTACTTTGTATTTCCAGTTTGCCTCAATAAAAGTACTTGTTTGCTTCGAATAAAGGTTGTTTTTATTCTGCAATGGCTGCAAACACTAGTCTACCAATCCCTGAATTTAATGGTAGTGACTATGAATACTGGTCTATAAAAATGAAGACTTTGTTGATAGGAAAAGGTCTTTGGGATGTAGTTGAAGAAGGTTATACAGAACCAAGCTACTGAATGGGCAGCATTTTCTAATGCTTGATAAAAAGACAAGAAAAGAAGCACAAAAGAATAATGCTTTTGCCTTATATCACATTCATGCTTCTTTAGATAAAACTATCTTCCCTAGGGTTGCATCATATGTAATTGCACAAGATGCATGGAATGCCTTAAAATAAAGCTATAGAGGTAGTGACCAAGTGAAGCGGGTAAAACTGCAAACCTTGAAACGAGATTTTGAGAATCTCAAGATGCAAGAGAATGAAAGAGTCGGTGATTACTGTAGTGCGAGTGAAAGCGATGAGTCGACAAAATGGTCACACTAGGGGAGGATATTAAGCCAGAGATGATGGTGAAGAAAGTGTTGAGAACACTTCTTCCAAAATGGAATTCTGTTGCAATAATTATTGAAGAATCAAAAGACTTAACCACATTGTCTTTTGATGCATTAACTAGTTCACTTCTCTCACATGAAGAGAGGTTGCAGGAAACTCCTACCACCAGTTATGGAGGAGATGACAAAGCTTTTGCCACACATGAAGGAAGAGGTAGAGGCCGTGGCAGAGGTCAACAAAGAGGCAGAGGCGGGAATAATCAAAGAGGGGGAACTCCTAACGAGAGGAGGATCATCCAACGGAGGTGGAAACCGAGAATAGAGGAGGACAACAACAAAATAGAGGGAAACAATCTGGCAAAGGAAAAGGAGGAGACAAATCAAAACAAGTTTGCTACAATTGTGGCAAACCTGGCCATTATGCTCGAGATTGTTGGTCAAAGACTTCGCAAGGAAGCAGCAGCAACCAGAGCAGCAGTCAGTTTGGGAATTTTGGAGAAGAGGAAGAGTCCTCAAATCTCTTTCTTTCTTATGGTCAGACAGAGCAAAATTTGAATGATACATGGATTTTGGACACAGGGTGTTCAAATCACATGAGTGGCAAAGAAGAACTCTTTGCTAAGTTAGACTCCTCATACAAATCCAGCATCCGGTTGGGAGATGACAAGTCATTGGCAGTTGAAGGCATTGGAGCCATGGAGGTTCCAACAAAAGAAGGCATAAAACATGTAAGTGATATCTATTACACTCCTCATCTTCAACACAATCTGTTAAGTGTTGGTCAAATGCTTGAAAAGAATTATAAGTTGATTTTTGATGAGGGTAAATGCACCATTTTTGACAAAAACAATAGTAATAGAATCATTACACAAGTGCCAATGTCAAAAAATAGATTATTTCCTTTGAAGTTTGGCCAGCCGGGAGGAAATAAGTTAGCAAATGTAGCTATTACCAATCCAAGTGTCCTATGGCACTTGAGATATGGTCACTTGAATTCAGCAAGTTTGAAGATGCTAACTTCACAAGCAATGGTGACTGGACTTCCCAAAGTTCAAGATAGTAAGGAAGTCTGTGAAGGGTGTGCCTTGGGCAAGCATGCCAGATCGAAATTTCCTCGTGGACAAGCATGGAGGGCCAACTATCCTCTTCAGTTGGTACATTCGGACATCCGTGGTCCGATGCGGACCAAGAGTCTAGGTAATCACTCTTACTTCCTACTTTTCATTGATGATTGCACAAGAATGTGTTGGATATACTTTTTGAAGCATAAGGATGAAGCATTTGCATGCTTTGTTGATTTTAAAGCAAAAGTTGAAAGTGAGAGTGGATATTCTATAAAATGTCTTAGATCAGATAGAGGAGGAGAATACTCCTCTAATCAGTTTTTGAATTTTTGTAAACATCATGGCATCAAGAGGCAGTTCACAGCTGCCTACACTCCACAACAGAATGGTGTAGCGAGAAAGAAAGAATCGCACCATTGTGGAGATGGCGAGATCAATGCTTCAGACAAAGCATTTGAGTAATGCATATTGGGGAGATGCAACAAGGACTAGTGTTCACATCTTGAACAGAAGTCCTACTTCGAGTTTGAAAGGGAAGACACCTTACCAAGCCTGGTATGGTAAGAAACCAAATGTGAAGTATTTCGAGTATTTGGTTCATTGGCATATGCTCACATTCCTGATGAGCTGAGAAAGAAGTTGGATCCAAAGAGTCAGGCTTGCATTTTTGTAGGATACTGTGAAAACACAAAGGGTTATAGACTCTACAATCCTACAACTCGAAAGATAGTGATTTCAAGGGATGTGATTTTTGATGAAGGGGGAGAGTGGGGTAAGCCCCAAATATTCGATGATGTTGAAGCCATCGATGTAGTTGCTCGGCGAGGTGCAACCACGGCTACCACGGAAAGGAAAGCGGTCTCCGCCCACACATCCACCAAGTCCATCTTCCGATTCAAGCTGCTTCACCAAGTCCTTCTCCACAGCGATCGGTAAGTTCCTCACCAATGGATATTGATGTTCCATCCAAAGGTAAGAGAACTTTACAGTATCATCCATCATCTCAGATGTTGGATAAGAATTTTTCAAGAAGATATACTAGGAGTCAAGCTAGTGAAATGGAATCTGTTTTACACAGATTAGAAAGTATGCACTTGTATGGTGATGATGAATCCCAGCAAGAACCCAGAGGAGATCAAGTTAACTATGCTTTGTTAACTAGTGCACAACTTGAACCTTCTAGTTATGAGAAGGCATGTACTCAGAAGATTTGGCAAGATGCCATGGAAGAGGAGATAACCTCTATAAAAAACAACGACACTTGGGAGCTCGTGAAGCTTCCGAAAGGAAAGAAATGTGTTGGCTGTAAATGGATCTTCAAGACCAAGTTTAATGCTGATGGAAGCATTGAGAAGCATAAGGCAAGGTTAGTGGCAAAGGGTTTTACTCAGAAGTATGGAATAGATTATGAAGAGACTTTTGCTCCTGTAGCCAGACAGGAGACAATCAGAACAATTCTTGCCTTAGCTGCACACAAAGGATGGAAAGTCCAACACATGGATGTGAAGAGTGCATTTCTCAATGGTTACTTGACAGAAGAAGTGTATGTTGAGCAGCCACAGGGATTTGAAGTGCAAGGTAAGGAACACCTTGTTTACAGATTGAAGAAGGCACTCTATGGCCTCAAACGAGGCACCAAGAGCTTGGTACTCACGCATTGATGGGTACTTCAAAGAATATGGGTTCACAAGGAGCAAAAATGAACCCACACTCTACTACCTAAAGCAAGGTAAAGACATCCTCATAGTTTGTTTGTATGTGGATGATCTCATTTTTATGGGTAGTAATGAGAAAATGAATAGGGAGTTCAAACACTCCATGATGACGCAGTTTGAGATGAAGGATCTTGGATTAATGCACTATTATCTTGGAATGGAGGTTCATCAGTCAGATACAGGGATCTTCATCTGTCAACATAAGTATGCTCAGGACATGATCAAGAAGTTTGCTATGGAGCATTGCAAACCGGTTGCAACTCCAGTTGGACATGGGATCCAATTAAGCAAAGATGATGGAGCACCAAAAGTTGATGTGACCACTTTCGGAAGCATGGTTGGGAGTTTGATGTTTCTCGCCAACACCGGACCGGATATTCGGTATGTTGTATCTCTTGTTTCTAGATTTATGTCTAACCCCTACGAGCTGCATTTGCGAGCGGCTAAAAGAATTTTGAGATATGTGAAGGGTACATTGGATTTTGGAATCCGAGTACCATAAATGTAACACTATCAAGCTTGTAGGCTTCGGTGATAGTGATTGGGGTAGCAATATTGATGACAGGAAGTCAACATCAGGAAACTGTTTTAGTCTTGGATCAGGACTAATAACTTGGAGTTCAAAAAAGTAGACAGTAGTAGCGCTATCTTCAACAGAAGCAGAGTATATAGCGGTTACTTATGCTAGTACTCAAGCCTTGTGGCTAAGGAAAGTACTAGAAGAGATTGGAGAACGACAAAGTGGTCCGACCAGAATCTACTGCGACAACATCAGTGCCATTCGGTTGGCATATAATCCTGTCCACCATAGCGAGAACCAAGCATTTTGATATGAAGTACCACTTCATCGGAGATATGGTGGAACATGAAATTGTTGAGCTTCAATACTTGTCACACTTTGGAGAACGTCGTCGACATCTTCACCAAGGCGATGACAAAAGCTCAATTTGTAAAGCGAGAGACTGTGTAGTCAGTCCTCTCAACTTTAAGGGGGAGAATGTTACAAGTGTGAATAGGGTTGTTTCGAAACTGGCTTAGAAAAATCTTTTTCTACGTTTCAGTGTGAAATCTCCTTATATTTGTCGGCAATTTTTTGTCGGCAAATTTCCTGAACTTCTCTCCTAATATCCCTCCTATTTTCCCTCTTCCTTATCCCTCCGTTAATCCTTCTTCCCCCTTATCCCTCCAACTTTCTCCCTTATCCCTCCATTTCCTCTTATCTCCTTATCCCTCCTTCGTCGTCTTCTCCCTTCTATCTCTCCAACCACCCACCTTATCCCTCCGACTTCTTTCCCTTCAACTTCTCTATATAATATTTGATATTCAATATATTGTGATTTTGATGGTGCTTTGAATAAATAATATTTTATTGTCTCCTTTGCATTTTAGTTTTTTATGTTTGATTGACTATGCGATCGGCTGTTTATTTGACTGCAATTGAATTCTACAACTTTGAATAGCTATAGCCAAAAAACCCTAACTTCCAACCATATGGTGAATAACTACCTCTTTTGGGTCCCAAAGACAAGCAATGCCACCCGAAGTCCCTTGGAAACTGAGGGAAACCACTTTTCCAGTTGGCCAAATTTTATTGGCAATTAAGTCCATATCCTCCATTGACATCTTAGTTTCTTGAAGAAAAACAAGATGTGGATGATTTACCTGAATCATTCTTCTAATTTCATTTTGTTTTGAAAGACTCCCTTTGAGTCCTCTAATATTCCAAGTGATGATCTTCATTAATACAAGGGCTAAAAAAGTTGGTAAGGGCATTAATCTTACCTTCCTCTACAAGCTTTTCACCTTCTTTTACCATATGATATTGATTGGTCTTGCGACCTACTTTTTTATTAGAATCCATCTTCAATTTTTTTTCCCTATTTCTTGACTTATTCCAATTGAATCTGAGATGGCTTCTAACCTTGAAGAATGCTCGTACATAGCCAAAATTTTACTAGATGGTTCAACGGAGTCTATATTGGGACCTGCATTATTTGAAGTTTTGACATTTGAAATATTGTTTTTCTTGTGTAAATTTTCTCATTTTTTTTCTATTGAAAACCTTTGATTTGTTGGTTTGTCTCTGAGTTCTTCCCTTCATATTTAAATTGTGTTTCTAAGATTTCAGTTTCCATTATTTCCTCTTCTTCACTTGGGACATCATTTGTGGAAAGGATTTCAAACATATTAGCAAATGACTTTGATTGATCCTTCATAACTGGTTTTTTTTTAGTGTTCTTCTTCTTAGGTATTTGGAAACTTGCTAAGTTTATATCTTCTTTCTTTTGATCAAGAATTTTATTTGGGCAAGCACTGGCCAAATGACCATATTCATGGCAAATTCTACAACGAAAAGACTCATAGTCCACTACTTGCTCCCAAGTGTCTTCCCCAAATTGTAATGTGATCTTTTTAGGTAGGGGTTTGTCAAAATCCATTAAAACACAAATCCGAGCATAAATAATATGTTCAAAATTTTGAGTACAATCAGCAGTCATCATAAAAGTTCCTAAAGAGTTTCCAATTGAAGAAAAAATAATAGGATTCCAAAATTCAATAGGGAGGCCAAAGAGTTTAACCCACACGGGAGCAATAGAAGGCATCTCTTATTCGGATTTAAATTTAGTATGCCAGGGCTTCATGAAAAGCCCTGCCCTTCCAAAAAACCAAGGACCCCCTTGAAAAGTTTTCTCTTTATCTTCATTATTTAGCAAATAAAACAAGAAAATAACCATTTGGATAAATAGAGATTTGTAACTCACCTTTAGTTTTCCAACTTTTTGCAGCCTAGAATTTGAAAGCAGATAGACTCAGACGAAAACCCACGAACCGACAAATTAGTCCTTTTTTTTCCAAATCTTCAATGCCGATCCGAATGTTACCCATATCAAGCTTAACAATAGGAGTTCCATCAGTCTGCTTTAAGACATCCCGACTCTGTTTTCTTGGGATCAATCTTAGGCATTCTTAGAGGTTTATGGGAAGCCCTAATATTGATATTAGCATTGAGCTGAGGCTGTCCACCACGAAGGGCATCCCTAAAATTCATTTTTGGGATCGAGTATTTAAAATTCTTACCCTTGATAGGGGTTTTCACAGTAGAATTATTTTGTGGGTGCACCTTAGCACCAGATTCACTTGAGATATGAGCCATTTTTTTATCAACTGCTTGAAACTTGTTTCGTGATCTCTTTAATCCTTGCCCTAGACGCCGTGGAAAGGTATGGTTTTCACTTTTCTTTTGTGCAACAAATTGGAAGCCGTTGTCACTCAAGTTCATAGTATGATCTGTTGAAAGACAAATTTCTAACCCATCTTGTATCCCTTGCAACATTTCCTGCTAAAATATTGAGAATAAACCACAAAAATATTGGCCTCTAGGGCCCGAAGGCCATAAAAACCAACCTCTGGAGCTGCTTGCACTCAATCTAGATGAAACCCTCGCATAGCCGCTTGCCAAATATGTCGTTCACACATAGGGATGCGCTAGGATCTGTGTTGCTCCAAATGATATGAAATTTGGTGGAGACGTTCTAGGGTTTTTCAGGCATCTACCCTCAAAATTTCATCTCAATCCGAGTTCGGATGAGTGAGATATAACCGAAACGAGTTCAAAAGTTTGGGCAATCCTGCAAAAAACGTCTCCGAAAAACCTCCTACATTTATCATTCCATATTATTGAGGATTCTAATGTATTATTTAATCTCAATAAGATTCAACTATTTAATTTAAAATATAATTTTTTTATTCTAATTAATTATCCTTAATCCCTTCAAAAATATTTATCATATTATTATAAGTTTGATTCAATTTTTTTTTGACAAATAAACTTTAATACAAGTAATCAATGGTAGTTAAACTTGATACTTAAGAGAACATGCTCCACAATCAGCTTTGTCGGCTAAATGGTAACTAGTATCATTTGAACACCAGCTTAAAACGCTTTGTACATCTAACCTTATTTATTTAAAAAATCTGTAATGATACATAAAGATCATTTAAAAGAGTTTATGATAACTTCTTTGTCAACAAAGGAGCTTGGACCAGAATTTGTATAAGAGTTTCTTGGTCAACAAGGAAGCTTGCACAAGAATTTGCGCATCAAAATGAATTTTATGATTTTGCAACAGGTAACCTTATTAAACAAAAGGGGGAATGAGTTTCATTTTCCCCGTACAGTTTCTGTAAACTGTGGAAAATACTTAACAAATGGGAATCTGCAGATGGCCAAGTATTTGATGTGACATGTGGAAAGGTATTGGCTCCATTCACGGAGTCTCAATCAGCAAAGGATAAAACAGCGCCATCCCTTGTTGAATGTCATCTTTGAGAATGTGAGTGCGCTTTGTGATATCTTCCATCAATGGCGATGTTTAAAACCCAAATACAGATGGCAATTCTGAGGGAGAACAAGAGAGAAACGAGATCACAGGCTTATCATTCAAATCATTGTCAAATTCAAGGAAGGTAAGAATGCCATATTAATCTTTTTTGTGTTTGGGAGTTTAAAGACGAAAAAAAAAATTAAAAATTGGGTGCTTCAAGACTCCGATAATTTTATCCGATGATGGGAGGCGGAGATTTATATTTATATTTTATTTTATGGATGATGTGGTTTTGTCTTTGGGATATATGGAAAAAAGGGAAAATCAAATAGAGGGTTTTGTAGCCCTGTTTTATTTTAATCCTTCGAAGATTTTACAGTTATACTAATGATCAAATAGGCTTGGATGAGAGGTGATACGAATTAGTTATAAGGACTAACCAAGCCCTGTAAAATCGAGCATCGAACCAGCCGTCGATCGATCTTCTGTTGTTCCGATGATTCGGGGTCTTGAGCAGAAAGAAGAACGAGACGAATCATCCCCTTATTTCGCCCTGTGACACGTCACATTCATGTCCGTCCTTCTCCTGCCATGGCTCAGCAGCACAGCCCCTTCGTATCTGTGTTAGCTGGGCCCCTGCGATTCTATAGCAGGGATGTGTCCAGTAGGCAAGCAGCCCCGGCAAGCAACCTAATGAAAGGCCTTCCCTTACGCCGGAAACTGATCCCGCTGAAGGAATAAGACCCCTTTTGTTTATCAGATTCCTTTTCCTGTAAGCACTCATTCTCCGGCCGGTTCCTTCAACCCACCAATTAATAAAAAAAAAAAGAAACCATCTATATATATTGTCCGATAAAATAAGACAATAAACTTATTTGGAGTTTGAAGGGACGGTTTGGTTGAGCTCTGCATGCTCATACTTTATTTTGGCAAGGTATTTTTGAATTGGGGAGAATTAGATTTCAAGTGTGATAACCCTGGTCCTCAAATGAGGCAAAGCATACAAGTACTCGAACTATTGGAAGCTCTGCATAATCATAAAACATCTGTATGTTGTTTTTATTTAAAAAGCTTCGCATTATCATATTGATAAATTTTTTATTGAAAAACTTTTTGTCTGATGGGGATGATATCTTTTGTGGAGTTTGTTGTATGTAATGAGACATAAGTTGGGCGTGTGGTAGCTAAAGTAGGTTTTGGGTTTTTGTGAGAATATCAGGAAAATGGGGAAAATGGGAGGGCCAGAAAGTGATGGGAATAGAGATTATGGTCGACTAGTCCAGATGTGCATGGATGCAGCTTGTAAGAGTAAGGAGACAGTGGAGATATGGCGACGACAGAAGCGGACGTTGGAAAGAATGCCCCATCATCTTGCAGGACCCCTTTTACATTGCCTGCTTAAGCGACGCTTGCTCACACCACCTCTGCTTGAGTAAGCATTCTGTGTGGTATTCTATACATTGCTTTTCTGTGTTTATTTAAGCTAACCTCTTTTGAATTTCGAAGAGGGTACTTAACGCAGTTCAACATTTCATCATATTTCAAAGTATGTCGCCGGCTCTTGAACCATGGTCCTCCCAAGAGGGAACTTATCTCAGTTCAACATTTCATCATATTTCAAAATGTAATAGATGTCCCTGGCTCTTGAACCATGGGCCTCCCAAATTGGGACAAAACTCACAAACAGTCAAGCAGCTTTGATTCAGTGTGATCAGTAGGCTTTCATTTATCTGAAATCAATTCATTCCATACAAAAGATGTGCTTTGCTTTTATTGAAGTCTAGGTCTACGTGAGTTTATAATGTGGGTGTTTTACTCATTTTAAGATTGCTTTTTTTTTTTTTTTCGGGTTTGGTTGTTTTCTTTTGCAGGGTCTTTCAGCAGAGTGTGGAAGAAGTGGATTTGAAGGGAGAAACCTTTATTGATGCAGAATGGATGGCATACTTGGGAGCTTTTCGCCATTTGCGTGTTGTAAACCTGGTAGACTGCAAGGCTGTAAACAATTCTGCTGTGTGGCATCTTGCTGGTACGCTTATAAAGAAGTCGATTTCATTTGTTTTTTTTATCATGAAAATGTACTCATGTTGATGAATAGATTGAGCACTTTGGAGTGATTGATGCCTCTGATTACAAGCATCTAGATGCAAATTGCCCATATTTTATCTTCCAAATTCTAGCCTGGGAGTTGCTTGGTTGTTGAATAATGCTACATTCTAAAGGTAGTAACAATGGTCCAAGTTTCCAAGTACTCGCAAGTTTGCCTCGAATGGATTCACAGTTTACTCAACTGTTCTGGAAAATGACCAGGGTGATCTCAAACTGCCATTTTCACTGATACTCTCAACCTTGTTGACTTATTCTTGGGACCAAGTTGCATGGCCATGCTTCATAGACATCGAAATAGATACAACAGTAGTTATCAAGTGGGGGAAATAGTGTTCCACAGGGACGTGTCCCTGTTTCCGGCGTCCCCAACACGGGGGACGGCATTGGGGACAATAGATACAACAGTAGTTATCAAGTGGGGGAAATAGTGTTCCACAGGGACGTGTCCCTGTTTCCGGCGTCCCCAGCACGGGGGACGGCATTGGGGACGTTCCCCCGTTCCCTTTTTGGGGGACGGCTGGGAAACGTCCCGGGATGGCTGGAGGCCTATGGCCTCCCGTCCTTGGGACGTCCCTGTGTTTTGGGGGCATCCTGGACGGCTGGGTCCATTTGGGGACGCTACGGTCTGAGCGTCCCAATGGCGCCCAGCCATTCCCAAGGCTGGGCGTCCTCACTCAAAGGGAAATTTAAAAAAAAAAAAAAAAAAATTAAAAAATTTAATAAAACCCAAAGGGGAAATAATTTAAATTTTTAATTATATTTAATCGTATCAATAAATATTCCCCTCAAAATAAAGTATCAATACAGATAAAGCTTTTGCACACCGTATAAATTTTTATATTGTAAAAAAAACATTGACCACACCAATCTGTTCGCGAACTTTTGCTGCTATGACTTTAAATATACGAATCTGAGATGGCTGCCAAACACTCAAGTCTAGACATTATTGACAGAGCCGTTCTGTTTAAGCCTGAAATTAGGAAAGTTTAGTGTCATAATCAATGCATGTGTACTCGGTCACTCGTGAATGTATCTATCACGTTCAAGCGTATACTATAATGTCCAGTACAACCCTTCAATTCTTCCTTTACCTAGGATTAGAATATAAGGTTTTTAATATTTAGAGGTCAATCCTTCTTTCATCCAGATTAGAATAAAAGGTTTTTAATATTTAAAAGTTAAAAGTGACTTTATAAAATTTGATTTTAATTATTTTCCTTTCTTTTATTTTAATTTTTACTATTAATTTTAGATAAGGAATTTTTTACTATCATAGAGTGTCATTATAATTTTTTTTTGAAGTGTTATTACTTAGAAGTCAGAACATATTTCTGTCTTAGTGCCCTTAACATATAATAATAAAACGTAAATCTTTTTTCTTTATTCATTTCCGGTGAGAACAAGTCTTCAATTAGATTATGAACATTTTTATTCTCATAGACCTTTCGGTAGTGATATTATATACGATTAAATATAATTAAAAATTTAATTATATACGATTAAAAATAAAAAAATGACAGTCTTTGTTTGAACATTGGTGGCTGAAAAAATGATGACTGTTTGAACATTGGTGGCTGAAAAAATGATGACTATTTGAACATTGTTTGCACTTGATATCCTTGGCTGAACCTTCAAGTTATATTTGTTGAACTTGAAACAATTAAATGGCTGCACTTAGTAACTAATATGAATATCAATATGAATATCCTAATATCATTTTTGTTGGGTGTAGAATTCTGAATGTGTAGATTATTCTAAATTTCTAAATTTTTATAGTATTATACCAACCACCCCCAGCCGTCCCGAGCCGTCCCGAGCCGTCCCCCGAAACCTGTCCCCCCGTCCCCCAGGCTCGTGGAACCTTGGGAAATACCCTTTGTATGAATACATGCATTTTATTGCAATGTTATTTAGCTATTTGATACATATTGTTATGTTCAACTTGATGTTCAACTTGATGTCTTTTAAGAGGATTTTATTTCCCCCATGCAAGGACAAATATCCTTTTTTCCTTGGCAAACTTGAATGTTATGCGATTTTAAATTCGTTGGAGTCTTTAAGGCATATTTTGTAGAGTTTTTGTTTGGTACAGAGCTACATTACCATGTTGCATGTTGCCGAGTACCAGTCTTGTGAGTGTTATTTGAGAAGACTGGACATTTAATACATGAACAGTGAAAATGACTGACTGTTCATGGCAATTTCAGAAATATTGAAAAGAGTGACTATTTAAAGTTCTAAATCTCTTGGTTCAAAGTCATCTATTCTGCTAAACTTCAACAAGTCTTCTTCTGCAATCCATGAGTTGTAGGAACTAAGGAGATCTTTCCATTTAATGAGATAGATGGGGTATGTCAGATTCCTTGTGACAATAGTTTCGAAGTCAAGTACCTTTTCAATTTCATCTTCCTTGTCACTGCTTTGTAAAGGACACAAATCTGCAATGATAAATACTGGGCTGTTGTCTAATTCCTTTGTTAAATCTTTCAATTAGGCATTGTCATCGAACCTTCTAAGGATTTTGCAGGGTGCAGTCATTCTCTGTTTAAGCTTTATGATAAGATTTGCATGGATACATTTCCCTATGCAGATGAACCATTGTAAGATCCTTGTCTTCAAAAACTCTCTCCCTTTGATGTGGGTTTGCTTTGGCTTTGTATTCTTTATTTGTGTCTGCTAGTTGTTGCTGAACTTGCTGTTGAGCATCACGTATATGCTGTGTAGAATATTTGGCATTTTGATTAACACAAACTCCTGGAAAATCAATGAGATCTGCAACTTTATATGGATTTATTCCATAAACAATCTGAAAATGAGACTAACCTGTAGATCAGTTGACACTGAAATTGCAAGGAAGTTCAGCTTGAGCCAAAACCAAATATTACTGCCTTGGATTATTGCCAACTAGCCTTAATAACCAGTTGCCCAAACTTTGATTTGTCATTGCTGTTTGACGATTTGTTTCTAGGTGATAAGCTGAATCCAACTAGCCTTAATAACCAGTTGCCCAAACTTTGATTTGTCCTTGCTGTTTGATGATTTGTTTCGAGGTGATAAGCTGAATTATATTATAACCTACTATCCAACTTCCTCAATGAAGTCCTCCAAAAGTGACTTACAAACTTGGTGGCCCTTCAGTTATATCATATAGGATTGAAACGGGTCCCATCTGTACTACATTGTGATCATATGGTGGTATTATAATGACTTGGCAATTATGTATGTATCTCTTGTCAAGATTCGAACCTGGGTCTCCTCCTTGCAAGTTGAGGAATTTAAGTGGTTGAGCCCTTGCTTTGATAATTTGGTGGCCCTATTACGAGTCATAGTTTTTGGAATTCCATACTGCCTTGCCCTCTTTTTTAATAAGCTATGTGTGGCTTCTATTGGGGGCCACTCCCATTACAAAAACAAAACATTACATTGCTCTCATTACATTTCTAATAAGTTAATTAAAGCATATCCAACTTTGCCTTTCGATCAAAGATATTCTTCATTTGCCTTTCTATCAATCTCCATCTTCCTCAAACTGTTAAGTTTCTACAATCAACTTCTTTTATGTCAGATGCCTTCTGAAATTTAAATTCTGTCAAGATGAAATTCAACACCGCTAATGGCTAAAATATTTGCTTCCCAACTTCTATATCTATAAATATTTTGTCTATAACAACCTCACAATTTGTTAATACCTTTTTTTAGGGTTCTTATCCATTCCCCTAATATTCCAAGATATTATTTTCATTGTTATTTTTTGATTTTATTTGTGGGTTTAGCCCCACTTCTTGTTAGCACTTGTGATATTTGCTTTTGTTTTCCCATATCAATATCCCTCTGGGTTTCTTTTTCTCTTTGTTTTTGCTTCTTGGGTCTTACTTTCTTTTTGTCATTCCCAACAATATTTTCATCTTCATCAATCTCTTCAATCTTCTCACACTGCTCATAGTAAGACTTATCATCTTTAGGTTTGCCTTGTTATGAAGGATCTGAAGTGCAAGGAATAACCTCAAAAGCACAATCTTCTTTATGTTGCCCTAGAAACCCTAAAGTGCAAGGATGCTCTTCCATAGCAATTACCTTCTTATTCTGCTCTAAAAAACCTAAATTGTTATGGGTTTCCTCCATCCTTATTTCTTTATTATGCTGCTCTTGAAACCTTGAAGTGCAAGGGATAACATCTTCATCCCTTTCACTCTTATTACTTGGAGAGTATTCTATACTACTTGAGGAAAATGAAGGTGAATTCCCTGGAATAAACTTGACCTCTTTTGTTGTCTTTGTTTTAGGATTTCTCTCCATATCTTCTTTTGCACCTTTAATTCCTTCTGAACTTGCCAAATGATATTGTAGATAGGCTTTCTTTACCTCCTCTTTCGGAGTGAAATATCCTTGATCTGATCTTAGATTCTATTACTGTATGATTTTCTTGCTTCGTCTTGAAGTGTATATCATGGCTAGAATATTTTGTCTCTTTCTTGATAGTTTTCACTTTGCAAACTCTTGCCATGTGTCCAATCTCATAACAATTGTGGCAACGAAATGCGATAATTTCATAATATACTTGTTGATCGCATTCTCTTGATTTAGATTTTATCTTAATGGATTGTGGCAAAGGTTTTGAAATATCCATAGCAACACATATTCGAGTATATATAGCATGCTTTCGTTTCTTAGTAGTTAGTCCTTCTTTGATGAATTCCCCTAGGGTATTTCCAATATACTTCAGAACATCCTTATTTATAAGTTGATATAGAAGTCCAAAAAGCCTAACCTATACTGGAAGCTTCTTAATAGTTTCTGTCTCAACAGAAAAAATTTCATTCTATGGTCTCAAATAAAGTGCATCTTTTCCCCTAAACCATGGGCCACCATCCATTATTTTACCCCTAATTTCTGAACTGGAAAAGATGATGAGAAAAAAACCTTTAGAAAGAAAAGTCTAAGAGTAATTTGAATTTAATCTCCACTTCGACTTGATTCAATTTTGAATCTCCAAAAACCCTGGCCATGATCTATGGAACTTACATATTAACCCTCTACTTTTAAGAACCATTATATCATGCTCAATCATCTCATCCTTGATACCCACTTCTGGTGTAACATTTGCTACCTAGATCGAACTTGCAATGAATTCGCTCTTCTGCTTATCTCCAACTTGGGCCTCTATACTTCCAACTAGGGCATCTTGACTTCCCATTAGGGCTTTCAAATATGACTTTTTTCCCACACTAGCTAATGGGGCTTCTTGCTCTTGGCTTGCACTCCTTGGTTCACCTTCCCTCTCGGCTTGCCCTCACTCCCGGCTTGCCCTCGTTTCCCGCTTGCACTCCCGCTTGGCTCTCAATAGTCCTTGTCTCTTCTTTATCCTGGCGTTCCTTCGCTTTAACAATTTTTTTGGAAACAATGTTCCACGCATTCATGGTAAGGATTTGAAGCATTGATGCACTCCGGATGAACCCATTGCTCTTCTGCCATGATTGAATCTTGGCTTGCACTCCCTCTTAGATCGCACTTCCTCTAGGTACGCATTGGATTTTCTTCAATTGAATTACACTTTGCTTTCTACTCACACTTCCTTCTCACTTCTGCGCTCGTACTCACACACGCTTCTGGTTACACTCACTCCAGGCTCACGCTTGCACTCGCTTCCGGCTGCACTCACTCTTAGCTCGCGCTCGCACTCGCTGCTGCACTCCCTCCCGGCTCGCGCTCGCACTCGCTGCTGCACTCCCTCCCGGCTCACGCTCGCACTCAAATTTAAAACTATTAAGTCTGTTGTATACTGCCTTGCCCTTTTATGAAAGAAGAGATTTGCAATTTGACTTGCATCATTTGTCCTTCCACAAGGAATAAAATGAACCATCTTAAAAAGTGGTCCACCAAAACAAACACTGAATAATTTCCTCTTTGAGTTTGTGGCACACCCAACACAAACTCTATTGTAATATCGTGCCACAAACTCTATTGTAATATCAGTGCATGGTCCTTCAGGCACAGGCAAAATAGTGTTTAGGCTGGTAATTTGCTGTCCACCTTCTGCAATATGACAAATTCTACAAGTGGAAACAAACATGTCTACATCTTTTCTCATATGTGGCCAAAACAACTTCTCACCTATTAGATTATATGCTTTATCCCTTCCAAAATGTCCTCCCAGTCCATCTGATGCATTTCTCAAATTATCTCCGTTCTTTTAGAGCCAATAAGAATACATAATTGCAAATCATTGAACAAGAATCCATCAGACTATAAATAATTTTCAAATAACTTCTTACATGGAGTATTTGGATTGCTGAGGTATTTATAAATTCTATTGAAGAGCAGATCAACAATGTGCTTTTATTTCATCTTTTTAAATCCTACAAGCCCATTCATGGAGATTAAGATATGTTGCCTTATGCTCAAAGCATCTGTTACTACATTAGTTTGGCCAATTCTATGTTGCAGTACAAATGTATAAGCCTACAAAATTGAAACCCATTTGGCATGCCTGTGGAACAGCCTTGGTTGCAAGTTTATGTATTTTAAGGCTTGGTTTTCAGCCAACAAAATGTTTTCTCTATATAAAAGATAATTACTCCAATCTTTCATTGCTTGCACCATAGCATAACAACTTTTTGACATATATACTGTTTTTCTTCTCACCATCATTCAACTTGGCACCAAAGCGAGCAAAGGGTTTGTTTTCCTAACTGAAAACTCTACCAACAACCACTACTAAGGCATCAAACTCCATGTACACATTTTTCTTTCTCAATATAATTCAAGGCAAGGATTGGTGCTTCAGTTACCGTCTTTTTAACCATGTTGCATGGAAATGGATAAGGTATTGGATTTGAATACGACATATTTTCAAGACCCTTCAATATGGACACTTTAAGATACGATATTTATAAACACATATATCTTATATATTTTTAAAATATATATAATTAAACAAGCAAAAGTCCTAAATAGGAGACTTTTATTAATTAGAAGAGCAATGGATGATTGCTACTATATACACCAAAATATGTCTGTAGATCATCAAAATAAGAACATTATAAAATCACATGTATGAGGTCCTCTGCCTTATTGGCTGCCAATCTATTACGCTTCGCAGAATGGATGAATCCATATGTGCTTCAATTTCTGTTAGTCGAGGAAGAACTCAACCTATAATTTACAAAGTTTCATGTTAATTGTAAACTTTAAGTGAAGGTCAAATAATAAAAACTAAATAGAAAGTAGAGAAAGCCCATTGTGATGCAAAGTCTAATTGCTAGTGCTTGCAAACGTTGAGTGTTAGCACCATGCTAATTCCACCATACCATAGGGTCCATCGGCTTTGTATCTGCCATGGCATCAACATCTGCATACATTCCTTCTAAGGATATAAAGGCTGAAAACTCTCTTCAAATTTTCGTTGCAAGATTAGCATTTGTATACATCTTCTTTAGGGCCTTTTTATATCCATCAACTACCTCAACATATTTATTTGGCAGACTCCTACCTAGCATACTCAAGATCTCAGCATGGCAGTACTTCGGATTTAAAGCATATATGAAAAGTTGCAAAGGGTTTGTCATTTTATTCCACCTCTTCATGACAACGCCCTTTATTTCTCTACAAAATGTAACTGTGAGGACCAACTCTTTGGCCATGATGACGGCCTTGGTTTTCTCCAACTTTGTGTCTATGCCATCATAAAGATCGCCTAAACACGGGGCATGTGTCATAAAAGTGAATCATGGAGTACCTTGGCTCAGTGAAAGAAAGCAAATAGTTCATGTGAGCCTACCACTCGTTGTCAAGAATGATCTACCTGACATCATTTGCTTCTGTTTGGGATTGCCTCCAAACAATGCAAACATGACTAATCACTATGTTCATTAAAGCCTTTTTCACATCCACAAGTTTTTGAAGAACAACTTAATGTATGGCAAACTGGGTCTTAGCCACCTTCAAATTCGAAAGCGGTAAAAGGAAATAAGATTTTTTATAAGGAATTTTTTCTTAAAAGTGAAAATAAAAAAATTTAAAACCTAAAATTTGAAGAGTTACCCTTAACAATAGCCACCTTCAAATTCGAAAGCGGTAAAAGGAAATAAGATTTTTTTTAAGGAATTTTTTCTTAAAAATGAAAATAAAAAAATTTAAAACCTAAAATTTGAAGAGTTACCCTTAACAATTCCAACTTTGCAAACCATCTAAATGGCTTGTGACATGTGATGATTTTTAAAAAACATTTGGATTTCTTTTGCCTCCTAAAGACTACATTGCAAGCCATGCTTGTTTGTATTATGTCACTTTCAAGATTGCCACTAGTTATAGCATCAAAAATTGAGAAAGTTCAAAGATTTTTTTTTTTGGAAAAGATGCGAGGAAAAATTTAGGTTTTTTCTGTGTAAGTGGGATAGGGTTTGCAAAGGAAAGAATATCGGAGGGACAAGCTTGCGGAATTATAGACTTATGAGTTTGGCCTAAGGGGTATAACTTGGGTGGAGATTTTTCAGCAATTAAGGAAATAGTTGGGAAAAAATGCTACTTGAAAAATATATAGGTTCTTTTGGTGCTATTAAATTATTTAAGAAAAGAATTGTACTTAAAGGGTTGCTAACATGGTCAAATAGTTTGCAATTAATCAAGAAACATATAGATGGCCAATCAATGGGGGGAATTATGCAAATTTTTGTTTGATGATTGGTTGAAGCGTTATCCTTTTATCTTTGATTGAAAATGGCAATCATTGGCTTGGGCATGTCTAGCTTGTAAAGGTCCAAAAGTCAAAGATTATATTAATGTGAGCAACATCTCTAGATCACGGATTTCTATTAGTAACCTAATTGAAGGAGAGAAACAAACAAATTGCATATGAGCTTCAAAAGATGATTCATGATTTTTATTTGCCTATTTTTACACGAAAGGATGAGTTGGTTTGGAATCTATCAAAAGATGGTGGATACTTGGTCAAGTTGGGATATGAGGATTTAGAGCAATCAAAATTTTCTACTCCCAAAGATTTCCCTTGGAAGAATGTTTGGTCATCTAGAGACCCTCTCAAAGTAATATTCTTACATGAGAGAATCTACAAAGAAGAGGATATCATGGACCTTTCAAATGTGCCTTGTGTGAGAAGGATTTAGAAACATCAGATCATTTACTTTTTCATTGCCCCTTTGCTCAAACCATTTGGGGTTATGTTTTAAAAAATATGAGAAAATATCGTGTACCTCCATCAACATTGAAAGAGTTGATGAAATGTTATATTAATTATTTCAAAGCTAAAACATTATATATTCTATGGAGGATTTGTCCTACCATTATTTGTTGGAATTTATGGCTTGAAAGGAATAATAGATTTTTAAAAAGTAAATCCCAAAATTATGCCCAAGTTTGGAATCATATTATTGCCTTTTTTTGCAGAATGTTTATAGATATGGTGCTCATCATAGAAAGTCTTGAGTGTGGAAAAAGAGGTGCTAGCCACTTGGTTACAAGATTTGAATATACATGGAAGAATCATTTGTGACAATGACATTAAAACAAAGGATCTGCTTTGATCTATAGTAAAATGGAAATGTCCAAAAACTGGGTTTATCAAAATGAATTTTGATGGTGCTTCCTAAGGAAATTTGGGAAAAGCTGGTGGAAGTGGTGTTTTTCAAAATAATGAGGCAAGTTCTCCTCTTACTCAAAATCAAATGAAACTTCAACTAAGAACTATGTAGAGGCTAGGGCACTTCTTACAGGGATTATGAAAAAAAAAAAAAAAAAAAAAAAATATATATATATATATATATAATAGATACTTTAACAGTCGAAGCATACAACCGGGGGTACAACCGGGGGCACAACGAAGGCCACCCTTCCTGTGATTCGAACTTGGGTCTTTGCAATGTGAGCCCAAAGCCTTTACCAATGCGCTGTCCCAATTGGGACAATACAAATATATTTCAATTGAGGGGGATTCACAAATTATTATTAATGCTATCAACAAAAATGGGTGTGGGGATTGGATAAAAAATAATATTATTGTTGATATTAATCATCTATTATTGGAGGCAATCTCTTGGAAATTTGAGCATACAGCCGGGGGCACAACGAAGGCCACCCTCCCTGTGATTAGAAGGCAACTATTTGAGTGAGATATTATTTCTAAATGAAAATGATGTTATGAAGCTGATTGCGGAAACATAGCACTTTGAGGAAGATGAAGAATGTATTTGATGGAAAAAGAAATTAAAAATATCTTTGATAAAAGGGTGAGCCGGATAGGTTTTAATTGACCTAACAACAAATGTAATATTTTGGTATTTTGATGAGAGTGGCCTCCAATAGAAGCCACATATAGCATATTTAATTTTTTTTTTTATTTAATTATTTTTTATTTTGGAATTTCTTATATATATTTTTTAATTTTGTTATATGAGGATTAAAACAACCCCACTATGACCACATAGTGGTATGATAACAACTTGGCAATTATGTATATATTGCTTGGTAAGATTCAGTTCTCCTCCTTGAAAGTCAAGGAATTTAATCAGTTGAGCTCATGACATTTGATAAATTGTTTTGTTTATTCCAACAGGTTAAATTCCTCAATTTTCAAGGAGATCTAGGTTCAAATCTTGCCAAATGATACATGCATTATGATATATGCATAATATCTAAGTTGTAATTCCACTATGTGGTTATGTGGTCATGATATAATAAGGGTAGGACCTGTTTTAATCTCATATAACCAACTAAATTAAAATTGTTATACATTTTTTATTTATATAATAAGTGCGGTTATGTGGTCATGATATAGTAAGGGTAAGATCTGTTTTAATCTCATATAACCAATTAAAATAAAATTGTTATACATTTTTTGTTTCTATAATAAATGTTTTTAATACATTATGTATATAATTTTTAGGATTTTTTATTTAATCTCTATTAAGTATTATACTTAAATGTTTGGTGACTAGAGGCTCTCCCTAAGGCCTCAACATTCCTTTGGCTAGCAGTTCAAAGTAAGATTCTTATAGGAGAGTGCAAAAAAAGATATCATGGACCTTTTAGATGTGCCTTGTGTGAGAAGGATTTAGAAACATCAAACCATTTGCTTCTTCGTTGTTTTTGAGTTCACACCATTTGGGGTTGCTTTTTCATATTGGTAGTTCCATTAACATTGAAAGAGTTGATGAAATGTTGGGTTAATTATTTCAAAGCTAAAGCATTATGTATTGTGCATGATTGACCCTGCCATTATTCTTTTGGAATTTATGGCTTGAAAGGAATATTAGAATTTAAAAAAATAAATCTCAAAATCGTGCCCAAGTGTGGAACTGGATTATTGCCTCTATTCGAGAATGTTGACAGATATGTGCTCATCATGGGAAGTCTCAAGCATAGTAGAGAAAATTGGAATTGGGTAGTAAATCGGCTGGTTTAAAAATCGGCAATGAATCGGAATTGGCAAAAAATCAGGCAATGAATCGGCAAAAAAAAATCGAAGAAAACGATTTTTTTTTTTGATTTTTTTCATGCATATTACAATGAATTAACATTATGCAAATCAAATATTGCAATAAAAACAACAATTCAAATCAAGACATCATACAAGGCTCAAGCTTTAAGTACACATGAAAGTGACAAAACACATCTTGTATTGCTTATAATATGAAAATATACAAATTACAAAATGTGTCAAAATGCCTCAATAGGCCCACTATTTCAATTTGAGAACAACCCTAACCTAATTTCAAATTGCCCTAATCTATTTTCAAACAAGCCCTAATCAATTTAAAAGGAGGAAAAAACTAATTTGAGAACAACTCTAACCTAATTTCAAACAACCTGTTAGTTGTGGAGCCTGATTCTCTGTCTAATTCGGAGGTCTTTTTTTCAGCCGCACTTGGACCCACTCCACGAAGGGGGGTGTAGGGGGCAACGCCCCCTACTAATGTTGCTAGGGGGGGTCCAAGGGAGGGCGGCATTTTTCTCTTTGTAAATCTGGATTAGGGTTTTGGGTTTTAAATTTGAGAACAACCCTAACCTAATTTCAAACAACCCTAATCTAATTTCAAACAAGCCCTAATCTATTTAAAAAAATAAAGTTTTCAAAAAATTCTGACCTTGAATGAATCTTTTGGGAGGATGTTGTTGGCTGCTGGATTCCTTCACACTGCAATCAATCGTGCTCCTAGGATGCCTTGGCGTAGTTGGTCGGGGTGGTAGCACAAGGTGGGAGGGTTTTTTTTCTCTTTGCAAGTGCTTAGAAGAAAGAATGAAAAAATAAAAGTTACTTTTTCCTTTTATCGGTCGCAGCCTCTACACTGCGGCCGATTCATTGACGATTTTTTGAAAAAATTGGCAATGAATCGTCGATGCCGATTTTTTCAAAAAATTGGCAAAAAGTCGGCAATGAGTCGGCAATGCAAAGATACGATGCCGATTGACTCGTTTGTCGAATGAATCGCGATTCAACCAATTTTTTGGCAAATTTTCTCAACTATGGTCTCAAGTGCGGAAAAAGAGGTGGTAACAACTTGGTTACAGGTTAAATATATCAAAGCTAAAGCATTATGTACTGTGCAGGATTGACCTTGCCATTATTCTTTTGGAATTTATGGCTTGAAAGGAATATTAAAATTTTTAAAAATAAATCTCAAAATCATGCCGAAATGTGGAACCGTATTATTGCCTCTCTTCGAGAATGTTGACAGATATGTGCTCACCATGGGAAGTATTAAGTGCGGAAAAAGAGGTGGTATCAACTTGGTTACAGGATTTGAACATGTATGGAAGAGTCATTTGTGATAATGGCATTAAAACAAAGGATTTACTTCAATCTAGGGTAAATTGGAATGGAAATGTTTAGAAATTGGGTTTATCAAAATAAATTTTGATGGTTTTTCTAAAGGAAATCTGGGAAAAGTTGGTGGAGGTGGTGTTTTTCAAAATAATGAAGTTATTATTCTCCTCACTTAGAATCATATAAAACTTCAACTAACAACCATGCGGAGGGTAGGGTGCTTCTTACAAGGATTAAATTGCAATAGAAAAATGATGGAAATGCATTTCAATCGAGGGGGATTCACAAATTATCATTAATGCCATCAACAAAATGGATGTGGGAATTGAATAAAAATGCAACAAGTGCTGAAAGCAGTATAAATAATGATTGATATATATACTAGGGTTTGTGACCACAGTTGTGGTAAAATAGAAATAGGGTGTCGAATATGCCCCGGTCCAAATATTGATGGCCATCTAGGAAGAGGGTTGTCACATAAAAAGATAGCAAGCTGTATTACAGAAGAAGAGGAAGTTGATGCTCTTGTTCAAGCAACAAAACAAAAGGCTTTAGGTTTCCATCCATATAGGCCTCCATTGCATCCAGATGTGGCCACATCCACAGGCAGAAAAGGGCCAATTTAAGACCTAATGAAAAATCATTTAATTTACAAAGTCGAGAGGACACAAATCAAACCGTTGCCCGTTGCTCTCATGCAAATGGGATTGCATTTGATGTGGTCTAGTCCCCATATTGCCAAGAGATGGTTAGGTCAATCAATGAGGTGCCCAAAGGAAACAAAAGTTTGGGTTATAAAAAAGTTTGTACCACTCGTTTGACAAAATAGAGTATGTTAGAAATCGATCATTGATCAATGTGATTGTAGTGCGCCCAAAGGGGGCAATGTTCCTAAAAGCGAGAAGGATGCCCAATTTATTACCAAACATTCTTATTGAACCAATTGAGTTAGCATGGCCAAACAATGTTGTCCAAGTCATCACAAACAACGCCAAAGTATGTAGAGCAACATGGTTGATCATATAGTCTACATATGCCCACATTTTTTGTAGTCGTTGTGCAGTCCATTCATTGAACCTCATATTTTAAAAAATTGGCAAAATTGCTTGTATTGAACAAATTTATGAGGCGGCCAAAGAAATATAATTGTTTATTACAAATCATCACATGTCACAAGCCATTTTTAGATAGTTTTGCAAAGTTGGAGTTGTAAAGGGTAAATCGTCAAGTTCTAGCTCTTTACTTTCAGTTTTCACTTTTAAGGGAAAAAAATAATTCTTCCATAAAACAATTCTTACATCCTTTTACCACTTTCAAACTTGAAGGTGGCTGAGACCCAGTTTGCCTATTGTTCTTCAAAGGTTTGTGGATGTGAAACAAGCTTGAATGAATATGGTTAGTAGTGATGTTTGGGCTGTTTGAAGGCAATCCCAAACAAGCAGAGCAAATGATGTTAGGCAAATCATTGTTGACGAGGATTGGTGGGATCAATTGAACTATTTTCTTTCTTTCATTGAGCTAAAATACTTTGTGATTTGCTTTTGTGACACATGCCTCATGTTTAGGCGATCTTTATGATGACATAGACACAATGTTGGAGATAATTAGGGAAATCATCGTGGTAAAAGAGTTGGACCCCTCTAAAACATTTTATAGAGAAATAAAGGACATTATCATGAAGAGGTGGAATAAAATGACAACCCCTTACTAACCTTTGGCATATGCTTTAAATCTGAAACTACCATGTTGAGATCTTGAGTATGCGAGGTAACAATGGGCCAAATAAAGATGTTGAGGTATTTGATGGATATAAGAAGGCCTTAAAGAAGAGGTATATAGATGCTAATCTTGCAACAAAAAATTAAAGGGAGTTTTCAGCCTTTGTATCCTCAAATTGAATGAATGTAGATGTTGATAGATAAAAAGTCAATGGACCTTGGAGAGTGTTGGAACTACAATGGTGCTAACACTCAACGTTTGCAAGAAGATGCAATTAAGCTTTTATCACAGGCGGGTTTTTTTTTGCTATTTAATTTTTTTTCTTTGACCTTCACTTATATTTTACAATTCTATAACATGAACCTTTGTAACTTATAGGTTGCGAGTTCTTGTTTGACTAATAGAAATCGTAACACAGATGGCTTCATCCATTTCATGAAGAGTAATAGATTGGTGGCCAATAAGGCAGAGGACCTCATATATGTCCATTCCAACCTTCGCCTCCTATCACATTTTGGGGTAGACTACAAGAAGGGACCTTCTAGGCTTTGGGATGTACAACCTGAGAGGAGTGATATCGATATATCACAGAATGCATTGGCACATTTAAATCCGATAAGGATTCTCCCACGTCATAGGGTTTTGCAATATCTTGATGATTTGGTTATTCATTTTGATGAGAACAGTGATGACATTTTTGATAACATGTGATTGTATAATGTTTTTATTTTGATGATCTATAGACATATTTTGGCATATGTACTAGCAATCATGCATTGCTCCTCTAATTAATAAGTCTCTTATGTAGCACTAATGGGTATTTACTTGTACATATCATATATATGTTTTTTTAAAATATTGTATTCATATTGAGGAGTCTTGAATATATGCCATATATGATTTTGATATCGTATCTATATCTGATTCTGTATCCGATTCCATGGAACGTAAACTTTTATCTGGAGCTGAATCCTTAACCCATCACATATTTAGCAGCTGTTTAACTTTTCTTCAACCTTCAATGTATATTGATATGCCTCAATAGAATGCACTTTTGTCAACCCCAACACATCCTGGAGCCGAAACTTTAACCCATTCATATATTTAGCAGCTGCTTGTTTCACCCTCTTGCAAATTAGTTCTTATTTATGACCTCATAAATTATTTTGTATCTTCTTGCACACAGATTTACGACCTCTTAAATTATTCTGTATCTCCTTGCACATAGATCTCTTTCTGCCTTAAATTTTTGGAATTCTTTAATTAACTTTTGCTTGTAATCTGAGGGTAGAAACCTGGATCTAGATGCGGCACTAGCTTGGGCCTCAAATTTTTTTTGAATAGGTTGAAAAGTTGAGGGCATATTGAGGGCCACCCTCCTCGTGAATTGAACTTGGGTCTCCGTTAGGAGAGCCAAATGCCTTTTGCCATTGCGGTGTCCTTGTTGGGACTATAAAAAACATTAACCTTTTTTTTAAAAATTAGGGTAAAAAAGGGTTTTAGGGTCCCCAAACCTATACATCAAGCTGTGTAAGATGGTACAATATGTTGCAACAATCTTACTAAATACTATCATCCACTTACTACTACATCTGAACCTTAGAATACTGCATATTTACAAAATAACTTTCAAAACATGACAGATTGGTAGACCACTTCCAAAACATAAACTTAAAAACTGTAACTACCATGCAATCATAACAAAAACAACAGTCCATAACCATTGGGGTTGTTACGAAGCTAGTAGCCGATGGGTCTTTTGATTGTTTTTCTTCTGTAGCATATATTCTTCCTCCTTCAGAGCGGCAAGATCTAAGAATGCATTTTTGCACTTCAAACACCTGAGGTTATATCCAGTTGTAACACATTCTATATGATCTTCATGTTTAGAAAATTGACTATCAGTCTATCACCGATTATTTCATAATTAGCTTCAAGAATACTATTTGAGATGCTAATCTTTTCCATGGAATTGACTGAATGGTTTTTAGTAACCATTTGTCTTTGACTTTTATCAATGATCTGATTCGAATTCTCCTTTCGAGGTTGAGTCTTCTGTTGCTCACTTGATTCCTGCTGGACAATTGGTGCAGTTGGAGGATGAGCTTCTTCCTTGTGAACTGGGATGTTTGAAGGTTTAGGATCATTCGCATGCAAGGCCTTCTCCTCCACCAAGGAGGAATCAAAGCATGATTGGATGATCGAGAATCTCTTCTTTAGGTGGCCATATTGCGGACAACCATAACATCTCAGGGAGAAGTTTTCATATTTAATATTTTTGATCCATTCCCCTTTGCTTGAGAGAGTAATGGATTGAGGCCAAGGAATTGAAACATCCATCCAAAAAACCAATCTTGCTTTACTCACTAATTTTACTGGACAAATTTTCCTCTGTTTGGGAATCCATATAGTGGAATGCACCAATGGCGTTACCAATTTTGGCGAATATCTTCTCTCCCCAAATATCCATAGGGAGAGCATATAGATTCACCTAGACTGGGAAGCCATCAACTTCTTCTGTAAGGGGGTTGAAACCGGGAGTCCAAGGTCGTATATAGACATCCCTTTGTCTGAAAAACAATTGTATCTATAATAGATTACTCTATCTCTATCCGTTAAATCAGAAAGCTAAATCAGAATAGGAAACGGAAAAAAAAAATTTGGGTAGTAAAGTTACTTGGAATTTACTGGAGCACCAAAGTTTAATGCATCCTTTGAGCTCCTCCAGGCTTGGTTTTTTGCCCCTAAGTTTGCAGATAACTGTTCGGGCTTCATGATCAATCAGATCCAACCCAAATTCATCCTCCAAAATCTTGATAGAGGGCAAAGGTTCATCAAAAAGCTCCACCCACGAACCCAAAGATCCTTGAGAGACATTTCTTTTGACCGAAGAGGCTTTCTCACAGACTAAAGAGCGACTAATATCCTCTTGAGTACAACGAGTGGGCTGCGAACAACCCTCTTTCTGCAATGCTTGACTACACCTAGGGTTTGCACCCCTTTCACTTCGTTCCATCCTCACGTCCTCTTGAGTATAGCGAGCGGGTTGCAAACAACCCTCTTCCTGCAATGCTTGATTGCACCTAGGGTTTGCACCCCTTTTGCTCTGTTCCATCCTCATGTCCTTCTGAGTACAGTGAGCGGGCTGCGAACAACTCTCGTCTTGCTTCTTGGGCCTCAATTTTATGAGTTTTATGTTTTTATTTTTTAAATGGGTTATATGGGATTGAAACAGCGCCACCTGTATTACATCGTGACTACATAATGGTATTACAATCGCTTGGATATTGTGCATGTATTTTTTGGCTAGATTTGAACCCTGATCTCCTTCTTGAAAGTCATGGAATTTAACCGGTTGAGCTACTGCCATTTGATAACTTTTTCCCTTTCCCTTGACTTCTCTTGTTATTTTGCAAGTAATCCCCCCAAAGTGCGGCATGGGATCTTATTTTTGCTATTGTAAATTGTGCTCTTCTAGGATCATCGTCTTCAATATTTTCTATATGGAAATACCTTTTCAGTTCTTGCATCCAATCCAAATATGCTTATGGATTTATCTCTCCTTTAAAATCAGAAACAGTTATCTTAACTTTGGCTTGCTGCCTCAGATTAGATTCAACTTGGGGTCTGTTTTTGGAGTTACCTCCACGGATGGAATGGTCTTCATCTGAAATATTTAACTGTAATGTGGGTTACAAGGCAGTTATTCCTGCTGCAAAATTATTTCTATACCTAGTATTTCTTAAGGTTTCACCCTTTTGTTTCTAAGAACTGGTCCTATTTGTGCTTTATATTGTTTGGTTGCTCTGGTGCCAATATGATGTAGATCTGCAGAGCAAAATAAGGCACAAATCCAGACACCAGATTAACATACTTAATAGCACAGATCTTGTTTATTGATAATGTCAAAAGAGAATTTCAAAGTATCTTCCCCCTTCTTCCCCTCAAAATGTTTCTTTAGCATGTATTTATAAGAAAACATTCCTCTCTATAACTCTTGTTTATTGATAATACCAAAAAAGAATCTCAAAGTTTATCTTCACTCTTTATCCATTCAAAATGTTCCTTTAGCATGTATTTACTAATGAAGCATTCCTCTCTGTAACTCTTACATATGTAATTAGAATTGACAAGCTCTACCCATCTATTAAGAATAACTATATATCTGTGTGTGTTAAGAATAATTATATAACTATATATCTATTGAAAATTTTAGCTGATTCAAACTAATAAATAAAAAAAACTCCTGCAATATAATTGTATATGTGCGGGCTATGTGCGTCAAATATTTGCCAATTTTGCTCATCAAATTGGTTTGTAAATGATACCTTATTATTAATGTATTTGCTATTGATCTCAGGAATGACAAACTTAGAGGAACTGGATTTGTCAAGGTGCTCAAAGATTACTGATTCGGGTGTAGAGCATCTTCTTTCTCATTTGACCTTGAAGAAATTAAGTATTTCAGAGACTGGAATAAAGGCAAAAGGAGTTGCTAGACTTTCTATTCTTACATCACTTACCTCGTTGGATGTGGGTGGTTTGCCAGTTACAGATGCAGTAGTTTCTTCATTGCAGGTATGTTCTGAAATTTAGCTTAATACCAAGGTTGCTTCAGCCACTTGTTAGAACTAATTTTCAGATATATGTAGTTGAGTATCCCCTTTTAGAAAGATTAGTTGAGGAAGTTGTTGTCCTGTCTTTGTCCTTGCATACGTTATTCTTTGACAAAACTTCTTACAATGCCCAGTACCAACCATATTATTAAACATCTCGTATTCATGTCATACATTTTTGCATTGTATAGAATGGCAAAAGCTTGTTTGAGGTTTTTTGTTGTGACAAGGTCTACAACGTGTTGAAAGAGGAGGAGCTGGGAGGGGAGGGAGTTTAGATAGATGAGTTAGGAGCTTTGTCACCTCGCAAGTGACTTAGATTTTTCTAACTTCAGCTGATATGAAGAATTGAGCAAAGCTAAGAGACCTCAAAATCAAAAGTATTGGGGTTAGTTACCTCTTCAACTCTTTCCCTATTAGGTAATTGTTTTCAGACCCTAAGAAGGTAGGGATAGACATGCATTTGAAGTATTTTGCAATAGGAACCAACAAATTTATTTAAATACTAAATAGCAGGAAAATAAACATAACACTTAATGGACAAGAACAAAAATTATGATGAGATGCCCGTGAAACAAATAATCTCTCTCACTAACAAATAAAGTATCTTTAATTGATGTGTAAAAGAATAGTTGAGTAGGGGTATAAATACCCACCATGTTACAATGTTATGGATCTCAGTGTCTGCCAAGCTGATACATTATTGGATCACAGTAGAATACAAGGATCACCTTGTAAGGTGAACATTATCTCATAGGCCAAAGGATAATACAACATAATACAATGTGTTTTATGGCATAATAATGAAAAAGTACACATCTTAACATTTGTTGTTAAGCTGAATGAGGGCCTTGGAAAGAGAATATTATGGAACATCCCCCTTAAGGGGAACTCTTGCACATCAAGTCAATCCCACAATTTTATGAAGGTAACCTTGGGCATGACTTTTGTTAGGATATCTGGATATCTTCAAGCGGATTTGATGAATGCAGATACACCAGCTCAAGCTATCTCTGAGTAGTACTTCGATTATATCAAAATAGAGTATTGAGGCCCTTCTAAGGAAGACTTGGACAACATCTGAATCCACTCAAGATGTTTCCTGGCTTGGACAACATTGCAATATTCTGTTTCCATGGAAGATCAAGATATGGTGGCTTTGTTTCTTATAACTGGTTTTCAGCTGTGAGAAAACAAGTAGCCTGAAGTGAATTCATGCTCATTAAGGTCACTGACTCAATCTGCATCGAAAAAGCCCTGTAAAACAAAAGATGTTCTGATGGAGTAGTCAATGGCCATTGAAATGAACTCTCTGGTGTTGCGCAAGATCTACTTGGAAGCCTCCTAGTCTCTAATGAGGCGCTCACATGTATTTGGATCACAAACTGGCAACAAAAGCTATGCCTGGCCGAGTGTGGGTGAGGTAAAGAAGACTCCCCACTAAGAATTGATAGACAATAGTGTCAAACATGGGGGTATGACAGTTAGCTTGTAGCTTCAACATAAAAGAGAAGGGGGTAGATGCTGGATTGTAATTCTCCATCCCAAAGTACTGCAACAGATACCGAGGCTATGAAAGATAATATCGCAAAGAAGATTGAATAATTTGAATGCCTAGAAAATAGTGAAACTGGCCGAAGTTTGTCATCTCAAAAGGGTCTTGAGGCCTTATCTTCATTATTTGAATCAACAAAGTTGAACTCCATTGATGATCAAATTGTCAATATAAAACACAACAATGAAAATCTGACCATCATGATGCTGTTGGGATATTTTATTACATTATTTTATTAGATCATGCATTCTTAATTGGAAGATTATTTTAATAATACTTGCATTTAACAAACTCTTAATCAGGGGAATTAATCTTCCAATGTGTATCCCTAAGGCATGTATTAAATAGGCTCTTGCCTCAATGAATGATATAGCTTTTTGCCATCATTGCTATTAGAGCAGGTCTTTCTTGCCTGAAGTCTAAGGTCTGAGGGGGGAATTGCCTCTTCGATGATTCTCCCCTCCCCCATCTCTCCATAGCCTTTGTCTTCGAGAGCGTTCGGTGAATGTATCTCAATGGTGCATTTCCGACTACAACGGTAACATCCGGGGTAATCTCCTAAAAAAAAAATTCCATTGGCAAGTTCGGTCCATGGCGATATTAGAGATCCTGAGGTGTCTCTTAGAGGAAGTGTGTAGAAGTTGCACTCCAAACTGTGGTGGCAATCGAATCAACACTGATAGGTTCATGGAGCTCACGAGAAAGTTGACCCCTGTCGGGGGGGGATGAACTTCGTGGCCTTCTCCTCCCCTGTCGATTACGACTAAGGCGGACATCTACAGCTTTGGCATGACATTGATGGAGATAATTTACAGGCAGTGCAACATAGAGTCTGGGTTGGAGAGCAGCGAGTTGTTTTTTCATATGTGGGCGACAATGTAGTTCAACGACAGGAACGTGATGGCCTTGTTGGACAATAGACGCTGGGAAACGTGGCCGTAAGATACAAAGAACCAGAGGGCTGCACTGGTAGGAAACCGCCCTATAAAGTCGTGGAGTGGCTACAATCGTTCGTGCTGTTTGACAGATGACCATGGAGTGTTGGAATATGATCTCCGTGGTGGACAATGATGATGATGGCATGGTGAACTATGCAGAGTTTAAGGAGACTAAATTTGAGGGGTTTCGACACAGGCAACAATTTAAAAGGATCGAGGGTGGAGATTTGCCTAAGAAGATTCACGAGTAAGATCCACATTGGAGCCATATCAGTTGCATTTGTCACCTAAAATATTCTAGAAGTTTGACACGGGTTCTTATTCACCCTTTGCAAGCACCTGCTTGTGATAGAAGTACGAGCTCCTTGTTTCGGACTAGTGCTATTGCATCACTCTCGTGACATTTGGTTTAGTTATACCTTGGAACAATTTGCGAGTGTGCTTTAAGCAGAAGCTCATGAAGGTAGAGGAGATACTATGACTCTAGTGAGCACAAGACGTCAAACAGTAACACTCCCAACTGCTATCATTGTGCAAGGAGAACGTGAAGTGGAACATGTTAAAGGCCACTTTCAAATCCTATAGGATTGTTGCCCGTTGGTGTTGAGATCCACGAAATTCGACAAGTCCATAATCAAACAACATGAAAAATGTCGTTGCGATAGTTTTGGAATCAGTAATGACTTAACTCGGTGCCTTCCTATCGACATCAATTGGGCGTGCAAGCCAGCCATCGGTTATTACTATACGTTGTCAAAAGAGACGTATGATATCGTGACTTGATTTCAACACCTCTGTTGTCAGCATAATATGGAATGTTGCGAATATGTGTGGAGAGGTTTTTGGGCGTCGCTTCAGAAGGTGTAGAACGCTTCATGGACTGCTTTTTATCTCCATATCGGCTTGATTGAACAATCCCTTGTTGGTGTTGCTACCAACAAGGACCTTGCCCCCACTAGCGTCACCATCGACTATCACGGTGTGGACAAAGATACATCAGACCACATGCACATCTAGTTGGATTGACACGACCCCTACTGAAAGGATGTCAACCATGCGCGAAGGTGCCCAAAGGACCCTTTGGCCACTTAGGCCGACCATGTTGGCAAGGTCCCTTTCGAAACACAAGGGAGGTGTAGAGCAGCCACATGGCATAGGTGTTGCATCACCAGTTTCATGGTAAAAGCTTAGAGCAGGTCCAATTCGGAGGTTGGAAGCTCCATGATTAGAGTGGTGCAAGTGGGTAGTAGAGAACATCCAACACGATTCCGGGTGTCCACACGCTAGTGCTTGTGCTCTTTCGTCTGCCATTCGTACTAATTGCAAATTTCCTTCATTCGACCAAAGCGGTAGAATAGCTATGCTCATTCGACTCCATCGCAACAACGGAAGAAATTGTAGAGGCAAATGCAAATTCTTTTCAAGATCTACAATTAACATTTGTTCTGAAATCAAGATGGTCCTGCCAAATAAATGTAACATGCCTAGGTTGAATGCAAGTGATATGCTGGAGAAACTACAAGGGAAGCAGTTGGTGTTCATGGGGGATTCGCTGAACATGAACATTTGGAAATTCTTGGTATGCATTCTGCACCAGTCGTTCAATGCATGATTCTGTCGCAATTGTTTGGTTTGAATTAAATATTTTGGAGTTAAAATGCCTAGGAAAGAAATGCAGCAGTGTAGGATTGAATTATTTTTCTCAGTTTCTTGTGTTCAAGCATGCAAAGCGGCCTACGAAAACAACCACGTCACATTTGTTTTTCATGCCAAAAAACATGTCGGTGAGATTTTGGTCCAAATGAACCAAGGGGACATTGCATCAACCAATTTATTTTGTATTTATCCTTGGCCTAGCAGTTGCGGGCGATTTCTATGTTTGGAAAAATAATTTTCTTGATTTGCCGAGTCGAGTTTAGTTGTTTGCAGATGACACTTATCTTGCGAATGATTTCTATCTTCAGAAAAAAGAAACCTATGTAGCGTTGTGTTGTTTCTCAACAACCTCGAGCAACAAGAGACCTCCATCGTGGCTCATTTGGATAACAAGAGTGAACCTCATAAGTAGTGATCTACTCTATTACACCTGGTTGTTGTAGCGAGTGGTTATCCATGCATTTCGGTAGGATGAGAAGGTTATCATAAGGACACTTACAGTTGAAGAAGCAAAGTGAGGCCAATCCCACTATTGCTTAAGTACTCTAAGTGTACTTGACATACTTGGATGACCCAGAGGCATTAGACCCAGTGGCAGACCCAGTGTTTGACCTAGAGGCGACAGTCCCAAAGGCAGACCCAGATATGACAAACCTAGTGGCTAACCCAAGGGCGACAAACCCAACGGCTGACCCAAAGGCGATTGACCCAGAGGCAACAAACCCAGTGGCTAACCCAGAGGAGATAGAAGACCCAATGGTGATAGATGTAGGGGCAGACCTAGAGGCAATAGATCTAGTGGAGGCAGACCCAAAGACAGCTGTAGAGGTGTTTACCCCAGAGCTAGAGCAGTGAGAGCCAAGAGCCAGAGCAACCGGAGTCAAGAGCCAGAGCAGTTGGAGCCAAGAGCCAGAGCTAGGGCCGAGAGCAAGAGCCTAAACTCCTCTAAATTAAGGGGGGTCCTAATATTTCCTAACCTGAATAATATAGTAAGGGAGGGATCTTAGGGTGTTTTATTACATTATTTGATTAAATCATGCATTCTTAACTGGAAGATTATTTTAATAATTCTTGCATGTAACAAACTCCAACATGAGAGTATTGATCTTCCAATTTGTAACCCTAAGGCATGTGTTAAATAGGTTCTTGCCTCAATGAATGATATAGCTTTTTGCCATCACATGCTTAATATAAAACAACATGCTCAATCTTGCACTAATGAAAGTCACAAATGAAAAAGTGTGAATCTTCTTATCCCATGCACAAGGAGCTTGCTCAACACCATACAAGGATTTTCTGAGCCTCAAAACCAGTGTGTGAGAGGTGAACCTCTTGGGTATGAGCTCCCTAAGCCAGACTAGGCTAGCCAGGGGTGTGGCCTTTACAAACCATAAGGATGCAGGGCATATAAAGGTTGCCTCTTCGGCCCAAACAATCACAAAGGCATTACTCCCTGGGTGGTGGGGGTAATTGAACCCTTGACGACTCCTTTGAGAACAAGCTAGGCTCTAAGGAGTAGCCAGGCTGCCCATGACCCATGCCAAGAGTAGGGAGAAAGGCCCCCCACAACAAAAGTAGACCTTGGTGAACATTCTCAAGCCATAATATGACATGCAACTCTCACACCTTGGCAAAGCAGATCATTTGGGGAGGTCACGCACCAAAGGGAATATTCCTTTGGAATATGCCATCCTTTTCCACCAAATTTTCAATTTTAAAATTCTAAATTCTTCACCATGATATTTAACTTACTCAAAACCTTGAACAAGATGCCTTGGATGTCAAAGTTTGACAACATATTTTATCAATTGGTTATATAGAATTGAAACAGGACCCACCTGTATTACAGAGCTGTATTATATCACTTGGCAAGGTTTGAACCTGGGTCTTCCCATTAGAAGCACACATTTTAAATTACTTGAGCTAATGACATTTGATAAAATTTGACAACATATTGAACTGAGCCGACTGTTTTTCACAATTATGGATGGTGGGTCTTGTAGAACCATTCTTTAGAATACTGAGCCTTACAAAACAATGCTTCTACCAAAATGGGCAATTTATTATCTTCTGTGTGGCACAAGCGTTACTGGCCCTTTCACAAGCCATGTTATATACTGGTAACTGTTCTTTGCTCTCTTAGAAGAAAATTGGACAACATAGGTTACATAAACCAATGTTGCAAGCAAGAAAGGAAAAACAATTTGTGTGAAACAATCATAGGATATCTGATGGAGTGGAAAGGGTACTCTTATTGATTAAACTTATTTGCATAGGGAGCAAGATTTATAGGCTTTCAACGAGTTTGATTCAACAAATATTCTATAAAGATACCAAATTAATCTGTTGTCAAAGGGGTATGTATTTCATACACCATGACCTACTCAGCGCAATGTGGACAGTGTAAGTAGTATATGCAGTGATATATCAACATAGCGTTGCCATGAAAAATATTTGGTTATCTAGTTATAGAGCACAACAGAACCTCAATGCTTTATCTTATACTCATGCATATGGATAAAACCTAGTAGGTTCCATGCATATTTTCTTCAGATTGATGTAAGCATACTTTCCTGTGCTTACATTTCTTGGTGTTGATGCAGAAGAGCCTCTCAATAAACAGTATGCAATGCATACAATATGTCTTGGGAAACAACTTATTTATTTTACATTTGAATGCAGATTATGTTGTACTGGAGAACAATACCCAGACCTTGCTACTGTCTATGTAGTTAGAAAAAAGGAAAATGAAATTTGTGATACAAGCCATTCTCCTGCAAGAGGAATATGCAGATTCTAATATTTCATGCATTCATGTATTTGCAGGCATTATCTCAGTTACAACAATTGGATATATGGGGTAGCCAAATTTCTAATGAAGGAGCTGTTTTTCTCAAGGCTTTTCCTAAGTTGAACTTCCTGAATTTGGCATGGACAAATGTCACTCAGCTTCCAGCATTGCTTTCTCTTGAATGTTTAAATATGAGCAAATGTACTATAGATTCAATTGTCAATGGATGGGATGAACCCAAAACATCATTATCGTCACTACATTTCTCTGGGGCAATTTTTATTGATGCATACCGAGTTTTTTCGACTCTTGGTACTCATAATTTGTCTTTGTTGGACCTGTCTGCCTCTTCTGTAGATGATGTATCTTTCCTTGCTGGTATGAGTAGGCTTGAGTGTCTAGATCTCAGCTGCACTGGAGTGACGGAGTTGTCTATGAATTTTGTGGCTGATATTGGAGCAAATTTAAAACAACTTAATCTGAGCACTACAAGAATTGGCTCTCACGCTTTAGCTATTTTAGCTGGAAATGTTCCAAAACTTGAATTTATTTCATTATCTCACACCTTTGTGGATGATAATGCCCTTGCATATTTGGGCCTTATGCCTGCTTTGCGTAGGATCAGCTTAAGCCACACAAATATCAAAGGTATGCATCCAACTCTGTTTATGTTATATAATTTGCAGAATGAATTCTCCAAGTATTTCAGGAACAGTTTCATATGCATCCAACTCTGTTTATGTTATATAATTTGCAGAATGAATTCTCCAAGTATTTCAGGAACAGTTAAGTATGAAACTAAAGTAGTCAATCTTTTTTCCTTTTGATGCATTCAGGTTTCATCAATGCTGGAGAGAATAGGTCAAATCCAACATTCTCATTGGCTGCTTTGCAACAACTTGAACACTTGGGAATTCTAGACTTACAAAATACTCATGTTTCTGACTTGGCCTGCCAACCTCTTTCTTTCCTGAAGGAATTGCATCATCTCTCTTTGAGAAATGATTTTCTTACAGACATTTCTCTTCACACAGTTTCTTCTCTTCCTAAGCTTAATTATCTTCGCATACAAGGCGCTGTTGTCACGAATCCAGGTCTCTGTTCATTTGTACCACCCCCATCTCTGCAAGTACTGGATCTGAGAGACTGTTGGCTTTTATCCAAAGAAGGAATTTTAGAGTTCTCTAACAACTACCCCGAATTGGAAGTAAGGCATGAATTGGTTGCAGTCATCTCTGAGGAGCAAACTCATCATGGTCGTGGCAAACTATTTTCAAACGAGACTCCAGATGCTAGAGGGAAACAGGGAAGAAAACTTGCCACCAAAAGCTCGTTGTCTAAAGCTCATGAAAACCAGACACGAAGGAGATTTGTGGGTCCGTCTCTTGTTTGTGCTTTTCATCTTATTAATCTTTGGTGCTCAATGTCTTTTAAGGAGCAAAAGTATATCTTTGGTGCTGTAGCAGATATTTGTTTTGGAAACTGAAGTTGTTCATTCTGCTTGTTTTACAGATGAGCGAATCAAGTACAGTCCATCAGAGTTGTTGCATATTCAAGTATCACCCTGTTCTGTTTTGTCCCTGTCAGAAATGAACATCTCTATTCCAGATTCTCTGAAAATTAATTCAAAGACGACAACTTAACTTCTATTTACTACTTTTGAAAGGAGTTAGACTACTCAAACATGCAAAGAAATGTCTGCGTAGCTGTACTTTGATAATTTTATTTGCAGAAAGTTGATTGAGCGCTTGGCCTACTGAGCTTCATTCATAAGCACCGTACACATGATATCAGTTAATGGGCATGTATCGGAAGCTTATATTTGAATTGTTACTACCTCAAAAACACTCCTAAACCCACAGAACTCCGTTGTAATGGATGCAAGTCGGTTTTTGCCAACAGCTGCTTCCTGTAGGCTGCATTCAAATTTAAAACTTGATTTGGCATGCCCTCTTTGTATGATATGTACACTGCCAATGAATCCTTGTTATGTAGTTCCAATGAATCAATTTGGAGTCCTTTTGCAATGAGGCAAATCTACATCCTGGTGGGAGGTAATCAGTCAACAGTGCAGACAATGTAGAATAAATAATAGTAAATCAGTGTACATATCAAAGGAGGAAGGGCTTGAAGAGGGCCCAATGAATGTTATCACCATGGGAGAAAAACATTGGGAGTATGAACTTTTGACAGAAAGATCAGACCAACAATGACTGTTATATTACAAATTGTGAAATAACATCTTTTGAAGAAAAGTCATCAAGACTTTTTTGTGTAGGTCGAGTGTACACCTTGTCTCTCACTTTCACTAAGCCTTCTTTGGATCTTTGGTTGGTCGTTATTAAGCAGCATTGTATCCTTATGCCATCAGCATGGGCAATGTCTTTATGATGTTGGATTGCAGGGTGTTGGAAGGCTCTTGTTCATGGAGCATTCAACGGTAATTTTTTGTTTATCAAAGCAACTTGAGCTGTATTTGTTTGGCCAGACACAATGTGAAGTAGTCATTAAACTGCTTTCAAGTCGACTAACCAGCGTATACGCTCTGCTTGGAAGGTTAGGAAGTTAGTACAAAAGCATTTGCCATGGAATTTTACTGCCAATTTTGCCCCTGGGTAGAGTTGCTTTTGGTTATTGAACTTGACTCGTTCTTAGATTGAAAATTTAGAAGATTTCACATCTGCAAATGGGAATATTAAGTCATTTGCTTTTGGTTATTGAACTTGATTCGTACTTAAAATGAAAATTTATGTCACATCTGCAAACGGGAATATTATGCAAATGGGAATATTATTTCATGTTCTTGAAACTAAAATGACATTGCATTAATGGCCTCGTGCATACATGAATATGCCATGGATAAAAATTAAACAAATTCTTTGCACAAGTTCATATATATATATATATATATATTAATGGGTTATATGGGATTGGAACGGGTCCCACCCGTATTACATTATCACCACATAGTGGTATTACAACAAAGCTTGGATATTATCCATGTATCGTTTGGCAAGATTCGAACCTGAGTCTCTTTGAAATGTTGAGGAATCTAACCGGTTGAGCTAATGTCACTTGATCAAATGTATATACTTACATTTTATTAATTTTTTAAAACTAAAAAATATTTAAAAAAATTCATAGTTTTTAATTTTTACACAGTTTAGTACTGTAATATTCTTTTTTTTTTATTATGATAAAGAAAGGGGTTTTGAAAGGTCCTAAACTTTTTACATTTGCAGAAGAGAAAAATTACTTCTAGCACCTTCATACTACAACATTTGGATTAAAAAGGATCATCCTAAATACTTAGATACAACAATTTTGATTTAACTCTATCCTATGGGGATTTAGATATTTTTTAAATTCAATCAATCTAGTTTCTTTAGAATCTTTAGGAGCTTTAATCAATTTTCTATGATCTCTTTGATCAAATCTCCAATTCAACCTTTCTTGATAAAATTTGGAGGCTTTTGCCTAGTCTTCATTTAATATGTAGTATTTTTTTAATTTGCTCTTGAATATGAGTTTAGTTTCCTAGAGAATTGGCCCGTACTAATAGATCTTTTGAAGCGATCAATTCTCCGACGACTTTGAAACTTCTAACTCAACAGGATCAAAAGTGTTTTCCGCTCTTCAAGCTATAATCATCAAATCCTTTGGGAAAACATCATCCCACCTTGGATCCATCCATTTGAACTTCAATGTTTGCCATAACAATAATCACAACATTACCTTCTTTGAAGATGTGCAAGGTCACAAATGACACTATGCCTGATAGTATATTTATTGCATCTTGAATAATATTTTCAATGCTCCAGCTAGTGGTTTGCTTAGCATTTAAACTGTTAATGATATTCATAGAATACCCTTCCACTATAAGCTTTTTAACTTTCATATTTTTTGCAGGCCTTACTCTTGTAATGAAGGCTTCACCTTTGCTACATAATTTGATGTATGGCCAAAGTCCATCGCATAACAAGATATCACTATCATTGAGCTAGATCTCAAAATCCCTCCCCCTCCAACCTTCCTTGGATTGCCTTTAGAGGCTCCATCAAAATTCAATTTTGCCCACTCTAGGGGAGTAGTCCATCTCACCTTTCTCTTTGGCTAGCTAATTTGGTTCCCTGTAGCTCTCAACATTCCCTAGCCCATTGCTTTTTCTTCTTCCAACTCATTTTCACATATTTGATTATTTATATTAACAACCACATTTTCAACAATGACAACTTTGATACTCTTGATAATGACCTCTACACCATTAGCTTTATTTTGTAACACTAGTTTATTCCTCTCCCTCCATATCTGCCAAATGAAATGGGGTAAGGCAAATATCCAAATTTTCTTCAATTGGGGGCTACGATAAGGGTTAACCCAACTTTCCTATAAAGCCTCCAAAGACTTTGTTATCACCCATTGAGTTTTAAGGGCTTGAAGAAACACATGCCAAACCTCCAAAGAAAGGGGGCAATAGACAAAAAGATGATCAGTTGTCTCCTTATCCCCATAACATAAATAACACATATTAGGAATGGTCATCCGTATTTTTCTAAGATTGTCCAACATCAATATTCGATTTTGCAATGCTAGCCAAAGAAAGAAAGATAAGTTCGGTAGGAGATCTTTAATCCAAACTCTATGTGAGGGAAAATTCTGATTCTTCTTATCTCTTTCAAAGGTAAAAGCTGAGTTAACATTAAATATTCCTTTAGGATTAGGACCCCAAAATAACTTATTAATGTTATAAGTTGAGATTGAGAGAATTAAGCCTACTTTGCATAATTGCATCAACTCCTTCCAACTCCAACATGTGCCATACTTCACAATTATCTTCCTCCCTGATGTACTCTTGAACCATGTTTCCATATTTTTTCTTTAAAGGCTGAATGATGCCCTTCTAGTAATCATTAAAAATTAAAGGTCTTTTCGTAACCTATGTATCCTCCCAAAGCGTATCTTATCACCTCTTACCACTTGCCATCTTAAAGCTTTTCATAATAGATATCTTGTTTTGATCAACTCATTCCACAAAAATGATCCTAAAGGTGGATTTAAGCTATAAGCAAAGGGGATTCTGTTCTCAAGATATTTTGTAGAGAGGATTTGAGCCCAACATTGATCATGTTCAATCATTTGCCATCATCCTACTTTAGCCATTAAAGCCTTGTTCATTTGCTTCACTTTTCTGATGCCTAGACCACCTTCTCGCTTAGGCCTTAAAAATTTATCCCATGTAACTAAAATAATCCTCTGTTTCTCTTTTGCACCAGTTCAAAGAAAGTTTCTTTGTATTTGCTTCAATTTCTCAACCATCGATGCTAGGATTTTAAATAAAGACATCTTGAAAATAGGAAGGTTTTGGAGGGTTGCCCTTAATAGTTGTAATTTTCTTGCTTTCCCTGCTTAAATAAGGGAAGAGCCTTTCCATCTTGTAAGCTTTCTATTGAATCTCTCAAGCACTGAATTCCAATATTCTCCTTTCATTCTACCTACAAAAAGGGGCATTCCCAAATATACAGTGGGTAAGTTGTCCACTTTGCAACCAAAAGTTCTTGCAATTTTGTTCTATTTAAGTTGGGGAGTGTTAACAAAGAATAACCTACTTTTCAAGAAATTATTATTTTTGACTTGAAGTTGTTTCATAGGTTTTGAGAATTTGCTTGATATTCTCAGCTTCCACAATTGATGACTTTGATAATATATGGTATTGTTAATGAATTGCTGATGAGTAATTATATTTGAAGATGATGTTGGTAAAATTCCTTTAATAGGTTGCACATTTTGCTATAGTTAAACTTCTTCCTAGAGCCTTAACCACTATTATGAACATATAAGGCGATATAGGATCACCTTGTCTCAACCCTCTTTTACCTGGAAAGAAACCTACAAGGTTCTCCATTTACTATCATTGGATACCAAGGAGTAGAGATGCAAACAATGATCCAAAACCTCCAATTTGCCCCAAAACTAAAATACTGCAACACTTTATCCAAAAACTCCCAATAGATTGTCGTAGGCTTTATCCATATCCAACTTCAACAACATGCCTTCTAATCCTCTCATCCTCAGAGTGTAGAGCCTCATGAATAATGATTATCCCACCCAAGTTTTGCTTTTGTTTAACAAAACCACTTTGCTGGAGGGAGATAATCTGAGGTAAAATACTCTTCAGTCTATTGGATATAACCTTTGTCAAAAATTTATAAATGGAATTGCACATGCTGATTGTGTGAAAATCTTTTAGCACGTCTGCTGCTTGTTTTTCAGAATCAAAACCAAGAATGTAGAATTCCATTCCTTGAGAATTGTTTTTTCTCGTTGAAATTCCAACAAAGCCTCTAACATATCATTCTTAATAATATCCTAGTAAGTTTGAAAGAAACCATTTGGGAAGCCATCCGGACTTGAGGCTTTATCATTCTACATGCTAAAAACTGTCCTATGCACCTCCTCCTTTGAGAAATGATTGTTCAAAAACAATTTATTTCACTGTTCGCCACTTGGGGAATATTCTTTAGCAATTTGTTACCTGATTCAACATTTGTTACATCTTCCATACTGAGGAGATTTTGAAAAAAAGAAACTACTTCCTTTTTAATATCCTCTTCCTCTTTTATTTCCTTGCCTTATTTTGTCTTCAATATTCTTATTCTATTAAACGCCCTATGTCTAATAGTTGTGAGATGAAAAAACCGGGTATTTCGATCTCCTTTGAGCCATAAAGCCTTAGATTTTTATCTCCAATGGATTTCTTCCTAGGCTAATAGAGTGTGGAGATCAGACAAAAGCATATTTTATTTTCTATCTAATTCCTCTATGCATCCCCAATTTTGAATTTGCTCTTCCACCTCTTCCAAGCTAGCATTTAGTTTACTTTTTATCTCTTTTAAATTACCAAAAACCACCTTGTTCCAAACCTTTACATTTTTCTTAACATTTTCAGCTTTTGAGAGACGAACATTTTGGATCCCCTAATATCTATGTTCCACCATTCTGAAATATTTTGAGCTAAAGAAGGATGTGACATCCATATTAACTCAAATATGAAGGGCCTACCTTTAACTCTTCTCCCCTCCAACACTTCCAAAAGCAGTGGTGAATGATCAAAGGCAATCTTTGGGAGGGCTTTGAGAGAATAGTTATCATAGTGAGTTAACCAAGATTGGGATGCTAATACTCTATCCAATCTAATTTGAATGTAGTTGCTTCCTAACCTCCTATTAGACCAGGTGTATTTAGCCCCTTTCATATCCAAATCCATCAATTCACATTTAGAGATAAAATCATTAAATTCATCCATACTATTATAATAACCCAAACTACCTCCCTTCTTGTCACTAGGATACAAGTGTGTGTTAAAATCTCTAGAAACTAACCATGGACATTGAGACACCTCATGAAGATTACTAAGGAGCTCCCCAACCTTTTTTCTTCCTTCCCTAGTGGGGGCATACACATTGAATACAACCTTATAAAATTTGTAATTTTACAAGTTTAGGAAAAACACACACTTTTTATTTCTTTGAATACATTGACCATCAAATCTTCTAGTGTCCCACGGATTCCATACATCTCCAAAGCCTCCCATTGCTGAACTTCCCACCATAGCTGCTTCCTTCCAAATAGCATTTTTAATCGATTAAAAATTTTGCTCATCAATATTAGTCTCTTGAATCAAGAAGATACCAAGTTTATATTCTTTTTTGATCTCTCGAAGTACCCAATATTTTGCAGGGGCATTCATACCCCTGAGAATCCAAGAAAAAAATTTCATTTCTCAGATTTTGGTGGGTTCTTTCCCCCACCCAAATCTAAAACCTTCTAAGTACCATTTGCAACTTGTTTTGCTGCCTCTCTAGATCTAATCACTCTAGTCTTTTGTCTTCCTCTAGACACAACACAAAAGAGCCCACATCCGCTCTTTTCTTGGTATGTTTTAAGAGAGAAACTTCAAATTCTCTTCATATTTTTCTATATCTTTATCCTCTGAAGACTCCCACTCCTCTATATCCACTTCCTCTTTTGATCTATTCTTAAATCTCTCTCCATTCTAATTTTTCCTCTTATGGTAAGGCGTTTCCCTTAGAGAACTCTCATCCTTGTTACCATATTTCTCCATCTGATGTTTGATTTTCCTAATTAGTTTCCTTATTCTGGATGTCATAATCTACTTCAACCATTGGATTATGAAGACTTACAAAGGATTTTTGGTTCACGAATTCAACTTTGTCATAAGAGGGTTCCTGGGTTTGAAAATTTTCTTTCTTAATGATAGAGGGGTTTTGATCTATGAGGTTTGCCTAAATTACTTCTTCTAGAATTTCCCCTTCCTCTTTCGTCTAGGTCTTCGAGTCTTCAATAAGGGTTTCTTGGACATCAACCTTATTTGATTTATTCTCCATTGGAATAATTGGGTCTCCCACCTGTTTGGATCTCAAATCTGAAACCTCCTTCCTTTGCCAAACTTTTTGAGGGTTGCTCTCCTTATTAGGATGTAAATTTCTTGAATGCCATAATTTCTTGCAAGAATCACATCTTGAGGGACTATTCTTATATTCAATAGATTGCACCCAAATTTCATGTTTAGAAATGAGTTCTATTGAGCTGGGGAGTTCCTTTTCTAGGTTGACATTCACACATATCATAGCATACACCAACCTTGATTTTGCCAATGTTGTAAGGTCAATCACAACTAGACTACCGACCTCTTTAGCAATACTTATAAACACTTCCTCATGCTAGAATAGGAAAGGTAAACCCGATAATCTAACCCAAATAGGAGCTTTATGAATGCTCTGCTTATTTGGGTCGTAGTCAAGCCCCCATTTTTGCAAAAATAAACCTCAATGTCCAAAAAACCATAGCCCGCCCCATAAGATGCAATCATCATCCTCTTCGCAATGCAATTTGATCATGCAGAACCCTTTAGGCAACACCACTATCTCCATGTGCCCTAGGGGCCACTATTTCATCGAAGCCCATTTTTTTATAGTGTCCAAATCTGGTCGAACATCGATAAACTCTCCTACTAAGTTCATTGTTCTTTGGGCCATCGCTAGGTCTACAAGGATGTTTGGAATGATGATTTTTCCTTGCTCGGAGATTAAAATGATTCGCTTCTCCATTCCTTTGAGCCTTCCTTTCATCACATTTAACCATGTTTGGGCCCTCGGGTCAAAAAGCTTGTTTTACAAATTTCCTGTGACCTATGCATCACTGAAAACACCTTCCTTGGAGTTTCCCACCTGACCTACCTCGGGATTGACTTGCAGACCATCCATCTCCTCTTAATTGATTTTTTTAGAACATGTTTAATATCGTAATATTGTATCCAAATATATTTTACAATTCAAATGTAATAACTTTAGTAAATATTCTTAATTTATTTGTCTATGAATTAAATGTAATGTTCATTTAACTTTAGACACATCTTTACAATTCAATTCACATGCATGGTATGCAAGTATGATTGGTGGGAGAGGAACATTAAAGTCTTTATATGAATTTAATGCAATGTTCATTTAACTTTAGACATATCTTTACAATTCAATTCACATGCATGGTGTGAATGTATGATTGGTGGGAGAGGAACATTAAAGTATTCATTTTTATTTATTAATATTATAATATGAAATAAAAAAATATAAAATGATTAATGGGATAAAGTTTGATTGGTATGTATGTATATGTACAACGTTAAAGTCTTTATATGAATATAATGTAATGTTCATTTAAATTTAGACATATCTTTACAATTCAATTCACATGCATGGTGTGAATGTATGATTGGTGGGAGAGGAACATTAAAGTCTTTATATTTTTCATTTTTTATTTATTAATATTATAATATGAAATAAAAATAATATAAAATGATTAAAGAGTAAAGTACATGGGATAAAGTTTGATTGAAAATTACTATGACACCTTCGAGGACGTGCCCCCCCCAAACTCACCAAAAGGGAGGATTTCTCATTCAGACCTTCAACGTTGAAAAGTTCTATCCAGAGCGATCCTTCCAATCACTCCTAGGTGAAAGTTTGTGTTCCTTTCATCACTAACAATTCTCACTTTCAAGAGCTTTGCGATGTGATGAAGGCCTTAACTAGAGCAGCAAAAGTGACCACTTCCCTCCTCCAAAAAGTGAAGGTCATCCTGGACGAGTATAAACATATTGACAATGTCGAGTAGAAAGAGCGTGCCTCTTCTCTAGGCCAAGGCGATGATGATTGATCACTTCTCTCTAGCGTCTCCCTGGCCTGCTGTGCTTGTTTTATCTTTGTCTCTTGTAATTTATTTTGTTTGTCTTGTTTTCGAGATCACTTTGTTTTTGGTGACTTTCTCTGCTTCTACCCTTGGGCTTACGGTGTTTTGGACCATCTCTTGTCCTTTGTGAGAGACTCTTTTTGTTCTCTTGAGGACATCTTTTATGGCCCTTACTCTCTCTTTTTTGGTTTTCTGCTCTTTGTAAAAGGTTCAAGGACCCTTTCAAAACCCCTTCCTTCAATCTAAAAAAAAAGTATGTATATGTACAATTTAGAAAAGAATATTTATGAATGTTAATATCATTATATGATAAATTAAGAAAAAAGAAGAGAAAAAAATACAAAATATTTTTAGAACTATATAAATAGAATTTTTGAAGCTTATTGGCTATTTGTTTGAGTTCCTTTCCTTCAACCAGGTTATTAATAGAAATCTATGATTTGGAGTTGATGTTCACATTAATATAATCTTTGACCTTTGGATCTTTACAAGCTACACATGCTTGAGGCAATGGTTGTTATTTTGGATTAGAATTAAGAGGATAGAGCTTTAACAAAGCATTGAACCAAAAAATGGTAGAATATATTTTTTGTTCAACTGTAAACTATTTGATATGAAGTTCCATTTGGTGATCCTTTAGATAGGGTTGGTTTCATGAACAATTTCATTCATCAAGAGAACATATATTTTTTCGAAGTAGTATTTTTGCCCACTCTTTCCTTGATCTTTGAATAATCTTCAACCAAGTTTTGTCCCTAATGTCAAACTCATAAGTCTGCAATTTTACAAGCTTACCCTTTTGTAAAGCCTATTCCACTTACAAAGAGGAAACCTAAATTTTTCCTCATCTTTCGAAAAGAAAATCTCTTTGAAAATTATCAAATTTGAATGCTATAACTGCTGGTAATCTTGAAAGTGTCATCATATATATAGGGATGGATTGTAATGTGGTCTTTAAGAGTTGTAGACTTCTAGCCAAGTTTAGAAACTTACCTTTCCAAACTACTAAACAAGATTTCATTCTATCCAAAATAAAGTACCAAAGTTCCTTTTTTCCTTTAGTAGACAAGGGAATACCCAAATATGTCGATGGAAGTTTTTCAAGTTTAAAACCTAAGATATTCACAATAATCCATTACAAATCTAGGGAAGTGTTAATGAAAAATATCCTGGGTTTTGTAGTGTTAACATTTTGTTCAACAATATTCTCATAACATAATAGTATTTGATTTAAACTCCATGGTCTTATTGTTTGAGGGATGACCTAAAAGAAAAGTTCATCAAAAAACTTGAAATGAAATTCAAAGGGACCATTTGTTTTAACTTGAATACCTTTAATTTTTGCTTCCATTTTTGCCTTTGAGAAAGCTCTTCCCAATTCTTGTGCAAGAATGATAAATAAATACAAAGATATTGGGTCACCTTTATGGATTCCATAGTGATCAAAGTATCCAACAAGGGATCCATTGATCAAACGAGAATATTTTAGGGTAATATAATTTCTAATCTATTCACACCAATCTTGATCAAAATAATTTTTTTAGAATATCATGTAGAAAACTGAAACAAAACCTATCATATGCCTTATTTATTACTATTTTCATAAAAATATTTGGTTTTTTAATGGAATAAATATAGTATATGGCCTCTTATTCAATGATTATACCATCAAGAATTTATTTACAATGAACAACACTGCCTTGTTCCTCTAAAATAATACACTCTAGAATGCTTTTCAATTTGTTTTTCATAATTTTTATAATGATCTTATAAATCACGTTGCAAATGCTTATTGGATGAAAATGATCAAAATATAGTCTTGGGAACCAATGCAATAAAGGTAGCATTCATATCACTTATTGTACCATTATGTTTTTGGTCTCTTGGACTGCAACCAATATATCACTCCAACAAATCTCACAACTTTTGAAAGAAAAATCGTAGGAAATCCATTAGGGCCAAGTGTCTTGTTAGGGTGGAAAAAGAAAACCACCTCGTGTAAAATTTTCATAGAGATAATTCTCATTAAAATTTCATTTTGTCCATGTGTGATAATTGATGGAATTAAGCCTTTATCTTATCCATGACCAGATATATTTGAAATAATTAATTGCTTCTATAATGTTTTATCCATCTTCAATATTTCTATCATCTAGAGTTGAAATATTTTTGAGGAGACAAAAAGACAAGTATGTGAATCTATATGAATGCTAATATGATTGTATGATTAAATAAGAAAAAATATGAGAAAAAATAAGAGAAAAAATGATGAAATATTTTTAGAACTATTTAAATAGATTTTTTGAAGCTTATTGGCTATTTGTTTGAGTTCCTTTCCTTCAACTAGGTTATTAATAGAAATCTATGATCTAAGAGTTGATGTTCACATTAATATAATCTTTGACCTTTGGAACTTTACAAGCTAAACATTCTTGAGCCAATGGTTATTATTTTGGATAAAAAATAAGAGGATAGATATTTAACAAAGCATTGAACCAAAAAATTGTAGAATATGTTTCTTGATCAATTGTAAATTATTTGATATGAAGTTCCATTTGGTGATCCTTTAGATACAGTTGGTTTCATGAATAATTTTACTGCATCAAGAGAACATATATTTTTCTAAAGTAGTATTTTTTCCCACTCTTTCTTTGATCTTTGAATAATCTTCAGCCAAGTTTTGTCCCTAATGTCAAACTCATAAGTCTGCAATTTTACAAGCTTACCCTTTTGCAAAGCTTATTCCACTTACAAAAAGGAAACCTAAATTTTCCCTCATCCTTCTGAGAGAGAATCTCTTTGAAATTTATCAAATTTGAATGCTATAGCTCCTGGTAATCTTGAAACTATCATCATATATATAGGCATGGATTGTAATGTGGTCTTTAAGATTTGTAGACTTCTAGTAAGGTTAGAAACTTACCTTTTCAAACTACTAAACAAGATTTCATTTTATCCAAAATAAAGTTCCAAAGTTCTTTTTTTCCTTTATTAGACAAGGGAATACCCAAATATGTTGATGGAATTTTTTCAACTTTAAACCCTAAAATATTCACAATAATCCATTCCAAATATAGGTAAGTGTTAATGAAAAAATATCCTGGGTTTTGTAGTGTTAACGATTTGTTCAACAATCTTCTCATAACATAATAATATTGTTTTAAACTCCATGGTCTCAATGCTTGAGGGATGACCTAAAATAAAAGTATCATCAACAAACTTGAAATGAGATTCAAAGAGACCATTTATTTTAACTTGAATACCTTTAATTTTTGCTTCCATTTTTGCCTTTGAGAAAGCTCTTCCCAATGCTTGTGCAAGAATAATAATAACTACAAATATATTGGATCACCTTGATGAAGTCCATAGTGATCAAAGTATTCAACAAGGGATCCTTTGAATAAAAGAGAATAATCTATTCACACCAATCTTGATCAATATATATTTTTAGAATATCATGTAGAAAAATGCAACAAAATCTATCATATGTCTTGTTCATAACTAATTTCATAAGTATATTTGGTTTTTTCATGGAATGAAGATAGTAAATGGCCTCTTATGCAATTATTATACCATCATGAATTTATTTACCATGAACAAAATTGCCTTGTTCCTCTTAAATAATATACTCTAGAATGCTTTTCAATTTGTTTTTCATAATTTTTGTAATGCTCTTATAAATCACATTGCAAATGCTTATTGGATGAAAATGATCAAAATATATTATCTTGGGAACCAATGCAATAAATGCGGCATCGATATCACTTAGTGTACCCTTGTTTTTTGGCCTCTTAAACTGCAACCAATGTATCACTCTAACAATTCCCACAAATTTTGAAAGAAAATCGGAGGAAATCCATTGGGGCCAAGTGCCTTGTTAGGGTGGAAAAATAAAACCACCTCATGTAGATCCTCTATAGAGATATTCCTCAGTAAGATTTTATTTTGTCCATGTGTGATAATTGATGGAATTAAGCCTCTATCTTGCCCATGACAAAATATCTTTAAAATAATAAAAGAATGTTTCCTTCTTAATGTTTTATTCATCTTCAATATTTTTGCTATCTAGAGTTGAAATATTTTTGAGAGGACAAAAAGAAAAATTTGTTTTAGCTATAGAATTAAAAAATTTAGCATTTCTATCACCTTAAGCCATCTATCCCTATATTTTGGGACCAATATCACTTATTTTTCAGTATATTATGATAATAAGGAAGTAATTGTTTTTCTTGCATGTAAGTATCCTAGCCCATTATATTGATTTCTATTATCTCTTGTAAATTTTTGAGGTTGGCTTCAATTGCCTCCTCTGTTTTAAATATGTTACCAACATATTTGACACTCTAAATCTTAATTTGACCTTTTAGATATTTTAACTTCTAAACAAACTTGTACATGTATGATCCTTCAAATTTTGCTTCATCCCACCATAACTTAAACATCTGGAAGATATTAGGGTCTTGGAGCCACATAGAATGAAATCAAAATGGTTTCAAATAACCATTATTGCATAAATCAAATGGAATGATTTACGATCTAATCTTGCTCGTAATAAATATCTAGTATATGCTCTATTTGTAATCATATGTTAGATTAGAAAAACCTATCCAATATTTGTACCTCTATGAGTTTGCTCAATGCGTCTATTATCCTATTCATATTGAAATCTTGAAGGAAGAACATTTCAAAGGCCATTTGAGTTGACAAATAAAGCAAAGTTTTGCATTGATTTCGACCATCTAGGAGTGCCCCAATTCTTATAACAAGGAAATATAATTATGTTAAAGTCTTCCCAAGATTTCATAGATCAAATTATGCATCATCATTGTATTTGATAAAATATGCTAACATCCTTCAAAAATATTTCGTAACTATAGTTGGAGCAATATATATTTATAGATGGACCTGATGAAATTTTGGAGCTGAATGGTAGAGACGTTTTTCGCAGGACTGCCCAAACTGCCGAACTCGTTTCGGCCATATCTCACTCATCCGAACTCGGATTGAGCTGAAATTTTGAGGGTAGATGCCTGAAAAACCCTAGAACATCTCCACCAATTTTCATATCATTTGGAGCAACACAGATCCTAGCGCATCCCTATGTGTGAACGATATATTTGGCAAGCGGCTATGCGAGGGTTTCATCTGGGTTGAGTGCAAGCAGCTCCAGAGGTTGGTTTTAGGGCCTTCGGGCCCTAGCGGCCAATATTTTTGTGGTTTATGCTCAATATTTTAGCAAGAAATGTTGCAGGGAATACAAGATGGGTTAGAAATTTCTTTCAACGGATCATACTGTGAACTTGAGTGACAACGGCTTCCAATTTGCTTGCACAAAAGAAAAGTGAAAACCATACCTTTCCACGGCGTCTAGGGCAAGGATTAAAGAGACCACGAAATAAGTTTCAAGCGAGTTGATCAAAAAATGGCTCATATCTCAAGTGAATCCGGTGCTAAGGTGCACCCACAAAATAATTCTATTGTGAAAACCCCTGTCAAGGGTAAGAATTTTGAAGACTCAGTCCCAAAAATGAATTTTAGGGATGCCCTTCGTGGTGGACAGCCTCAGCCCAATGCTAATATCAATACTAGGGCTTCTCATAAACCTCTAAGAATGCCTAAGATTGATCCCGGGAAAACGGAGTCGGGATGTCTTAAAGCGAGTGATGGAACTCCTATTGTTAAGCTTGATATGGGTAACATTCGAGTCGGCATTGAAGATTTGGAAAAAAGAGGACTAATTTGTCGGTTCGTGGGTTTTCGTCCGAGTCTATCTGCTTTCAAAGTCTGGGCTGCAAAAAGCTGGAAAACTAAAGGTGAGTTACAAATCTCTATTTATCCAAATGGTTATTTTCTTGTTTTATTTGCTAATAATGAAGATAGAGAGAAAACTTTTCAAGGGGGTCCTTGGTTTTTTGGAAGGGCGGGGCTTTTCATGAAGCACTGGCATACTAAATTTAAAGCCGAAGAAGAGATGCCTTCTATAGCTCCCGTGTGGGTTAGACTCTTTGGCCTCCCTATTGAATTTTGGAATCCTACTTTTTTTCTTCAATTGGAAACTCTTTAGGAACTTTTATGATGATTGCTGATTGTACTCAAAATTTTGAACATATTATTTATGCTCGAATTTGTGTTTTAATGGATTTTGACAAACCCCTACCTAAAAAGATCACATTACAATTTGGGGAAGACACTTGGGAGCAAGTAGTGGACTATGAGAACATTCCTTTTCATTGTAGAATTTGCCATGAATATGGTCATTTGGCAGTGCTTGCACAAAATAAAATTCCTGATCAAAAGAAAGAAGATATAAACTCGGCGAGGTTTCCAAATACCTAAGAAGAAGAACACTCGAGAAAAAACCGGTAATGAAGGATCAATCAAAGTCATTTGCTAATATGTTTGAAATCCTTTCCACAAATGATGTCCCAAGTGAGGAAGAGGAAATAATGGAAACTGAAATCTTAGAAACACAATTTAAATATGAAGGAAAGAACTCGAGAGACAAACCAACAAATCAAAGGTTTTCAACGAGAAAAAAAGGAGAAAATTTACACAAGAAAAACAATATTTCAAATGTCAAAACTTCAAATAATGCGAGTCCCAATATAGACTCCATTGAACCATCTAGTAAAATTTTGGTTGTGTATGAGCATTCTTCAAGGTTAGAAGCCATCTCGGATTCAATTGGAATAAGTCAAGAAACAAGGGAAAAAAAATTGAAGATGGATTCTAATCAAAAAGTAGGTCGCAAGACCAATCAATATCATATGGTAAAAGAAGGTGAAAAGCTTGTAGAGGAAGGTAAGATTAATGCCCTTCCCAACATTTTTAGCCCTGGTATTAATGAAGATCATCACTTGGAATATTAGAGGACTCAAAGGGAGTCTTTCAAAACAAAATGAAATTAGAAGAATGATTCGGATAAATCATCCACATCTTGTTTTCCTTCAAGAAACAAAAATGTCAATGGAGGATATGGACTTAATTGCCAGTAAAATTTGGCCAGCTGGAAAAGTGGTTTCCCTCAGTTCCCAAGGGACTTCGGGTGGCATTGCTTGTCTTTGGGACCCAAAAGAGGTAGTTATTCACCATATGGTTGGCGGTTGGGGTTTGTTGGCTATAGCTATTCAAAGTAGACATTCCAACCAGATTATGCTCTGCATTCTTGTTTATGCCCCGACTTCTTTGGAGGAAAAAAGAAGACAGGTGGAAGGATATTACTCATATTATCTCTCATTTTCCTAAATCTTGGATCTTGATCGGAGGAGATTTCAATACCATCCTCTCTCTAGATGAGAAAAGGGGGGAAATAGAAATTTGGACAAAAACATTGACCTCATGAGCGAATATATTGCAAACCTCCATCTTGTGGATATCCAACTGAATAATGGCCTTATGACTTGGTCTAATAGAAGGCAAGGCTTAGCTTGTATAATGGAGAGATTGGATAGGTTTTTGCTCTCTGAAAATTTCTTAATCCATGGTCACATTCCTAAAGTGAAGACTCTTAATAATGCTTGGTTCGGATCATTGGCCGATCATGGTGGAAATGTGGAAAACCAATGTGAGTTTCTCTCCTTTTCGTTTTCAATTAATGTGGCTTAGAGACATTTCCTTGAGACCTCGTGTGCAACAATGGTGGAAGGAAGGTAAACCTAGGCATGGGACTAAGATGTTCTATTTTGCCAAAATACTGCAATACATTAAATCCAAAATCAAGACTTGGAGCTGGAAAGAGTTTGGGGATGTTCATAAAAAAAAACATGAAGTTATTGCTCATCTTGAAAATTTGAATAAGAAAATCCATTTAGATGGCCTCACGAGAGAAGAGAAGTGCGAGATGAAATTAAACTCACAACTCGAGTTAGAGGAATGGGAAAAAGAGAAGAAATCTTATGGAAGCAAAAATCTAGAATTCAATGGCTCAAAGAAGGAGATCGAAACACAAATTTCTTCCACAAATCTCTTCTAGCTCGAAGATCTCACAACTTTATTTCTTCCTTAAAATCAGATTATGGAGATGTTGTTTATACTTGGGATGGCATGAACTCTATTGTTGTTGATTACTTTTCCAATATTTTTATTGCTACTCCTCTTGACTCAGATTCTCAACAAAATGTTCTTCAAGCAATCCCTTCTCTTATCACTTAGAGGAGAACTCTATTTTGATTGCTCCTGTTACTATCAATGAGCTTCAAAAAGTAGTTTTTAAAAAGCAAAATGGAAAACCCCAGGTACTGATGGTTTTCCCATTGAGTTCTACCAAGATTTTTGGGATATCCTTCATGTTGATTTATTAGAGGTGGTGGAAGAAGCCGGGAAATCCAAAGAAATTTTGAAGGTTATCAATAAAACTTATATTACTCTTGTTCCAAAAGCTCAAGAGGTTGATCATATCTCAGCTTTTAGACCTATTGCTTTATGTAATGTTCTTCTCAAAATTATTACTAAAATCATGGCGAGAAAGGTTGAAGCCTCTTTTACATAAGATTATTTCCCCGAGCAAGGGGGATATGTGGAAGGACGTCAAATAGTAGATGAGATAGTTCTTGCTCGGGAAGCCATGCATTCCATGGATATGCAAAATTCTCCTTCTATGTTCATCCGGTTAGACTTATCCAAAGCTTATGACAAGTGGATTGGCACTTCCTTATCAAAGTTTTGAGGCAATTTGGTTTCTCTAAGGATTGGATGGATTGGATTATGGGATGTATCTCTTCGGTTTCCTACTTAGTTCTTATCAATGGCGAGGCCTTCTCGGTCTTTCCCGGCTTCCAGAGGTATCGAGGCAAGGTGACCCGCTATCCCCTTATTTATTCATCATTCTTCTTTGAATGCTTGGGTAGGACTATAACCAAAAAGAGGGAAAACAAAACCCTTGAGGGAGTTACCATTGCTCATGGAGCTAGACCTATCTCTCATCTTCAATTTGTGGATGACTCTACCCTTTTAGGTAAAGCTACGGTTAAGGAAGCTTCTAATTTTAAGCAAATCATTAGCTATTTTTCTAAGGCTACTGGGCAGTTGATCAATGAAGACAAATCTAAAGTTATTTTCTTTCACTGCTTCGCTAGACTAGGAAGCCATGGTCTTGGATAAATTAAGATATAAGAAGACCTCTCTTCCAATCACTTATTTAGGTATTCCCATAAATATTCAAAGGCAGAAAAATAAATATTGGAATTGGTTGTTGGACAAAGTCAAGAAGAAAATTGGAAAGTGGACCAACAAGTGGCTTTCTTAGGGGTAGAATCACCTTGGTAAAATCAGTCCTTCAAGCTATTCCTATTTATGTTTCTTCCATTTTGAATATCCCAAAGGTTTTTCTTCGAGAATTGGATCAAATCGAGTCATCGTTTCCTTTGGAGTGGTACTAAGGAGAAAAGAAAATGGGCCTTGGTGAAATGGGATACTTTATGTCTTCCTAAGAGTGAAGGGGGGTTAGGATTCCGGTCTTCAATTAATAACAACAAAGCTTTAGCTGCTAAATTATATTGGAGGATGTTGCATAACCCCAATGCTCTTTGGGCCAATAATCTCCGTGCTAAATATCTTGAGAACAAAAGTCCTGAAGACCTTGTTCGCTATCAACTTCCTACCAAAGGTTCTCCCATTTTAGCGGTTCTTAAGGCTGGTGAGGATTTGATAAAGAAAAAATTATTTTGGATCATTCATAATGGTCAACATGCAAATTTTTGGACAGATTCTTGGGATGGTCACAAGCCTTTGATAACTCGGTTTCCCGATTGGAGGCCTTGGATGGAGGAGCTTCACAGAGCTAATTGGATAAAGGTGGCTAATTACTTGTCGGTACCATCTTGGTAATTCAAAGGTTGGTAGATATTGGATCCCTATTGAGGAGTGGCCTATTCAAATCCCGAGAAAGGCAAAGACAAGATATCCAAGGCATCCTTCATATGAGATCCCTCTCTTGGTCCCATGAAAAAGATTGTTTTGGATGGAACGACACTACTAAGGGTGAGTATTCTGTTGCTCAAGGTTATTTGACCTTATGCCATAATAATCCCAACCATTCTTCTGACATATTTTCTCAATTGTGGGCTCAAAAGCTCTGGCCTAAGGTGAGGTTCTTTAATTGGCTTTTATTGCATCGTAGGGTGCTTCCTGGTGAGCAACTTATGAAGCGTGGTTTTCATGGCCCTTTTAGATGTGAAATGTGTGAAGAGAATGTAGAAAATATCAACCATATTTTTATTGAGTGTACTTTAGCCTCCGAGCTATGGAGGAGAATGGCAACTTTACTTGGCTTACAGGTGGTCCAATTTTTTCACTTTTGAACAGACTTTGGAGGGATTGGCCTAATCAAGAGGGTGTTGATCATTTTATTAGGCGAGTAGTTTGGATGGGTTCTACCATTCTTCTTTGGAATATTTGGAATGAAAGGAACAACCAAATTTTTAATCAAGATAGGAAGGATATTCACTATATTTGGCAAAAGACCATAGCCAACTTAGTTGAATGAGTCCATCATCTCCTTAATCACCCCCAAAACTCCCACCAAAGATGGGATCAAGTGATGCAAAGATTGAAGATTAAACCTTCTAAGGGCAACCAACTTAAAGGGAATGTGAGTATTAGTAAGATGGATAGGACTAGAAATTGGCAACCTCCTCCTAAGGATTTTGGAAAAGTCAATCCTGATGGAGCCTCTAGAGGGAACCCTGGAAAAGCCGGTGTGGGAGGAATTGGTAGACTTTCAGATGGCTCCCTGGTTTTTACTTTTCTTGAGAATTTGGGTATTCTTTCCAATAACCTTGCTTGAGGGGTATGGTATCCTTAGAGGCCTTTAGGAGGCTACTAAGGTTGGATGGGAAAAGGTGTTAGTTGAGTCTGACTCTCAACTTATGATTAATCTCTTGAAGACTCCTTCTAAGAATCATAAGGTGGATTGGAGAATAAAAAGAATTATTGAGAAGATTCGAGTTAATCCAGGATGGGATTTTTGAAAGTTGATTACAATCATGTGGTCGAGAGATCAAAACAAGAGTGCTTGATGCTTTAGCTAATTGGGCTTTGGACAAAGGTGATCTTACTTGTTATGGCCACCCTCCTATATGGTGGGCTTCTCAAATTAGGGAAGCTCTTCTTTCTATCATTTCTTTGGATGGCTCCAGTTCTGAAGGTACCTAGTTTCTTCTTGTTTTTTTTTTGTTTCTCTTTGGTTCATTCAGTTTTTTTAGTTCCCTAGCTCATTCTATTCTTTATTTTGTTTCCTCTGTTGATTCTTGCATTAATAGTCTTATGGTCTAGATAGGTCATTGTTTTGTTCATTTTTTTTCTTTTGTCTTCTTTGTTTTTTTGTTTAGTTTTTTAAGGTGGGTGGGTTCTTTTGTTTTGTTTTGTTCTTTGTGTTGTTTTTTGTTGTTCTTGTGTTTTTGTTGTTTTGTTTTTTTTGTTTTTATGTTTATTGTTATTGTTCTTGTGTTTTTTTCGTTCTTGTTCTTGGGTTTCTCTTTGTTTGTGTTATTTCATTTTTTTATGTGTGAGTGTTTTCTATGTTTTTTGTTTTTGTTTATTGTCTGTTGTTGGTTGTTTTTATTTTTATTTTATTTATTTTATTTTTTAGGTTTTGGTTGTGTTTATTTTTCATGTTTTTTTGGGTTATGTCTTTGTAGTGTTCTGTTGTTTTTGTCTTGTTTGTGTTTTGTTATGTGGTTCTTGTGTTTTTCTATGTGGTTTGTGTTGTGGTTTCTTTTATCTTATTGTGCGTGTTTGGTTGTGCTTTTGGTTTTGACACACTCAAGGAGTTTGTTTTTTATTTTATTTTATTATTTTTGTTGTTATTTTCTTTTTTTAATTTGGTTTTGTGTGTTTGTTTGCTCCTTGAGTATGTCAAAGGTGGTAGGCCAGGTCCGAGTCCTGGGCGTTTTTGGCGGAATGGATACCCCTGCCTCCTTGGGTCTTACCCGAAAGTGGCATCCCTTTTGGGATGTTTTCCACAAATAAAAAAAAAAAAAAAATGTATTTATAACCCAAACTTTGATATTTTTTTCTTTCCTACAAAATAGACCTGTAAATTACTTTCTGCTCCTAGTAATTGTCCATCCCAATTATGTTCATCCCATCTTGTTGCAATGCCTATGAAAGCTTCTATAGAAGAAAACGCCAAGCAATTTCCCATCTTCCAAATATTTTTGAATGCATCCTTAATTCTTCACTACTTGATTTTGTTTTATGTATAAGAAAAAACTAAGGACTATAATAACATATTATTTTATTAATGATTCATTTTTTTAGGGGTGCAATTCATACCCCTAGTATTCCGTGACATCATTTTCATCATCACTTTTATATTTAATCACACTCCTTGTTAACACATATGATATTTATTTTTAGTTTCCCAAATTGATATCCCTATAAGTGTCCTTTTCTCTTTGTTCTTGCTTTAAGTATCTTGCTCTCCTTTTTACATTCCCACCAACGTTTTTATCTTTTAGAATCTTTTCCATTATTTTATGTTCATAGTGAAACTTATCTTCTAAAGGTTTATGTTGCCTTCAAGAATATGAAGTAGAAGGAACAATCTCACCAACATTTCCTTTATGTTGCCCTAACCCTAAAGTGCACAATTGATCCTCTATAGTAGTTACTTTCTTATGCCACTTTGAAAAGACTAGATGTTACTCTGAAAACCCTAATTTGTAAGGATGTTCCCCTCTAGTATTTACTTTCTTATGCTAATATGGAAACCCTAAATTTCCATGGATATCACCCATATTTATTTCTTTATTATGCTACTCTTCAAACCCTAAAGTGCAAGGGATACACTCTAAAATACTTTTATTTTTATTGCAAGGAGATGATTTTATACTACTTGTGGAAAGTGAAGATGATTTACTTAGATATAAAACCTCTGTCTTCCATCTCCTTTGCTTTAAAATTTTCCTCCCCATATTCCTTTGCACCTTTAATTCTTCTTAAATTTTAACTTGTACATTGTACTTCCTTATCCCTTGTGTCCTTTTTTATTTCTTTGAATGGTTGTTTTGAGTAAATCATAATGAATTTTACCATTTGATGATATAGAGGGGCCTTATTTGCCACTTTATTGGGGTGGAAATCCTTTATTTGATCCATATTATACTATGGTATGATATCCTTGCTTCATATTAAAGTTTGTCACATGATAAAATTCCCATCTCTTTCTCCATCAATTTGCTTTGCAATCTCTTGAGATATGTCTAGTTTCATAGCATTTGGGATATTAGAATGCAATGTTTCATAATCCACTTATTTCAATTCTCTTGATTCAAATTTAGTCTTAATGAAATATAGCAAAGGTTTTGAGATACCCATGGCAACAATATGTAGGTATATATGACATGCCTTCACTCCTTAGTTGGTCCCTCTTGGATTGACGCCCAAAAAACCTAACCCATACTCGAAGCCTTTTAAATATAATGCATCTCTTCTCCTAAACCATGCGATACCACCAATTATTTTATCCTTGGTTTCTAGATTGGAGAAGATGATGAGGACAAATCCTTTTAGAAAAGAGTCATAGGGTAATTTGAATTCAACACCCATTTCCACTTGATACAATTTTGAATCTCCATAAAATCTGGCTAATATATGTAGATTTTACATATTAACCCTCTACTTTAAAGAACCATTATGTCATGCTTTGTCATCTCATCCTTCATAATCACTTTTGGTCTAACATCTACTACCTATATAGGGTATGCCATAGATTTGACTTTCATTTTATCTCCAAGTAGGGTATCCATGATTTCAACTAGGCATCCTTACATTAATTTAGGACTTTGAAAATGACTTTCGTACCATACTACCCAACTTTTCCTAGTAAGAATCATTTGCTTTTTGAATTTCTCCATAGATATAAAATAAGAAAATGCAAGGCTTGCACTTGCTTCCTTCTCACACGTGTTCCCTATGAATAATTGTTTTAAACCTTTATTACATTAATGACCACATATTGAGATTATAACAACTTGGCTATTATGCGTGTCACACTTGGCAAGATTCAAACTCCAGTCTTCTTGAGAATTAAGAATTTAACTAGTTGAACTAATACCATTTGATCTTATATATATTTTTAATATTTTAAATAAGTTATATGTGGCTTCTATTAGGGTCACTCCCATCAAAATACCAAAATATCATATTTTCTATTAGGTCAATTAAACCATATCCAACATGCATTTTTATCACAAATATTTTTCATTTTTTTTTCTATCAAATATAATTTCAACTTTCTCAAAGTGCCATGTTTCCACAATTAGCTCTTTGACATCATTTTTATTGAAATATAAAATCTCACTTGACCAATTGTTTCTAAAAATTGAATTTCACCAAGATGAAGATCAACACCACGATTGGCTAAATTACCTACTATCGGATTTCCTTCTCTATAAATATGCTCACATTTCTAAGAGATTACCTCCAATAATAGACAATGAACATCACTAATAATATTATTTTTTATAATGAAACAAATGGTTTGATGTTTTTAAACCCTTCTCACACAAGGCATATCTAAAAGCTCCATGATATCCTCTTATTTGTAGGCTCTCTCATATAAGAGTATTACTTTGAACTACTAACCAAAGGAATGTTGAGGCCTTAGGGAGAGCCTCTAGTGACCAAATATTCTTTCAAGAAAAATATTTGGGAGAAGAAAATTTTCGCTGCTCTAAATATTCATATGCCAACTTGATTGTCCACCATATTTTGAAATATTCCAAACCAACTCATCCTTTTGTGTAAAACTGATAAATAAAAATCTTGAAGTATCCTTTGAAGTTCATCATTGTTTGAGTTTCTCTCCTTCAACCAGGTTACTAATAAAAATCAATGATGTGAAGTTGTTGCTCATATTAATATAGTGTTTGACCTTTGGACCTTTATTAGCTAGGCATGACCAAGACAATATTTGCTATTTAGAGTCAAAGATAAAAGGATAAGGCTTCAACCAAGCATCAGACCAAAAATTTGCATAATTCTCCTCATTGACTGACCATGTTATATATTTTTCAATCAATTATAAGCTATTTGATATGAAGTTCCATATCGATGATCCTATGGGTAGGGTTCTTTCCTTAAATAATTTCATTGCATCAAGAGAACCTATATGTTTTTGAATTAATATTTTTGCTCAATTATTTTCTTGATATTTGAATAATATCCACCCAAGCTTTACCCCTAATGCCAAACTCATAAGTCTACAATTTTGCAAGCTTACTTCTCTAATATTCTTTTCTTTGCAAACCCTATACCACTTACAAAGAGAATACCTATATTTTTCACTATATCCTTTCCAAAGAAAGTTTCTTTGAATTTTATCAATTCTAGATGCTATACCTGTTGGCAATATTGAAAGTGACATTATATAAAAAGGGATTGATTACAATGTAGTCTTTATGAGTTATAGCCTTCCCAATTGTTGAGCGATACATCTACCCAACTGGAAACATACACCAACAGTCTAGACAATGTGTCCTCTCTTGAAAGGAAATATGGATTTTCCCAAGGTTCTGGTAAGGTTGGTCTAACCTGGTTGATTTATTCTATCAAATTATTTAGTAATTCAAAGGAAAGTAAGGAAAATATTTGGAATATTCAGGGTCACACATGACTGTTACAAGGGCGAGTGATTAATTTTGATTTTAGGATCTGATTTAGGCTCAATCTACTATAATTATCAATTCAATTATCCTATTCTTGATAAATTTCATAGTAAAATGCATGTAAAAGCAAGATTCTAGGCTTGCTACCTTTTGATTATGATCTTTAAATTCATTCAAAAGACATTTTGAAACTTAAAATCGTAAAATACATATTTATCAATGTAAAGTCTTAGAAATATCAAACTAATCTACTTCTAATCTACTTAATTGTCAAAGAAAATAAAAAGTAAAGGGTTAGAAAAAGAAAAGAAAAAAACAAGCCATTGTGATCTTTGAAGACTTGTAGAAGAATCTGTTGACGCAGTAAACTTTGAATCAAACCGACCTTAGCTTGATCAACATTCACACAATCTAAAACTAAGATGGTACCATCTTTAAATTGGAAAGGAACAAAATATTAGAATGGACTCAAATGTAATCACCATCAACATTCATAGATTACACCAAGAATTCTAATATCTTGCATTAATAAAGATTTTCAATGATTACAATCTCAGAATTGCTTGCTATAGGTGATTGCAAATACAACTCTCCAAGTACAAATACTAAGGTGCAGACATCCACCAACTACTAAGTAAAAAAAATACTAAAATTGACTATTGCTATGATGGCATTTGACCCTTTGAAATGGGGCCTCATTGGCTATTTATGGCCTTACAATTTTAGATTTCAGTGCTTTACAACAGTATTTTAGTGCTTTACAATTGTATTCTAGTGGTTTATAGTTAGACTTCAATCGTTTACAGTTGGATTGATGAGCTATCTCTTGGATGATGTGTCAATTTGTAGTTCTTGGTCTAGATCTTCAATTCTAGCCATTGATTCTTTTAACTATTTTGATAGCTTCTCCTTGAAGGTAAGTGAGCTGAGTTGTCATGCACTAGTTGGTTAAGATTAGGTCCAGGTTCACTACACTTCTTCTAAACTTTCTTCTAGATGCTTAGCTGGATTCCAATTTATCAGGGCCTTCTTCATCCTTCTTTGTTTCTTGTTTGTTTTAGATTTTTTTTGCCTACAACACAAAGAAAAAAAATATTAATTCAAATTTATATTTGGCGGGAAAATTATTCAAAAATGATTATGATTATCATTATTATACTATTATTATTTTCATTTATTTATTTATTTTCCTATTATTATTATTGATACTAAGGTTGGTGATTATTAAATTTTATTAATTAATTTTTTAAGGTTTAATTTCTTTATATATATATATATTTTTGGTTATAGATGAATTGGTTACAATCACAAATTTTTAGTAACTGTCAGCGCAGCTGATAGGGTTCAAACTATCAGCGAAGGCTTCCAACACAACCACCATCTCGTTAATGGTAACCCGACGTGAGATGGGGACCGCCGGATGCACAGGGTTTAATTTCTTTAAATTTTAAATCCAAAGTATTAGGTTTAACATTTAAATTTTATTTTAAATTTAATGCCAAAATATTAAACCCAATGCTAAGGTCTTTCCCTAAGTTTCAAATTCTTTACATTTAGTTCCATGTTAAATGTCTTCCCTTTTAATTTTAAGGCTCAAGCATTAAATATATATATTTTTTAATTTACATGGTGGAATCGGTAGCCGCCACGAATCCGAGCAGCCTGTCAAGCTTTTTATGGCCGCCACAGTATTCTGCGCTGTCCGCCTCGAAAGCCGCCACACGGATCTTCGTGCAGTCCACCCCTATAACCACCATGCCACAATCATTTTAAACCTTTTTACGCCGCTGAAAGCACCAGGAAAGGGACAAGCGTTCAGTCCGGCGAGGCCCGAGATTTGAACCTTGGACCTCCGCCCGCCTTATGGGGTTTGGATGAACCAATTAGTCTACACCTCGGACTTGGCTCAAGCATTAAATTTAACACTAGTGTTCATGTCTTAATTTTAATGCTAAAGTATTTACATTAAAACTAAGGATTTCGTGGCCAATGTATTAAAATATAATATTAAAGTTTTCATGCTTTTAATTTTATTGTTTTCCACATTAATACTGAGGCCCAAAGTTTTTAATATTAGACTCAAAATTATTCCAATTAATTCTTTTATGCTAAAGTTTGATAATTTATATCAATTAAATTCCCTACTATGGTTTTTTGAAAATTGTGTGGCTCTATTGTATTACATTTGGCCTTAATCAAGAATTATTATCCGCTAATCTTGTTTAATGGTTAATGAAATATTATTAGTTGTTAATCAAGTTTAATGATTTATGTTTGCCCTATATTTTGATTGATGTGTATCTATCGATCTTGGAACAATTGATGCATACCACTCAATTTTGGAGATATGCACGAAATTTAATGTATGACATTTGACTTGCATATTTAATATTTGGCAAGGGTATTTGATGCATACTGCATAATAAATTTTCGCAATACGTACGTTCATGCGTATCGTCGAATCTTGGAGAGGTGCACAAATTTTAGCAATGTTTGACCTTTTAAAACCTCGATACTTTAATCATTGGTAAGAATTTTTTTTTTCATTAAAACCTTAGGAATTTTTTTTGGTTACATAGGAGAGTTGGTCACAACCACCTTAGGAAAGTTTTCATTATTATGACTTAGGGTTTAACATTGAAGAATGCAAATGCATTTTATTTTTTGGATTTAAAGTTAGGTAAATTAGGATGTGTAAGTACCATTTGATCTTAGAAGATGGACGTTGTTTAAGCTTCGATTGGTGCGTACCGTCAGATCTAGGATAATACAACAAAATACTCTAATGCCTCCTGAATAGTCCTAATGACTCTCTGCCTCTTCTAACAGGTCTGATGCAAATGTCTCTATTTCAGCCTTTTTTTCATACGTTGGTAGATGCATACCGTTGGATCTTACTTTGACCAATACATACCATCCATATTAGGTGAATTAGACAACACTTTTAGGATTAATGGCAGGCATGTTAAAGGTTCATTTTTTATTGTGTGCATGCTATTGATTTCCGTCTTGATTCATGCATTACCACACGATCTGTGGAAAATGTGCAGGGCTTAATGAACATAAGTTTTAAACATCGGGTGAATGAAAGCCCTATTGGATATGTGCGTATCATTGATCTCTCAAGGATAAACATAGACCATTCAATTTGCACATCTGTTAGTGACTTGATTATTTTTACGTCCGACCTTAGTGGAATCCCTGTGTTCTCCATTCAGTGGATTTGAGACTTCTTAGTAATTACTAGACGGTTAACAGCTTTAAAAAGGACCTTCTCTTGATATGTGCGTACTATCGGATCTAGTGATGATACATGCATGCCCTTAGATCTAAAGAGTTGCATGGGTTTTACTGAAAGAAAGGGGGTGCTCGGTAGTGTTATAAAATATTTTAAACCTTAGAAAATAATTGACTTTGATTTTTCATAGCTTTTGTATGAGACCTTGATATAAGATTAATTTTTTGTTTTAGTGACCTTGGCCCATGATCCTAGTGAATGTTTAGAAATATATATGACCATAATAAAAGTCAAACTTCGCTTTAGTTTTTGGTGATTTTCGTTTTATGCATATTGTCAGATCCGTCTAAGATCTGTGTGTATCATTTATTTTGATAAATGCGCATAACACTTATGAAACAAACACGTTTGACATAGGAAAAAGGGGGTGGAAGTGAACCTTAGAAAAATTTAATGATATTTTAGCTTTCATGATTTAGGGGTAGGCATTTTTAGGGAATATAATTATTTGAAGTTTAAACCTTAGGCAAGTTGACTCCCTTGTATTATGTGGGGGCCATTACATTATATTAACGATCAACGCGTGCTTTATGATCCAGGGAAAGTGCTTAGGATTTAATGAAGAAGGGAGCGCATGACTTGAATGACTTATCAATTTCAAATATGTGCAAATTTTGAAGGCACGAAGAGACCTTAGGAAGTCTGAGAAGTAAGAAGAAAATTAATCCATGGGCTAGTTATCATTAAATCCTGAATTAACCAAACATTAATCCATGATCAAAAGCTTGAGCATTTTCATAGGTTAAGAAAAAATGGCAAAATTTGAAAGTGCCTAGAAATTTTTGAAACTTTACACATTTCTAACTGAGCCAAATGGATATCCAAAACCGCTAAGATCACCCAAAAATTTGTTGTGGATCAAGAGATATTGTATTTATAAATTCATGAGCTACCACAGGAAACTACCATTTGGGATAAAATTCACATACAATATTATGAAAATTTGGTATTATTGTATAGATGAGCTCAAGATCTTTCCACTAGGCTTTGAATCATCTCAAACAGAGTTTTCCATCAAAAGTTATGACAATTTCAAATCTGTAGTAAATTTAGGGCAAGATTATGAAATTTAAAGAACCCTAAAACTGAATTTAATAATTTGAAATGTTCAATCTAAAATAATGCCATTGAAAATAAAATATTCAAAATATTCAATCTAAATCAATGAAATTATAATCCAAGTCTTCAAAATACTTAAATGTAATCTGCTTGTTGTGGTGCAGTGGTAAATGCCCTGGGTGCTGGTAGAGGCCGACCTAGGTTCCATTCCCCTTGTCTCCATCCTGCAGATATATGGTATAGTTAGGAATGTCCTATGTGCTAGTAGAGGCCGACAAGGCTCCATTCCTCCTATGCCCAACCTGTTGAAAGTGGCACCTCGAAAGGGGTGTTTTCCACTATAAATTAGTTTTCACCTAGGTGTTGTAGGTGAGTTGGAGAGGAGAGGGCAATCCTCCAAGGGAGGTCCCAGGTTCAAATCTCCACCCTACCAAAAAGCTGAATTGGGTATCCAAAATCCAATTGATAATGTTGGTGCGGGCAGGGTCGGGTACGACTCTCGGGTGACTTTGACGGTGTGGAACCCCCTGTTCGTGGTCTCTCAGACCAAGGCGGCTTTGCAAGGGGTTTTCGCTTAAAAAAAAAAAAATACTTAAATGCAAGCAATTTTAAAACCTTAATGTGAGCAATGTAAGCAATTTCAAATTCTTGATGTAAACAAAAAATAAAAAATTAAAACCAAAGTCTCAAGTGGGTCCCCAATTGGGGTGAGTTGTGCAATGGCAACAACAAATGACGACTCTACTGGAAAATACTTCTGAGTATTTTGGATGAAGAACCCAACTTGAAATAAGTAACATTTTAACTAATGAAATGCAAATCACTTGGTAATATTATGACAAAATGGGATTAAAAAAACTTTGTTTGGAATTAATGCTCCATTTCGCTTTAGCTTAAAGTGTGTGCTAGTGCATTTATTTTCATTCATTAGATCCATAAGGATTTTATCACTTAATTTAAAGTTAGGCTACTAAAGATGTCACTCATGAAAAAATGATTTACCTTTGCATTACTCCACTGTCGGTCAAGCATTTATAGTTTTGGTGGAGATGACCTTGATATCTTCTATATATTGCTCTACTATCGGTTAGGCATCCATAGCCTCGGTAGAGATTATCCAAGTCACCCAAGCACTTGAGTTAGTTGCATCTTTAAGATTTTCCTTCTTAATTAAGAAGTATTTTGATGTATTGCAAACATTATATGTGCCTTTTGGGTTGGAGATATATAAGGCTAAAAATAGAGTGTGTATATTTTCACCTAATCATCAAACCAAGATGATTTCATCCTTATGACCTAAGAATTACATTAATGTCATTGATGAATATGAAGCTTTAGCATTATGTTACACTATTTCCAACTTTATCTGTTTTAGCCCCATAATCAAAGAATAAAATCAAATAATATGATTCACTAATCCTTAGCTTCACCTAATTTCAAAATAAGTAATTCATCCTCAATTGATTAAGCATTTTTCCTTTTAGAGGAACCAAGAGTCAATTGCAATTACATGAACATACCACAATTAGAGGAACAGGTGTAAATTGACAAAACATAGATGGAAACTAAAACCATAAAATAAAATAAAATTCACAATGAATTCTACCTAATCAAGCAAAACAGGAAGAAAGGTAAACCAAAACCAACATAAAGGAAAAATCAAACATAAAGCATGATAAAAAAACTAAAATGCTAAAGGAAATCTAAAACAAAGCTACAAATTTAAGAAAAAGAAATGAATAAAAGGATAAGCAAAACTATAATATATGACACCCTTTTTTTTTAAGGATGAAAATAATGTTTTAGGAACTACGCGTTGACTGATAGAGAGATATCTTCTCCACTCATATTCTTCAGTATAAAGGCATTTTCTCCAAGTATTTTTGAAATCTAGTAAGGACCTAACCACAGGTTGCCAAATTTATCATGATCTCCCTTTTTCTCATGTGCTTTATCCTATAATAAAACTAAATCAGCAATTTTGAAGGCTTTAACTTTAGCTCTTTTATCAAACCATCTCTTAATTATCCCTTGATGTTTACTGAAGTGTTGCAGAGCATCTTCTCTCTTTTCATCTAAGTTCATCAAGTTGGTTAGCCTAGCTTCTACTTTATCATCCACTTCCAAGTAATCTTTCATGAACTAAAGTGTCAACAATTTCAAATTGGTGGGAAATATAAGATCTTGGCCATATACCAGATGATAGGGTGATGTACCTATAAAAGTTTTTATTTTGGTCCAGTCTGCTTTTAAAACATATTTAATTTTATTGTGCTAGTCTCTAGGATTTCTTTCTAGGAGCTTGTTGAGTGGTAATTTTACCCAATTGTGAAAGTACACTCTCCCTTACGATTTTGATCACAAAACCCTCTCTTGCAAAGAAGTTAAAATAAGCAACTTCTCCAAGGTCTCCGGTATATTAGCATTTGCATGTGTATTAGTAATCTCAATAAAAATATCAATGAAACGCTTGGAACACCTTAGTGATTGCAAGTAACTGTTAACAAAGGGCATGTGTTGGTTCATTTCACCATGCTATATTAATGATTGTTCATAAACCTTAAATAAAAGTAAATGTGAATTGGCCCTCATATGACCACGATGTAGCCTTAATTTCTTTTATCTTGAATGTTTTTAGGTAGATTTTATCTTCCTTGATTAAGTGGATTTTAAACAAGTTTTATCTTGCATTAAATCCTACTTTAAAACATGAAATAGAAGATCAAAATCTATCTATGAAAGTGAATTTAAAACAATGAAAAGATCCATGAAATGTAGTTTCTATCATGAATATGAAGAAAGCCTTTAATATAATTGATAAATTGTTCCTCTTTGATGAAATTAATTTTCATAAAGAGATACCAATTTATTGCTTAAAAATATTAGCCTCATAATGTCATGATGAATTATCCCGCTTAAATGAAATTAATTTTCATAAAGAAGAAGTAATTTCATGCTTTAAAACCAAGACCTTTGATGTAATGATAAATTATCGTTCTTCAATGAAATCCGAATTTTCATGAACAAAGGTGCATTTATTACTCCGAAAATGATGGATCATGAAATGCCATAAAAATTCCCCCCTTTAATGAAATTAAATTTCCATAAAAGAAAGGTCATCTTATTTATGCTTATGAATGAAAATGTAAATTTTAAAAATCTGTTTTTTTGCCTCCAAAATGTGAAAAATAAAATTTTCGAAATTATAAAAACCCTTAAAAACAACAATTTTCAAAATTAATTATAAAATCGAAATGACCTCGGAATGAGTCCGAATCTATTGCGTATGGAAGATTGATGTTCATTCTAGGGCTCCATGTAATTATTTTTATCATTTTATTTTTTTCGATTTTTATTTTAATGCCTGAAAATAAAAAAAAAATTCTGTAAAATAAAAGTTGGAAAACTGAAAAATAAAAATCTGAAATAAATTAAATGCTGAAAACACAGACATGCAAAGCTTTATCAGTTTGATAGCACCTCGTCCTGCAAAACCGAAGATGTGAGAAACTCTTACATGCAACCTAGTATTTCAACCTGCATTTGCACAATCGAAATAAACTAAGTGAGGTACAAAAATATATTTCAGACTTAGAACATTCTCATGAAGTAACCATAAAAATGCATTAAACTTCATTTATAAATCCGAAATCTGAAAAAGGAAAAAATAAACAAGTAAATCACAGCATGCAGAAATTTCTCCTTCTTTCTTGCTAACAAGGCCTAAATTTCTGAAACCACATTTGCATTAACCTTTCCAGTTTTGAAAGAGGTATTTAAAAACTTTACATCTTCATTTGACCTTCCATTTTCCTCTTTCCAACTCCTCGTTTCTATTTTTCCTTCCTCTTGTTTCCTGTTCTTCATGCTGTAATTTCAATGAAAAACCTTTCATTTTTTTTTTACTTTGGCTTCTAAGATGCTTCGTTTCTTTCCCAAAGCGTTTCATTTTCCAACAATACTCCCCCTTCAACGCGAATGAGCTTTTTGAATAAATTTTACACGTGTCCATATTCCTTTTCTTGTCTTATGTTGTTTACCTTTAAAAAAAATATTAACTCACTTTTGGCTCCAACCTAAATCTTTTACCTTTGACTTGTTAAGGTATGTCTACACCTTGCTTATCATAACCCCTAGGTAAACAACATACACCTAACGATCTCCTGTGGCATCTCTGTGTATAACCCCTAGGTAAACAACATACACCTAACGATCTCCTGTGGCATCTCTGTGTATTCGGTGTAGTACATTTATGGTAACGGATATATATAATTCCTTTAATCATCAGGAAAGGAATAAAATAAACACCATGTAACCAGTCCATCCCTTTACATCAATGCATTCAGGTTTATTTAAACAACTCAGTATAAGAACTGTTTATTTCCAGTAACATATTTCTATGTGAAAATTCCGTTCCATTTTAATACTTCCACCGATACTACCATTAGTCCTGACTGTTAGTGCGCATCCCTTTGGTCTTCGCTCGCTGCTGTAACATCCGCCGTGATTCCGTGATATCTTCACTGGCAACTCGTCTGCCTAGTTTCTCAAATAGAATAAAGGACCCACTTTCGCCTGGAGACCACTGCCACAGCTACCATTCTGGTCACTGCCTGATAAAACTCGTATCCCCATCGCCTGTGCTTCATCTTTCTTCTTCTGCCATCCGATGTCGATGCTGCTAAGCCATGCCTCCGGACGCTCCACGTCCTTTGTGTTCCGATCTCCCCCATCCACATCTCAGAATTCCTTTTCCTGCACACGAAAAGAAACCAAAAATTAGACAAAACAAAATGAACACCGTGATAATATAAAGATAAAGGTAAGGCTTTTACTCTTTTATGTTAACATATTATCATTCTTTTTTATTTTATTTTATTTTATATATATATATATATATATAATTTTATTATTTATTTTGTTTAATGGAACCAACAATTATATTTAATAAAAAATCATAGATATCTTTTTATTTATATATACATATATACTTTATTCTTTTTCATTATTTTTTTATGTTTTAAAAGAAAGATTTCATTTTTTTTTTTTATATTTATTTTATTAACATACCATGTGAATATAGATATATTAATATTTTTATTTTTTACTTTTTATTTATTTTTAGTTATATATATATATATATTTTATATTTAATTTTTTTTTGTTTTTATTATCATTTGAAACATACAAAAGACAAAAAACACAAACCTTAACAATGAAATTATTAACAAAAAACTGACGATAAATATCGTCGACAATAAATTGATGATAAAAATCGTTGACCAGAAATTGACGATAAATATCGTTGACAAGAAATGGACGATAAAAATCATCGACAAGAAATTGATGACAAAAAGTCATCAACAAGAAATTGATGACAAAAGTCGTCGACAAGAAAATATCGTCGACAAGCAATAAACGATAACTACAAACCCAAACAAGACAAAACCATATAAACTTAACACACAATGCACGCAAAAATTGAAGGACTAAGGTGACCCAATCCACAAGTATCATCACAACATAACGATTTGAGAAACTCAATCCCATGGAGACGCTCGCAAGTTAAGGATATCAATCAAGACGCCCATATGAAATTTGTGAAGGACACCTATAAACCAACAATCAAACCAACATTTCCAACCAAACTTGAAGCAAAAAAGGTGGGTCCCCATTTTTGGGGTACGTTGTGGAACAACCACAACATAACTTCATGATTATAGTCAGCAAGCTTTTATTGGTAGACTTCGCTAAACCATTTCCTTGAGGGTAATAGTTAAAAGAAAATTTTAAAGTCAATTTGTTATCATAAGCCCATTCTACAAACTAAAGTGAAGTAAAGGCTGAACCAGTATCACAAACTATGGAGTAAGGCATTCCAAACCTAGTTACAATATGTTCTTCAATACATTTAATCACAACTTCTGTAGTATAGTTCTTAGTGGCTTCAGCTTCTGTCCAGCGAGTGCAGTAGTCAGTTGCAATCAAAATGTATTTGTGATTGGCTAAAGAATTAGGATTTATGACTCCTATAAAGTCTAATCCCCATTGGATAAAAGGATGAGACTCAAATATTGGTCGTAAAGGCATCAAAGCATTTATTTCTCTATTAGCAGCAACTTGGCAAACATGACCGGATCTCACATGGGCATGGGCATCCTTAAAATATGAGGTCGGTAGTATCCAACTCCCAATATTTGATGTGCAGTGGCATTGGATGAATCATGTCCAGTCCCATATTTGCCATGAAAGTCATTAAGGACTTGAGTAGCTTCATCTTTATTTAGGCACCTAAGATAGATTCCTTCATGGTTCTTTCTATATAGAACACCTACTTTCATCATGAAGTTGGCACTCTTTAGATGTAATGCTCTTCTTTGAGTAGCATTGAAATTATTTGGGTATTTTTTGAATAGGAAGTTTAAAATATCTTGTTACTACTCATCAATTGTGATATTATCCACAACATATTGCTGGCAAAGAATTTAAGTATCAATATTTGCTAGAGTTTTACTTAATCCTTGGCCTCTGACCAATTTTATAGGTTGGATCTCTAAATCAAATTCCTATAAAGTTATCATCCATTTCTCCTAATTAATTTTGCATTAGCATGGTTTTGATCGATGGGTCTGGCACAATTACAAAGATGCTATTGTGTAGAATATAATACCTAAAAATCTTCACTACCTTTACTAAAGCACATGTCTATTTATCAGAACATTATGAGGATTTTCACTAGTCCCTATATTTATTGTATCATATGCTTTATCTTGAAATACAAACTTGCTACATTCATTCTTTTTATAGTCTATATCGAAAAGTATTTCCAGAGAAACTATACCTTTAGGAATTGTATTCATTTTCAATGTTGCCTCATTGTCTTCATCAGCTTCATCCAGGATTCTGTCATCTTCATCTATGATCTGGTTTTCAAAAATTCTAGAATTAGTCATGAAATGTTCCATATGCTTATAATTTTCAAACACTTGAAAATTGCATACGTTATTTGGAATGGATGGGCAGGGTACTAATTCTATGAAAAATTTCTTAAGCCTTATGTTATCCATGGGTTTCAATGTACAGGCTGCCACTGCTAAGGAATCTGCAATTCTATTGCTTTTCCTAGGAACTAGTTTAATGTTAAAAACATGGAATTAATTAATTAAATATCTTACTCTATTTCTATAATAAATTAACCTTTTATCATGGCAAGCATATTGACTTCTAACTTGTTTAACCACCAACTCAGAGTCTCCTAGCACCTTCAAGCATTTAATATTATTTCTTAGAGCTAATTGCAGTTCATATATCAATGCTTCATATTTTGTAATATTGTAGGTACAAGGCAACTGCAATCTATATGCTGCTAGACATGATTTTCCTTTAGGACTAATTAGTTCAACAGTTGGTCCACTACCTAGCTTGGATTTTGATCTATCAAACTTAAGAGTTGAAACTAGATTTTCATATTTAGTTAGCTCACTTGGTGATATCTCAGTTCTAGACTTATCTGTGATTTTTTTAGGAGTGTAAACTCCTAATTTTGATTCATTATAGAGAACTTCATTGGTCTTATTATAGTCTATAATGAAATCTTTAAGTCTGGGTTATTTTTCTATTCTAATCTAGTTTGCAACTCCTCACCATAACAACCACATTTGAGAAAAATTAGTGGCCATATATCCATTAGATTTCTTAACTATTCCCTATTGAATAACATTCCATATCCATTTGGGATATCTACCACTTGTATGTCTATGTACTACTAAATTTTGGGTTCTGATGCTAACTGTATATGAACATACTTTAGTACACCAAACACATTAAATTATGTTTTGTCTAGTTGAACTACCACTCGATTGGAAGGAATGAGTTTGTTGGTAATTTTTTCACTTTGCCACATTGAAATTTTGTTGAATTTTGATTGTAAAATTTTGATAAATTTACTAAAGAAAGGCGCTATAGTTTTGTTGTCTATTTTATTGTAATTTTGTTTTACCCTTTTTAAAATATTGTTGCTATAAATAAAATGGAAGTCATGAATGCAATGAAGAACTTTGTTGAAAAATGTTTAAGGAGCAAAAGCGTCGGCAAGAGATTAATTTTAGAAGGAGAAGTGCCTCAGAGGGAAGAAACAACTCGTTTCGCCCCTAGTCAGGTGTGAAAGACCTTTTCGCCTCTTTTAGATGTGAAGTGCGGCACAAGGATGGTTTTTACCGAAACGAAGCAAAGGTTGATGAAATAATGCTCGTTTTGAATTGGCGATAAAATGCAATGAATTTAAGTGTTTTCACCCCAAGCTTCACTTGCAAAGGAATTTTACCTCAGGAAGAGTTGAAAATCATAACCCACCCCAAAAGGAAAGTTAAAAGGAAGACTAAGATGAGTTTCACCCCAATAGAGAGATGAAAATCACTTTCGCTCATCTTGGAGGTGAAACGTATTTACAAGGCAGTAAATTCACCCAATAGAAGAAAAGGGACAAAAGTCATAAATTTTAAGAAAAGAAGTAGAGTGTTTTCGCCTCAAGTAAGGGGCAAAAATCCTTGTCACCCCTCTTTGAGGTAAACATTGTTTTAAAGCGCAAGTGGCTATGTCAACGAAAGGAGTTGGCGAGTGAAAGGTTTAAAGGTCTTTCACCCAAGTGAGGGGCAAAAACCCTTGTCACCCCTCTTTGGGGTGAAACACAGCGTAAAGAAGTTTTTAAAATATGGCGCAACATGGGCCCGATGTGAGCGAATTGAAGCAAGTTTTACAAAAGGCTTTTGTCCTAAGTGAGGGGCTAAACTCATTATCACCTCTCTTTGGGGTGAAAAGGTAATATTGAATACTCCTAAGGCAAAGGAGAGAATTCACGTCGTGGGACCCGCATCTAATATATTTGATGTTTGTGCCTATGATTGGGATGGAAATTAAAGGGGAGCGCTTAATATAAAATGAAAGACTTAGTAAATCAAATGCGCCCCTATTGAAGGGCACCATGTGGTTTCACCTCTTCAGGGGGTGAATGAGGTTTTAAAAATTAAGTTCGGGTGAAAGAGTTGCAACACACGCTACGTCAAAGTAAAAAAATCAAGGGTGATGTCACCTCTCTAAAGGGGCAAAAATCCTTGTCACCCTCCTTTGGGGCGAAATCAGTTAAGGTAATCGTTACTCCAAGTTGCAATGTATTTTTATCATTCCCACGATGAAATTTAAACGCAGGAAAATTTCAGGGAGAGTGAAGGCGTTTTCTTCGAATAGGAAAAGGTGATAAAAAGAAGAAGCAATTGATGGGGTGAAATTACCAAGATGTTAGTCAAGAACTCAACAAACTGCGTTGTTGCCCATTATGGCCCCGAAAATGCTGTTTCGTCCTGTTCCTAGGCAAAATTAATTCCTTTGCATTGAATTCTCAGGGGGTTGCTTCCAAAGGCATTATTTTGTAGATTCTCTTGGGAAGGGGTAAGGAAGGATAAAATTTAATTTTTGAAGCAATGCAAGTAACGCTTCAAGGATTTCAGCTTCGACTTTGCAAGATCAGATGTCATTTTTGTTCATTTCCAATGCACTGCCAACTGACCTTGCTGATCCGTAGGGTAAATTCAATGCTTAGTGTACTTTCCTAGTGAATGTAGAGTTCCAAGGTGCAAGGGTGAAGCAAATTCAATGACCAATATCCTAATTTTTAGGTAAATTTTCTACGTCCCAATGCACTGATGCTCAAGGTTTTTCTCCATCATTCAATCATGTTGATTTCCACATGTGATTCTCCCACCAAAGCCTTATCATGTATTCTCTGAAGGATATTTTGACGAGAACATCACTGATGCCAAGAAGGAAATTATTCTCGCTAGTTTTTGATCTGCCAGTATTTTATTTGTAAGTGCATTAAATGAAAGAGGCACAACCCTCTACAAATACTAATCATTTTCATTGTAAAGGGAGGATGGACACTCTACAGAAAAACATTTCAAGTTTTCTGCATCAATAGAAAGACTTCAACTTCTGGCTCTTTGCATGGTGTTGCTTTGATGATCTTCTGTATGTCATTTTTGCATGCATTCATTTCCATTATCTATTGTGTTTAAATTCTGCTTCTGAATTTAATCTTTGTTGGTGAGGGAGTGAACACTGAGATGCTCTCTGGAGGTTGTCATTGTATAACTGTAAGAAGTTCTTGTGCTTGCACTTCTATTGTATGCTAATCACTGCTTGGTTTGGATTTTGGCTATTAGTCTATCCCCATCCTATATTGTCGACTTATAGCCATATTTCCTAATTCTTTCCTGTGACCCTCAGATTTCAACCAAAGTAGGAGCCAACCCTTTCTAGAGATTGGCCTGAAGGACATTTCTTTCCTCTAGCCTTTCAATGTTGGCCGGGTCTAGGGCACACAAAGCATAGATTTTGTAACTAGGCAGATTCGTGATCAACAATTTTTGGCACATCCTGTGGGACTCTCAAAAGGTTCTACTTTCAATAGTATTGAGGTTTGATGTTTGTCTTTGTATTGTATGATTAGAATATCTGGCGACTCAACTTTATCTAGAAGCCTCTGAACGTGAAGTGAGAAAAACCTTTCTTCATGATCATAAGATCAAAGGCCAAGAATCTAGAAGAACCCGTTGAATTTTACGAACTTGATATCCAAGAGATAAGAGAACACCCTAGGTTAGTTACCCCAACTATCCCATTAAGTACAACATCTTCTCAGTTAGCTGGTATGTTTTCCATTCCTTTGAGTCTTGCTAGTACAACCACTAGTTATCTCCCTCCTCAACCACACACATCAGTCCATATGGCTCAAAATACACCACCACAGTAGCCACCACCAAGGCAAGTTCCAGCATAGAATCATTCTGGACCTCTAAATCTGTAAGCTTAGAACCTGATCCCATAAACAGTAATTAAAGCTTTGCCAAATTACAATGGTATGGGAAATATGACATATGAGCATGTGCAAGATGTAGCTGCTTTAGCGATAATGGCATCATATAAGAGGACATAATGGTAAGATTGCTTGTTCTTTCTCTCTAAGGAAAATTGCTTTACTAGTACCGATCGTTCTGTTGACAATTTTGTCACATTTCTTAAGGGGTAGAAAAAGAAAACAAATTTTGTACAGTGTTGTGTAAAGTTTTTGCTTTGTCATTTTATTTTGAAAAGTTGCAGCAATTTTGGCTTCCAATGCCACCCCTTTGTATATAAAATAGAAAAGAAAGAACTTCTCGCCAAACAAGCTAGAGAAAAGAGCTTCGTCGAAGGAAAATGAAAAGAGCTTCGCACCCGAAGCATTTCCAACACTACTTCGGGTAAAAGTTTTGCGAAGTAGTTTTCGTCGAAGAAAAATACAAGGAAAAGAGAATGAAACTACTTCGCGCCCGAAGCGTTTCCAGCAGCTACTTCGGGCGAAAGTTGAGCGAAGCGGCGTTCAGAAGAAAAGAGAGCTTCGCACCCGAAGCATTTTCAACACTGCTTCGGGTGGAGTTTTTTGCGAAGTAGTATCACCGAAGTAGAATACAAAAGCAGCGTTCGAAAGAACAACTTTTGCCGAAAAGCAAAGGCAAGAAATCTACTTCGGGCCCGAAGCATTTTCAAAAGCTACTTCGGGTAAGATTTCTGCGAAGCGGTGTGCCGAAGTGAAATACAAAGGAAGAGGCGGGAAAACTACTTCGCATCCGAAGTATTTCCATCGATTACTTCGGTAAGGGAAATCAGCGAAGCGGAACTCAAGGAGCATTGAAAGTACTTCGCCGAAAGTTGCCGAAGTACTCACTTCGGGCCCCTCCATCGACGAACCATTTTTACTTCGCCAAAAGCTCATTGCGAAGCATTTGCTTCGGCTAATTTTGTGCGAAGTACTTCTACCCGAAGTGAAAGGATGCAATGTCTTTTGAAGACAATTGCTTCGGCCGAAATCTTCCCGAACCACATTTTTGAAAGAGGATCGCAGCGAAGCATTTCTCGAGGGCGTCAGCGAAGTAATTTAGTCGACGCGGCAAAGACGAAGAGGCCCATTTTGTGAAGTGAATATGCTTCGGCACTCCTCACCCCGAAGCAGTTTTGCGAAGCTCAATTTTGTGAAGTACATACCAAAGAGGAGTTTTTGCTTTGGCCCAGAACCATTGCGAAGCGAAGTTGTGAATGAAAACTTAGCGAAGCGCTTCACGGGCACGCGTTCCAAGCCGGGTATTTTCCCGAGGTGATCAAGTGCCTCATAAATGCAATTTTTCGTGCCCGATAAGCTCGTTGCTCATTTTTGGCAATCAAAAATGAAGTATCAAGCCATGATGGAGAGCCCGACGAGCATGGCGGCCACTCGAGCACCGCACCCGGAGACCAAGGACGTCCAGACGGCTCATCAATGCACCTTTCCATGGTTGACCCGGTTGCAGTTGCCAGTTTTGGTAATAGATTTGAAAGCTCGGTCACGAGAGCCTCGGGGAGCCGAATTCTCAGGGCTCGAGGGCGTACTCTTCTTTGCTATGTAATTATGACTCAGAGGCCCGGGTCCTCTATAAAAACCTAGGCATTGTAATAAGAAATGGGGGGAACTATCTGCTAGAAAGTTGCTGTAACTTGATGTCCTACGATTAATACTAAAAGGCTTTGAGCTCAATTCTTCTCTTTTATGTTGCCTTCTGTGCTTGATTCTTTTGTCTTTCTTCGTTTATATATCGAGATGTTGAACCCTGCGTCCGATGTGTGATCGGGGAATGTACCCTAAAACTCGTTCTGAAGGATACATAGGAGTTGAAAGACGTCGTGTTGGCTTTCTTTTATGCTGCCTTCTGTGCTTGATTCTTTTGTCTTTCTTCGTTTGTATGTTGGATGTTGAACCCTGCGTCCGATGTGCGATCGGGGAATGTACCCTGAAACTCGCCTGAAGGATACATAGGAAAATCTACATTGCGTTTCTTCCATTTATCTTTGGTGTTCTTTGCTTCTATTCAAGTTGCTAGTTGGTGATCGTGCTTCCTGTTCTCTCCCACCTTACATCACCAATTTCTCTAACCCTAACTCCTTTTATCTCTTTCCTGCACCCTTATCTTCAAACACCCAAGTAGTTTAGCATAGGAGCCGGCCTTTCTCCGGAGATTGGCATGAAGGGCATCTCTTCCCTTCGGCCTTTCAATGTTGGTCCAGGTCTAGGGCGCATACACTCAACTCAAAATCCTTTCCTAGGCAGATTTGATGACCAACAGTTTTGGCACGCCCGGTGGGACCGACTGTATCTGTCTTAGTAAGATCCATAACCAGTCAAGGTCCCATATTTTAAATCTCAAACCCATCTTCACCGGGGCCAATAGTTCTAACCAGTTCCCGGTGTGACCCGGTCAGTCTCACCTGACTAGTGGTAGTGAGGACCGATGCCCTCATTACTGAAAGACTCTTAGCATCTGGCGACTCTGTTTACCCAAGAATATTTAAGTCGTAAAGACCAGTACCAAAAGTCTATGCCTTCATGCAAACAAGATGGAGAGTTAAGAATAGAGGAGAGGAAACCGAGTTCTTTGAGCTAGATATTGATGCCTTCGGGGAACAATCAAGGTTGATCACCCCCGAGTCACTGTTACAAGGAACATCCTCTGTTGGTAGACAAGGCTCAACTTCTGATAGTACAACATCTAGTTTTCCTCCCAATCCTCCCAACTCTCCGAAGCATCCTAGTCCCTCCATTCCTATTAGTTGTCCTATTAGCAGTCAAGGGGGAGCTTCGGGAATTCCTATTTCTCAAAATCTAGGAGCAAGTATGGCACAACAACAACAACAACAACAAATGCAGCAGCCACAGCCACCCAGGTTGTGCCCAACATGGGATTCCTTGTCACCACTGAATCTAGCAGGACAAGGGCAAGTGCCGCCTGCTGCCATAAAGAAGATCCCAACGTTCGATGGAACTGGGAAGACCGCTCTAGAGCATATCCAGGACATAATATCTCTGGCGGCGATCCATGACATTACGGAAGAACAAATTATGGTAAAGCTTCTGGTTCTTTCCCTTAGAGGAAAACTCCTCTATTGGTATAGATCTCTACCACCCGGTAGCATTACGGGATGGGACCAGTTAGCTGGGCAAATGATGGGAAACTTCAATGAGTCTTCCGATCCTACTTCTCTTCTGCATCAGTTCACTTCGATCAAGAGACATCCACAAGAAGAAATCATAGATTTCAATGTTAGGTTCGCTCGAACCTGGCAGAGAGTGCCAGTTGGCCTTCGGCCAACCGACGAAGCTGCAACACTCTATTTCCTTCGGGCTTTCAATCCCGATATCAATCTCATGGTAAGATATTCTAACGTTAATACTTTTCTCGAGTTGTATGAGTTAGCCAAGAGAGCAGAAATGGATTTGATAGCTGTGGGCAAGCTTCCCCAAAGGATGCCGATGCCCATACTTCCCGAATTCTTACAATTCCAGTATGCAAGCGCAACCGCTTCGCAAATCTCCACAACCCCTGCACTCCCGATTTCATCTTGGAATCCGAATCCTATCGTGTCTCAAATCACCGCCCCACAAATTCATTTCCCTACATTTTCAACTCCACAGCCCACTGTCTCTTCGGCATTTCCTGTGCTGCCAGCACCACCTCAACACCCCGCCCTTCCTCCAATACCGACGATGGCTTCATTGCCACTCGTTTCGAAAGCCGATGATATACAAACTAAAATTCTGCAAGAGATGCAGTCTCTGAACTCTACAATTCAGATGTTGTCCAATGACATGACCATTGTGAAGAAGAAGCAAGCGCAACAGGAATTCCTACCGAGAAGATCTTATCCTACGCCTGCGCTTACCAAGGACCAAGCAGTCCAACAAGGGAAGGCTTCGACGAGAAATGCTGCAATTGATGAAGCTCCGAGCACTTCCGATTATGTATATTGGTGCTCTACGTGCAATGATCCGCATGAAGAGAATACCTGCACCCTGCACCAACACTATGTACAAACGCTGGCAAACAGTAGTCATAACGGTCAAGTCAACGTCATTAGGCAGATGAGTCAGAACCTGGCAATTGGCGAGGAGGAGCCGGTTGCAGTACTTACCCGAGGAGGAAAGAAGGCAATAGAAGTAGATGCTACTCAGATGGCTCCTTCAAAAGAGCAAGTTTGACCCGAGAAAGGACAATCATCTACTTTGGCCCCGAGCGAAGCTCCTCCACCTGCACCAATCAAAGAAAAGGCTCAAAAGGCCTCTGTCGAACCACCTCAGGTAGAAACTAAGGAACAGGCTAAGGAAAAGCTCAAGTTTCCTTCACTGACTAAGCGGCAAAGAGTGGAAGCTACAGAGCAGTATCGCACAAGATATGAGCCTAGAAAGGAGCCCGAAGCACTCAAATCTCTGGCGTACAACATTGTAGAAGAATTGAAGAAGATTCCAGCCAAGATCAGCCTGTATGATGCACTGCAACTACCTGGACAAGTGGACCTGCTGCAAGAATCATTGAAGACAATTAAAGCAAAAAAGGTGACACCGCTTGCTCTTGTGCAGACCCTATCCACATCCATCACGGGGAAGAACAGACCACCTCCATTCTACCTATCCCTACAAATGGAAGGGTATATTGTGCATAATTGCATGATCGACTCTAGGGCCGCTACAACAGTAATGCCAAGAGCAGTCTACGAAGAAATAGGGATGGAATATACGTGAAGCAGCCAAGGTGTACTCCAGTTGGATGGTACTCCAGTGAAGACTGTAGGGGTGATCAAGGACATTCCTATCCGACTACATAAGATGCCTCAGATCACAGTCATACAAGAGGTAGTGGTAGTCGACTTGGAGCCATATTTCAGTATGTGCTTGTCAAGGGAATTCATGGCAAAGTTGGGCGGATATCTATCTATGGATTACTCTCATCTGGAGATTCCATTCAAAGGAAAGAAGGTGAAGATCTACAATGAAAAGCCTTCTTCCTTTCTTGTGCAGAAGATGTCCGAAGAAGAAAGTAGCGAACCAGTGAATGCAATGGTGGAGGAGATAGAGCAGGTAGACCTGGTCGAGGAATCTCTTGCGCAATTAAGTTATGAAGATGAGTTTTCATTGGCAGACTTCAACGCCATGGTGGAGACCGAGATAGGATGTTATGCGATCGCCAAGCCTAAAAATCACTCCCAACCAGGGAATAGAACAAGTGCCCAGGAAGAACTATGGAAGTTGTTCTTCGATGGCGCCCGATGTAAAAATGGTGTTGGGGCAGGGATTCTTCTAATTTCACCCTCCGGAGAGCAAAAGGAATATTGCTACCGGTTGACATGGAGCTGCACTAACAATGCAGCAGAATACGAAGCATTGTGCCTAGGACTCAAGAAAGCTGATAAGTTAGGCATAAAGCATCTCCAAATCTTCGGAGATTCCAAACTAGTTTGCAACCAGGTCACAAATAAGTGTACTTCAAAGAAGCATTATCTAAAATCATACCGCAATAGGGTATGGGACCTGTTCGACCAGTTCGAATCTCTCAATCTGCAGTCAATCCCACGAGAAAAGAACCGACATGCCGATGTTCTGGCATCCATCGCAGCCAAGTATTCTCCAGCAGAAGACATGGTGCACAAGCCTAGAGCTGTGAGGATGATCTATAGACCCTCTATCCCAGACAAAGATCTGCATTGGCAAGTGTTTGACAATGATGAGCAGATTATAAATTTCATGATCCAAGAAGCCGCCACAGTCGAAGACCGAAGCTCTGATGAAGGAGAATATGAAGGGCTGATTCAATTGAAGAATAACCATGTTCCCAAGGGACTAATCACCCTTGAAAGCCTCTTTGATCGGAATGACCGAGCTCTTTCTCACATGATCAAAGTCAATGAAAAATAGTATCAAGATTTAGAGCTTGAACCTGGAAAAGCAATAAAGGTTGGGACCGACTGCACTTCAGAGGAGATAGAACAGATACAGAATCTGTGCAGAAAGTTTTTCGATATAATTGCTTGGTCTTATCAAGATCTCAGGGGATACAATCGATAGTTGGTTCAACACACAATCGAATTGCAGGAAGGGGTCAAACCCTTTCGACAAAAGCAAAGACCGGTTAATCCCAAGATCGAGGTCCTAATGAAGGCCGAACTCTTGAAGATGCTCGAGGCAAAGATCATATATCCCATCAAGCACTCTTCATGGGTAGCGAACCTGGTCCCAGTCAAAAAAGAATGGAGATATCAGGTTATGCATGGACTTTCGCAATCTAAACCAGGCATCCCTCAAGGACCACTATCCTCTCCCACAAATCGATCAAATTTTGCACTCAGTGGCTGGAGCTCAACGCTTCTCTCTGCTCGATGGTTTTTTTGGATACAATCAGATCTGGGTCAGGGATGAAGACCAGCACAAAACAACATTCACCACCAAGTGGGGAACATTTGCTTACCAGCGAATGCCATTTGGCCTTTCGAATGCTGGGGCCACTTTCCAGAGAGCAATGGATCTTGCTTTTGGCGAGCTTCTAAATAAGGTTATCATCATCTATCTGGATGACATGACCATTTTCTCCCAAAGAAGGGAAGATCACCCCACTCATATACAACAAGTTTTCAAAAAATGTCGAGAGTTCGACATCTCAATTAATCCAAAGAAGTCCATATTCGCAGTCAATGAAGGAAAGTTGTTGGGACATGCGATATCAAAAAAGGGCCTCGCTGTAGATCCTGATAGAGCCGAGGCTCTAATGAAGCTCCCACTCCCAGCAGACAAGAAAGGACTTCAATCTTTCTTCGACCAGATTAACTTCGTAAGGAAGTTCGTCCCCGACTTCGCCCAAGTCATCAAGCCAATGTCCCAACTCCTGAAGAAGGGCACCGAATTTAGCTGGACGAAAGAAAGAAAGGAAGCATTTGAAGAGATTAAGGCTCGAATCGCTCAGGCGCCGGTCTTGATCAATCCAGATTACAGTCGGGATTTCATCCTATATGCTATAGGGGAGCCCGAAAGCTATGCTGCTGTCCTGACACAAAAGGGGGAAGATGGCGAGGAGTGCCCCATCGCGTTTTTGAGCCAAGTGATCAATCCCCATGAAGAGAAATATAATTTCATAGAACGTCAGGTGCATGCAGTAATGAAATCCCTCAGAAAATTCAAACAGTTCATCTCTCAAAGTCGGGTCACAGTCTTTGTCATTCACCCCGACGTGCGCAATTTCATCATCCAAGGAGAATTGGGAAGTAAAAGAGCTGGTTGGGTGAACAAGATACAGGAGTTTGACATTGAGATCAAGCCCACAAAATTGGTTCACGATCATGCATTATGTCAAGAATTAGCAAAGAGCGCAGCGGCCGAAGCTACAGAATCTCAGTGGGATGACTTACCAGCTGAAGGATGCTTCGCTAACCAGGAAGAGGACGAGAAAGACTGGGTCAGTGAAATAGTTGAATACTTCAACACTGGCAGTTGTCCTTCGCATCTAAATGCTTCACAGCGAAGACATTTCAGGATGCGGTCCTCCCGATACACTCTGCGCCCCGAAGGCCTATTTTTTAGGAATATTGATGGAGTCCTTCTCAAATGCATCAAAGACGATGATAAAAGAAAAGTCCTAGGAGAGTTCCATTCGGGACTATCTGGAGGTCACTTCGTAGGAAGAACAATGACACTAAAGATTATCAAAGTGGGTTATTATTGGCCCACACTCTTCGCTGATGCCTTCGTCGTTTGTCGCAAATGCGAGCAGTGTCAGAAGTTCATCGGTCGAAGCAGAAATGCTTCGATGCCCCTTCACCCGATACAGGTAGAAACTCCCTTTCAGCAATGGGGGTTGGATTTTATAGGGGTCGTATCACCGAACTCCTCCATGGGACATAAGTTCATCCTGACCGCAACTGACTACTTCACCAGGTGGGCCGAAGCGATTCCCACGAAGCATGCAGATCAAGAGACCGTAGTCACCTTCCTAGAAGGATTGATCACCGAGTTCGGCATCCCCGAAGCAATCATCACGAGACAATGGCCCTGGCTTCACAGGTGCTAAAATCAATGAATTCCTCTACAGATATGGGATATATCATAAAGTATCCTCCAATTATTATCCACAAGGCAACGGCTTGGCAGAATCCACCAACAAGACTCTATTGAGAATGCTAAGGAAGCTCATAGAGACAAACAAAAGGACTTGGCATCTCCTTCTAGATCGGGCCTTGTGGGCCGATCGAATTTCTATCAAAAGGTCAATCAAGACTTCGCCTTATGCCCTGGTCTACGGTAAGGAGGCCATCTTACCCATCCATGTGGAGATCCCTGCACTGTAGCTGTTAGAAGCAGAAGATGGAATTAGTCCGATGGAAAATAGGTTAGCTCAGCTGCTGTGACTAGAGGAAGATCATGAAGAAGCATACCAGAACTTCGCTAAGCATACTCAGGTCACCCGAGACTGGTTCAAGAAAAAGTCATCCGATCGCACATTCAACGTGGGAGATCTGGTATTGAAGTGGGACTCTTGGAAGGCCAAGCCTGGGAATCACGACAAGATGGATGCCTTTTGGGATGGGCCATTCGAAATTATGAAGGTGAACTCGGCCAATTCATTCATCCTCAAAGATGCAGATGGTCAAGTTCTGCCGATCTCTGTCAATGGTCTTCATCTGAAGACTTTTCACCACTAAAGTACAATTTCTTTCTTCAAAAAAAAAAAATGAGTGTATATATACTTTTGTATATAATTTGCATATACATCCTCTTCCAAGATCACAAAAGCCAAGTACCACATCCAAATCCTCTTCGGGGACTTTTGATGCAAAGTAGCAAGTGCAAGGAGGTTCAGCAGAAGATTACCAAACAAAAAAAAAAAAGGCACAACTTTAACCCCACAAAAAATTTCTACCTACCAACAATTTTTTTTCAATGTTACCCAAAAGGAAGCCGAACCAAAATTCGAACAAAGGCATGAAAGAGCTTCGCACCCAAGTATTTCTAGTTACTTGGAAAATTCTTTTTAAAAGGAGCTTCTTCCAAGAAAAGTACTTCGGGCCCGAAGCATCAAAAAATAGTCCGAACCAAAGGTTCACCATGAAGCATTTTTCAACATTGAAGTTCAACTTCGTCGAGCCGAACACGCGCGAGGTGGAGAATTCAAAATGTGCCTCGAAGAACGTGCCAACAATGGCCTTGAAAGGAGTACAAAGTGGATGAATTTAAGGAAAAAGGGTGGTGGAGCACTTCCCGAGATGATCGAGTCAGAAAAAGGGAAGGAAAAGCTCGCACCAAGGTACGAGGTGGCAGCGGGTGGCGCCTCTAGTACAAAAGGGTAATCATCGAAGCATGCAGCCCTGTGTACCACGTCGCTGCAGAGTCAATTTGAGAATACGACAGCCTCTTTCGTTCGAAGTACAAATTTAATTTTAGTAGGTGCCATAAATTCAGGTGGTTGCCTTTTTAGGCTATAAAAGTGAATTCCTGGCAAGAGGGAAGTTATTTGTCCATCAGTTAGAACTAGACTAAGAGCCTTCAGATACTCTGCAACCCTCCCGTCCTTTGCATCTGGCCATTCACATTAAAGCCCTCTGTATCAAGAACTCTGCTGCTATCACTAGCAACATGGGAAAGAAAAACTCTAAGGAGAAGGGAAAAGAGCCCGAAGTTGCAGGCCCCAAAAAGACAAAGAAGGGGAAGGAAGAGAAAAAGCGTACTCCGAAGAAGCTAAATCTTCCCCTTCGACCCGAAAAGCAACCAATGGAAGAGGGGGACGACTCGAAAGAAGAACAGCTTGTGGAGCCACCAATTGATGGGTGGGAGAAGATCCGAGACACACAGCTCTCTAAGGGTGTATCCGATCTTCGACGCACCATAGAGTTCATGACAAGCAAGCTCACACCAGAAAATAAGAGAGCTGCTGCATATTACTCCCAGATTTACTAGTTTTTAACCCCGCCTGCTCACCATTGTCCCGAGCTGATCTACGCTATCGCACAGAATTACCAACCTGCGTCCAGGCAGGTGTTAGATGCTTCGGGACACAAACTATTCTCCATCCTGAAGGAAGATGTACAAGCAGCCTTCGCACCACAGCAGGGCCCGCCCAAGGGCTATTCTATTCGCAATGTCCTCCTAAACGAACAAATGGAGAGATTCACCTCCAATAGCTACATATTGAAGTTCCTGCGGGAGAATCTCAAGAGCGGGCTACCTTCAAACAAGCTGCCCCAGATGCCCTTACCCTTGGAGGCCTTCAAAAACATCGATATTTTCTCCATCATTGCATGGGTGGCGGGATTGTCAACAGATGCTTCAGTACAGCCCTGGCAGGTGTCTTTGGCCGAATGCATTTCAAGAGGGGAGTTTTATGCCCCTGACGCTTCAAGGCCGAACACCAACCCAATTTTCTTTGACTGGGCGGAATGGGTGGCCCGAACCCTGCATACAAGGCTCGCTAGCATGAAGAATTCGACAGCAGGCCAGTACTTCGCACCCTATTCTTTTCTTGTCTGGTTGTGCTTCTACCAAGTTCATAAGCGGTTTCCCCATATCGCCATCTCTCCAAGCGGCAAGGATGGAAATCCTCTGCCAGTGTATCAATGGACTCCCCTCTTATTGAAGGAAGAGTCCTATTATCCTTTTAATCAACAATTTTTGGGACCCGCCATGCACCTGTTGAAAGGTTCTTGTCCTCGGGTACCACTCAGTTTGAGAGATAGAGTGGTGCTGGGAAAAAAGGGGGACGTCTTCCAATTGACACAAGGACTGGTGATTCGCCTGTTCGGCTTCATAGGGAAGCCCTTCCTGTTACCAGTCTACCCCTCTGAATATCAGTTCGCATTGGAAGTCGCTCGGTAGAGTGACTCTACAAATGCAATATACGGCCACGATCGAAAGTGGGCACATACCTGTGACTTCCCCTTTAGAATGGGTGTAATCGAAGTCTTTGCCCTTAAACAGAATGTTTTCCTGGAGGAAAAGCTTGCCGATTTTGGCCTACTCCAGATTCCTCAGCAATGGCTCTATGATCCTTTGGGCATGATGAGGGATCATTTAAAATTCAAGAACTTCCACATCTGCCCTCACCCCGAAGTTGTGGAACAAAGGAATAACCCCAATGGAAAATATCTGGAGTGGCATTTAGAAAGGATGAGGACATTGCCTCCATGGCATGAATTCTATCCTATGGAGGTCGAGTTCGACCCTGATCAGTACCCCCTCCCGACTCCAAGCTCCACATTTTGGAAGAAAGCAAGGGACGATTTGAAGGAGGAAGTAAAATACTGGAGCGAGGAAAAGCTTCGGGAATGGTGGATAATGAGAGTCCATCATCAAAAAGTGAACTCCTATGGACTCTTAGCATCGGATAAAGACTTCACAATTCTCTATGACACCAATGTCGAAACCTGGAAGTCTATATCCTTTGCGGATTTTATTCCCCCAACTACCCCAGGATCAGGCGAAAGCCCAAGAGGCACTAAGGATGCTTCGAAGGAAGAAAAGGAAGCAAGCTCCAAAGAAGCAGAGCAACCATTGGAGAGAAAGAAAAGGAAAAGGCAGGAGCAAATTCAAGTGCCTCCGAGCCACCCAAAGCGCCCTCGCACAAAGCCTACAAGTACTTCTACTGGATCCCCTGCATCAGGCCCGGTTGAAGCAAACATTGAAGATGCAGGGGCACCAAGTGCTGAGACGGTCCCCAAAATAGATATCATTGATGTGGAGGAACTCCTCCAACAAGAGAAAGACCCCGAAGCAGAAGTTGTGGAGGTCGGGAGTGATGAAGCCCAAGAGGAACAAGAGCCGACCACGCAAGAAGTTACCACAGCCGCTTTGCCAGGAGGGCACGTAGGTACGCACTCTCTTCCCTTCGCTTCGGTCTCTGACACATCCATGGCAGTCCCGAGTGGAAGCCCTCATCAATCTCTCCATCCCCCACAAGGTCAATCCCCCACTCAAAAACTGCCCATTGCCAGTCCAATCCTGCATAGCCCCACTCCTCCCGAGTCGTCTGACCAGGATAAGCCCGTTGAAACCACTTCGCCTACACCAAGCCCCGTAGCCCACTCTCCCATAGCTCAAAGCATAGTCCCGCTCGCCAAAGTCCCTGCTACACCCGTCCCCGAGCCGTCAGGGGAATCCTTCCCTGTTAGTTCTTTATATTTGTTCACACCTTTGGCTGGAGATTCGACCTTCTCTGAAATAGATTTATCTTCAATAAAGGAGTGCCCCCTGGCTGAAAAACTACTCCTAGCTCGATAGAATACAGAGAAGATGCTAAAGGAGGCAAGAAAGAAAAGAGGGAAATCTCTAGCCCAAGTTGAAAAATGTGCGGTTTTTGACTTGAAGGGCGGAAAGTTGCATAAGGTGAGGAAGGTCCCTAAGGTCCAGAAGCCTCTGGATGAAATGACTCCAGTCGACTACGACTACCAGGAGAAGACCAAGGACCTGGAGCATTTAAACATAGATGATGAATCCGCATCCATGCATGTCAGGGTTGAAACTTTTCGAGCACATGCAAACATTGCCAACCAGCACAGGTTTGAAGTAGAAAATGCCAACATCAAGTTGGAAGAAGAGCTGGCTAGGATTCGCTCTGAGCTGGAGGATTCGCAGAAGTAGGGCAAATTTCTCAAAAAGGAAACACATGCCCTCAAACAACAAATTCTACAATTGCAGACTTCGGCCGAGCAACAAGCACAAAAATAGGCCAAAAATGAGCTAAAAGCCAAAGAGCTCGAGAGCAAGATCTTGCGGGCCCAGCAGCAATTGTACGAAAAGGCAAACCTGGAGCTGTTCGACAAAGGTAGGATCAAGGAGATCCGCTCTCACCTACTCAAAGGTTTCAGATCTCGGGCCTCCAGTGCCCTATCAATTTTAATTTATGTCACCGAAGCTCAGCATGCCATTGCTAAGAAGGGACCAATAGTGGATGAGGTGATCCAAAAAATCAAGAGGCGACTCAAGCTTGCCTTTGAGGTTCAAAGCATCAGATATCAAGACCTACAGGTCGTTGCTATGAGTCGAACGGCTAGGGATTGGTCTACTGCCCAAGCCATTGTTCGCGCTTTCTTCTCCAAGGTGAAGAAAGCGCAAAAGGTGAAAGACCTCCTTGATATATTTGAGCAGGAGCAGCGCACATCAATGAGCTACTTCGAAGACCTTTCTTCTTTGGGTTTCCCGAGTTTCACAGACGATGATGGGAACCTTCTCACCAGGGAAGAACTTAAGCCGGCGTGGCTCCATTTTGAAAGTGACGTCTCCAAAATTGATGAGTGGGAAGAGCCAGTCACGGAGGGACAAGTCACTGACTTCATCCTGAGACATTGCAAAATCGTAGCCTGTCTGAATGACCTAGGTGCAAGAATCAAACACGTCGACATAGGGCAGATTGATCGGTTCCATGTTCTGGTCAAGGCACTCGAAGACCAAGAACCATTTCAGAAAGGGGTTTGGGCTCATGTTCGCCGAACTATGAAGAGAATCCGTGACCGCCTTGTCCCATCACCACAGCAGGAGGCCACGCCAACAGACGAAGGAGCAGAGGAGGAAGAAGAAGCAGAAGAAGAGGGAGAACAAGAACCAGCTGCAGAAGCACTCCCAGAGGAAGAAGGAGGAGAAGGATCGGGAAAAGACTCTGGCCCAATGGATCAAAGTTAAAGGGTTCTCCCACCGAGACGAGCTCGTTGCCCCGCGAGCCGCCAAGAATGTTGACAATTTTGTCAAATTTCTTAAGGGGTAGAAAAGGAAAACAAATTTTGTACAGTGTTGTGTAAAGTTTTTGCTTTGTTTTTTATTTTGAAAAGATGCAGCAATTTTGGCTTCCAATGCCACCCCTTTGTATATAAAAATAGAAAAGAAAGAACTTCGTCCAAAGGAAAATGAAAAGAGCTTCGCACCCGAAGCATTTCCAGCACTACTTCGGGTAAAAGTTTTGCGAAGTAGTTTTCGCCGAAGAAAAATACAAGGAAAAGAGAATGAAACTACTTCGCGCCCGAAGCGTTTCCAACAGCTACTTCGGGCGAAAGTTGAGCGAAGCGGCGTTCAGAAGAAAAGAGAGCTTCGCACCCGAAGCATTTTCAACACTACTTCGGGTGGAGTTTTTGCGAAGTAGTATCACCGAAGTAGAATACAAAAGCAATTCGAAAGAACAACTTTGCCGAAAAGCAAAGGCAAGAAATCTACTTCGGGCCCGAAGCATTTTCAAAAGCTACTTCGGGTAAGATTTCTACGAAGCGGTGTGCCGAAGTGAAATACAAAGCAAAGGCAAGAAAACTACTTCGCATCCGAAGTATTTCCATCATCACTTCGGGAAATTAGCGAAGCGGATCTCAAGGAGCATTGAAAGTACTTCACCAGAAAGTTGTCGAAGTACTCACTTCGGGCCCCTCCATCAATGAACCATTTTTACTTCGCCAAAAGCTCATTGCGAAGCATTTGCTTCAGCTAATTTTATGCGAAGTACTTCTACCCAAAGTAAAAGGATGCAATGTCTTTTGAAGACAATTGCTTCGGCCAAAATTCTCCCAAACCACATTTTAGAAGAGGATCGCAGCGAAGCATTTCTCGAAGGCGTCAGCGAAGTAATTTAGTCAGCGAAGCGGCAAAGACGAAGAGGCCCATTTTGTGAAGTGAATATGCTTCGGCACTCCTCACCCTCGAAGCAGTTTTGCGAAGCTCAATTTTGTGAAGTACATACCAAAGAGGAGTTTTTGCTTCGGCCCAGAACCATTGCGAAGCGAAGTTGTGAATGAAGACTTAGCGAAGCGCTTCACGAGCACGCGTTCCAAGTCGGGTATTTTCTCGAGGTGATCAAGTGCCTCATAAATGCAATTTTTCATGCCCGGTAAGCCCGTTGCTCATTTTTGGCAATCAAAAATGAAGTATCAAGCCATGATGGAGAGCCCGACGAGCATGGCGGCCACTCGAGCACCGCACCCGAAGACCAAGGACGTCCAGACGGCTCATCAATGCACCTTTCCATGGTTGACCCGGTTGCAGTTGCCAATTTTGGTAATAGATTTGAAAGCTCGGTCACGAGAGCCTCGGGGAGCCGAATTCTCAGGGCTCGAGGGCGTACTCTTCTTTGCTATGTAATTATGACTCAGAGGCCCGGGTCCTCTATAAAAACCTAGGCATTGTAATAAGAAAAGGGGGGGAACTATCTGCTAGAAAGCTGCTGTAACTTGATGTCCTGCGATTAATACTAAAAGGCTTTGAGCTCAATTCTTCTCTTTTATGCTGCCTTCTGTGCTTGATTCTTTTGTCTTTCTTCGTTTATATATCGAGATGCTGAACCCTGCGTCCGATGTGTGATCGGGGAATGTACCCTGAAACTCGTTCTGAAGGATACATAGGAGTTGAAAGACGTCGTGTTGGCTTTCTTTTATGCTGCCTTCTGTGCTTGATTCTTTTGTCTTTCTTCGTTTGTATGTTGGATGCTGAACCCTGCGTCCGATGTGCGATCGGGGAATGTACCCTGAAACTCGCCTGAAGGATACATAGGAAAATCTACATTGCATTTCTTTCGTTTATCTTTGGTGTTCTTTGCTTCTATTCAAGTTGCTAGTTGGTGATCGTGCTTCCTGTTCTCTCCCACCTTACATCACCAATTTCTCTAACCCTAACTCCTTTTATCTCTTTCCTGCACCCTTATCTTCAAACACCCAAGTAGTTTAGCATAGGAGCCGGCCTTTCTCCGGAGATTGGCACGAAGGGCATCTCTTCCCTTCGGCCTTTCAATGTTGGTCCAGGTCTAGGGCGCATACACTAACTCAAAATCCTTTCCTAGGCAGATTTGATGACCAACAAGTTACAACCTACAACCATCACTACCTAGGACTAGTTAGCTGAACTGTTAATAAAAGGGTTCAATGAACAAGCGGATCCGTTCTCCCTATTGCATTAGTTCACTACTATTCAGAGGCATCCATAGGAGGAAATCATGGACTTCAATGTCAGGTTCACCCGAACTTGGCATAGGGTTCTCGATGGTCTTTGACCGACTCCTAAACAAGCAACCTTTTACTACCTCCGAGCTTTCAACTCTGATATAAGTATGACTATCCGACAATCCAATGCTAATACATTTCCCAAGCTGTATTCTATAGCACAAAAGTTTGAAGCTGATTTGATCGCTATCAGTAAGCTTCCGCCAAAAATGGCCATGCCTATTTTTCCTAACTTTTCATAGTATTTGTATGCTAATACATCTTCTCAGCCTTTACCCATGTCACCCATGTACCCAATTCCTTCATGGAATCCGAGCACATCCCAAACCATGACGACGGTTTCTGTTCCTCAACTCCCTACTCCAACCATTATGTATATACCAGTCCCAGTTCCATTCCTGGCACTACCAGATCCACCTGCTTTATTACCATTACCAGCTCCCCCAACATCCTCAAACCCTAATCTACAAGAGAAGGTGCTGAAAGAGTTATAGTCCATGAATTCTACTATAAGAGCGATGGGTAACAAAATTACGATGATTAAAAGAAAGAAAGCCGAAAGTAATTTCAGACCAAGGATATTTCAACCACCGCCAATCACCAAAGAGCAAGAAACTACTCCTAGCAAAGCTCTCGAAAGGAGTACTAATGTGCTTACAAATGAAGAAGTTGGTCCATCAAAGAGAACATTTTGGTGTTCTACTTCTAATGACCCACATGATGAAGATACCTGCATGGTTCATTTGAACTATGTGCAAACACTGGTGAAAAGCTCTAGTGGTCAAATTAACATGATCACAAAAATAAATCATAACTTCATGGTCCCATTCGTTGACCAAGTTTCAGTTCTCACAAGATCTAGAAAAAATCCTATCACTGTAGATCCAGTTGAAATGGAGCCATTGAAGGTACATGTTGAGTAGAAGGTGTAGAATGAAAAGAGACAACCTTAAGTGAAAGTGCATGTGCCAGCACCTAAAGCAGATGATTCCATATTGTTAAAGGCTATTTTACCTACATCAGCGAAGGATAGATGCAAGCAAAACCATCAACTTCGCAACCTTTGGATTTACAAGCACCAACAGAAATAAAATAACAGGCGAAGGAGAGGCTCAAATACCTATCCTTGACTAAGCGTTAGAGGGTAGAGGCTACACAACAATACCGAAACAAGTACAAAGCTGCTAGTGAGGGAAAGGAACCCAATGCGCAGTCATATAATATTTTAGAAGAACTGAATAGGATTTTCGCTAATGTGAACCTCTATGATGTGCTACAACTGCTTGGACAAGTGGATCTGTTGTAGGAATCATTGAAATTTGTGAAGGATAAGAAGAAAAACCATGCATAGATAGTGCTAGATCAAATGTTGCCCACTTCTACCACGAGAAAAAATAGACCTCCCCCATTATATCTGTCTCTCAAGATGGAGGGTTGGATCATACACAATTGTATGATTGATTCTGGTGCAATGACAACTGTCATGCTAAAGGTAGTTTGTGAAATCATGGGTATGGGATATACGAGAAGCAACCCTGGCATCTTGTAGTTAGATGGCACTCCTATCAAAATGGTAGGGGTGATCAAAGATATCCTGATTGTCTTGCACAACATGCCCCAAATAACTATCATTTAAGAAGTTATGGTAGATTTGGAGCCGTACTTCAGCATGTGCTTGTCAAGGGAATTTATAGCCAAGCTAGGAGGCTACCTGTCTCTGGACTATTCTCACCTGGAGATTCCATTCAGAGGGAGGAGAATACATATTTACAATGAAAAGCCTTCCACATATCACATTGAAAAAATCGAATAAGAAGAGTAGGCTATAGATTCAATCAACATGGTGACTGAAGAGCTAGAGGAGATGGGTCTGATGGAGGAAGCTCTAGATGAACTTCGGTTAGAGGATGAATTTTTAATGCTCTATTTCAACGCAATGATGGAAACCGAAATCGGCTATTACACTATTACTAAGCCTGAGAAGGTTGAAGCGAAAGTGTCTGATGATTCTGCCCCTGACCAATTATGGAGAATGTACTTTGATGATGCTAGATGTAAGAATGGTACCAAATTCGGAGTAGTATTTATCTCTTCTTCGAAAATCCAAAAAACATACTCGTACCAGTTGACCTGGAGCTGTACGAACAATGCTGCCAAGTACGAAGTACTATGCTTAGGCCTAAAGAAAGTAGAAAGCTTAGGATTAAATAGTTGCAGATTTTCAAATATTCTGACTTAATTGTCGACCGGGTGACTAGCAAGTGCGTTTCAAAGCAACACTACTTGAAGATGTACCACAACAAGGTATGGTATCTGTTTGAATCATTTGTTGCATTTAATGTTCAAGCAATTTTGCAAGAACAAAATAAGCATGCAGATCTCCTAGCATCCCTTGGTGCGAAATTCTCTCCTATTGAGAATGTGGTGCAAAAGCCCAAGATTGTAAGGTTAACTTATATACCTTCAATTCCCGATAAAAATATCTACTAGCAAGTTTTTGACAATGATGAACATATCGTAAACTCTTTGATTAAATAATCCGGTAGTGTGGAGGGAAGAACATTGGACGAAGATGAAGCTGAAGGTTTAATCCAAATAAGAAATAATCACATCTCAAAACAATTGATTACATTAGAGAGCCTCTTTGATAAGAATGACAAAGCAAAGAAGCACAAGATTAAAGTCGACGAGGAGTATAGAGAATTACAACTAGAATCAAATAATGTGATCAAAATCAAAATAGACTGTCCTTCGAAAGAGCTTGAGGAAATTAAGAAATTGTGTTATGAATTCCCTGATATTGTCGCATGGAGTTATCATGATTTGAAAGGGTATGATAAAAATGTGATTCAACACACCATCAAATTACAAGAATGGGTAAAACCCTTTCGACAAAAACAATGGCCTGTTAATTCGAAAATTGAAGTACTAATGAAAGTAAAACTACTGAGAGGCAAAAATCATTTACCCCATCAAACACTCGACTTGGATGGCAAATTTGGTTCCAGTACGAAAAAAGAATGGAAATATTTGCCTATGCGTAGATTTTCGTAATCTAAACCAGGCATCTCTGAAAGACCATTATCCCTTACGACAGATTGACCAGATCCTCCACGTTGTTGCTAGAGCGTAAAGATTTTTGCTACTTGATGGTTTCTCTGGCTATAATCAAATCTGGGTAAAGGATGAGGACCAGCATAAAACAACGTTTACTACCAAGTGGGGCACCTTTGCCTATCAAAGAATGCCTTTTGGTATTTTGAATGCTGGCGCCACTTTTCAAAGGGCAATGGATATCACCTTTGGTGAATTGCTGAACCGAATCATTGTGATATACCTTGATTATATGACTATTTTTTCACATCACAGGGAAGAGCATGGATCTCATCTAAGATAGGTGTTTAAAAAGTGTTGGGATTTTGATATCTCCATCAACTCAAAGAAATCTATCTTTGTTGTCAAGGAGGAAAAGCTCTTGGGACATGCCATTTCAAAGGAAGGGTTAGCCATTGATCCTATGAGAGCTAAAGCTCTCTTAAAATTGTTGCTGCCAACCAATAAGAAAGACCTACAGTCATTTTTCAGCCAAATCAATTTTGTTCGAAAATTCATTGCTGATTTCTCTTAGCTGGTGAAATCTTGAAGAAAAACGTAGATTTAAAATGGACAGAGAAAAGGAGGCAGGCATTCCAAGAAATCAAAGAGAGAATAGTTCAAGCACCAGTGTTGATCAATCCAGACTATTCTAAGGATTTTATCCTTTACGCAGTGGGTGAGTAAGAAAGTTATGCTGTCATCCTTATGAAAAAGTGAGACGATGGGGACGAACAACCAATCACTTTTCTAAGCCAAGTTATTTAGTCACATTGGGAGAGATACAATTTTATTGAGAAGCAAGTCTATGCGGTTATGAAGTCTTTGATTTTTTTTGATATTTCATGTCACAAAGTAAGACAATTGTCTATGTTAATCATCCGAATATCAGGAATTTTATCATTCAAGGAGATATTGGTGACAAAAGAGTAGGCTGGATCTCTAAGATCCAGGAGTATGATGTAGAGATTCGACCGATAAAATTGGTTCTCGGTCGGGCACTCTATCAAGAGTTGGTTAAGAGTGCAACTTCTCAGTTGCCAGTACCATTACATGATGAGGTTATTAGCAAGAGTAATCTTGCTAACCAAGCAATAGGCGATTGCAACTGGACAAAGGACCTTGTTGAATTTTTCACATCTAGAAGGTGTCCACCTCACCTAAACTCCTCACAAAGATGAAGTTTTAGGCAACATGCCCTCATATATGTCTTGCTACTGAGTGGTTTATTCCATAGTAATATAGACTAAGTACTCCTCAGGTGTGTTAAAGAGTTTTAAAAACAAAATATTTTGGAGTTCCACTCTAGCTTGTTTGATGGACAATATGTAGGGAGGACTATGGCCTTGAAAATCATCCGGGATGGATATTTTTGGCCCACTCTTTTTGCAGACGCACACAAATTTAGTCAAAGCTATGATAATTGTCAGCGATATGTCAACAAGAGTAAAAAGGCATCCTTGTCTCTACATCTGATCTAGGTAGAAGCTTCGTTTCAATAATGGAGCTTAGAATTTATTGAGGTCATTGATCCCCATTATTCTACTGAATATAAATATATTTTGACAACAACTAACTACTTTACTCGGTGGACGAAAGCCATCCCAGCAAAGAAAACAGATCAAGCAATAGTCATATCTTTCCTTGAAGGGTTGATTACCTATTTCGGCGTACTAGATGTCATTGTGACAGATAATGGGACTCCCTTCATTAGAGTGAAGATTATTGAGTTTACAGGCAGGTATCAAATTTATCTAAAAACTTATTCTAATTATTACCCACAGGGAAATGGCTTAGCCGAGTCAACGAACAAGAACTTGCTTCATATTTTAAAGAGAACACTCAGAAGCAACAAAAGGAGTTGACATTTGTTGTTGAATCAAGCTCTATGGGCGGATCACATGTCGGTTAAGAAGTCCATTAAAACTTCCCCCTACTGCCTGGTGTATGGCAAGGAAGCGGTTTTGCCCACCCACATTGAACTCCTAGTTCTCCAGACCTTGCAGATGCTTAGTGACGAGGATGATGAATCTAACCCCATGAGCGTAAGGTTAGCCCAACTTCTGCAGCTTGAGGAAGAAAGAGAAAAGGCATATGTTGCTTTCATTGAACATGCCAAGATGACGCAAAAGTTATTCGGTAAAAGGATGACTGAATAAAAATTTAAAGTTGGAAACTTGGTGCTTAAGTGGAATAAGAACACAGCCAAGCCCAGAAAGCACCATAAATTTGAGGTAATATGGGAAGGTCTATTTCTATTTTCGGGGGTGAATTTGATTAACGCTTATTATCTTATGGAAATGGATGGTTGAGAGCTACCGATTCTGGTAAATGGTCTTCATCTGAAGGCCTACTGTCACTGAAAGTTTTGGTTACAAGTATGTATATATGTATAGATTTCTCTTTTATTTTTCAAGTATGTTATAATTCTAATAATAAAAAAGAAATGGTCTTATTTTACCTCCAAACAAGTGGTTTCACCTCGAAAATACATCCTCATTGGATGAAAATTAATTTTGCCCCAAAAAAGGTTTTCAAGGCTCCATCTTTATTTTGGGCGAAAATTATTAAAAGTTGCCCTCTGATAAAGTGACTTTGGGAAGAAAAAAAGAAATATATGTATAATAATAATAATAATAATAATAATAATAATAATAATAATAATAATAATAATAATAATAATAAAATAAGGTCATGTTCGCCCCCTTTTAAGGCGAAAAATAATATATAAAAAATAGAAAGAAAAGGGTTAAAGAAGTTTTTTTAAATTTTGCCTAAGAATATTTTATAATACAATTTTATTTGGATGGGGCAAAAGTCTATTTCAAGGCAAAACTCCCAGAGTAAAAAAAAAGAAAAAGGAAAAAATCTCCTGCATTCGAAAAGCTTCAGTTTAAAGGTTTTATTTCTGGCAAAGCAGGGCGAAACTGATTTGTTTTGCTTTTTTGGGAAAAAGCAGTGTTAGTTAGAAGTAGTTTTTTTAAGAAAGGCATTTTTTTGAGGTAAATCAGGGAAGGAGATTATTTTAAAAGGCATCCAATTGTATGATTTCGCCAGGCGAACATATAGGATGATTTCAGAAGAGTTGAATGAACGAGAAAGCAGGTTGCAGAGGTGTTTTCACCCAAGGAAAGTTTTTAGAAAGTAAAGCGCGCCATCAAATGCTTTTTCCAGGAAAGAATGATTTTGGAGCGCCCTTTGACGTCATTGAAGAAGCAAGTGCACCCGAAAAAATTTAAAATTCACCCTATTCGCCCCAGATTGATGTTGTGAGGATTTAAAGCGGTGAAATTGATTTATTTTCATCCCGAGGAGCATCTATCATTGACACTTGGCATTTTTCATTCCTGAAGCTACCTGTTGATATTTGTGGAGCGCTTTTTAAGATTGAAGATGCCCAAAACACAAGAATCGAGAAATATTTTGGGAGAAAGGAAGTTGGTGACAGTTAAAGAAATTATTGAAAATCGTGCCAGGTGCAAGGATCGAGATGGACGTTCGTCCAACTTATTCAAAAATTAGCACATGTATTAAATTTGGTAGATAAAGGCGCCATTATAAATTTGGTGCACCCGCGAAGAGGAGCTAAAATAAATTTTATATTTTCTAGAGCATTGCCGCATCTGATTACTTGAGTACAGGAATTATAGGGCGGTTAAAAGTTCTCAAAGATGGGTAAAAAAGCTAAAGAATCAAGGAGCACCATCGAATCAAAGAAGGTGCAGAAGAAAGCTGAGGGAGGGAAGAAATCCAAAAAAGCAAGGCGAAACAAAAATATTGACCTAGACTCATATTTTGATATGCTGGCTCAGGTTGGAGACTATGTTATTACGAACAAGGGCATTGAGAAGTTACGCCAGGATGTAGACATTGCAGTCAGACAATGATTGATGTCATAAAGTCCTCTCATTGTTGCATACTATGCTCAGTTTTTTTGGTATTTGTGCACACCAGTTCATTATTTCTTGGAGTTTGTGGAAGCAATTTTGAAGTTTTATAATCCCGAAACCAAAGTTGTGGAGAATGCCAAAGGAGAGGTGTTATTTACTATCTCATCTGATGATATCCAGGAGGTGTTCGCTTGTGGAATTAAACCTCCTTTTGATTTTATTTTTAAGAGATTGCATCTTGGTGAATAGGAGGAAAAATATTAGTCAACGGTAACACTGTGTCGATTTATGGAGACCCAGCTGATAAAAACGTCCCAGTATGGAGAACTATTGAATTGACCAAAGCCATTGATAAATTTTAAGAGCTTGGATTTATTTTCTATGGTGGCTTGGATTGTGGGCCTTCCAACCGATTCAACAATGCACAAGTGGCAGGCAACATTAGTGCAATGCATCTCCCAGGTCGAATTCTATGCCCCCACTGCTATGAATGCAAGGACGAATCCAATTTTCTTTGATTGGGCTGACTATATTGCCAAAAGGATGATGAGCCCTGAAAATGCTCATTTTTTTTACTATTTTTCCTTTAAACTGTGACACTTATTTTTGTAGATATATGTTTTATGAAAATTTTATATATGTTTAACAATTTATTTTACATGTTATTTAATATTTTGTTTCTGAGTGCATTTTGTGTAGATTTCGTAGAAATTGCTGTGTTTTAGCATGTTTTCGTCAAGGTCCCACTTGGACCTGGCACTTTCAATTTCATGAAGGAAAAACATTTGCAGTACACCAGTATGAAGCGCTAAGTCAGGCGTACGATTCCTTTTGAAGCGCCCGACTCTCGTTTGGTGCTTAACTAACAAGCGCCTGATTCCCGTTATGCGCCTGACTCCCATGTTGGCGCCTAACTCCCATGTTGGCGCCTGCTTCTTGAATTCTACAGACAAGGCGCCTGCTTCCCAACTTCTACAAACAAGGTGCCTGATTCCCATTGAAGCCGAATTCCAGCACGACTTTGTGGTCGACAAGACAAAATGTGATTTCAAAAAAAAGCATAGATGGAGTTTCAACATCGAATTTGGGCCAAGGATAATGTAAAAGATTACTAGCCATCTATTTTTCAGCTGCTATGCAAAAATCTATGTAAATTGAGTAAAGCGAATATCAGACTTATTCTAATAAAATAGAATATGTTGAAATAGTCCACAAAGTTCGATATTTTGCTCGATTCCCTTTATTCATGCATGTTGTTGTAAAGTAGAATAAAAAATTTGATTTGATTCCCATTTGTAATAGGGTGTGTTTATATATCTTATAAATATGCAAGCCACCCTTGAAAACGTGATCCCAGATTTTCTTTGTATCTATTATGCTGCAATTCTTAATAAAATATTTTTGAGTAATCTCTGGTTAAATTGACTAGCGTCTGGTGAATGATTTAACGCAGGCAGAACCTGTTGGAAGCATGGGCCCACTCTCAACAACATTCTTCCCTTACCTTTCCCCTATTTTTTTTTGTCTTCTATTTTATTTTATTTTCTGTAGATTAATTTAATTTTTTGTTATTTTCCCCTATTTTGTAATTTCCAACAATGTGCAGTTTCAATTTTTGAAGGTGATTTAGTCATGTTTTCATAAGCATAGGATAGATTAGTGGTTTGGAAATCAAATCAGAACTTCAACGAACACCAACACCCCCAAACCATAAATCTGAGGGACTCATCTTTGTGGAGGAAATTATAAGCATATATTGTGCAAGGCTGCTCACAAGTCTACGAGCTACCCCGTGTTGACAAATTAAACGAGGCAATGGATTTAAATGTAGAAAACTAACCAATATTTTCACCCAACATTTTGGCACCGTTGTCAGGGAGTAGCCTATTGTAATTTCTCGTTTTGAAGGAAGCATGTTATGGTAAGACCCCAAGGTCTTACTATAAAATTATTAACAAATTAATGTAAATGTAATCGCAGACCACTCAAAGGGGGCTCCCTTGTAATCGCTTTGCCACTATAGGGGGCTCCCTCCTTAGAATCTATGCTTATTATTCTTCTTCTTGGATGATTTGATATGGATGGCCAACCTAATATATATATCTACCCTAAAGCTACGTTGGTGAAGAGACATGATGGTTCACGTATGAAGAGACGTGATGGTTCACGTTATGAAGGGTTGTGATGGTTCACTTTATAAGTTAATAATATAATAATTAAATGATTAATAATACTAACTAATACTAACTAATAATGTTAGGATTGAGGATCCTAACATGCCACCCTCCTTAAAAAGAGCTTTGTCCTCAAAGCTCAAAGTGAGAAGCTTTGTCCTTTGTTTTCCAAGAAGGATTTGTGTAAGTTCTTGGACTCTTTTAATGGCATCCTTTCGTAGGCAGGGATATCGAGAAGGATGAAGCATTAGCGGGGGGTTGCCAAGAACAATAGTAGAATCTTCCTTAGGAAAATCATGATGACGATGGGAGGGCAACCCTTGGGGTTCCTCAAATACTTCAGAATGATGCATCAAAAGTGATGGTAATGATTTCATATCCTTTTTTGGTTCCTTGGTAGAGCCAACGGAGAAGGAGTGTGTAGTCACTCTGCGTTGGTTCCGAATAGGTTTGGTCATATGGCAAGAACTCACTATTGGTGAGGAAGGTATGTGTAGGTCTTGTAGAGTGCATGTTTGGCTAGCATTGATCACTTTGGGTATGTCTACCTCATCCTTGCTTGGTACATCAATCACTTCTTGCACATCGACCTCATTGTCTTCATTGCAGTGAGTAGGTGCACTGGTCGCTTCGGACACAACTACCTCATCTGCTTGCTCTATGGAGAGACAGGGATCAACTTCCTTCAATAAATACAATGTTAGTGTAGCACATTTATGGTGGGGTCCAAATTGTTCATCACAATTATCACAGAGTCCTTTTGCTCATCGTTCCTTCATCTCCTCAAAGCTAAGATGTTTAATTTGTAAAGTTCGATTAGATTTGGGGGTTGTGTAAGTGCTTTGTGCCCTTCCATTATGCATAGGTTTGGGAGCGATGTAAGTGGTCGACGATTTTTCCATAAGTGGTTTCCCTAATCGTTGTTGTGCATTGATTTTATCTTCAGCTAATTTTGCCAATCCATAGGTCTGCATCATGGTATAGGGATTGAACCTTGTCACCTCCATTCTAATTTCCTCTTTTAATCCCCTAATGAAGCCATTGATGAGAATTGATTCATCCAATCTTGTGTTGTGTTTGGTGATATCCTCAAACCGAGTTTGATACTCACGCACATAAGTGATTTGATGAAGATCTTTGAGCAATTCCCACATGACTGGGTCCCACATGGCTCTGATACCAAATGGTAAGACCCCAAGGTCTTACTATAAAATTATTAACAAATTAATGTAAATGTAATCGCAGGCCACTCAAAGGGGGCTCCCTTGTAATCGCTTTGCCACTATAGGGGGCTCCCTCCTTAGAATCTATGCTTATTATTCTTCTTCTTGGATGATTTGATATGGATGGCCAACCTAATATATATATCTACCCTAAAGCTACGTTGGTGAAGAGACATGATGGTTCACGTATGAAGAGACGTGATGGTTCACGTTATGAAGGGTTGTGATGGTTCACTTTATAAGTTAATAATATAATAATTAAATGATTAATAATACTAACTAATACTAACTAATAATGTTAGGATTGAGGATCCTAACATGTTAACTGTAGTTTAGGTTGCTACCTAAAAAACCCCCATTCCAAAAATCTTTGTATGAGTCTGCCTAAGAATAGAGGACCGGACGATCGTTTTGTTAAAAACAAAGATGTTTCTCAAAAGTCTTTTGCTTTAGCTATACCTGATCTTGAGACTGAATCCTCTTCTCCACAATCTCCAATTGTGCATTGGAGTGAACATCCATTATTTGCACAGGATCCTCTTGAAACAAATCAACATTGTAGAGAAGGATCGGAGATAAGTAGAGTTTAGTTTGAGGAAGACTTATTGAAATGTCAACGTTGGCAAGCAGTTAGATAAGAAACTATATCAAACATAGATTTAGTAATCCTTCTGTAGAATAAGAGAAATGAACTAGAAGCCTTGAAAACTAGAACGCAGCTAGTGTAGGTACCCTGTTCACAAACAAGATGACTGATGCAGAGGAAGCATCCACTAGTTTTAATTTTCCCATAGGAGAGGTAGGGGGAGATCACAAGATGAAGCATATCTCCCCTACCCACCTTCCAACCTTTAGAGGACTACCAACAAAATATCCATATCTATTTCTGTTTAAATTTGATGTTTTATGCAGATCTATGGATTACACCACTGATGCTCAAAAACTAAAATTATTCCCTTCCACTCTTAATGATTCAACTTTGCGCTGGTTCATCAGTTTGGGGGATAAATGGATAACAACCTGGGAAAAATAGAAGAAAATTTTCCAAGAACAATACCAAGATTTTGGTAGAGCACGTGATGCACGGGAAGAAGTCCTAGAAATGACACAAAAATAAGGGGAATCTGTGGAGAAATATTGGGATAGATTCAACTTTAATTTGCAAAGATCACCCCATTCAAAACTAGGAGACAGGTCCCTAAGAAGCATCTTCTTAAAGGGAATTACAAATGAATCCCTAGAAACCTTAAACATGATTTCTATAGGGGATATTTATCAACATAGTATGGATGATATTCGATATTTGTGTCAAAAAATTTCAAGAAGAAAAGGTAAGTTGATCCCTATAAATATCAAACAATCAGCCACTGTCACTAAAAAAAGAAATAAGCAACATGTTGGAAGACCTCAAGAGCAAGATGTTATCATCTCTAGCTCTTCAAATGGACACCCTTCTACTTCAAAAAAAGAAGCAGGAGAATGAGGAAACATTGGCCTACTTTTGTCCCAAATGCAGGGGAAAACACCTGTAGCGGGGGAAAACTGCCCTACCGCGTATAATTCTTGGCTGGATCCACAAGAGAGAGCCAAGGTGACCGCGGGGGTATGTTGTTATCTACACTCGGTGCTAGGGGGAAGGGTTCACTAGGAATGGTTTTAGGACTCGCTCCAAGTCCTTAGGATATTCGGGATAGTTTGATGTATTCAATTTTGAGAAAACACCTAAGTTTGGGCTTTCTAGATCTAAGCTAGAAAAGATAAAGGACAATGCAAAAAACAAAATAGGACAACTAAAAACAGAATGCAAGCATACAAGAGCTAGCCTGAAATGATTCTTTATTTTGGATGCTCACTAATCTAGGGTTTTATTTTAAAAAACCTTTTAAGCAGAAATATACAAAATAAATGCACAACAATTATCCCTAAATGCAAAGTAAATGTAAACTAAATGCCTTTCACTTTCAAATGCCTAAGGAATCAATAGTTAAATCAGATCTTCAACCAATAGAATGATTAAAGCACTTATCTAAACCGGTGGTTGATTTAAATTTTTTTACCTCTTATCCAATGATATCAAAAATACTTGTTTTTGCAAGATCACTCATGAAACACTAAAAGAAAATGGAATTAGCGTTAGGGGGCCTGCTTAGGTTGTTGTGTAACAGATATTGGAGGTGCAAAAATCAAGCCCCCTAGGTCCTTTTAGATGACCTTTTAATACAAAATCAGAAATTTATCTTGGAGATTTAATCATAAAACAAAAATACAGTAATAGAGAACATAAAACAAAATACAACAATATGATCTAGATGTAGAACGAAATGCAATAGTGAAAAAAAAATCTTGAAATTGCTCCTAGTGTGCCCTAGGGCAAAATCATGCCTCGCCTAGAGCGGGCGTGATAACACAGCAGTAAAGTCATGCCCTACCGAAATTGGGCACGATTTCGCTTTTGTAGACTGGTTTACCCTAATTAGGGCAAGAAAAATCGCACCTCGCTAATGTCAAGTGTGATATCGTTGCAGACTAATAAAAAATAAAAAGCGAGTGTATAAGACAAAATAAATATCAAAAACAAAGTGAGCAAACCCTAATGGACATCGTAGAAGTAGGTAGAGAAGATTGAAGTATCCGAGCGGGCACTCTCTCTCCGAACTACACCACGGATCCATCAAGTCACACAATAAATCAATCCAATCCACACAATAGAAGATCAAATCCGAAATTCGTACTTCAAGGTTAGCTTGCAGTAGAGAAAACAAAGGAAGAAGAATGAACTATCATAAAGATTTCAAGTTTAATGAATAATCAAAATTTTGCATTACTCGCATATTGCATTGCACTTAAATTTGGTATAAATGATTTGGCAAGAGCATTCTTCCTTTTATAAATGAAATCGAAGGGAAAAATGGGCAAAATAAACCCAAAGCCAATGCAAAAACACGTTGGAAGGTTTAAACCTGGGTCTAAGCAGGCCCAAAAGAATAAAATAATTAAAAAAAAAAATTAAGTTAAAAACAGTGAAGTGATTTGCTAAAGTTTTGACTATTTTGGAGATGATTTGCTCCAGTTTTGTGAAACCGTACAGTAGGGAGCAAATTGTACATAAGACCGTACAACTCAAGTGGTAAACCATACAGAGCAGTGGCAAATCATACAGGGCGCACCGAAATTCACTAAAATGTAAAGGAAATACAATTTTGGGATGAAATATCAGATGGATTTGCTAACCTAAGGTGTAAACTTAGGAAAAGGCCAAAATAATGTATGCAGTTGTGAATAACGGATTGTCTTAGGAACTGCTTTGGTACGACCTGGGCAATGTTATATAAGGCCCCATTTTCGAATTTATGAGTCTGGATACTAGTTTACTGGTTCATAGTTGCCAGGATAGAGAGTTAGCCATATTTTTTTGAGTTATTGCTATAGTATGAGTAGAGTTTCCACATTGTACTGAGTTGATCACCATTAATAATAAAGAATAGACATTGTGGATGACAATGCACGATCCTGTGTGTATGGTTGATGCATTGTGGATGATTATTGTGTGATTGAGTTTCTTCCTTACTGTCATATGTTAGTTTTAGGCTTCATTGCAGGTTGTGAGCAGATTGCTACTGGTGGGAATCATGGAGAATGATCTAGGAGCATGAGGACGTTGTCAAGGATGTATTGAAGCAGACTGTACAATTTTTGGGTGTAATTGCTTGAACGGAATCACTTATAATCCTGGATTGGATGCTTTGCTTGTGTGTGGAATCATCTTGTTTGGACTGTTAAAACCTTACAAAACCTTCCAGAGAGAGATTGGAGTAGAAGAACATTGCAAATACTATCTTGTTGTACCTTTGGATCGTACAGATCGTACATCATACAAATCGTACACAAAATCCTTACCCGATTTGGCAGTTTTGGTAATCGGCTTGAACGATTACAAAACTATGTACGATAGCCTCCAAAACAACATCCGTCAGTTTTCATGAGTGCAAGATCGTACCATCTTGGCCACTGTACGATCTCAGATCGTACAGTGTATGTGTGGAAGGTCGTACAAGAGATTGACAGTCCATACGAGGGTAGTTTGGGTACTTGGAAGATTGTTCGATTTAGTACTTAAGATCAAGCTCATCCTAGGGATTATTCTGACCATCGAAAGATACCTCCCCACCGGGAATACTCCACCGTTGTGTTACACTTGCCATGAGCACTGGCAGGAGTAGTGATAGATATACGATATCAGGATGTTTGATTCGCATGGGGCTCTAGGACATTGTACAACATCGTGTATAAGTGATGTATAGGACTGGTGTGTACGACTTTGCTCTAGGTGTGGTGCTGGGAGCACATCGTGGTGCAGAGACCGTTAGCACTACCAGGACCATCACCCAACCCAGAGCGGCCAACAACATATAGATGGTCGAGATCCCTGGAGAGGACCGTGAGGGCCTATGCAGGGAACCTACCACTAGCGAGGTGGGTGATCGATGAGCTTCGGGATGCACAGCTCATCTGGAGACCATGGAGGCTTCACCCTGGCTGGGTAGATGATAGGACAGAGCTGGTGAGGGTGAGGAGGATCAGATGGCTAAGGTCAGAGAGGGGAGAGCCAGAGGTACTCAGGTTCGATCGAGTCCTACGATAGTTCAAGATATTACAAGGAATCTTAGACCTAGGGGACTACTGGTACCGAAGGGTGACCCGAGACCCAGTAGGGGTTGGAGGTGAGCCAGACCTCACCAGATGGGATGAGGAGGACATAGATGATCCTCCTTACATTGATCCAAGGGTAGGTGATGTAAGGGTGGCCATCAGGTACAAGTGGTGGTACAGAGGAGTCACACCCCAGAGGATCTCCCTACCCATACCAATATAGAGGTGCCAGGTGATGGACCTGGGCATGCAACAAGTATTCCGAGAGGTAGCTCATAGGGCCACAGAGAGGGCACAATAGGCTCCTACCACGCCAAGATAGAGGTTGACATGGGTCTAGATCCGGGTGGTAGAGGAGACCATCCCAGGAGTAGGGACCAGAGAGGGAGGGGTGAGAGATGCCCCCACATAGGTAGAGGGGCCATAGGTTAGAGACCCTAGGGAGGCATCCACATCAACAATGGTAGGAGGCTAGAGCCAAGGGATAGAGGAGCTACGAGTACAACTAGCTTCTCTACAGACACAGATGGCCTAGTTGTAGGTTGAGAGGGACACTACACTGGTGAAGGTTACCCAACTATAGGGAGAGGTAGCCCGACTAGATGGAGAGCGCCAATAGGCCAGGGCTAAGGGGATGGCTACCATTGGGAGCAGCCAAGTAGGGGATGCGATGTAGCTCCTTCAGGAGAAACTGTTATGTATCAATGATAGGTTGGAGATAGCCATTCAGAGAGCCATATTTTTTGAGATGGCTTACTATACAGCTATCCCTCTAGAGTAGAGGATGGAGCCTCCTCCATCCCTTTAGTCAATGAGTAGGTCATGATCCCGATCATGAGCATCGATGACATCTCAGCAGTCGATGGCACAGCTGAGACTACCTCCACCCTAAGGAGGGCCAGAGGGAGCTAGCTCTCAGAGCTAGGAGAGGATAGGCTAGGGATCGAGATGATGCACTAATTTTTGATTATGGTGTGCATCCCTAGGTTGAGTGTACTGAGTCTAGATTGTGGTACACCAACCTCACATGATGTACTCTTTTTCCTATGAGTAATACATAGCTACGATATTATTGTTATTATGTGTTCTATGTGTAATGATTTAATGCATGTTTTTATATGTTTTGCTTGTTTATTTTAAGTGTTTTTATGTATGCAAACTATCCTAATGCAAACTACATGAGGATGAATGAATGCAAAAGAAGAAGAACAAGGAGAAGAAAGAAGGAGAAATGAGATCAAGCAAGAGAAAACAAGAGAAAGAAAGAAGAGAAAAAAGAAAGAGAGAAGGAAGAAGAAAGAAAAAAAGAGAAGAAAGAGAAGAAGAAGAAGAAGAAAGAGAAGAAGAAGAGAAGGAAGAGAAGAAGAAGAGAAAACAAGGAGGTCCAAAGGTCAACCATCAAAAAAGGAGAAGAATGAATGATCCAAAGTATAAGGCTAGCGTAGGTTGCAATGAACCAGTGTAGCCAGACACTATGGATCGAATAAATGAGGTAGCTAGACCCGCTATGGGTATAGCACTTGCATCAATGTGAAAAAGTGTGTGGAGGTTTGACCCACTATGGGTGGTTGCTCCCTTATTGACTATTGTGAGGTGATTACCCGCTAGGATGTATGCCGAGGTCTACTAAAAATGACCAAGGAGCTTATCCTGTAATGGGGTGTTGAGCCTATTGAGTCAAAAGAGAGTATGACCCGATAGAAGATCATAAATAGTGCAATACCCACTAGGATGTATAAGTATCCCATATGGGGTGTAATATGTGTAAAAATAGTATGCAAGTGCTATCCCAGATTGGGACTTTGAGAAATATTTTGAATAAGAGTTGTCAACATCATGAAGAAATCGAGAAAAGAGAAGAAGTGATCATAAGAAGAAAAGAAGAAGGAAGGAAAGAATCCCTAGGGGGATCTTGCTAGGCATTAGAGTCCTAGTGAGAAGTGCAATGCATGTGAGCTATGACCTAACTAGGTATCATCACATGCCATTGTCACAAGATCCCCAAAATCTATATGAGCAAGCAGTCATGAACAATCAATCATGCATTTATGATAGGCAAACATGCAAGGTGTTAGTTTAGATGTCAAGCAATCATGCAAGGATGACAAGCAATAATGCAATATGAGCAAGCAAGAGAAAAATGCAATGGAAAATGAAGATGCAACTATATGAAAGTTTTTTATTTATTTTTTATGGAGAGTTAAAATCAATGCAAAGCCTAAATGCACCATACATATTATCAAAATAAATAGGTGTGCCATGAGGTGTTGGATCGAAGACATCCTCAAAATCATGGAGAAGCTCTTTTAAGGCTCTTCGTTCAACATTCATGGCACGATAATCACAACATTTTCTAATAGCACCATTCTTTTTAGAATAAAAGACATCATACAAAGATTCATCATTCTCTAGCACAGAAGCAAAGTTATCTTTAGAAAAAATAGAACCAACCATATTACAAGACATTATATTTGAAGGAAAAGAAAAATTAACACTTTTATTATCATCTATTGACAACTTTTGATATTCCATGTATTCTGCATAAGTCATAAGATGGTCATCATCCTCAAAAGGTAAAGGTTCATTCTTATTAGGTATAAAACCTATACCACATCTCCCAGGACAAATCTCAACATCCAAGGGTTCTTGAATACCCTTCTATTGTGGTCCCAATCCTTTACCTGCATATCCCATACCGGACAAGATCTACTTAGGAAGGGGATAATCATTAGTGAGATAGCATTGAGCAAAAGAGTGCTCATTGAGAGATGGGTTGCTACCATGAAGCTTCTCTTCGAAAGCCATACCTCCGAAGATAAAAGCACACATGCCAATGTGTACAACATCACCCTTCTTATGAGGTAAGCCCATAGTTCGGGGTGAAGGTGGTAGCTTGGCTAGATCCAGAAGAGGCTCTTGAAGAAACTGATTATCATGATCCAAGGAGAAATAATGGGTCTTATGTTCCTCACTCACTTTTAAACTTTGAAAATGCTCAAAAATTTGAGATGAGGAACATGGAGAAATTGTTGAAGAAATAGAAGGACAAGAATAAGAATCTATTTGAGCTAACTCTATATTTGAACATAATTCAAATGGTCGAGGGTCACCCGGAATGGTGATAACTTGATTCTTGAATTCAAACTTGAGACACTGATGAAAAGTAGAAGGGACGACCTTCATTGCATGGATCCAAGGTCACCCAAGAAGAAGATTAAAAGATGCAGGACAATGTACCACATAAAACAAAGTATCCAATATTCTCGGCCCCACTTTTAAGGGGAGAGATATGACACCACAGGCCTCTTGGGACTCATTGTTGAAAGCTTTAATGATGATATCAGTTTTTGTTAAATCTTCCTCTTTTAATCCAAATTTTTGAAAGAATTGATATGTACACAAATTGAGGGATGAACCATTATCAATCAAAACTCGCTTGATAAGGGTATCCCCAATAAGTGTGGTGATGTAAAGTGATGAATCTCCATGTAAGTTTGAGGAAGGTTTATCATCATCTGAGAATGAGACATGATGTATCCCAAAAGAACCTACGGTGTCAACTATGGCATCAGGAGGGATGTCTGGGAAAATAGATTATTGTTGTAAAAATTTCATTAAAGCATTTCTGTGATCGAGAGAAGTCTACAAAAGTTCTAACACTGATATCTTTGTTGGAGTACTAGCTAACTACTTCTGAAGATCAAATGAAACCTGTGACTGTGGTCTCAACACTATAGGTGGAATCCTTGTAGCTGAATCTCTTCTCTGATTCTCCTTTAAAACTATATTGGGCTGAGATACTGAACTCTGTCCTTGTTGATGTTGTTGATTCTGAGCTTGTTTCCTTGTAGTTACCCCAACCATACCAACCACATTGCTATGGCATAGGGAATCATCTTGATGAGCCACCTGATTGGTTGCTTGTTGCTCATGCTTAGGTAGAGGATCCTTAAATATCCCCATATCTTGATTTGTTGTTGGAACTTGTTGAGTAGGAGTTTGATTACTTGTTGATTGGAGATTTCCTAAATCAATGCATCCTGCATCAATCAAATCTTGAACCACATGCTTCAACTTCTTACAAGTGTTCGTCCAATGTCCTTCTACTCTATGATAAGTGCAATATTGACCTACCTTATACCAATGAGTTGTAGTATCTGGCTATCTTACTGGAGGTAATTCTATTGCCTTAGCATCCAATAGTTGCTTTAAAACTGCTTCCATAGGGATATTAAGTCTTGTGAAGTTCCTTTGAGGAGGCTTCTGAAGTACAATATTTTGTAGGTTGTTAGTGACATTATTAACAGGCCTACTATCACTATTACCTCCTATATGCTTATTCTTAGGTTGAGACTTAATTGGCTTATCTTATTTAACCTTGAGTTGACCTCTTCTAATGAGAGCTTGTTCCACTTTTCTTGCTAACTCAATTGCTTGATCTAAAGATGTGATAGTAGTAGTTTCTAGAGCATAAGATAATTGTTCTTGTAAATTACCAATGAATATATCAAGCATATATTTTTGAGACATAGGTTGTCTTAATCGGCCAACTAAACTTCTCCAACGAGCTAAGAATTCTGAAAAACTTTCTTCTTTACTTTGCTTTAAATCATATAAATCTCTCATAGTCACTTCCTTTTCAATATAAGCACTAAACTGATGAACAAACATCTCTGTAGTCTTCTCAAAACTCTTCAAAGAATAGTTGGGCAACCGATAATACCATTCTAATGCCACTCCAACAAGACTCTTTGGAAATGTTTTCAATAAGAGCATATCATCATAAATAAGATCATGACAAGCTATCCTGAATCCTCTCAAATGCTCTATTGGATCTTCAATCCCTTTATAGATTGGTAATACTGGCATAGGAAAATGCTTAGGATAAGGTCTAGCAGCAATAATAGGATCCAATGGCTGACTACACATTTCTTTATAGTTGTATGTAAACCCTGAAGGTTGAATCATATCCATCCTTGAAACCAATTGATTCACAACACTTGTCAAATTCTGCATTTCTGAATTACTATGTATGTTCCCTAGACTTCCCAAAGGAGGAATGTATGTATGTTGAAACCCTGATGTTGGATTCAAACTTTGGATACTTTGGTTGTATGTGGCACTTTGTGGATAACTAACATTTGGTGGAATAGAAGCAATAGTGTTGATATTAGAGGATGAAGGAGGAAATTGAGAATAATTTTTTGGGCCACTACTAGTTAGAGGGACTTGCAGATTCCCTCCAACATTGGTGGTATTAGTAATGGCACAAGTCACTTGGTTCTTAAAATTGTTTTGATGCAAGGATTGAGATGTAGGAATACCATGATGAAGCAAAGGAGACCTATTGGGAGGGGAAGGAGTAGCATCCTCTTTTTCAAGATGAGCTTCTCGTTCCACATATTCCAATAGTTTTTCCTTATGAGCTTTCATGAATTCCCAAATGTGATCAAATGATGAAAAGACATAACTTCCATTAGGTCCAACAAAAGGATCAAGATTAGTTTCAGTTTCCATGTCTACCTCTTCTTGCTCTTCTGGATCTACATTAGGGTCTTCCCTATCAATATGATCATCTTCCAAAGGAACATAATCAGACTCTAATTGTTTCCTCTGACTTCTAAGGAAAGGAGCCATTAGAAGTAGTGAAAAACAAATAGGGGAAAACACTAACAAACAAATTTTAATTACTTAAATATTTTCCAAACAGAATTAATGATCTTGCTTAGTGTTTAAAAGAAAAGGAGGTGTTCACATCGGGTTCACCAAATATGTAGAGGGGGAAAACTGCCCTACCACATACAATTCCAAAAGGTTGGATCCACAAGGAGAGAACCTTATAGGGTGAACCACGAGGGTATGTTGTTCTCTACACTCGATGCTAGGGGGAAGGGTTCACCAAGAATGGTTTAAGGACTCGCTCCAAGTCCTCAGGATATTCAGGATAGTTTGATGTATTCAGTTTTAAGACAAACACCTAAGTTTGGCCTTTCTAGATCTAAGCTAGAAAAGATAAAGGACAATGCAGAAAATAGAATATGACAGCTGAAAATAGAATGCAAGCATACAAGAGCTAGCCTAAAATGATTCTTTATTTTGAATGCTCACTAACCTAGGGTTTATTTCAGAAAACCTTTAAAGCAGAAATATACAAAATAAATGCACATAAATTATCCCTAGATGCAAACTAAATGCCTTTCACTTTCAGATGCCTAAGAATCAATAATTAAATCAGATCTTCAACCAATAGAATGATTAGAGCACTTATCTAGACCGGTGGTTGATTTAGATTTTTCTACCTCTTGTCCAATGATATCAAGAATACCTGTTTCTGCAAGATCACTCATGAAACACTAAAAAATAGAATTAGCATTAGGGGGCCTGCTTAGGCCATTGTGTAATAGATCTTGGAGGTGCAACAGTCAAGCCCCCTAGGTCCTTTTAGATGACCTTTTAATACAAAATTAAAAATTGACCTTTGGAGAATTAATCATAAAACAAAAATACAGTAATAGAAAACAAAAAACAGAATGCAGCAGTATGATCTAGATGCAAAATGGAATGCAATAGTGAAAATAGAATCTTGAAATTACCCTCGGTGTGCCCTAGGGCAAAATCGTGCCTCGCCTAGAGTGGGTGTGATAACGCAATAGCAAAGTCGCGCCCTACCTAGATGGGGCACGATTTCACTTCTGTAGACTAGTTTACCCTAATTAGGGCAAGTGAAGTCGCGCCTCGCTAATGTCGGGTGTGATATCACTATAGACTAATGAAAAATAAAAAGCGAGTGTAGAAGATGAAATAAATGCCAAAAACAAAGTAAGCAAACCCTAATGGACATCGTAGAAGTAGGTAGAGAAGATTGAAGTATCCAAGCGGGCACTCTATCTCTCCGAACTACACCATGGATCCACCAAGTCACACAACAAATCAATCCAATCCACGCAATAGAAGATCAAATCCAAAATTTGCACTTTGGGGTTAGCTTGTAGTAGAGAAAACAAAGGAAGAAGAATGAACTATCATAAATATTTTGAGCTTAATCAATAATCAGAATTTTGCATTACTCGCATATCACATTGCACTTAAATTTCGCATATATGATTTGGCAAGAACATCCTTCCTTTTATAGATGAAATCGAAGGGAAAAAGGTGGGCAAAATAAACCCAAAGCCGATGCCAAAACACGTTGGAGGGTTTAAACCTGGGTCTAAGCGGGCCCAAAAGAATAAAATAAAATAAAATTAAAAATTAGGTTAAAAACAATGAAGTCGCGCCCCATCCTAACGGGGCGCGATATCGCTTGCGCGAAGTCGCGCCTCATAAAGATGGGGCACGATTTTGCTAAAAGACAAAACAAACTAAAAAGGAGGGGCAAAGAGGTCTTCCCTTGCTCTTGGCAAGGATTGAGGACCTCTTAGGGGTTACAAGGACATGGTGCGATATCGCCTGTGCGAAGTCGCACCTTGTAAATACGGGGTGCAATTTCACTAAAAGATAAAATAAACTAAAAAGGAGGGGCAAAGAGGTCTTCCTTTGCTCTTGGTAGGGCTTGAAGGCCTCTTAGGGGTTACAAGGAAGATTATCCACTGAAAGTGGATCAATTTTCCATGTCTACAACACCCTAGAAACGAATGCCCATAATACAAAGTTCGAGTGTGTATTGTATGTTCAAAGGATCATAAAATAAAGCTGTGTCTGTAGTTATCAAAACCTAGAGAGGAACCTAAGATAACAAAAGTATACTTCGTGGGTAATAGGAGAAACTGGTAGCAGTCTCCTATGGGAAACAACATGCCAGAAGGAATGCCATCTTATGGGGGCACCAATTTTCAGAACCAAGGTCAAGATCAAACACCCACTATGGGTTTGTGGGGATAACCACCTTGGAATCAGTATCCCCAAGGACAAAATCCTTATAATCCCTATACATTGATGCAATAACAGGAGCTTGGGTAGCAGTGGAGGAAACATAATGCTTGGAATCAAAACCCACGGTAGGTTGCTCCAGTTCCACTACAACCAACCCTACCAGCTCCTCCTGCTTTCAGGCCTACTCAACTGCCAGCACAACCTACAACCAATCCAAACAACAAACAACAATCGACTTATGAAGTGGAGAATGATATGTACCCCATGTACAATATTAAAGTATATTGTAGTCCAATATAATTAAGGTCAGGAAAAAAAGTAGGTGTAGAAGTCATTCCTTTGGTAGAAGAGGAGGAAAACATAGAATTAGAAAAAAAGAATCACCTCTTATAGTAGAAGTAGAAGAAGAATCAACACCTGTAAATAACAGAGAAGAGGTTCCACATTTTCCACAAAGATTGCAGGAACCTAAAAAGCCATTACAATCAAAATTTTATATTCTATTTAGTCTAAAGAACTTGACAGTTGCAATCCCTCTCTTTCAGGCCATCTAAGATATTCCTATGGCAAGGCCATAAGAGAATTGTGTCTGAAGAAACCAGGAAGAAAACCTATAAAGTCAATCGTTTTGGTGGGTCAGTTACCTGATCTCATGTTAGAAAATACCTACAACCAAAAATATTCAGATCCAAGAAGCCCTGTCCTAATTGTACAAATAGAGGGTTGTGTTTTACCCAATACATTAGTAGATTTGGGGGCTGCCATTAATGTCATGCCCAAATAAACCATGTAAAAGCTTAAACTATCTAACCTGAAGCCAACCAAGATTGTTTTGCAGTTGGCAGACATGTCTACAATGCTCCCAAAGGGAATACTTTTTTTTAAAGTGAAAAACCCCTTGCGGGGCTGCCTTGGTCTAAGAGACCACGACCAGGGGGTTCTACACCATCAAAGTCACCCGGGAGTCGCACCCGGTCCTGCTCACACCAAAATTATCAATTGGATTTTGGGTACCCAATTCAACTTTTTGGTAGGGTGGAGATTCGAACTTTGGACCTCCCTTGGAGGATTGCCCTCTCCTCTCCAACTCACCCACAACACCTGGGTGTCCAAAGGGAATACTGGAGGATATAATAGTTACAGTGGATGCATGGGAGTATCCTGTAGATTTCTTAGTGTTACAATCCAAGTATGGGTTGGGTGGATATCCATTAATCTTAGGTAGACCTTGGATGGCAACAAATGATGCTTACATAAGCTGTAGAGATGGCCAGATGACCATTTTTGATGGTTAAAACATAAAAAACTGATCATCCATCCACTTGCACATCTGCAGAAGTGTTGGGAGAACCTAAAAATGAAAATCAGAACATTGGTGGTCTATCAATGATCCAATCTATCATGACACTTGATGAATTGGAAGATGAGAGTGATGAGGATAGGGTAATATCAAAAAATTTCCAAGGAGAACCCTCCTATCCTCCTCCTGAGTTGCCATTAGTGGGAGGAAAAGACCACCATATTCAACAAATAGAGGTTGCACCTGGTAGAGTGTTGAACATAGATGACAAGTTGACAGTTGAACAACAAATCAAACTGAAAGAAACATTGGTAAAACATCAAGATGTATTTGCTTGGGAGTATTCTGACATGAGAGGAATAGCTCCTAAAACCTGTACTCAGGATATATTTGGAAGACTAGGTTAAACTAGTAAGACACCCACAAAGAAGAATGAATCCAGTAATGAAGGAAATTGTCAAGAATGAATTGCAGAAAATCCTCACAGTTGAGTTCATTTACCCCATTTCAGATAGTTAATGGGTATCACCTTTGGTGGTGGTGCCCAAGAAAAATGGCAAGTGGCAAATTTTTGTGGATTATAGGTTGTTGAACAAAGCAACTAAGAAAGACCACTTCCCCTTACCCTTCATAGATCAGGTCCTTGATACCTTATCAAGAAAGAAGTATTTTTTCCTGGATGGATTCAGTGGATACAATAAGATCCAAATAGGGGAAGAAGATCAAGATAAAACCACATTTACTTATCCTTGGGGGACCTTTGCTTACCGAGTTTTATCTTTTGGTTTGTGCAATGCACCTACCACATTTTAGAGGGCAGTTTTGAGCATATTATCTGACATGATTGGAGAAACTATGGATGTATACATAGATGATTTCATTGTATATGGTGAAACTTTTGAAACAACCACAAAAAATTGGAGAAAACACTTGAGAGGTGTGAGGAAACTAACTTATCTCTCAACAATGAGAAATGTTATATGCTAATGCAAGAAGGGATAGTTTTAGGACATCATATTTTTGCAGATGGGAACAAAGTAGATAGAAAGAAGATAGAAGTTATCAAAAACCTGCCTACTCCCAAAACATAGAAGGATATCCATAGTTTCCTGAGATCAGATGGTTACTATAGGAGGTTTATAGAAGATTTTAGCAAAACTGCTAAACCCCTGAGCACATTGTTATCAAAGGACACAGAGTTTGTCTGGATAGAGGAACATGAACAATCATTTAATACCTTAAAGGAAAAATTGATTACTGCCCCAGTACTGAGAGGTCCAAATTGGACCATACCTTTTCACATATATGCTGATGCATCTAACAATGCAATAGGGTCAGTGCTAGGGCAAAAGGATGGTGATGATTTTTATACCATATTTTATGTCAGTAAACACCTTACAGGTGTTGAATTCAATTATATTGTCACTGGAAAAATAATTTCTTGCAGTTATATGTGCTCTTAACAAAATTCATCATTATATCACAGGATATCAGGTCTTTGTACATACTAATCACTTAGCCATCAGATACCTGACAAATAAACCTAGGATTAGTGGTAGAATTATTAGATGGTTGTTGTTGTTGTAGGAGTTTGATGTGACAATAGTAGATAAGCCAGGTAAAGACAATGTGGTAGCTGATTTCTTGTCTAGATTGACACATCTAGATGATGCAGCTATAGATGACAGATTTCCAGATAAGCATTTGTTTGCTTAGAATGAACAGATACCATGGTATGCAGATATGGCTAATAATTTAGCCACTGGTAAAGTATCCCCTACACTTTTACCTCATGAAAAATAAACTTTAATTGAGAAAAGTGCAGACTTATCATGGATTGATGGGTACTTGTTTAAAACAAGGCTTGATCAGGTCATTAGAAGGTGTGTTGCTGAGAATGAGATAATAGAAATATTGAAGGCTTGCCATGATGAACCTTGTGGTGGCCATTTGGAGGAAAAAATACTGCAGATAAAGTGTTGCAGGCAAGTTACTACTGGTCTACACTATTCAAAGATACAACCAAGCATGTGAGACAGTGTGATCAATTTCAGAGGATGGACAGACCTACTCTTAGAGATGAAATGCCACTCGAACCACATGTTCACATTGAGCCATTTAATAAATGGGGTATGGACTTCATAGGACCCAGTAATCGATAGTCAACAGGTAAAAAATTTATCTTAGTCTGTACTGACTATGTGACAAAGTGGGTAGAAGTGCATGCTTTACGTGATTTAAAAGAGAAGATTGTAGAAGACTTCTTGTATTCCAAAGGAGATCACAACTGATCAAGGACCTCAATTTACTTCAAATATGATTTAGGAACTCATGAAACAATATAAAATCAGGCATAACAAACCCACTCCATATCACCCATAGGCGAATGGGCAAGTTGAGGTAACCAACCGAGAGTTGGAAAATATCTTGACAAAGATAGTGCAATAGCATAGGAAGGACTGGACCACTAGATTACCAGAAGCAATGTGAACCTACAGGACCACCTAGAAGACTACTACTGGTTTCACACCATTCCAACTAGTCTATGGGAAGAATGCTATGATGCCTATAGAGTTTGAAGTCAAAACACTTAGGACTGTAGTAGAGTTGAATATAAACCTGGATGATGCATAGAAAGAATGAATTCAACAACTTAATTAGTTGGATGAATATCGCCTTGATGCTCTGTAGAAAATAGAGATCATTCAAAAACAAAGGGTCAAGTGGCACGATCGCCACACCATGCCAAAGCAGCTCAAAATGGGAGAATGGGCATTACTATATGACTCCCTATTCCAGGAAAGGAAAGGTAAGCTCATGCAACATTGTATGGGGCCATATGAAGTGACTGAAGTTATCAACAATGGAGCTATTAGGATCAGAATAATTGACGACAACATTACATTAATAGTCAATGGTCACCGCCTGCGTCCATACCATATGTCTAAAGTATACATGATTGAGTCCATATTATGTTGGCATTTAATCTACCACGGTGGACGGCAGGTGGATGACGGCACCAAGGTGGACGGCTAGCAATGACGACAGGCGGTGAGAGAGAGAATTTAATTTTAAATTCTCTTCCTATTCCTAAGCTTTCCCTATTTTCTCTCCCTATTTCTCGCTTTCCTAATTCTAGCTTTTCCCTAAGCTATTTAAGCATGTAACCTGGGTTTAATTTTAATTAATTTTGAAACTTAGCGTTTCTCAGTTTGGTATCAGAGTTGGCATGAGGGTTAGGGTTTATTAAGCATTCGATAGGCTCGTAGATCGAGGAGGGCCCATAGGCATGCATCCCGAGGAGGGCCCCACATCCAAGAGCACGCATCTCGAGGAGCCGAGGAGTGGCCCGCAGAGGAGCTGATACAACTAGCATAGCATCCTTAGGCACGGATCCCAAGGAGCTGACGCAGAGCAAATCGTGGCCCGCAACACGAGGACCGAGGAGCAGACTGGACAGGGACACAGTTCTCGAGGAGCAAACATCATTGCACGTAGATCGAGGACCTAACGTGGTCAACGAACGAGGATCTAGACAGTAGAGTTGACCTGACTGGAAGCACAATTTTTGAGGACACATGACGAACAACAGACCTAGCAAACACGTGACGATGAGCCACTGTAATAGAGGCAGAAAAGTGGCGAACGAAGAAGCTGACTGGACAAGATGACATGGCAATGCTGACTTGATAGGGTGACGTGGCGACGCTGACTAGAAAGAGTGACGTGGCGAGTGATGTGGCAAGGGGGCATACGTGGCACGTATGGATTGGCTAGGGGAGACGACAAAAGGAAGGCGGGTGATTGCCCGAAGGCAATCAAAGAATTACCCGCGCCTTCCCGCTTATAAAGCACACAAGGCCTTTCGGCCTTGTGCATGTGGGATAATTATCCCAAAGCCTTTTGAAGGCTTTTCTTTTTTTGTCTTCCCCGCCACGGAGGAGACAACAAAGCACGGGAGGTGCTTTTACTCACCACCGACAGTGGTAGCCGGGGTGGTTCGGAGGCGGGCGCTAAGGCCCTCTCCACCCGCGAGGTCGCGGGTTCAATCCTCGCGGGCGCATTGACGAGGTATTTTTTTTAATTTTTTTTATTATTTACTTTTTTTTTAAAGCTTTTTAATATTTTATTTAATAATTTTAATTTTTTTTTTTTAAATCATTTTTTTTTTAAATTTGATTTCTAAACAAATTTTTATTATTAAATAAAAATATATATTTTAAACTTTCTTTAAAATTTAGTAAATTTAAAAAAAAAAACTTGTTTATTTTGAAAAAAAAAAGGGGAAAATATTGCCTAAGAGGCAATTTTTGTAATAGCCTAAGAGGCTTTAAAGAGGGAAATTTTTTGCATCCAAGGGGGAATAGTTTTTGTTGCTATTAATGATAAGGTCAACCGGATGCTATCATGCCCTTTGTTCTCTTTTAGTAAGAGAAAACCCCGAATCCTTTGATGAAAAAGTTTGAACGTATGGACTGAATATTGTATTTAGTCAACTACAAAATGTTGTAATAGCCCAACAAAGAGCACCAGATGCAGGATATGATGCTGATTCAAAAGACAATTCCTTTGGTAGCAGATTTGAGGAGTCAGAATCTGTAGGAGTTGCACCACAGGAGCCAGAGAATACTCATCTTAGTGACAGTGACTCAGTTGAAATACTGGAGCTAGAACCATATTCACCCGAAATCATTCTTATCAGTGACGACGGTGATTCAGTTGCTGACAACTTTGTCAATCCAGTGATAGGAGAACCTCTGTAGGTAGAACAGGATATCTACGAGAGAGTAGATCAAGTTAGATTTGATTTAAATCTGTAATTCTTCCTTTGAAAAGCATAGTGCTTTGATTGTAATTGAGAAATAAAAAGTGTGTTTCTAGTTTATTTCCAAAAGCTATGGCATCCAATAATAATCTACCCATTCCATAATTTAATGGGTTTGATTATGAGTATTGGTCCATCAAGATGAGGACCTTACTCATAGGCAAGGGACTATGGGATATAATTGAAGAAGGTTACACAAAACCTTCATATTGGACCACTTTAAGTGCAGTCGATAAGAAGACAAAGAAAGATGCCCAAAAGAGCAATTCCTCTGCTCTCTATCATCTCCAAGCAGCATTGGAGAAGAGCATCTTCCTGAGGATTACCTCTTGTTTAACTGCCCAAGATGCATGGAAAGCCTTGAAAGAAGGTTTCCAAGGAAGCGATCAGGTGAAGCAAGTAAGGCTTCAAACCCTGAAACGAGATTTTGAGAATCTCAAAATGAATGAAGATGAGAAAGTTGGAGACTACTGCGTAAGAGTCAAAGCAGTTGTCAACAAGATGGAAACTCTTGGTGAAGAAGTCAAACCTGAAGCGGTTGTGAAGAAAGTGTTGAGAACACTTCTTCATAAATGGAACCACATTGCTATCATCATTGAAGAATCAAAAGACCTTTCCACTCTAACTTTTGATGCACTAATCGGTTCATTGATGTCTCATGAAGAGAGATTACAAGGGTCTACTTCAACGAGCTATGGAGGCGATGATAAAGCTTTCTCATCCAATGAGGGTGCATGAAGAGGCCAAGGAAGAGGACAAAGAAGAGGCAGAGGAAGGAGTAGCTCAAGAGGTGGCAACCAAGGCAGAGGTGGCAATCAAAACAGAGGTGGAAATCAAGGAAAAGGTGGCAATCAAGGAAGAAGTGGCAATCAAGGAAGAGGAGGTGACAAAACAAAGAAAGCTTGTTTCAACTGTGGCAAGCCTGGTCATTTTGCTCGAGACTGTTGGTCCAAGACTTCTCAAGGAGGCAGCGGTCAATATGGCAACTATGGTGAAGAAGAAGGAACATCAAATATGTTTCTTTCTTATGGAAAATCAGATCAAAATCTGACTGACACTTGGATTTTAGATACTGGTTGTTCCAATCACATGAGTGGCAAAGAAGAACTCTTTGCTACAATGGATTCCACCTACAAATCCCGAATCAAGTTGGGAGATGATAAAGCTTTGCAAGTTGAAGGCATTGGAGCCATGGCGGTTCCAACAAAAGAAGGCATCAAAAAGGTACAGGACATCTACTACACCCCCAAACTCCAACATAATTTGCTTAGTGTTGGACAAATGATGGAGAAAAATTACAGACTTGTTTTTGATGAAGGCAAATGTGTAATTTTTGATAAGAACAATTGTAATAGAGTCATTACACAAGTACCAATGACCAAGAATAGGTTGTTTCCCCTTAAGTTTGGGGAACCAGGGGGGTGCTCAACTTGCTAGTATTGCTATAGCAAATCCAAGTGTGCTTTGGCACTTGAGATATGGTCACCTAAATTCTGCAAGCTTGAAATTGTTAACTTCTCAAGCTATGGTATGTGGACTTCCCAAAATTGCTGAACACAAGGAGGTCTGTGAAGGATGTGCTTTGGGAAAGCACTCAAGATCCAAGTTCCCAAAAGGACAAGCGTGGAGGGCCAGCCATCCACTTCAATTAGTGCATTCGGACATTTGTGGTCCAATGCAGACAAAAAGCATAGGTAATAATTCCTATTTTCTCACTTTTATAGATGATTTCTCTAGGATGTGTTGGATCTATTTCTTGAAAACCAAAGATGAAGCTTTTGATTTGCTTCATAGATTTCAAGAATAATGTAGAGAAACAAAGTGAGTTCATTGTAAAATGTCTAAGGACAGATCGAGGAGGAGAGTACTCTTCAAAGGCATTTCTAAAATATTGTAAAGAATGTGGGATAAAGAGGCAATTCACCATTGCCTATACACCACAACAGAATGGTGTGGCGGAAAGAAAGAACCGCACCATAGTAGAAATGGCAAGATCGATGCTTCAATCTAAGCATCTCAGTAACATGTATTGGGCCGATGTTGTTAGAACTAGTGTTTACATTTTAAATAGGAGTCCTACTTCTAGTCTAGATGGGATCACTCCTTATGAAGGATGGAATGGCAAAAAGCCAAATGTAAAACACTTTTAAGGTTTTTGGTTCTCTTGCATATGCCCACATTCCTGATGAGAAAAGAAAGAAACTTGACCCCAAGAGTCAAGCATGTATTTTTGTAGGATATTGTGAGTCTACCAAAGCATATAGACTCTATAATCCCAAAACGCATAAAATTGTACTTTCCAGGGATGTGATTTTTGATGAAGGGGGAGAATGGGGTCATCAAAAAGTCTTTGTTGATGATGAATCTCATGATGCAAGTTCTTCTCAAGTACAGCAGGTGCAGCCCAAAAAGAGTAAAGGAACTCCTCCTCCAAGCCCAAGTATGAGTACTACATCGAGTACATCAGCAGCTACTCCAAGTCCTTCTCCACAAAGATCAGTAAGTTCTTCACCTATGGATATTGATTCTCCATCAAGAGGTAAAAGAACACTACAACATCATCCATATTTTCAAATGTTGGATAAAAATTTCCAAAAAAGATACACTAGGAGTCAAGCTAGTGAAATGAATGCAGTTTTACAAAAACTTGAAAATCTGCATATGTATGGAGATGATGACTCCCAAGAGCCTAAGGGAGATGTAGTCAATTATGCTTTAATGACTAGTGCACAACTAGAGCCATCTAGCTATGAGAAAGCATGCACTCATGATGTATGGCAACAAGCCATGGAAGAGGAAATCACCTCTATAAAAAAGAATGATACTTGGGAGCTAGTTAAGCTTCCTAAAGAAAAAAATGTGTTGGATGCAAATGGGTCTACAAGACCAAATTCAATGCTGATGGAAGCATTGAAAGACACAAGGCAAGACTTGTAGCAAAAGGATTTACTCAAAAATATGGCATTGATTATGAGGAGACCTTTGCTCCTGTTGCTAGACAGGAAACTATCAGATCAGTACTTTCCTTGGCTGCCCACAAAGGGTGGAAAATTCAGCACATGGATGTAAAAAGTGCCTTTCTCAATGGGTACTTAGATGAAGAGGTTTATGTCCAACAACCTCAAGGTTTTAAAGAACAAGGTAAGGAGAACCTTGTTTACAAACTGAAAAAAGCACTATATGGCCTCAAGCAAGCACCAAGAGCATGGTACTCTCGCATTGATGGCTACTTCAAGGAGTATGGATTCACTCGGAGCAAAAGTGAACCTACTCTCTACTACCTAAAGCAAGGTAAAGACATTCTCATAGTTTGTTTATATGTGGATGATCTAATATTTATGGGTAGTAATGATAAGATGAATAAGGAGTTCAAACACTCCATGATGAAACAATTTGAGATGAAAGATCTAGGCTTAATGCATTACTTCCTAGGCATGGAAGTACATCAGACAGATAGAGGGATCTTCATATGTCAACACAAATATGCTCAAGATATGATTAAGAAATTTTCCATGGAGCAATGCAAATCTGTTGCAACTCCAATGGGTCATGGGATCCAATTGAGCAAAGATGATGGAGCACCAAAGGTTGACATGACCACTTACAGGAGCATGGTTGGGAGTTTGATGTTTCTCACCAACACAAGACCTGATATTCAGTATGTTGTTTCTCTTGTTTCAAGGTTTATGGCTGATCCATCCGAGCTGCATTTTCAAGCAACTAAAAGAATTCTGAGATATGTAAAGGGTACATTGGATTTTGGGATCCATTACCACAAATGTAATTCTGTAAAATTAGTTGGCTTCAGTGATAGTGATTGGGGCAGCAATATAGATGATAGAAAATCTACATCAGGGAACTATTTTAGTCTAGGATCTGGACTAATTACATGGAGTTCCAAAAAGCATACTGTTGTAGCATTGTCATCTACTGAGGCTGAGTATATAGCAATCACACATGCTAGTACTCAAGCTCTATGGTTGAGAAAAGTCCTTGAAGATATTGGAGAGCAACAAAGTGGTCCTACAAGATTGTACAGTGACAATATGAGTGCCATCCAATTGGCACATAATCCTATCCATCATAGCAGGTCAAAACACTTTGATATGAAGTATCACTTCATTCGCGACATGGTGGATAAACAGGTAGTTGAGCTTCAATATTGCAGCACTTTGGACAACTTGGCAGACATCTTCACCAAAGGCATTGCTAAAGCTCAATATGTAAAGCTGAGAGACTGTCTTGTCAGCCCTCTCAACTTTAAGGGGGAGAATGTTGGCATTTAATCTACCATGGTGGACGGCAGGTGGATGACGACACCAAGGTGGACGACAGGCAATGACGGTAGGCGGTGAGAGAGAGAATTTAATTTTAAATTCTCTTCCTATTCCTAAGCTTTCCCTATTTTCTCTCCCTATTTCTCGCTTTCCTAATTCTAGCTTTTCCCTAAGCTATTTAAGCATGTAACCTGGGTTTAATTTTAATTAATTTTGAAACTTAGCGTTTCTCATATTAGGCATGGGGAAGACCCTAGTTGATTTTGATTTTAAATTGAATCAGTAATATGTGGACGTAGTCCACATAGTCCCAAACATAATTATTCTTTCAATTTTTTCTTTTTTTTAGTTTTTTATTTTTATTTTGTAGGAACAATGCCCTGAGTGTAGATGTTAGGCAACCTGGTAAACCTAGGCCTAACAAGCACAGGATCCATGAACCTGCGCCTTCCCAGTTTTCTAGAAGAATTATTTGCAGTAGGAGTAGCTTATCCCCACTTAGAAAGGGGAATACAATACCTAAATCTGCACAAGAGTGTTTAGATTGGTCTTTATGGATAATAAAACACTCAACTACTGGTTCAGATAGTGGATTTTGATTTTGTCATTGTTCTTCAACCAAGAGTGCTAAAGGCCTAATCAACTTTAAGCGTATATAAGTGGGCATGTCAAGCAGACATTGCAATAAAGGAGTGCCTATTTTTCGTTTTTTGATGAAGGCACTCGATTCCTATTTTACGAAAGAAGGTGCTTGATTTCCATATTTCGGGAAGGTGGTGCCTAATTCTCATTTATACAGTAGAAGGTGCATGATTCCCATTTTACGAAAGAAGGCTCATGATTCCCATATTTTGGGAAGGAGACACCTGATTCTTGTTTACACAGTATAAGGTGCTTGAATCCTAGTATGTTAAGGAGATGGCACCTGCATCCTGCCTTCTGGCAGATCGATGCCTGATTCTTGGTTTCTCCAAGAAGAGGGTGTTCGATTTCCATTTTTCAAGAAAGCGACACCGAATAACCTGAACATAGTAGAAAAAAGTTTGAGTTTGTATAAAGTTTGCTTTAAAAGTACAGCACCCGACTGTCATCAAAATGCGCCTGCTTTCCATGTTAAGCATAGCGTCCAATTCCTAATGCGCCTGCTTTCCATGTTAAGCATAGCGCCCGATTGCTAAGGCGCCTGCTTTCTATTTTTGAGGCACCTACGTGCCATAATTAAAAAAGACGACGCTTGATTTCCACATAGAAAATGCGCCTACTTTCTATTTTTACGACCATTTTTTCCTTGTAAAAATAAACTTCAGCATTGGGAAGTGGCCCGAGCCACGTCAGCACCCCACTCACGCGCAAAGTCAAATCTATCACAGACAAAATTAAAATTTGCCAACAACTAGATTTCGAGGAGGGGATGTTTATCATCCCATGAAGATATATATTTTTCTAACCTTTGTTTTGAAACCTTGCAGGATGTCTCAAGTGAATCATATTGCAGCTATCAAGAACCAATCACATGGAGAGAAATTTGTCGTATGGGAAATATGGCCATCATTGTCCGTTGAGGTTTCCTAGTCCCCATTCACCAGCCAATAACAATGCACCACGAATATCTGCGTATGGTACACCCACGAAACGAATTTAGGTACATGATTAATTTTTTTATTTTTTGTATATATTACTTTCATACGTATGTGTCTATGGAAAAGTGTCGACACAACCCCCGTTATAGTCCTAGCCACCCATATTATTCCACTTGGAACTTTTCTACGTGTCATGGATCTGATTGGTAAAATGATTATGGTTATCACCTTCGCACAATCTGGCACATGCTCTAAGGAAACTTTACACGAATAACCATAATCGCTTTTGATTATGGTAGTTAACCACCTGCGTCCAGGGAAGCATATAGTTTTAGAAACTGCTTACTAAATAACTACTGTGTAAGGAGGGAAATTACAGTGTGATAATTCAAAAAAACCAAAGTGTGAAGTAGTTGCCGAGTGAATCATAAACTAAAGAGAATTTGCGCTCTAAGCATGGGGGGAAATCTAATAACCATGACTTAAAGAAAAGTGAACCTACCGAATGTGCAAGGATTTCTGTGGATGTACAAACCCAATTTGATGCTGCATGATGGATGGAGTATTGTCAACTAGTCATCCAGGGCCAAGACGCAACGGTAGTCAACGAGTTTACAGCATCCATGAGGGACGGGGTTGTGCATATGCGAGGACTGGAGATTCCAGTCACCAAAGTGTATATCGCCATGGTGACAGGTCTTCCTCTAACAGGGGAGCACACGTACAAGGAAGACAACCCATCTCTTTGTGTGCAAAGATTCTTTGGAATACCGAAAGAGTATCTAATGCACATTGGTTTGCCCAAGCATCACATCCTTGAGCTCTGGATGGCAGTTTCAAACAAATTGCATGATTCTTCACCTGTTCTGGTAGGTACTCTAAGCTGAAATTGAATCACTTTCAATTTTTAAACCATATACTACATGGGGATAAGATCAATGTCCTGCATTACCTTGCATGTGCACTCAAAGATGAGGCCAAATGGTACCAGGCAGGCACAACATCTGCCTTGGCCCACCATGGTCTGATTTCGACCTTGGTACGATATGCAAAGTCACATAGAAATGTGACGGTTGAGGAAACTAAGAGCACTAATGTAGTTCTAAGGACACAAGAAGAAGTGGAGGTGTCCATAAAAAATGAACAGTTGGCTGACAAGGGGACAGGACAAGAAGAGACAATGTATGCATCCCTGCTTGAGGAAAATACACGGGAAGCAAGACAAGCCTCGTCCCTATTTTTCCCTAATTTGATGAGGAAGCAGGACAAGCTTTGTCTCCAACTGGCCCTCAATTCAATGATGAGGCAAGACAGGATCCGCCAAGTCCTACTTTCATGCAAGTTTCCACCAGAACCATAAGAAGAAGGACAAAGACGTCTATGGTGGTTTTGAGCTCATCAAACGATGAGGCAGTAATTGATGAGCTAAACAGGGAAGAATATCTGGCCCAAATTTTATAGGATATTTCCAGGGGGCAAACTCCTCAACAGGAGGTGTCAACAAAATATTTACCACAGGAAGACTAGGTGGAGGATTTGTAGCAATAGCTGCAGTTATTGAAAGAGCAGGCTTTCACTTGGGAAGTCAAATTTAAGGAAGAACAAACTCTGTTTCAAGAGTCCAAGAAAGAAGTTGCATTGAAAATGCATGAATTGTATCAAACAATTCGATAGATACAGGGGCAAATAGGAAGATTACAACTGCAGGGCAGACTAGTGGAAGCCAAGCAGTCGGCTAAATTACATGCAGGGGTTCAGACTGATTGGGTAATGGAGGTGCCCACTACCAACCAAGAGGCTAAGGCAGGAGACCACTCGATGGTTGCTACTCAAAATTTATCTAAACAAGGGAGCCCTCAATCTCAAAAGAGGTCCCCCATAATTGTAATTGAAAGCACTTCCCTGCATACTCACATAGAAACTGAGCAAGGGGTGGATGCTACAATGGAAGTAGAGCAGCCCTGTTCAACATCTCATTCTGCAGAATAGGTAATCCAAGAAGATGAAGTTGAGGTTGAAGAACCTCATAATTCAAAATAATCTACAAAAAATGAGATGAAAAGGAGAATGAAATGGAGGCTGAAGAGCCTCAAATTTCAGACAAGGATAAAGAGCCAGAATATTCTCCAGTTGATGCAGGGGCCGAACAACCTTAGGAGGAAAAGGCAGTTCCAGCGGAGTAGTAATTTGCTGCACATGTAGAAGAGGCTCAACAACCTACATCTACTGAAAAAAAAGAAGCAACAACACCAACATACCCTGAGATACAACCCAAAAAGCTGAGACAAAACGAAAGGTTGTAATGGAATCTCAGCAAAGACCCAGAACCAGAGCAAGAACTGCATAATTAAAGGAATTGGGCATAAATTTCGATAAGGAATCAGATATGGATTCCGATGAGGAATGGGAGGCAATAAATAATTTTTTTGCTGCACAAAAAGAAAAAATTGAAGAGCTTAAGAAAGAGATAATAGTAGACAAAAAGAATTGGAAAAAGGCCTATAAGAAAGCACTCAAGGAAGCTGAAAAAGAGGCCAAAAATAAGGCTAGGAAGCCTCCCAAGAAAATTCCATTTAACCAACCTCATCAGTTCTGGGGCTTGTATGGGTCGATAGGTGATCAACCTTCAAGTATGAAAGCATATTTCATGAAGATGGAATTTTTAGGTTCTGTACCACCTATAGATGAAGCCACAAGCAACAAAACACCTCATGTGGAAGAGACAGAGTTTACAGACAGTGCTGAACTTGACCCAACAGGGGCTAATATGCCCACGACCAAGGTTACTACAAAGTCCAACATTCCCTTTGGAGCCAAAGTTGCAGTACCAGTGGGAGAACGTTTATTCCTGTACCACAAATACTGGAATATGGATGAGCCCGCATTCCAGAAGGATGCCACCAGTTTTACTGGTTACTATTTAAAAATTGAAAAAGGTAAGGTAAAATGGACAAGGGAACAACCAAGTAAAAGAGCAGGTCCAAGTCAACCAGTTCGGTGCAACAAGCGCCAAAGACAACAGGGATAGAAGGCAACCCCTTCCATAGCACCAAAGGGGTGAAAGCCCAGAGATAAAGAAAAAGTTAAGGCCGCTGCAAAGAAAAGGAAAAAAATAGTCAGGGCTTATTGGAAGGTTGTAAATGAAACTGGTAATTACCATTATAAAGTGGCACAAGGACATGCCACCCCTTAAGCATGGGGGGATGATGAGCCCTGAAAATGCTTATTACTACTTTCCCTATAAACTGCGACACTTATTTTTGTAGATATATATGTTTTATGAAAATTTTATATATGTTTAACAGTTTATTTTACATGTTATTTAATATTTTGTTTCTAAGTGCATTTTGTGTAGATTTCGTAGAAATTGTTGTGTTTTAGCATGTTTTCGTCAAGGTCCCACTTGGACCTGGCACTTTCAATTTCATGAAGGCAAAACATCTATAGTACATCGGTGTGAAGCGCTAAGTCAAGCGCTCGATTCCCTTTGAAGCACCCGACTCCCGTTTGGTGCTTAACTGACGAGCACCTGATTCTCATTAGGTGCTTGACTCCCATGTTGGTGTCTACTTATCAACTTTTACAGACAAGGTGCCTGCTTCTCGACTTCTACAGACAAGGCGCCTGATTCCCATTGAAGCTGAATTTCAGCACGGCTCTGTGGTCGGCAAAACAAAACACGATTTCAACAACAAGCACAGATGGAGTTTTAGCGTTGAATTTGGACCAGGAACAATGTCAAAGATGACTAGCCATCTATTTTTCAGTTGTTATGCAAAAATCTATGTAAATCGAGTAAAGCGAATATTAGAATAAAACGAAATACGTTGAAATAGTCCACAAAGTTCAATATTTTGCTCGATTCCCTTTATTCATGCATGTTGTTGTAAAGTAGAATCAAAACTTTGATTTGATTCCCATTTGTAATAGGGTGTGGCTGCATATCTTATAAATATGCAAGCCACCCCTAAAAACGTGATCCCGGATTTCCCCTGTATCTATTCTACTGTAATTCTTAATAAAATATTTTTGAGTCATCTCTGGTTAAATCAACTAGCATTCGATGAATGATTTAACGCAGGCAGAACCTGCTGGAAGCATGGGCCCACTCTTAACAGTGTTCTTCCCTTACCTTTCCCCTATTTTTTCTATCTTATATTTTATTTTATTTTTTGTAGATTAATTAAAAAATTTATTATTTTCCTCTGTTTTCTGTAATAATTTTTAAAGGTGATTTAGTCATGTTTTCATAAGCGTAAGATATATTAGTGGTTTAGAAATTAAATTAGAACTTCAACGAACACCAATACCCCCCAAACCATAAATATGAGGGACTCATCTTTGTGGAGGAAATTATAAGCATATATTGTGCAAGGCTGCTCACAAGTCTACAAGCTACCCCAAGTTGACAAATTAAATGAGGCAATGAATTTAAACGTAGAAAACTAACCAATGTTTTTGCCCAACACTTTCTTTGCCAAACACTGCCATAGTTGGTGCCCTTTTGATTCCATGTCGAACCATAATATTGTTTCCTTAAGCCATGCCTCCAATATTGTTGTCACTCTTGGTGGTGTGGGTGACGATATGCTGCAACCTTAACCTGATGTTTTGTTAGATTTGTTGTTTAGTATTTTGTTATTTTATTTTATGCTCCTCTATCATGCTTTCATATTTTGGTTTGTCCTTGGACTCTGCTTTTGCCTCTTTAATTTCTGCTATTACCTCCTCTTTCACCTCTATTTTAGGTTCTTTTGCTTCTTCAAATTGTTTCAAAATTTCCTTGATCTTTGATATAGTTTCCTAGATCTTTGTTGCTATTTTTTCCCATGTCGTTATTTTTGTAAATTCAACTTTTAATTCTTCTATCGGTTTCTCAACGTGTTCCCTTACTATAATTGCTTCTTGTTTTTCCTTGGATTCTTGTTTCTTACACTGGAAAATATCTTGTATTGTTATTTTATTTTTCCTATATCAAAACTTCATGAACTTCTTTTGTACATTAATATTAACAATACCCAAAGAATTTAACCAAGGATAACCAAGAACAATGTTTGCATCATCCATATCAATAGCATAAAAATTTGAATGTAAAATATATTTGTTCATGGTGACCATCAAATCTTAAAATATTTGAACATTCGTAGCCATAAGTTGTATGTCTTTGATTTTATTTGCTTGAACCGACAACCTCTTAGCCAAAGATATATTTATGACATTGTATTTTTCTACTATGGCTTATAAAAATAATAACATTGTTATTCTGGATGCAACCATGAACCTGCAAAAAGGAATTTTTAAAATTGAACAAATCCCTCTGACTACACTTTGCCTTATCTAATACCAATGATGGCGTTCTTTCAAGTTGCACAATATCATCTGTATTTTTTCTTTCTATCATGTCCTTTTTATTCATTGTTCTCTATTTATCAAGAAGCCTGTTTACATCTTCTTTCAACTTCATATTTTCAAACAAAATGCACAGCCCTTGGTGCTTCCTTCAATCTGTACACTATCATCCTTCTCTTTTTCTGTTGCCAATATTTTGCAAATTATTTGTCTATTTATTTCTTCTACATAGTGTTTGGTCTGCTTGTTTATTTTGTTTATTTCTTCTATACATTTTGGCAAACACAAACATTTTTTAACACTATTTGACTCATCTAATGCCCAAGTTGTTCTTCCTTTATCTTTTTTTTTTTTCTATTATTTTTTTGAAAAATTTCAATTCTCTCTTTAGTTCTATTTGTTCAACTTGAGTCTTAACTACATTTTTCTTACCCATTTGATTAAGAATGCATCTCCAAATTCCTCTCGTGTGAATTATACTTATGGGTCCACTTAAAGTCTATAAACCATGATGCAACTTCCCCTTTGAAAGAATTATAAAGATTTCAAAATTTTCCACCATCCCCTATCATCATCATTCTTTCCAATGAGTATTGGCAAATCCATGACCTCAAATCCAAAAAAAATTGAACTTGGATTTTTTTTCAAACTGTTCCAAACTGTAGACTTTTTTTTTTTAAACTGCCACTTCCAGACTACTACCAAATTGAAGACTTTTTTTGTCTCTCCCAAATTGTTACCAAATTGTCAACCCTTTTTTTTGAAATTCTACCAAATTGCGGACTGGGTATTTTGGCACTACTACTCTACGAACTGCTACCAAATTGCAAGCTGCTACTCTGTGGATGTTTTTCTATTTTTTATTTATTAATTTTTGCACTCAGCTTAACAACTGTTAATGGTTTGCAGATTGTGTACTTTTAGCAAGTGATAATGGTCTGCTCTGCAACCTTTTTTTGGCACTCAACAACTATTAACAGCTTGTAGACTATGAAATTTCAACTAAATATGGCCTCCTTTGTGGACATTATTATTATTATTAAAAAAAAGGGGTTTTAAAAGGGTCCCCCACCCTTTTACATGAAAAGCGAGCTAGAAACCAAAGGGGCCTCAAGGCAGCAAAAACCACTAAAGGCCAAAAAAGCTAGAGCCCTATTGAGCTTGCGCCTGGCCTATGCATCTATGCTTGACAATTAAGCTTTGAGTTCTTTGCATGGAGCTCGAAGAGGATGCCTTGAGGAGCTCCAAATGGGTGTCCCTAGTATATGCATGTTGTTGCCAGGGCGATCGGATGATTGCCTTGTTGGGGTTGGTCTGAACAAACAACCAAGTAGACCTTCTATGGGAGAGAGTTTGGTAAAACATCACCAATATCCTTCCAATCTGAAATCCATTGGGAGTCCTTGGATTTGGAAGCTTGGATTTTGGGACTCATTGGTTGCTATTGTGGACTCATATGGGGTAATTTTGTTCCTTTGATATCCCAAACTAATCTGGAAGCCTGGCTGCAAGAAGAGAATCTATTGTTGGTTTTGGCTCAAAACTGATCTCCATTGTTGGTCTGTGTTTATCTGTTTGGGCATAACTAGTTCAGACAGACTAACTTGAAGTTGGTTGAAAATAGCCTCAAAGCTCCTTGCTTTTCCTTTGAATATCTTGCTATTTCTCTCCTTCCAGATACACCAAAGGAAGGTTGGGATTGTTAGGCTCCATATCAGTTTCTTCTCCTTGCAAGGAGGGATCCATTGACACCACCAATCGAGGATTTCCTTGGGCATGACCTAAGATACCTCTGTAGTCTTCATCCATTGGTTCCACACAGCTTGAGCAAATGGACATTTCATGAATAGGTGATTTGTTGTCTCTTCATTTCTTTTGCAGAGGTGGCATCTACTGGGGCCTAGAAAACCTCTTTTGATCAAGTTGTCCCAAGTTAGTATTTTATTTTGGAGAACCAACCATGTAAAGACTTTCATATTTGGAATACATTTGTTTCCCCATAAGTTCCTCCAAGGTGCTTTTTGCTGAGGTAGATCTAGGCTTTCATTGTATCCACTTTTAACTGTATAGTTTCTTGTTGTCGATTTGGTCCACTCTAATTGGTCAGGTTCCTCTGAGTCTGGGTTAAGACAGTCTCCTAGTTCTGCATGGAGGGCCTCCAGATCTTGCCTTAAAACCATGTTCCTAATGTTTGTTCTCCAAGTGTTTGTGTCATCTCCCCATATGACTATGTAAGATCTGAAACAGGTGCCCCATTCATGTTTGAGGGTCTTTTTTAACTTTGCTAGGTTTGGATCTCGGTCTAAAGGTCCTGAGTCTCACCACTTATCTTCCCAAAAATCCACATTTGTTCCTTTACCAATCTTCCATTGAGACCCTTTGTCTATGATGCTTATTCCTTCATAAATATGGTTCTAGACGGCTGAACCTCCCATTATCTAGTTGCTTCTGAGTATTGTTGTTGGCTCATTATCCTAGATATATTTGGTCCTCATTATGTTGGTCCATGGGCTGCTATCTTCTTTTATCAGTCTCCAAACTAGTTTTGTTGCTAATGCTCTATTGAGAGTTTTCATGTTTCTCAGACCCAAGCCTCCATAGGCTTTTGGGAGGCATACCTTCTCCCACTTCACTAGATGGTATCTATTTCTTTCTTTTGTACCTTTCCATAGGAAATTCCTACTTATGGCTTTAACTGATTCTGTAGTTTTTACAAGCATTTTGAACATTGACAACATGTAGATTGGTAGGCTTTGGAGGGTGGATTGGATCAACTAGATCTTTTTGGCTTGGCTAAGGAGGTTTCCTTTCCATCCAACAAGCTTTTTATTGAGCCTATCAATGACTGTGTTCCAATGAGAAGATTTGATCTAGCCGACGAAAAGGGGCATGCCCAGATAGGAGGAAGGTAGTTTCTCGATTTCACATTTCATGATTGCTTTGATTTTGTTTTGTCTGGTGATGGGGGTATTGAGGAAATAGATTTTTCTTTTGTCAAAATTGACATATTGGGAAGAGGCTCCTTCATAATGGTTGAGGATGAGCTTGAAAAGCTTTGGCTTCTTAGAGACTTTTTCGGTGAGCAAAGTATCATCAACAAATTGGCTCTAGGTTATACTTGGGGTTTTGTTGGTTACTTGCAGTCCACTGATTAGACCATGTTCTTGAGATTTTTATATAGATCTACCTAGGGCTTTCACCATAATAATGAGTAGTAGAGTTGGGGAGATGGGGTCCCCTTGTCTAAGCCCTCTCGAGCTATTGAAATAGTTAGTAGGGGATTCGTTGACTAAGATGGAGAAGGTAGCACTAGAGATACAATTGTTGATTAGTTTCCTCCACCAGTATGAAAAGCCAAATTTCTCCATGAATCTATCCAAAAACCTCTAGGACACCCTGTCATAGGCTTTACTAATGTCTAGTTTGATTAACATGCCTGCTTGTTTGTTCTTTTTAAGGGAGTGGATGGTTTCATGAACAATCACTATACCATCTAGGATTTGTCTTCCTTTGACAAAGGCCTATTGTTGTTCTAAGATAATGAAAGGCAAAATCTTGCTTAATCTCATTGCTAGAGCCTTAGTTAAGATTTTGTATGACACATTACATAGGCTTATTGGTCTAAAATCGTCAAGTTGAGTGGCTCCTGTTTTCTTCTTTATCAAAGCTATGAAGGTATTGTTCATTCTCTTTTCTATCCTGCCTTTCTCTTGGACCTCCTGGATCGCTCCTACTACATCTTCTTTAACTATATCCCAACAACTCTAGAAGAAGCCAATTGGAAAACCATTTGGTCCAGGAGCTTTGTCTTTCTTCATTGTGAAGAGGGCATTTTTTATTTCTTCTTTGGAAAGCTTCTTATTAAGGAACCTGTTCATTGAAGTTGTGACTAGTTTCGAGATGTTGGTTAGGATCTCTTCCACATCCTTTTCTTTTTCTTCCCCTTTGTCATTGAATCTATGCTTGAAGAAGTCTACTATTTCTTTCTCAATAGTTTCCTCATCTGTGACTTTGCCATTTTACCCATTGGAGATTTCCTTAATTTGTGATGCCCTCCTGTGTTTGATTAAGGTAGAATGAAAGAATTTAGAGTTTCTATCACCCTCCTTTAGCCAAGTTGCCCTAGACTTTTGCCTCCAAAAGGTTTCTTCTCTAGCTAGGGTGGTGTGATATTCAATAAGAAGATCATGTTCCTCGTTTCTCAAGTCTTTTGTGTACCCTTGTCCCTCAATTATTTTGTTGACTTCATCTATTTTCATTTCCAACTCTTCTTTTTGCTTGAAGATATTGTTGAATTCTTCTTTGTTCCATACCCTTAGATTCTCTTTCAGTTTCTTAAGCTTGGTAGTCAAGTAGAAAATCTTTGTTCCTCTAATCGGAGAACTCCACCACTCCATCTTGTTGTGAAAGTTCTTGTGTTGAAGCCACATTAGTTCAAATTTAAAAGGTGAGTTTTTTGGTCTTGCTCCTCCTATGGTTAGGACAATAGGGTTGTGGTCAGACCCAATTCTTGGGAGAGATTTAAGGTTTATCTCTTCATTGCTACTATACCAGTCCTAGTTCATCAACATTCTATCTAACCTACTTTGGATAGATTGATCTCCTATTCTTCTATTTGACCACGTGAAGGTGGCTCCTTCTAGGTCGATATCTACTAGGTTACAATCAATCATAAATACTTTTAAGTCCATCATACTATCACTGAAGTCCATCCTTCCTCCTTTCTTCTCTGTTGTAGTTAATGGAGTGTTAAAGTCATCGACTAACAACCATATATTCCTTCCTAGGGTAGAGTTGATCTCCACCAGGCAGTTCCATAGATGTTTCCTCCACCTTGGGTGGTTGGGAGCATAGATGTTGGTAATGAAAATTTATATTTTTTAGAAGTGAAATTGATGGTTACCTAGTTATTGGATTTGTAGACTAAGGTTCCTTTGATCTCCTCTTTCGCCATGCAATAATTAAGCCACTAAAAGCTCCTTGGGCCTCCACTGCTATACCATATCCTTTCCCCCACATAGAGTCAATGAAGTTTGAGCTTTTCACATCATTGAGCTTGGTTTCTTGCAATAGCATAATATTTGGTCTATGCTTCTGAACAAAAGACTTAAAAAATCTTCTTTTATTAGGGGCGTTCAGTCCCCTCACATTCCATGAGATTACCTTCATTTCCTCCCTCTGGAGGTTTTGTCCAGGGTGGATTGCCTTCCTTCGACTATTTCCTTCTCTGTTTGTCTCTTCTTGGTTTCATCCGTTGATGGTCTCCCTCTGGGTTTGGGGGTTGATGTTGTATCTATAGAGCGAAAAAACGGTGCACCTAGCAAGGGAAAATGAGATGCATCTATTGTTCTACTTGATCTAAGCACTACGAAAGCGACACTTCAAACAAGCATAAAATGACACATATATAAAAGAAATGGGCGGTTCTCCTTATATTGATATAAATATCAAATAAGCGGTTACAAAGTGTCCCCTTCAGGGCTCTCAATTGATACACTCAATACAGAAATCAAAGGATCAAATCCTTCCAAGAATCCAAGGCATGCTTCCAATGTCTTCCTCGCACTCACAATTGAGGTGAGCGGGCTCCTGATGCCGCCGCAAAGTGTTCTATCATTGTGATAGCTTGCTTCTCCTTCCTTATGCGTTGTGATACCTGGATCTACACACAAGAAACAAAAATTGATTAAAAGCATGTGTGGATTAAGATGAAACCGTGAAGGTGCATGCATCAATAAGCTTGAAAGAGGAAAAGTGCAATAGACTATTCAAAATTGCTCCAAATGCTACCAAAAGTGAGATCTAGGCATATTATGTGCTCTGTGACTGATCTAATAAAAAATAGTAAAGAAATTATACCTAGATTTGTGGTCATCCCGGGGTGTGGCATTCAGACCTACAACTCCCAAAAACATGATAACAGAGGCAATACAACTCCAAATTGCACCAAATTTGAACAAAGAGCATATAATATGGTCTAGAAACTATCTATACAAAAATAGTAAAGAAATTGCACTCCAATTTGTGGTCATCACAGGGTGAGGCATTTAGGACTACAAAACACAAAAATCATGATAACTAATTCAAAACAACTCCAAATTGGACCAAATTTGAACAACAAGCATATAATATAATCTAGAATAGACCTATGCAAAAATAGTAACAAAATTGTGTTCCAATTTGTGGCCATCATAGGGTGTGATGGTTAGGACTATCACAATTTGGGGGTCGTCCTAGGGTGGGATGACCACCAAATATGATGGTTTTCTACCACCAATTCCTCTAGGAATTGGTCCAAAACACTCTCAGGGGTATTGTCGACAAATTTGGGGATAGGATTCACTCAAATGGATAGGTTTTGTAAATAGATTGTGCATTTTGTAATCACTTGAAAACCTCCTTCGCTCGATGGAGATCTCAAGGGAAAATGCACAATAAAGTGGGGGAAAATCTTGGTAGCACTCCGTGGTGAAATATGCAAAGACTCCTCTCTGAATTTGGGTGGAATTGATCCACTTTATAGCCCAAGAGGGCATATGGGCAAATGGGCATGCGAGGCCATGCGAGGCAAGGGTCGCCATTTATCCCAAAGGTCTCCATGCATTGGAGGGGGAAGGAATCTCCCTTTTTGGCCTCCAATCTGCAATGTGTCATGAGATTTATGTGCCCTCTCACTAGCATGCTTGAATAGGCGGGATAAATGGTAGTTTATGGGTGCCATTTATCCCAATTTTGACTTTTTGGGGGTCAAAGACCATGGCCATCCCACCCAGGGATGGCCGTTGGTGGCCGTCCCTGGGTGGGATGACCATGAACTGTGGTCATCCCAGGGTGGGACGACCATGCCTACATGGCCCAAAACTTCCCAAAAGTGGGGTAGAACCTCCCAAAAGTGGTTAGGACCACTATGTAACCTCTGAGGGTTGCCCAAGGGGGCCATATGGTGTCAAATTAGACAATGCCTTGGTTGTCTAATCAGATTGACACGATTTTAGTGTCTACAGATGCCCCTTTTTGGGATGCATTGTGTGCAACATAACGTTGAGCAAAAATAGATAACTAAAATATCAAATGATTAAGGTTATTCAATAACCTAACCAACTTTAGATGCCCTAATCATGGAAAGAGCATGTGTTCTTGAATCCTTGCTTCTGACGAGCTAAGGAACTTGATTCAAGTACAACCTCTCCTGTAAGGCTTACTTGATCTTGGACATTATTCAATCATGAAGAGGTGACCTATGTATCCTTCATGCTTCTAGAATGCCAAGCATTTTTTTAATTGAAATTTTTGCTTGTTTTCTGCCCCAAGCAGGGGCGTGATTGTCTTTGTCAATGATTCGTTGGACGAACACAATTTGCATGATTGAGTGTTTGATTGTTGATTTTGATTATGAATTTGTTAAGTATGACTACCCCCTCAAGCGACGAGTCAATGAGGGAATGACCAATGATAAAAGTGATGAGTCACTTGACCCATATGACTTGGTTAGGGTTTCCTTCAATTTTACCCATTGTAAAATGTGTCTATTTTGCAAGGATTTTGATGATTTTGTTGATATTTCATGGAAGAAAGGAATTGAATACCTCATTCCCATGGGGTGGTCCAGCCACAATGGCCTTCTTAGGGATTGAAGTAGAGACTTTTCCATTCATCCATGAGCAATTTAGATTCCATATTGATCCAGAGTGAATTTTGACCAAATTTGACCTATTTTTGGTGGGTTTTGGACCCTTTTTGGTGCTTTTTTTTGTTTTTGAGTTTTTTTTTATGTTTCAATTGTTTTTGAATTAAATTTCATGTAGATATCATTAGACGAAGGGATATTTGGATACCTCATTTCCCATGGAGTGATCTGACCGGTTTATGGATACCTTCTTGGGGATTAGAGTGACCAGACAGTTCGATTCGACTATGGGTAATTTGGGTTCAAGTACCCTTAGGGTAATTTACTCATCCTTGTGGGATTGCTTGGAAAAGTCTGCAACCACCAAGCGCTTATAGGGTACCTTTGGGGATTTTGAGGTGCCACTTGATATTTTGGGACTTTATTGGATTTTTTGATGACTAATTTATGGGCCATGAGGGTTTATGGGTGACCAAAAGTTTATTGTACCTATGGGCGTTTTAGATTGATTGATGTATCTTTTTCTATATTTATATATATGATACTATATATATATATATATATGATTGTTCAATTTTGTCATCATGTGTTTCCTTATTGCTTTATTGGATGTATGATTTATGGATGCATTAATGGATGCATGTGTTGTACTATGATGTTATTTGAGGATATGTATGTGTGTATGCATAATGAGATGGATGATTTGTTGATCTGTATGATGAAATATGAATACTATATGACATACTATGTTAGCACCATAGACTGTATAGAATTCATCGATTCATGTGTAATATTGTCATGAGACTATGTAATGGATTTGTGAAAATGTAAACTGACATACATGTGATAAAAGGTATGGAATGGAATGAATAGTAGGATGTTATAGGATGTCTTTGAGGTTTTCATGAGACTCAAACACTCTAGTTAACTGATCAAAAGTTATATACTAACCATGCAAGACTTTTTGACAAGGTATGAATATGCTAGGATGACCAAGATACTCAATATCCTTGTGTGTGCAAGTGAGTTCATTGTTATGATACACATAAAGTTACCCCAGTGCCAAACAAGATTGATGCAGCCCATCTGTACTGAATATCACCCTATGAGTATCATGATCCTAGGTTTTGTATGTAGTTGGATTAGACCACTAGGTAGTACAAGCTACCAAAAGCTAGCTCATCCACATGCAAACATTGGTTTGTACAAAAGCAAGATGCTAATGTGATAGACATATCATCATGCGTAAGGATACCGCCATTGCCAGGCAGGCTTGATGCCACCTAACCTGTAATGAGGATCACCTCATGGTTTGTCAAATACTGAGAATTCCAGGGATTCAAGTTCAGTACTCCTTTATTTTCTTTTATTTATTTGAATTGCTCATATTAGGGATAAGTTGCTCATTTTTTATTTCTTTGAGCAAGGGATTTTGGGAGTGGTGATAACCATTGTTTATTTTCATTTTTGCTTTTGCTTATTGATAGTGGTGAAAACCACTGTTTATTTTGGGGATTTGGGTAGGGAGGAGCTTATCCTTTTGTCAATTCTCAGCATTTTTGAACCATTCGCACAGGGGGATGAGCAAGGTAAACTTTTCACTTAAGGTAACCTAGACCACTTTGTAGGTTTTATCTTTCCTTGTGCAAAACTTGGATTTATTAGTGTGAAAATGTGTTGGGATTTTGACGTATACAAGGTACAATCAAAGAAAGACTCTACCTTCTAAAAATCAGGATAGCTTTCTACAAAATCTGAAAAGAAAACTAGAGATGGTTGAGTGATCGAAAACCCTAAAGACACCTTCTAACAAAGGACTAGGTGAAGGGGAACAAGCACAAATGTAGATGATGATTGTAATGTAGATGGGTGTGAATGATGACTTTTGATAGACTTGACTCTGAAGGATGACTAGTATACAGACTTGGTGCTAGGCATGTATGAGCAACTCTAAAATGCAAAATGCAATGATGGGTATGTCTAATGCAAGTGATTGTATAATGCAATGGTATGCAATGTGATGCAATGCAATATTTTTGTATTTTTGATGTTTTTGATGATGTTTTTGGATTTTGATTAATATATATGTATATACATGTGACCAATGGGCTTATTGGGTGCCATTGGGGTATTTTGGGTGACCAAAGGGTTTATGGATACCTTTGGGGCTTTTTGGGTGACCAAAGGGTTTGTAGACACCTTTGGAGAATTTTGGGGTGACCAAAGGGTTCGTAGATACCTTTGGAGCATTTTGGGTTGACCAAAGGGTTCGTAGACACCTTTGGAGCGTTTTAGGTTGACCAAAGGGTTCGTAGATATCTTTGGAGCATTTTGGGTTGACCAAAGGGTTCATAGATACCTTTGGAGCATTTTGGGTTGACCAAAGGGTTTGTAGACACCTTTGGAGCATTTTGGGGTGACCAAAGGGTTCATAGACACCTTTGGAGCATTTTGGGGTGACCAAAGGGTTCATGGATACCTTTGGGGATTTTTGGGTTGACCAAAGGGTTTATAGATACCTTTGGAGCTTTTTGTAACTTTGATTACTTTATGATTTTAGGAGGAAGGTGTGATACCTTGTGTACCCCCAATGTGCATTGTGTTTGATGCACTGTGATTGGCTTGGCTAGGGGGAGTAGTAGAAACCGACCCCCCTATTGTGATGTGTAATTTTGTGCAGTGCCAATGTCCCACTGAGATGAGACGAGTGAAGGTGAAACATTGGATGATGCCACAAGTTGTGTAGATCAATTTTGATATTCCTATTTCTCTATTACAACACTGATCATTCCCACAAACCCTTGGGGAGGTAGATTAATGTGCACCTAATTAGGTTGTTTGACTTGATAACTAGGTGTTGTGTTTACTTCGTGTGCAGGCAAGGGGTCCTGGAAGACTCCTATATGAAGTTCTTGCCTCTCGATCATATCTTGAACTAACTCTCTAAAGGGGTAACATGTTTGGATGTCATGACCCTTTTGTCGATGGTAAACACAATATGTGTTTTGCTTGTGTGGCTTTGATCTATGCTTATTAGGTTTCAACGGATGAATATCAGGAAGCATGATTACATGTGCCTCATACAATCGATTTAAGAATGATGCTAAGGGTTCTAACAAGGGAGTAAATGTGTAAGGTTGATGGAATTGTTGTCTTTGCCCTAGGTTCTGTTGAGACTTTACAGTGGACTCCATAGGAGGGGGTTGATCCTGAAAATCAAGGGGTTGAGATTTTGGATGACTCAACCGTAACTCGATGCTTGTGAGTCGATTCAAGATCTGTTGTAAATCATTGTGTTGGTGACTCACTTGTAACTCAATATTGGCTAGCCTACCCAAGATATATTGTGAAAATAGTGTAGGCGATGATTAGATGGTTGTTGAGGAAGCTGGATGGCAATTGATAGGTGGTGGATCCATGGATCTTTGTATACATGCAAAAGTTCCTTCTTATCTGAGAAGAGCTATGAAGGCTTGCTAGAGGGGATAAGCTTCACCTACTTGATGAGTTGAGGATTCTCGGGATCGAGTGATACCTTGTCAATGTTGGCCAATGACAAGAGACTCTTCCAATTGGTGGGGAGTAGGGATCGGATGAAGTGCGATGGGTTTACGTCATTGATTGAAACCTAGTTCACCCGGGTGAAGACACTTGAGAAGGCCTTGGGGAGAAATGAAACGACTATAACATCTCATCGCAAGACCAATACTCGTAAGGCAATGAAGGAGAATCTCCCTTATCAAAGTTGATTGCCCCCAAGTCGAGGTGTAGTGGCTTTGATGGGTTATTCAGATCTCGCAGGGGTGCAAAAAGGTCTATGGAAATCATGTTGATGGACGGATGATCTCCTCTAGGTGGATGAGGGGGTCTATTGACATCAGGTTGTCGCAAGACTTGTGGAGGTGGTTGTGGTGGAACCGAAATGACTAGAGGTGGTCAATGCGATTGTGGGTGAGCTTGTTACTCTTAAGGTAGAAGCTATCACCAGACAGGGTGTTGTAATGGGAACATACATAAATAGCCCTCGTGTTCATCATCCAATGAGATGATTCCTATGTATTCGACGTGCAGACTAGAATATTCGATAGAAGCCACTTCGTAATCTGACTCATCATCAGATGTCCATTCATAGGGAGACCCTTGATCTTCTTCCTCACTATCATGTGGAAGGGTATGCGAACTTTCACCTCTTTTATAGGATTGGGTGACATCATGAGATATCTCTTGATCTCTCATGGGTGCAGGGAAGTAGTCCCCTAGTGAATAGGCTCGATTAGGGTTGGTGTAGGGATCACGTGCAAGCTCATCCCTATATTTCAGGCTCATGCACTCTAAACTATTAGTGAGGACCTTGAGAGGTACAGGCTTGTTGTATCCTAAACCAGACTTATCATATGGCATTTGATACTGTGGTTGGTAAGGAATATGAGTGCCTTGCTCATACAACCCCAAATCATAGCCATGTTAATTGTAGATATGAAGATATCTCATGGTGAAGTCAAGATTGGACATGTAGTTAATATCCTTAGAAAATGGCTCTTCTTCCTCTTCTTGCTATTGATATGGTTCTATGCCATAGTAGAGACCCCATAAATGAATTTTTTTTATTTAGGGGTAAACCTAGTGGTACGATAGTACCTATGAGAAGATGAGGTCAACCCATGTATTACACTGTCTCAATGGTAGGAGTTGTGATGTTCCTAACCAGGTATTCTCCTAAACCAGTGGTAGCTAGATGAACTATGACTTGTGGCGGTGAAGACAGATACAGGAGCGAGGCTTGATTTGATTCAATGTTTGCCTCACAAGGTGGTTCCTCGTCTGCTGGACTAGGAATCTCTTCTGTGGAGATGGTGGATATGGTTGGAGGGATCTCATCAATAGGCCTTTTCCCCATATTCCTCTGTAGAGGATTCAATGATGATGAAGGTATATCTAGGGGTGTTGATTATGAGGATGGTATGGCAAAATATGGTGATGGATTAATGGAAGGTGATGGTGAAGGAGTCAGACCTTGGTTGGATATATTCGATTGGAAATCCATATGGGTTGATGGTAAGGTCAACTCAAGGATTTGATGCACCAAGTTGCAGTATTTGAAGGGCTCAAGATCTATAGAGACAACATGTACTTACCCTTCATATGTGTACTTCAAACATTGGTGAGTGATGGATGGTACACACTTCATATCTCTAATCCAAGGTCTACCCAACAAGATATTGTAGGCCATTTCACCCTCCAAGATGTGGCATAGTGTTGGTATGGTCTTTTATCCCACCTGAATAGGCAAGACTATGGTGCCAACCGTTGAGCATATAGCATCGTTAAATGCTTGGAGGGTATAGGTGGACGCAACAATATGGGATGCCGGAAGCCCTAGATGTTTGAGAGCAGTTGTGGTGATGATGTTGCTGGAGGAACCAATATCAATCAAAACTCTCTTGTAGGGTGTTCCATTTACACATGCGATGATGTGCAAGGGAGGATCCACCATGTCATTTGGTACGGGCTTGAGTTCATCCTCGCGGAAGGTGATTGATGAGCACCAAAAATGCTCATATTTATACATGGATTTCTAACATATTATGCGGCATTATTATTATAGAATGTATGTTTTATGAAAGTTTTATATATATTTAATAGTAAATTATGTATATTATCTAATATTTGTTTTTAAGTGAATTGTGTGCAGATTTAGTGGTTTTTACGGTATTTTAGCATGTTTACGTCAAGGTCCCACTTGGACCTGGCACTTTCAATTTGATGAAGGCAAAACATCTGCAGTACACCAGTATGAAGCGCTAAGTCAGGCGCCCGATTCCCTTTGAAGCACCCGACTTCCGTTTGATGCTTAACTGATGGGCGCCTACTTCCCGTTAGGTGCCTACTTCCCGTAGGCCCTACTTCCCATATAAAATAAGGCACCTACTTCCCATATAAAATAAGGTGCCTACTTCCCGTGATGCAGAATTACAACGCGATTTCTGTTGACGTAAAATTACAACATGACTCTATGGTCGACAAAATAGAACAAATATTTCAGCGATGGATGTGGATGATATTTCAGCAAAGATGAAGATGAAGGACAATATCAAAGACCATGTGTTATCTATTTTTCAGCAAATACGTAAACAACAATGTAAATAGATAAAGCATAATATTAAACGTATTATGTTATGATAAAAATAGAATACGTTAAATCAGTCTAAAATTAAATATATTTGCTTTATCTCCATTATTCCTACGTATTTGTTGTAACCAAAAAATCAAGAATTTATTTACTCTCAAATGTAACAGGGCATGGCTACATATCTTATAAATATGCAGGCCACCCCTAATAAAGATAATCCTGGACATGAGAATTATTCTATAAATTTTTGAAGCTGCAATATATTCATTTGAGTGTTTTTATTAATCTCAAACTAGCATCCGGTGAATGAATTGATCGGGCGGAAGACTATTGGAGTTTGGGCCCACTCTAAATAGTACTCCTCCCCTTTTACCTTGCTTTTTGTAGTTAATTTATTTACTATTTTTTTAGATTATTTATTTCCCTATTATTTTTCCTATTTTTATATCATTTCCAACAAAGTACCATTTTAATTTCTGTATGCATTCAGTCCTATTTTCATAGACGTAGGATAGATTATTGGTTTGGAATTTAGAATCAAAACTTCAATGAACATCAAACACCCCCAAACCAATAGGCATAGAGGGACTCATTCCTCGCACTACAGGCATATACTATGCTGTGATGCTCACAAGTCTACGAGCTACCCCGGGTTGACAATTAAATGGAGGTAATTAATTGAACTGTAGAAAACTAACCAATGTTTTGCCCAACATTTTGGCGTCATTGTCGGGGAGTGTCACAACTGTAGTGTATGATCCATAGGTCAGTTAGTTTGAAAATTAATTTCAGATTTCCTTGCCTATAGATCATCTACCTGCGAAGCATGAGTCCACCAAGAGCCTAAAAAAATCCAACGGATCATTTATTGAAAAAAATAGAAAACACCTCAAGCTTAGAATATTCTGGAAATATTTATTAAAGAGAAAATCCCATCCATTTGAGTCATCACAAAAACTCATTATACGAAATATTTTAGTGACTAGGATGGGGAAAATTCAACAATTATTTCAGAAGTATTCCAACAAAAAGGAAAAACTACCAATACGAGGAATAGCCTCCACAATTAAAACAGAAATAGGAACATTGTTTAATGGTGTGAAGAGTGAAATTTTATCTCTTGCTTTATAGTCAGACACATTCCCAAAGAAGAAGCAAGAATCTGAAGCAATGTCTACCTTTTTCTGTTCAAGGTGTAGAGAAAATCATGAAAAAAATAAATATCCGAAGAATACAGTAGAAGTTTATGAAAACTGTCACCTGGATCATCAGACCAGGTTGTGTCCAAAAATTATAAAATAAAATCTAGAAGAAGTAGAAACTTACTTCGTGGATCTACCTCCACAGACACAACTATCAAAAAATCCTAGCTTACCAGTTTCACCTTCTACCAGGCCAAAACAGTTGTTGGCACCACCAGAGTCGAATCCCAACAACAACTATTTAAATTCACTAGCTGATCAGGGAATTATGGGAATAAACCCAATGTGCCATAATAGTGTAGAAATAAATCATGTTGTTGAACAATCAAGTAATGAAGGACTTCCACCGTATCCCGAAAGGTTATGGAAAACCAGAGAAATGACACCACCTAAGTTTGATATTATGAAACAGTTGAGAAATCTTACTGATATCATTCCTCAAACTATCAGGGATGTGCCTATTTACACTGAAGCCATTAGGGAGGTATGCCTCAAGAGACCAGAACAGATGGTAAAAACTATAAATTTAACATTTCCCAACACTTTGGTAAAATTTAATGTTGATATTAGATGCAGAATAGGAAAAATGATAGTTAATGAAAAATTGTAAAAACAATAGTCATCCACCTACCTGCACAATCTGCCAATAAGTTGGACGAATCTGGTTTTGAGGTCATCCAGGAAGATTCTCTTCCCATGCTACAATGTATCATAAAACTGGATAAAGAAGGGGATGGGACAAATGAAGTCTTAATTGTATCAAATTTTAGACACAAATTAAGATCTTATCACAAGCCCCAAATTCTAGAGGCTTGCTCGATTGCAGGCATGGGGGAGACCCCACCTTCAATGTTATCACCCACAACACGATGAACGCTATTACAACGTTCAATAAAAAAAAAATAAATTAGAATTTTCTTTAACGCCATTAGTTTAGGTTTTTCTTTTTATTTTGTTATGTTTTGCAGACAACAAGAGGCTCAGTGCAGATCGTAGGCATCCAAGGCAATCCGACCTACCAACATGTGTCGTTCCATTCTATTTTCCAAAAAAAAAGACAATCCATGGGACTTCCTAGGTGGTCACCCATCCTAGTTCTACTCCATGCCATAATGCTTAACTTTAGAGTTTTTATGGGATCTGCTACCAGGCGCTCAATAAAACACATATGTTGCATATGGTTTGGCACCACGGGCAGATGTGCAACACTCGACCATGGCAGCACCAGTTGTGGTGGACAAAATATGAGCTCAGATGGTTCACAAACTCTATTGAGCAACACATCTTTGCTCATAAAAAAAATAAAAAAAATTGGCTATGAAGATTTCACAAAGTGAGGGGTTTTTACAGGGAGTCCATAACAACACACGATGAAACAATATGAGTAACAATCAATCGGCTCCATTTACAACCTTGCCATGCACCTCACATTTGCGAGATTGAATCAAACGCAAGCATGGGGGAGACTCCATATTTTTAAATCCATACCAACCATTTGACGAATGTTCACATATTCATCATAAAAAAAAGGAAAGATGACATGGACCTATTTTGCTTAACATAAATTTTCTTTTATTTGTGTTTTTATTTTGTAGGTATCATACTCTTAATGCAATCTGTAGGCAGCCTAGGAAACCTAGGCCTATCAGGCATAGACTCCATGAGCCTATGTTTTACTACTTTAAAGTTTTATTTTGCAGGAACGATGCCCTGAGTGCAATCCTTAGGCAGCTTGGGAAACCTAGGCCTAACGGGCACAGGATCCATGAACCTACGCATTTCTAGCTTTCTAGGAGTAGGAGTAGCTCATCCCTCAGAAGGGGAATACTAAACCTGAATCTGCACAAGAGTGTTTGTATTGGTCTTTATGGACAATAAAACACTCAACTATTGGTTCAGGGGCGGATGCTGATTTTGTTCATGTTCTTCAAGGAAGCACTAAAGGGCCTGATCAACTTGACAATGCATATACAAGGAAAAGTCAGCACCCATTGAATAAAGAGAAGTGCTATGCTTTAGGAAGCCTGATTCCCATTTAAAGGCTGACTCTTTATACGGTACAAGGCACTTGACTCCCAGTATGTTAAGGAGATGGCACTACATCTCGTATTTTGGTAGACCGACACTTGATTCCTGGCTTCTCCAAGAGGGCACCCGACTTCCATTTTTGGAAACTGACACCAAATCTTCTGAACATATAAAAAAAAGATTGTATAAAGTTTACTTTACGTAAGGCACCCAATTGCAAGCAAAAATCCTATTTTAACAACCTTCCATGAATTAAAATAAGGCACCCGATTCCCATGTAAAAGGTACCTCCTTTATAGTTCAATGGGTGTTTGTACCTAGTATGAATAATCTTCAGCATTGGGAAGTGGCTCGTGCCACGTCAACAACTCATCCACGTGCATAAAGTCAAAACCTCTCATGGATAAAATTATCTTAATTTTTCCATTAGAGATTTATGCACGTTCCAAGGTCATCAATGAACAACTTTCGAGGAAGGGATGTGTGTCATCCCATGAAGACATGTTTTTTTCTAATATTTTCTTGAATTTGTGCAGGAAACCTCAAATGAATAAATTGCAGTAATCAAGAACCAGTCATATGGAGAAAAATTTTCCACATGGGAAATAAGCATGTTGTTCTTTGTTCCAGTACACATGGTCATCATCAAACAACTAATACAAGTGCACCATGAACGTTTGCGCATTATACATGCACAAAACATAATATAGGTGTGTACTTAATTTTTTGTTTTGTATATATATAGTTTTCATAGAAATATATTTCTATAAAATAGTGCCGGCATGATCCTCATTAAATTGTTCATCCAACCATTTAGCCCCATTTGGTATTTTATCCACATGCAAATATTCTGTTGGGAGAACACTCATGGTCATCATCCACTTAAAATCCGGCACATGCTTTAAAGATATCTTGCACAAATAACTTTAATTATTTCTAATTATGGTAAATCATTCATGGATGTAGTTGATTTAGAAAAACTATAATTAGCAAATGCAGAATAACTGAGTTTCCAGATTAAAAAAATAGAAAGTGGAAAAAACACAGAGATTTACCATGGGGGAAATCCACAAATCATTTGTTGAAAAAGAATGAGCTGCACAACCAGAAAGAGGAGAAAGAAAAATAGAGCCTATTGGACAATCATTGCTAAAAATAGAAATTATAAGCATCGAGTGTCACAAGGGCGTGCCACTCTTTAAGCATGGGGGTGTCACGAGGACGTGCCACTCTTTTAAGCATGGGGGGATGATGAGCACCAAAAATGCTCATATTTATACATGGATTTCTAACATATTATGCGGCATTATTATTATAGAATGTATGTTTTATGAAAGTTTTATATATATTTAATAGTAAATTATGTATATTATCTAATATTTGTTTTTAAGTGAATTGTGTGCAGATTTAGTGGTTTTTACGGTATTTTAGCATGTTTACGTCAAGGTCCCACTTGGACCTGGCACTTTCAATTTGATGAAGGTAAAACATCTGCAGTACACCAGTATGAAGCGCTAAGTCAAGTGCCCGATTCCCTTTGAAGCGCCCGACTTCCGTTTGGCGCTTAACTGACGGGCGCCTGCTTCCCGTTAGGTGCATGCTTCCCATTAGGTGTCCGCTTCCCATATAAAATAAGGCGCCTACTTCCCATATAAAATAAGGCGCCTGCTTCCCATTGATGTAGAATTACAGCCCGACTTCCGTTGACGTAAAATTATAGCATGACTCCTATTGTCGGCAGAACAGAACAGATATTTCAGCGATGGATGCGGATGATATTTCAGCAAAGATGAAGATGAAGGACAATATCAAAGACCATGTGTTATCTATTTTTCAGCAATACGTAAACAACAATGTAAATAGATAAAGCATAATATTAAACGTATTCTATTCTGATAAAAATAGAATACGTTAAATCAGTCTAAAATTAAATATTTTTGCTTTATCTCCATTATTTCTACGTATTTGTTGTAACCAAAAAATCAGGAATTTATTTTCTCTCAAATGTAATAGGGCATGGTTGCATATCTTATAAATATGTAGGCCACCCCTGATAAAGATAATCCTGGACATGAGAATTATTCTGTAATTTTTGAAAGCTGCAATATATTCATTTGAGTGTTTTTATTAATCTCAAACTAGCATCCGGTGAATGAATTGATCGGGCGGAAGACTGTTGGAGCTTGGGCCCACTCTAAACAGTACTCCTCCCCTTTTACCTTGCTTTCTGTAGTTAATTTATTTACTATTTTTTTAGATTATTTAATTTCTCTATTATTTTTCCTATTTTTTGTCATTTCCAGCAAAGTACCATTTTAATTTTTGTATGCATTTAGTCATGTTTTCATAGACGTAGGATAGATTATTGGTTTGGAATTTAGAATCAAAACTTCAATGAACATCAAACACCCCCAAACCAATAGGCACAGAGGGACTCATTCCTCGCACTATAGGCATATATTGTGCGTGATGCTCACAAGTCTACGAGCTACCCCGGGTTGACAATTAAATGGAGGTAATTAATTGAACTGTAGAAAACTAACCAATGTTTTTCCCAACAGGTGATCACTGGTTCGGTGCACTGTCGAACATGCCCCACGAAATTGTTAAATGAGTTAGACTCCTGGGGTTGTAGCTCGATCGACTTGAGGATATCCATTAGAGCTTCTCGAAGAGGTGGAGACTGTTGAATAAGCTCATAGATGGAAAGTTGAGCCGATGTTGTTCACAAGCTCTGAGAAAGCTTGCTCTTTATCGTGACCACCGACCAAGTTGGAAGGTTTTGCACTGGAGGTGGTAAAGGCTGTGACGTTGAAGGAATGTCGCTTGAAGCTGCAGGTGGTGCGATTGGAATTGGGTAATGCTTGTTCCTTGTCACAATGCTGACCATGTCGACGAACCCTTGTTTAGTGGGTGCCTGATGAACCTCATTCACTTGTGGTACTGGCTTTGCCTGTTCCTCATGGGTAGGCAATGGGTCTTTAAAAACACCCATCTGTTGATTGTTTGGCGCAATAGGGTTATCGACCTGAAGGTCGTTCCTATAAATCATATCCTGTACTAGGTGTTTGAACATGTAGCACATCTACACATCATGCCCATTTTGCCTATGATACTTGCAATATAGGTCTTCGTGATATCCTTTGGGATTTGGTGCGTTTGGATCGATAGATCGACTTTTAGGCATATTAATTGCCTTAGCTGCACAGAGGCACTCAAATAAAGAGTCCATGGACTCAGCAATGGGCGTAAATTATTGCTTAGGGCAACGTTGTTGGTTTTGCCCTTGGTTTATTTGATTTTCCTTGTAGTTTCCAGGCATGGCCTGATAATTAGGCTTCTGAGGCGGTGTTGGTTGTGCAGGCCCTAGAATACTAATGGCAACTTGATTGACTGATGCCGACTTTGGGTGTGTTGGGTTGTTTTTGCATTCTTAGTCCACTCCTTGCGAGGCTTCGCAATTTCTCCCTCTTGAATTTTAATGTCTTCGATTATTCTAGTTTGCGCTAGAGCAACTTCAAGAGTTGGGTACTGTTGGAGTTGCAGCAACAAGGAGATCAACTTCAAGCAGCTCTTAGCAAACATTTGAGTCAGCTCTGTCATGAGGAGTAAGTATGGCAGCTTGGCAAGCAGTGTTCGCCACCTATTGCCATAGTTTGTGATTGACTCATCATCAAACTATTTTAACCCTATGAGGTCAGTTGAAGTCGCCTTTCGCTTGATGTTGAAGGCAAAGCGCTCCAGGAATGCATCTGCGAACTAATCAAAGTTGTAGACGCTATACTTCGAGAGTTGGTTGTACCATTCTATGGCGGGGCGAGAGAGGGTAAGCAAAAATGTCCTCAAAAGTAAGGCGTCATTTTTCTGAATGCAGAAGCAGTGATTCAAAAATCTAGTGATATGCTCCTATGCGTATTTTTCTCCTTTAAATGTATCTAGCTTAGGCATCTTGAAATGCTCTGGATAGGGAGGGGAAGGTACCGACGAGTGAAGCGGCTGACTGCGAATCTGATGCAAAGTGGGCTTTTGAGCCCCAGACCCGGAGGTCTTGTTCTCTACCGATTCTAAGTGTTCTAGCAACGCCTCCTACGCATCAGAGGATTTGATCTCCTCTTCTTTGCTTCGACCCTATGGGGAGGGCGAGGAACATCAGGTCTATTGCGGGGTGGTTGAATGTCATTCACCCTACCTCCATAAGGCTCTTCAAGATATTCCACTTTTGGTTAATGCTCAGTGTAGGCCCCATAAGGTGTCTCCTGAGCTGGACTATAAGGAGGGGTAACTACCTGCGGAAGGCGCTCTATGTTTGGCCTAGGAGGCAAGTCCTAATTAGGCCTAGGAGGTCGAGGGGGCAACATTGGGTTAGGCCTAGGAGGCCTATCTTGATTGAAAGTAGGTTGCATCTGATGGACCTCCTGTCTATGGGTACTTGGGGTAGGAACCCTCTCATGTAAGGTCTTTTGAAACAGCTCGTTGGTTTGTCGTTTAATCCTTTCTTTCTCTAATTGATGCAAGTGGTCTAAGCGCTCTTTATCTCGTCGAAGCTGTTTGAATTGCGCTTGGCGTTCAACATATCTTGCGACTGCTTGATTTATTTGTTCTGTCGTGCAGGGCCTATGAGCTCTAGCAGTGTCACCCTGAGGCCTATCTCATTCAGGACGGTCTGAAATATCAATCACGAGCTTCCCCCGATCAAGGGTAGTCGCGTTCATTTGAGGTTCAAGCCTGGATGAATGATCTTTGTACTCAGCTGGTGCAGAGGCACATCGTGCTTACGTAGCATAATGGACTTGAGGATAATCAAGGACTTCCTCATGTCTTCCTTCATTGATGAGGAAGGGAAGGGCTGAGTTTGCTCGCCCTGAGCAATGAGTATCATACTCATCTTGGTACCTAGGTTTTTGTAACCTATTAGGGCGGTGTAAGGGCGAAGTGTGATCATTTGAACCTGCCCAGTATGTATACTCTTGCTCTTGCCCATAGGTGGGTGTGGTAGACCTAGCAGGCATGCGAATGCGTAGTATTGCTCTATCTAGTAGCACCTCAGTGCGCGGTTGTTGTTCTTGGAAGAAGGCGTGTGATGTGTCTAAAGATTGGGAGTATGTTCCCGGATTAGGATTAAAAACTTTAGGGGTGTCAAGAGTCTAATCTCTTTTGTAAGAGGGTCTTGAATGTTTAGATTGACACATTCTCGTTGTCATGGCGTTTTCCTTGCTAATAAAATTGCTATCCATCCTCAAAAACTCCCCAAGAATGTTGTATATGTGCTCCGTTGTTTTGAGGTTCCAAAGCTCTAGTGGGAGGTCATAGAGCCTCACCCACACAGGGACTTTGAACACGGTCTCATTTTGTGGATCAAATCCAAGGTGTCATTGCTTGATATAAAGACCCGAGTTGCCCATAAACCAAGGGCCTTTGTTAAGCACATGGTGAAGGTCCTCTTCATTGGCAAAGGATGCCACGAAGAATCCTCTTGGAAGCATGGAGAAGTTAACTTCACCCTTAGGTTTCTAGCTCGAAACTACCCATGATTTGAGCCTTGAAAGACCCGTCCAAGCTCCTATGAATTTTCCCACTGCACATGGCTTAAGGCTTTCCAATGCCTCATGCACTATGTAATCGTCAATGGTTATATCTAGGGTGTCCTCTGTTGCTTTATAAGTTGGACGAAGGGGGGAGTTACCTCTTGTTGGCTGGCTAGAACTGAACAGGCTTGTTCTTTCTCCTAACTTGAATCCAATCTTCTTCTTATTATTATTATTATTATGACACTTAGCTTATAACTGTTAACAACTTGTAGACTGTGTATTTCTGGCAATTGATAATTAACTCCTCTACAACTTTTTCTTTTGTTGGTACAACTTAACAACTGTTAATGGCTTGCAAACTATATACTTCAAGCAACGAATAACGACCTCATCTACAAACATTTTTTTCTATTGATATTATTATTATTTTGGCACTTAGCTTATAATTGTTAACAACTTGTAGACTATGTACTTTTGGCAACTGATAACTATCTCCTCTATAGAGTTTTCGTTTTTTGGCATAGCTTAACAACTATTAATAGCTTGCAAATTGTGTACTTCTAGCAATTGATAACTATCTCCTCTATAGAGTTTTCTTTTTTTGGCATAGCTTAAAAACTGTTAATGGCTTGCAAACTATGTACTTCAAGCAACTAATAACGACCTTATCTATAGACTTTATTTTGTATTGATAACAACTTGCTCGAAGACTGGGTACTTTCTGCACTCAGACTAGAACTAATAATGGCTTACTCTGTAGATTTTTTTTATGGCAAAGTACTACCAACTGCAGACTAGTTTTTTTTATTGTTTGGCAAACTGCTACCAACTACAGACTAGTTATTTTTTGTACTCACTTGCAATTGTCTATTTTGTTGAAGCTATGGAACTATTGCAGGTTGTGAAAATTATGCATAGACTATTGTTGAAGTTGTTGTTGATGGTTGTATGACACTTCTATAGAAATCCTGACAATGAATTGGGCCCTAGACTTCAGCTTCCTAGCGGCTTAAGGCAAATCTCACTAGCCACAAAGGTTGTCTAAGCGAGTATCGCTCTTTGATTACCAACAATATTTCCCTAAGGAATTATTGCTGGGAACCAACCACAATTTTACCTCTAAATGATAATTCTTTGTATACTCTCACAAGGTAAAAATACTACCAATAGGGTGTGGGTTATTGACCTTTTTCACTAGCGACACACTCAAACTAGTTAGTTTGGGGTTTCTAGGGTACTCCTCATTTTAGAGAAACTACTAGCCCAAGTACTTCCCCTAGTTAAATTATCGAGACTTGCACCCAATCCTGCAAGAGATTATTAGCCTTATGCAGGTGCTTATTAAGCACTGAAATTCGGATCCAACAGTGAATAAACGGTTGAAACTTTTGTAGTGGATCACAACCTTAGAAGTCCTCTGGTACTAAAGCTTCTGCAATGAAACACAACCCTATAAAGTGATCTGATACCACTTGTTATGAACGTCCTTTGTCATCCCCAAAACTAACTAACAATTTACAAAAATATTAAATAAACAACTGCAATGAATAATTCCACATAATATAATTTATGAAATTAATGCAAATTATTCCAATTTATTCAAAATACAATTCAAACCCTTGAGGTAGGGCAACACCGTACAATGCTCTTTATTGGAAGGAAGCCACTCCTTAATATATCTCAACTTGAGATAAATACAATATTTTTCTCTTCATCCGCCATATGAAACTCTTACCAACATTATATAATGTTCAACTACCTACCACTACCACTACCACTTTTCCACACGTGGGATGATTTCATTTATTATAATATTAAATACTTATCTTGGGTACCTAACACGCTCATAGCAAAAAATGCCCTTTCCTTTGTAGATATCAGAGCCAATAGATATATTTTCCTTTACTTTTATTTGTCTTCTCCTTGTCACATCTTCTGCACAAGACCAAGTGAATGGTAAGACTCTACTATTATACCTTTAACTTTTCATTTGATGTTTAAAATGATTAACAATATCCTTCCCAGTAACACTGCCTTTGTGTTTTCCTCTGTCAATAATTCTCCTTGGTGGATTTTCTGCATAAGAAAAATGTTGCATATAAATCACTAAAAGAGTTGGGGTTGTCACAATAAAATGGCACCCTTCACATTGCAAAGTCTATATGCTAGTGTGGACATTGTAACTCCTACATTTTATATGAGCTTTCAAATACAGTGAAGGTGAGATCTTACTAGTTATCAACTTATCATGCATCATACTGGGACACAAAACGCAAAGTCTGCAATTAAGTCATGCTTTACTTCAAATTGGCTTGTAGTTGGATCCTAGATAGAAAAAAACACCAGCGACATGGTATTCACTCCCTTTAGTAGCAATATCATGATATTCATCACTACTTGCTAAAAGCTGTCAACATCTTTTATGATATGATTGATGTCTTTCTGCCAAACCGGAAAATTTGATTCATTATTTGTTAGAAGTCCAACATCATAAAAAACCATATCATGAAGAAGTCCAACATCATAAAAAACCATATCATGAGTATCAAACATCCTCTGCAATCTACTGAATTTCCCAGGTAACAAATTTATTGTGGGTCTCAAGGCCTGTGCAGTGGCAAAAACTGAGGATATGAGTCGTCTGGAAGTGAGTCATGCTATCAAGAATCTGGATCCTCATCCTATAATAAAGAAGAATTATGGAAGTAATCTCAATTAGAATCTTCAATACGTCTAACCTATATTGCATGGAAACAGATACACTATCCCATGAGGATATTGCTTGGAAACAGGTGTGGCAAATTTTTAAGATCCTCTAATATGGATATTGGCTAGATATGCCATTATAAATAACACAAAAAACACATATATTTTAACAATTTTCCACGAGCCTAGGGGATGGGGGACGAGGGGACGCGTTTCGGGGACGGTAGGGGAGGACAGGCCGATTTTAGGGGACGGCTGGGGGACGGCTGGGGGGACGGCTGGTATAATACTATAAATTTTTTTAGAAATTTAGAATAATCTACAAATTCTACACACAACAAAAATGAAAAATACTAAAAACTTAAAAAGTATGCATGTTCTTAAAACATGTTTCAATCTGAAATGAACTCAGCTATTAGCCTATTACTAAGTGCAGCCATTTCAACAAATGTAACTTGAAGGTTCAGCAAAGGATATCAAGTGCAATCTCTAACAGTTAACCAAAATAGTTGCTATTGCTCAAGTAATGAATGCCACACTGTTCAGCTTTTAACATTCAAACAATAACAATCATCATTTTTAAAGCCACCAATGTTCAAGCAAAGACCATTTTTTAATTTTTTTTCAGTCACCAATGTTCAAACAAAGACAGTTCTCAGTTTTTACTTTTTGGCCATCAATGTTCAAGCAAGATAGTCATTGGTTTTCACTTTTCTCTGTTCAGGCAAGATAGTTATCTATTTTTCAGCCATCAATGGTCAATCAAGACAGTCATCAGTTTACAGCCCTCAATATAAATTATAAAAGCAAGACAGCTTTACTGTTCAGTCTCTAGCAATTCTGCACTGCTGTCCAATCACTAAAGTGATATTTAAACATTGACAACCACCATTGTTCAGTTCCCACCATGTAAGCAATGACAGTTACTCCTAACTGTTCAAATATGACAGCCTTTTTTTTTTAATTTAAGTTTGTATCATTTTTTTTTTTTTTTTTTTTTTTTGGGGGACGGCTGGGCGTCCCTAAAAAGGGACATCCTGGGGATGGCCAGCCGTCCCCCAAACGGGGGACAGGGGGAAACGTCCCCCATGCCGTCCCCTGTCCTTGGGGACGCAGGGGACGGGGGGACGCGTGGAACCCTGTATTTTAATATTAAAAGAAAAAACATAGAACACAAAAATGTTTATATAGATGTAAGTTTTAAATAGAATTAATTAAAAAGTGTATTCTCATTGTTTCTCAAATTTAATTTAATTTTTTTTTAAATTGTGAGATTTTTCTTTTAATCTCATATTGTAGATACAACTCTAGACATGCCTAGGCCATATTCAGATGTATTAGATATGGACCAGATAGAGCATACATTTGGATACATCTGAATACAATAGCCATGTTTTTAGATATGTTTGGATATAGTATCCAAAGAAGTATTGTATCTGTATTTGACATGTGGACGTGGGTATCCCGGCAGGAGGAGTGCTGGATATGGTAACTATGCAACTCTAACTCTTTAAATAAAACATACCATCATATTTCATGTCATGTACATGACATCATAGTTTGCCCTCACATGGAAAAAAAGCTTCAACTCTACTCTTACCATTTTTTCTCATTGGCACCTTAAACGTACTCCAATATCTCCTTATATCCTTGACTCCATATATTCATCTATATAATTTTTTGCATCCTTTGTGACCTCTTGTGCTGCAACTCTAATCCTTATTATTTGGATATAGCTGAGGCTGAAACAGTCCCACCAAAAGCATACACTTCTCTCTGCCCTAAGACGTCATAAAATACCACCTAAAGTAAGCTCTCTATGTTCATGTAGAAAAACAAAGACAGGCCAAAACATAAATAGCCATATCACCATGGGAGCAAAGAATAAAGCAATATACATGAATGTCAAGAATAATATCAAACTCACAGCCCAGTTGGCTTTCTGAGAACACCTTTAAAAGACCCACAAAACTTAATAACCAGAACAGGATTTCTTCAGCTTTCCTTCTAAAACTGAGATACTTTGTAGGACAAAATAATGCTGGAGCCACATTTGTACCCTTCTGTAAGAACAGCCTCTGAGAATTTGTCAATAGTTCTTCGAATTAAAATCAATGCTTCTAGAGACTAGTATATATCCAATCTAAAGCAAGCGTTAGAAGCACTCTCCATTTCCTGTTATGATAACTGTTCCAAGTTGCACTTCTTGTTCTAAAGATAGTTTACTACCCCTGGTCTTAAGAACCTGAAAATGTAATATTCCTTTTCCAAATGGAAGCTCTAACATCCAACTGTGTTAATAACCATGTTTCCAGTTATGGTGATAAAATCTTGAAAAGTTTGCAGTTAGGCCCATATAAAATGTTGAAAAGCTCTCCCTAGACTAATAAGCTTCCTCTTTGGCCCATATAATTCAATGGATCCATATTTTTAAATGGTTGGACTTCAGTCTTTAAGTATCTTAAGTTCACAGACATTTTGAGTCTTGTGATAAGCCTCTCGTGTGTTCTATAAGACCACCCACAGCTTATTGCTCTTTGTGGAGTGTAGCACTATGAGTCAATCAGTTTCAAAAAACAGGAAGCCAATAGTACAAGCCTCATGGCAAAGATGACTTTAGATTGATCTTTACCAATGCCAGATAGATATAAAAAGTACCATGTCTAATGATTGAAAATTTTGCATCACCAATAATCCCCACAAGAGCACAAGCCATCCTTGAAGTGATGAAAGCGGTTTGCATCCCTCACAATGATTTCCCGCTTAACAATCTTGGATATGTACTTTGTCACATTGTGACAGTCACCACATACACGAAGATTCTTAAATATTCGGATACGTGTCCCATGAGGTGTAACAATAAGCCCAAAGGCAATTGCCAGCTTTTCACTATGGTGGGATAGAAATTGCTCCTTCTGTTCATCCTCCACATCATGAAGCACAAAGTTTGTGTTGGGCACATACCCTATCTGTTTCATTTGCAAAGTCAATTCATCCAACTTTGCATAGATCTCTCTTGTCATTGGGTGTGACATATCCCTAACAAAGAATGTATGCACTCTGTTCCTTATCTCAATCCAGCTGCATCCTGCCTCTTTTCTCACCTGTCTATCCTTCATCATTTTTCTCACCCTTGAAACATAATTCCACTGGCCAGCCATAGCATAAATATTGGATAGTAGCACGTATGTGGCAGCCTCTTGAGGTTCCAACACAAGAAGATGTTCTGCTGCACGTTTTGCTAAATCCATATTACCATATATTCTGCAAGCACCAAGCAGTGTTCGCCACACAAGAGCATCAGGTTCAAATGGCATTTCACTGATGAGAGTTTCTGCCTTTTCAAACTGCCCAGCACGGCCAAGAAGGTCAACCATACAGGCATAATGTTCCAACCTTGGCAATACCCCATGATTATGATACATGGACATAAAATACCTATAGCCTTCATCCACCAAGCCCACATGACTGCAAGCTGAGAGAACACTAATAAAGGTGATGTGGTTTGGCTTTTCACCTGCATCATGCATTTGCTCAAAGAGTGAAAGGGCCTCCTCACCATGTCCATGCTGTGCATAACCTGTTATCATTGCAGTCCAAGATATCACATTTGGGACAAGAATTCTATTGAAGATTTTACGAGAATCTTCCATGCTCCCACATCTAGCATACATTGTAAGCAGAGCATTTTCGACAATGATCTCTGACTCAAATCCAATTTTGATAACAATGGTGTGAATTTGCATGCCTTGATCTAGGACTGCCAGGCCAGCACATGCACTGAAAATACTTGCAAATGTGAATGCATTGATCTTCACACCTTCCACTTGTGTTTGACAGAACAATTTGTAGGCTTCCTCCCCATTCCCAGTTTGGGCATAGCCTGCAACCATTGCATTCCATGATACAACATTCCTCTGTAACATTTTGTCAAACACTGCCCGAGCATCCTGTATGCTTCCACATCTAGCATACATTGTAACAAGGGAATTAGCAACACATACATCAGTGTCAAGGCCAGATTTCATGGTGTGGGCATGGATCTGCTTACCACACTCCAGGTCAGATAGGTTGGCACATGCACTAAGAACACTAGTAAAGGTAAAATGGTTTGGCTTCACTTCAGCCAATTTCATGTTGATAAAAAGTTTGATAGCCTCTTCAGCTTCTGCTGAACTCTGAGCATAACCTGCTATCATTGCAGTCCATGTTACTACATTTCGCTGATGCATTCTATCAAATACCTTACGTGCATCAACCATACTTACAGCCTCAAAACACTTGGCATACATGTCAACAAGGGCACTTCCAACACAGACATCCCTCTCCATTCCAATTTTTATGATTTCAGCATGAACCTGCCTACCTTCATCAAAGGCTTCTACATTAGCACATGCAGAGAGGACACTGGCTAAAGTAAAACTATCTGACATTATACCCTCTCGTTTCATCTCGTTAAAGACTTTAAGGGCCTCCTCGCTATTCTCATTCTGGACATACCTTGCAATCATTCCAGTCCATGAGATAACATTTCTTTCAGGCATCCTATCAAACACTTGACGTGCATAGGCCACATTTCCACATTTTGCATACATAGCAACAAGAGAACTTCCAACATGAACATCAGATGCATATCCACTCTTAATGGCAAGTGCATATACCTGATTACCTTGTTCAATGAACTCTGGACCAGTGAATCCAGTAAGGACACTGCCAAATGTGAATTGGTTGGGTTGGACGCCTGCCCCTTGCATTTGGCAAAAGAGCTCCAGAGCTCCAACACCCTCCCCATTCTGTGCACAACATGAAATCATTGCAGTCCATGAGTAAACCCCTCCTTCCAACATCTTGTCAAAAACCTGGCATGCATCAGCCACATTCCCACACTTGGCATACATGTTAACGAGACTATTCCCTAGGAACCTGTCTACTCCAATCCCACATTTGATAATGTGGGCATGAACCATCTTACCTTCTGTAAGGGCCCTCATATTGGCACAAACCTTCAAGAGGAGTGCATAGGGAGTGCGGTCTCTCCTAATATCACTCTGGTCCATAAGATGCAAAACATGAATGGCCTTATTCAATCTACCTTCCTTGCACAAAAATCTCAAATCCTCACTAAAACCCACCAAATTCTCATTTTTTCCAATTCTGTCAGGGAACTTATTTTGACCTGAATTTTTGAAATTTCTAACCCTAAAACAATGTGGATGCATAGGGATGGAAGTCCTGAAATTGGCTGATGAGACTTTTTCATTCGATTTATTATTTTTATCAACAATTGCCTGCAAAGAAATGAAAAGAACTATGCAAATAAACAAAAAGCAAACAAACCCAATTCAAATTTAAGAGCTTTATAAACACCCATATTGACTGAATTCCATTTACAGTAATGCACGACACACACACGTTATATGGTTACATACCTGATCAACGGACGACCAAGAAACTGGGCTATTGTTCAGCAAGCGGTTCCTGTGAACTGTATAAGTGAGTGGCGAGAGCATTGAATATGTAAGAAGAGCCATGGTGACCATCCATTCAATCAATCCAATTCAATTCGTAAATCCCCATTCAGAAGATTGGCCGTTGGCAAGACGTGGTCACTTGAGCTCTAGCACTTGGGTATGGTGAGACCAAAATATTTGTTTGGAAGTGAAGAGTGGAGACGTTTCCTATGAAGTTAAGACAATTAATTGAGCATGGTTTTCCATTCTGTGTGAAGTGAAAAACATATCATTTGCATATGTATACATGCAATGTTCCCTGTAGTCTCACTTACCGAGCCTACTTAACATTTAATTAAGGAAGAACCAAAAAAAAAAAAAAATTAATTAATTACAGTATGTTTATGAAATTTGATATAGCCATTAAAGAGTAAACAAGGGCGCTGGTGGAACTGGTTTGACAGGGTTTATGTTGGCGTTCCAGATCGTCTTCTATACTCTTCTTAACAATTTCTTACGAATTAGAGGTGTGCAAAAAATTCCGCTCCAAATTGTTTTATATGTATTAAAATATTAAGTAATTTCTTTTTTCTTGGTTGTTTTAGAGTTTTTTTTTTTTTATAAACAAATTTAATTCTTATCGAGTTGTTATAGTTAATAACTTGTATCATTTACATGAAATATTTGAAACTTTTTCACATTTTTGTGTGAATCCTAATATTCTAAAATTTAACATCCTCTTCCATATTTTCTTACAACCACCTTTGCAATATCAAAACTTTACCTCTACTATTTATGCTAATAGAGTAATATTTCTAAAACATCACACTATCTTATCTTAGGACATTCGTGCAACCACACAAATTGTAATAAATAATGTATATGAAAGCACGTTAATGGAATACATTAAAGTAAATCTTAATCATTATTTGATTCAAGTAGTTAATATTTTCTTTTCGCTTCAGCTAAACTTACTACTTCTTCTAACCAAGGAAAATATAATTTAACTTCTTGATCCTACCAATGGAATACATTAAAGTAAATCTTAGTCATTATTTGATTCAAGCAGTCAATATTTTCTTTTCAACTTCAGCTAAACTTACTACTTCTTTTAACCAAGGAAAAGAGAATTTAACTTTTTGATCCTCAATTAAAACCTCTTTATTAGCTAACCCTATTGCACATTTGTTTTCTTCCTTTTAACATATGTGTAAACCTGTTTTCTTCAAACTCTATAGCAAAGTTTTAAATTTTCACAATTATCTATTGTATGTTCCATTGAGTCTTTACTTTCCTCAAAATTGCATTTATTACTATGAGTGAATCACCTTCCATCCATACTTTGTTCCATTTCATTTGTTTTCATATTTTTAACCCTTCCAAAACCCCCAAGTTTCAACTTCATTATTTGTCTTAAATCTACTATTGAAAGCATAATGAGACAAAATCTCTCCTCTATTATTTATAATTATTCCTCCAGTTATTAGTCCTGAATTTCCTTTACATCATAATTCCATCTGATGACTATTAAACAAGCAATTTTATATAAAAATAATAATTAAAATGCAATTTGTATGTCTCACTTTATTTTGATATATTAATTTATTTTTTTAATAATTTAATTGTTTAAAACAGTTTAAGTTGAAAAGGCTCACATTAATGATACAACTTAATTAATTAAAAATAAAAATTAGGTTAGGTTAGGTCCGACGTGTAGACTAATTAGGTTAGGTCCGATGTGTAGACCAATTGGTTTGACCAAACCCTGTAAGGGGTGAAGGTCGAAGGTTCAAATCTCAGGTCTCGTCGGATTGGACGCTTGTCTCTTTCTTTTCCTGGTGCTTTCAGCAGTGTAAAAGGTTTAAAATGATTGTGGCATGGTGGTTATAAAGGCGAACTGCGCAAAAAACTATGTGGCTGTTTCTAAGGTGAACAACATAGAATACTGGGATGACCATAAAAAGCTGGACAACTTGCTTAGATTCGTGGCAGCTACCAATTCCACCATGTAAATTCAAAAAATAAAACATAAAAATTAGGTTTAAATTTTATCATATTAGATGTGCATAAATGTCAAAGTATCATAATAACAATAATAAAAAGATTTTAGTTGCATGCTTACTTCATTGATAAGAGCTTTGGCTTCTCTTTGAAATGAAATGAAAGATTTTAATTACGTAGACTCAAATATGGTCTATGGGACCTCAAATATGGAAATACAATTACTCAAATCATATCATATGAGAGGTCCACGATTCAAAGCTTGCCTACTAAATATGAAGGGATCAAGACCTCTCATAAAAACCTGTGTAAACTCATTAAAAAATATATAACAAAAATATTTTTAATTTCTTTAAAAAATAATAAAATTGTAAAAAAAATAAATAATAACGAATAACAAAAGAAATTGAATTTCTTATAATATATTGAACTTAAATTAAATAGCTTTTAAATATTTATTAATATTATGCATGTTTGACCATCTAAACTTTTATCGTTATTTTTTTTCACCTTAATACAAAGTAGATAGATAGATAAATAACAGTGAAATTAGATAATAATAAAAAGGATTTCAATTTCAATAAAATTGTTTAAGAAATGACTTTATCACGAGGGTTTGACAACATCAAATTTTATATTACACACTTTGTAATTGATAAAAAAATATATTAGATGGTTATCAATAAAGAAGATTATGCAAAATTTTGGTTTTATGTTTAGTTGGAACCTTATCCTTTTATTTTTAATCTAAAATGACAATTGTTGGTTCAAAAGTAAAAAATTAATGTGAGTAATAAGTTTAGATCATAGATTTCTAATAACAACTTGGTTGAAGGAGAGGACCTCGGACAAATAGCAAATGATATTCAAAGGGTGCTTCAAGAATTCTATTTGCCTATTTTTATGCTGAAAAGATGAATTGGTTTGAAATCTATCAAGACGAGAGATACCAATCAAATTGGATAGAAGGTTTTAAAGCAATCAAAATTTTGAACTCCCAAATATTTTCCTTGAAAGAATGTTTGCTAACTCGAGGCACTCCATAAGGTCTCAATGTTCCTCATCCAAAGCAAGATGCTTACAAGTGAGAGTCTACCAAGATCATGGATCTGGTCCCAACATTATTTTACTTAGCCATCCAAAGCAAGATGCTTAAAAGTGAGAGTCTACCAAGATTATGGATCTTTCAGATGTGTCTTGTGTTAGAAGGATTTAGAAACATCAAACTATTTACTTCTTCATTGTCTCTTTGCTTACATGATTTGGGGATATAATTTAAAAAATATGAGAATATATTGGCTAGTTTCATCAATATTTATTAAATGTCATATTTATAATTTCAAAGTTAAAGCATTTGCATTCTATGGATCATTGGTTCTTCCATTGTTTAATCAAATTTATGACTTAAAAGGAAAATGGAATTTGTAGAAATAAATATCAAAGTCATTTCCCAAGTTTGGAATCATAATATTGTCTCTCTTTCAGAATGAGTGTAGACATGGATGTTCAGAATGAGTGTAGACATGGTGTTCATCACATGCGATGTCTCAAGTATAGAAAAGAGGTGCTAGCCTCTTGATTATATGAATTGAATATTTATAAAATGGCATCTATGATAATGGAGTCCATGCAAAGGATATGCTTCAGTCTATGATAAAATAAAAATGATTAGAAGATGTGTTTATCAAAATTAATTTATATATATATATTTGATACATTGTAGAGTTGGTTACAACCACACTATTTTTAGTAACTGTTAAGTGTAGGGTTCAAACCATAGGGGTTGCATCCACCAAACCTATTCCACCTCGTTGTTGTTGACTCGATGTGAGGGGGACCATCGGTTGCTCAGGATTTATACTATCATTGTCAATCTGGCACTCACTTAAAGGATTCAGATTAGACTACTACCTTTGCAAATAGACTGCCCCCAAGGTGTGAACTTGGGTGTCTTCTTTGTAAGTGCCTAGCCAGACGAGCAACTACCAATCCACCTAGCCCTTGGGCAAAATTAATTTTTATATATTTTTTGGTTACATAGGATAGTTGGTCACAACCAAACTATTTTTAGTAACTGACAAGTGCAGGGTTCAAACCACATGGGTTGCTTCCACCAAACCTATTTCGCTTCGTTATTGTTGACCCGACGTGAAGGGGACCATCGATCGCTTGAGATTCGTATTGTCATCGTTGGTCTGACGCACACTTAGTCTGGCACACACTCAGAGGATTCATATCAGACTAATACCTTTGCAAACAGGTTGCCCCCAAGGTTTGAACCTGGGTATTGTTTTGGTAAATGCCTAAATTAATTTTTATATTACTTTCAAAGAAAAATTGGAAGAAGTTGTTGGAGGTAGTATGTTTCAAAATAATAAAGGTAAAATTCTCCTTACTCAAAACCATATAGTACTTCAATTAACACTTGTACAAAGGCATGTCACTTTTTGTAGGGATCAAAATTATCATTGAAAATGGATGGAAATATATTTCAATTTATGGTAATTTACAAATTATTTTTAATGATATTAAGAAAATGAATATGGATACTGGTTTAAAATAACATTGTTTCTTACGCTCATAAACTATTGTTTAAAATAACATTGTTTCTTACGCTCATAAACTATTGTTTAAAATAACATTGTTTCTTACGCTCATAAACTATTGTTAAAGTATCTCAGTATGAGGGGACTGGGATCCTTCATAAAAATTTGTGTAATCTCATTAAAAAAATACTTATATTTTATCAAGTGGCATTAGCTCAACCAATTAGATTCCTCAACATTTAAAGAGGAGACCGAGACTCAAATCTTACCTAATGATACATAGATAATATCCAAGTTTTGTTGTAATACCACTATGTGGTGATGATGTAATACGGGTGAAGCATGTTTCAATCCCATATAACCAATTGAAAAGAACTATTGTTAAAGTATAATCTTGGGAATGTCAACGTATTTATATAAAAAGAAGTCTGTTTCAATCCCATATAACCAATTGAAAAGAACTATAGTTAAAGTAGAATCTTGCAAAAGTCAACATATTTATATAAAAAGAAAATTAGAAACAAATAATTTAATCAATCATGGTGTTGAGCTTTTTTTTCTTTTGGCAGAATTCAAACTTTAGAAGGTAGTTGACCGAGTGAGATTTTATCTCTTAACGAAGAGAATGCCAAGGAATTGATTGTGAAAAACATAGCAGTTTGAGGAAGATAAAAATATCTTTGATAGAAAGACAAGTTTAATATGATTTTATTGACTTAACAGCAACATTTGTAATGTGTTATTTTATTTTATTAGGAGTGGACCCCAATAAAAGCCACACATATTTTATTAAAAAAAAAAATTAGATGACCCATTAAAGAAAATAAAATCTTATTAATTATATATATAATTAATAAGACTGATTAATTAATTTATATATATAATTAATAAAATTTTATTTTTTTAATAGGTCATATATATACATATATATATGATCGACGATTTAGAGTGCGTGCAACCCCATGATGGCAGTTCCAATATTAAGCCACCAATGGTCTCCCTCACATAGGGTCACTAATAATGAGGTGAGGTATAGAGGCAACTCCAAGAATTGAACCAAGGTACTTGAACACAAGTGATTGGATTGCAAAGGAAACTAGAGGTGCGAGCTGCTGCAGGTGGAGGCGAGGATGTCGATGTGATAGCGTAAGGCTTTCAGATTGTTTGGTGGGCTTGAATACGCCAAACAGAGCGGCGTAAGAGGATTTTCATGGAAAATTTTGAGCAGCAGTGTTAGAGGGTTTATGTGGAAAACATCTGAGCAATGACATCCAAGGGTTTTGTGGAAAAATTGAGCAACGACATAAGAGGATTTTCATGGAAAAATTTGAGCAGCAGTGTTAGAGGGTTTCTATGAAAAACATCTGAGCAATGACATCCGAGGGTTTTGTGGAAAAACTGAGCAACAACGTAAGAGGATTTATATGGAAAAATTTGAGCAACAGCGTTAGAGGATTTCTATGGAAAACATCTGAGCAACGACATCCAATGGTTTTGTGGAAAAAATTGAGCAGCGACGTAAGAGGATTTTGTGGAAAAAATTGAGCAACGATGTAAGAGGATTTTCAAGGAGGAGAGGGTTTGTTGGAGGTTGCCACCACTACCGCACCAGGTTGTGGTTGATCCATCATCATCACTACCTAGTAACAGTTGAAGACCCATCTATAATTTTGATGAAAGCTCAGACTATGAAGGAGGTAAGCATTCATCTTTCTTACATTTAAATTTTCTTTGGAAGAAGTTTATCGGTTGCAATCATGAAGTGCATGCAATGAAGCTAGGGTTTGCAAAGTGAAGCACAGAGGAATTAATTCAAAGGGGTGAAAGGATTTATTTTGCTAGGGAGGAATATTTCTATGCATGTGAACAACAGTTTGAAGAATTTTGTTTGGCTAGAACTATAGAGTGCACACAATAAAGCTAGGGTTTACAAGTGAAGCATAGAGAAAAGTAAAAAACACAAGAAGTGGCAGTATTTTATTTTTCCTAAAACTAGAATGTGCTCAGATCTATTCATGTGAATAAAATGAAGGTGGATCCAGTTCTTGACTAATATATTTAAAAAAATGACACAAGAAGCATCATCATTTTTTTAAAATAGAAGTGCGCTCAGATTTGTTCATGTGAAGAAAATGAAGGTTGGACAACTTACTTTCTAGATTCAAAGCATGCAAAAGTATAATTTGGAAAATTGGTTTCTTGTTTTTTGATGGAGAATGAAGAGGAATGTTTGGACTTCTCAGAGGACCCCTTTGAGGGGCAACGCATTTTTTCAACTCCAAGGGCGAAGGGTCCCATTTTTGAACAAGACTTAGAAGTTGAGAAGTGGGGGTCCTTGGGTTTTTTGAGTGATCAGAATAATACTGTAGGTGATCAGACTTTAGTGGATAGAGGGGAGTCTATGTCAAAAGGTTCAGACCAGGTCAGTTGTCCTATTGATTGCTCATTCTCAGTTGTCTCAAAACACTCTACTCAAGTGATGGGTCTAATGAATGAGCAAGCATTTCATTACGGGGAAGAAAAACTTGAGCAGGCTCCAAACAACCCAAACTCACTTTGTCAGACAGAGTTTCCTTTGTTTGGTTCAGGTTTTATTGGTAAAAGTCTTGATTTGGAGGCCCTAAGTGGAGTCGGTCTAAACTTTCAATCAACACAGTCTACAACTCCGGTTACTAAAGTGCGTAAGGCACAGAAAGTGGTTAAAAAGAGAAGGTCAAAGATCAGAATGGTACTTGGGGAAGACTTGAGGATGGAACAAGTTTTGGAGTTTTCAGGGAAGGCCCTCATTGGAAAGTTTCATGGATGTCAAATAGTTGATAATACACTAAATGAGTGGTTGCAGAAGGTATGGGTCCCAATTTTAGGATATGGGCCAATTTTTCACTTACTTGCCAGAGGATGGATAGGTTTCCTTTTTTGATCTGAGGAAGATGCACAGAAAATTTTGGGAGGTCATTGGTATTGGGGGTCTTCTTTTTTGGCTTTGAAGGCTTGGATGAATTGCTTTGATCCTAGGACTAAAGTTGCTAGGAGAATCCCAATCTGGGTAAAACTTCCAGGTCTACCAATGGAGTTATGGTCAGAAAGAGCTTTGAAAGAGATTGGAGATTCATTAGGTAAAACCTTGGATATAGATATTTCTTTCAAATCTAGTGTTTTTTGGTCTGTAGCTCGGGTTTTGGTTGAGATGGATATCAGTGAAGGCTTACCGGATTGTATGGAGATAGTTGTGGGGAATACAATTCATAATCAAATCTTGGATTATTTGAAGATTCCCTTTAGATGTGTTCATTGTCATGTTTATGGACATATTTCTAAGGAATGTTCTCAAGCTTTCACACAGAAAGTATGGAGGAGAAAACAAATGACTAGTGGGGATTTCAAGTCAGCTAACAACAATCAAGAGATACCTATTTTTTAGAGCTCAATAGTGCTCCCTGATTTGGCACAAACAAACAAAAAGAATGTTGTTGAACCTAGAACCAAAACTCTAGAGAAGGAGGAAGAAATTTTGGGCCTAGCTTTATCTTCATTTCACTGTTCACAAGTTGTTAGAGAAGGAGACAGAGTCATAAAGAAAACTATGAAAGGATTGGAACCCAATACTGTTAAGTTTGTTGATCAGACATCTAAGCCTTATGACAATTACTGTCCAATACATGAGAATAATATGGACTTAGGTAATAAAGAACTTTGTACACTGCCTTATGAATCTTCGAAGAGAAGTCCCAGGGACAAGGAATTTTCTAAGATTTTGGACAATGGACCGGTAACCTCAAACATATTGAATAGGGATTGTGATCCAAATATTTCTACTATTGGGGGAAGTCTTTGTGACCTATCAGGTGAATCTTCTAGGGAGGTATCTATTTCAGGGGATGGTTTGGAGATAGGTTCCTCTTGTAGATATTTGTTGCATTCTAGGAAAAGGGAATCTGAGCTAAAAACTTGTGCAGTTGTTGGAAGGTTGGGGTTAGGTCTAGACCATATAAAGGAATCTTCCACTACTTCAGTAGGTAGGAAATCATTTTTATTTCATGCACAGGAGAAGGCTTTGAGGGAAATTCAGCAGGGTAAACAAAAATCTATCAAAGGGGTCCTTAGAGTGGGATAAAACCCCTCTAAGATGTTTAAATGATCTTGTTATCCCTTAATATTCGAGGTCTTGGCAGTCCCTCTAAAAGACTTGCCTTAGCCAGGCTGGTGGAAATTCATAATCCGGATGTTATCCTTCTACAAGAAACCATGGGGGCAAGTACAAAAGTCATTGAAGGGTTAAGTAAATTGCTTAGGGACTAGGAGTTCTTGGCTCTAGATGCTACCAAAAATTCAAGGGGTGTTTTGACTAGCTGGAAGAACTCAGTATCCTTAATTAATTCTTCCTTTATGGTTTCAAGCTTGTGGATAGAATTCTTTTTTAAAGACTTGGGTTTGAGGTTATCAGTTATTAATTGTTATGGTCCCTATGAAAATAGATAGGTCTTCTGGGAAGATTTTTTCTCCCAAAGGTGTGTTAGGGATGAAAGAGTTATCATTGGTGGGGACTTAAATTTTACTATGAATAGAAGTGAGGTATGGGGAGAATCTACAAGACTTGATAGACTTGCAGATTACTTCAAGCATAAGATTGAAGAAGTTGGTTTAATTGATTTGGAACCAATAAAATTAATGCCTACATGGAGAAATAATAGAGTTGGGGAAGTTGGGATCTCAAAGAGGTTGGATAGATTTTTGATCTCAGAGTCATTATATAATGAAATAGATAGAAAATGGTCATGGGTTGAGACTAGAGGTGGCTCAGATCATTCTCCCATACTTCTTCAATTAGAAATTCAAGAGGCAAAACCTGCCAATCCTTTTAAGCTCAATCCAATTTGGTTGGAGGAAGAAGATTTTCAACAACTGATTAAAAAAGAATGGATTGGTTATGACCAAAGTTCTAGGTCATCAACGAGTTTTCAATTTGTTGTTGCTTTAAAAAAATTAAAAGGAGTTGTGTCATCTTGGATTGCAGTTAAAAAGGAGAGTATGGATAGAGATCTCAAGTTGGTGGAGAAGGAAATTTTAGAAATTCATAAAAAGAATGAGGTTGGTTTGTTTAAAGAGGAGGAGAAAACAAGACTGTTTGAACTAGAAATTAAGAAGAATAAATTCTTGGAGTGGAGGGAAGTTGAATGGAGAATGAAAAGTAGAGTTGTATGGTTAAAAAAAGGGATGAAAATACTAAGTTTTTTCATAATTTTGCTAATCACAGGAAGAAGGTTAACACTATCTGGGAGATGCAGAATGAAGAAGGGGCTCTCATTAGGAGTTTTGCTGAGCTAGCAGATTTGGGAGTAAAACATTTTCAAACAATCTATAAAGAACCTGATAGAGTCAATATTGGGGAAATTTTAAAGTTAACTACTTTCTTCCCCAGTTTTGTGATAGAGGAGGACAATAAGTTACTTATGAAGGAGGTCACAAAGGAAGAACTGAAAGTTATCCTGACTTATTTCAAAAAGGATAAAAGTCCAGGGCCTGATGGATGGCCTATGGAGTTTTTTCTAGTTTTCTATGATCTAGTTGAGGAGGATCTTCTCAGAGTAATGGAGGAAGTTAGGTTGAGTGGTCAGGTTTTGGGGGCTTTTAACTCCACTTTTTAGCTTTGATTCCAAAAAAGGAGAAGCCTAAAACCTTTGATGAATTTAGACCCATTTCATTGTGTAATTGTATCTATAAAATCATTGCAAAGATTCTGGTTATTAGATTGAAGAAGATTTTCTCTAAAGTTATTTCTCAAGGAGTAGTTTAGGTTTTTAGTAGGTAGACAGATTTTTGAAGCCATAGGAGCTGCACAAGAGGGCCTTCACTCTATTAAAACTAAAAATCTTCCTGCAATGGTCCTTAAACTAGATCTATCTAAAGCTTATGATAGAACTAGTTGGTTGTATCTCAGATTGATGCTCTTACATGTGGGCTTTAGCTATCCGATAGTAAAGTGGATTATGGGATGTATTTATTCTATATATTTTGTTGTTCTTATCAATGGATCAGCTTCCAAATTCTTTAGACCCTCGAGAGGATTAAGACAGGGATGTCCTTTATCTCCTTTACTTTTTTTGTTGGTTGTTGAAGGATTGAGTAGAGTTATTTTGGATGCAAAGAGGGTAGGATCCTTGATTGGGATTAAAGTGGGGGTCCTTTATTTATCTCATTTATTATTTGTTGATGATGTTTTGTTGTTCACAAATGGTAGTTTAAGGGAAGCTAGAAAGTTGAAGGAAATCTTGGACACTTACAGTATTGCTACCGACATGGAGATAAATTTTCAAAAATCCTCTATTTGCTTTAATGGTCTAGAGCAAGAGATTGAACAGGGTCTAATCAAAATTTTTCCTTTTAATCTCTTAGATTTCTAAGAAGGCTTTAAGTATCTAGGTTTTGTATTGAAGCCAAATACTTACAGGAAGAGAGATTGGGGATGGATTTTAGAGAAGATTGAATTTAGGATTAACCATTGGTGTAATAGATGGTTGTCTATTGGTGGGATATTAACACTTGTAAAGTCGGTTCTTGAGGCAATTCCTATGTTTTGGCACTCCTTGGCCTTCATTCCTAAAGGAGTTCTAGAGAAAATAAGAAAAATTTGCTTCAGATTTCTTTGGACTGGATGCAAGGAACATGAAGGCATTCCTTTAGTTAAGTGGTAGAGTATTGCTAGGCCAAAGGAGGAAGGTGGTTGGGGTCTTAAAAATATCCATATTTTTGGTTCTTCTCTGGAAGCAAAAATTTTATGGAGGATTTTGACCAAAGAAGGATTATGGAAGAAGATTATTGAACAGAAGTATATTTGTCTAGGGACCTTTATAGATTGGATCAGAAGTCCATAGAAAAGCATTAAAAATATTTCCATTCAATGGAAGGCACTAGTACAGGCCTTTCCTATGATTGGAAAATATTTGGCTTGGAAAGTGGGCAATGGTGAACAAGTCAGAATAGGGGTTGATTCTATTTTGGGTTGTGGAGAAAACATTTTGTTGTCGGAAGCTATGATAAGTTCTTTACAAGACAAAGGTTTTTTCTTTCTTCATCAGGTGGGGGAATCAGATTCTTCTAGTCTTTGGACCCAAGGTTGGAAGCAGGCTCAGGTCTTGGGTCTTTTTGATGAGCAAGTTATTTTGTGGAAGGCTTACACTGATAGTCTTAATAAGAGTCATATCAAGTTGAGAGTTGAACCAGATACTATTGCTTGGGCATACAACAAATATGGGGGTCAATATACGACTAGACTTGGTTACAAAGCAAGTTTTGACCCTCATCCTCAAGGGCCTACTTGGTGGTGGAAGCAAATTTAGAAATTATCTACCCCAAAAAATATAATTATTTTCATGTGGTTAGCTTTGAGAAATAAGGCTTTGACTTGGGAAGTTTTACAGAGGAGAAGCAGACAAGGTCCAAGTATTTGTATGTTGTGTCAGTCAGAGGAGGAAAACATCACACATTTGTTAATCAAATGCCCTTTTTCTCAACAAGTTTGGTTAGAAGCTGAACAGATAACTAGAGTACAAAATATTTGGGAAGGAGAAACAGTGGAGGTATGCTTAAGACAATGGTTTTTGAAAAAAGAGTTGAAACAATTTCTTTCTTTACCATGTCTTATATGTTGGGGTATATGGTTGGCACGAAATGCAACTATTTTTGAAGGAAAGTTAATACCCCCATTTCAGGTCATTTTTCAGGTGAGGACTTTGGTCTCAATCAACAAAGGGCCTGACAAACATAAGAAACCTCGACAAGTAGGTAATTTGTTCATTGAAAAGTCTCAGCCATGGGGTTTTTTTGATGGGGCTAGTCAGAGACAGTCATATTTTAGTAGTGCAGGAGGTATTCTATACTTCTCAGATACCCACTATATCAAATTTAAAGTAGGTCTTGGGATAGGTTCCAACAATTTTGTTGAGTTCCAGGCGTTGAGATTGCTAATGAAGTGTGTTGTGGAGAGAAATGTGAAAAAATTACAAATTTTTGGAGATTCTACTCTAGTCATCAATTGGATGAATAGATCCACTCAATTAAAAAATAATCTGCTTAGACCAGTGGGAGATGAACTACTGGAGGTGATTTCCTTTTTGAAAATATCTCTTTTACTCATGTTTATAGGGAATTAAATCAAGAAGCAGATAAGTTATCAAAAGAAGGTCAACAGGTTCCAGAAGGTTTCTTGCAAATGGAAGAGAACAAGGATGGAGTTTCTTCTTTCACCCACATATCATACCCCTAGTTCCTATGCTAGCTCTGGTTTGTACTGTGGGCCTGTTCATTTGATTAGAGCTTTATGGTAGTTTTTAACTGTTTCCTTTCTTTTTGCTGGTTTCTTTTTCACTGATATCTATCCAGGTTTTGGACATGGAGGTTATTTGGATGATTAAGTATTGATATATAAGGATATTTATCCTTATTATCCCCATGCTATTTCGAAGATGGGTTTTTTCCTCTCCGATCTGCCCGACTGTAATTATATCTTGACTCCCAGTAATCTATTTTTATCTGGGTTTTTGTTTGTGCTAAGGCACCTGAGAAGTGTAATTTTCTTTCATTCTTGAAATAAAATTACGATTTTTTCTTGTAAAAAAAATATATATATATATATATATATATATATATATATATATATATATATATATATATATATATATATATGTATATATATATATATATATATATATATGTATATATATATATATATATGTATATATATATGTATATATGTATATATATATGTATATATATATATATATATATATATATATATATATATGTATATATATATATATATATATATGTATATATATATATATATATATATATATATATATATATATATATATATGTGTATATATGTATGTATGTATATAAACATGTATTTATATATATACATACATATATACACACACACATATATATATATATATATATATATATATATATATATATATATATATATATGCATGTATAAAGTATGTATATACGTATATATGTATACGTATATGTATGTACATACATATACGTATACATATATACGTATATACATACTTTATACATGCTATATATATATATATATATATATATATATATATATATATATATATATATATATATATATATATATAGTGCAAGAAAAAAACAAGCCTCAAATTTTTTGTTTTAGATATTTAAGAACGAGCAAAGCAAGAAGTGAGTATGAGAAGGGAATAAGTGCAAGGAAAGACCTAAGATTAGCTTTTCTTGTTTTATATCTTTGGGAAATTTTAAAAGATAAAGGATTCTTATAAGAAAAAGCTAGGTATCATGAATGTCATTTATGAAATCCTTAACTTGAAGTAAGGATTCCTTAGTTAAAAGTATGGATGGTAAAACCTATCCAGATAGCAAGTGTTACATTAAAAGTGATTATCAAGGATGAGATGATCGAACATGGTATAATGGTTCTTAAAATCATAGTGTTAATATGCAAATTCCATAGATACTAGATAGGATTCTCAAAAAAAAAAAAATTGGATCAAATTAAAGTTGAAATTGAATTCAAATTACTTCATGCATTTTCTTATAAAAGGGATTTTCCTCATCATCTTCTCACATTTAAAAATTAAGGATAATACAATGAATGGTGGCTTATGGTTTAGGGGAAGAGATGGCTACCTATTTTTTTGTATTATAGTCAAAATATATTTGTCTTTTTTATAAAATAAAATATATATCAACTCTAGATGGAAAGTATTAAGGAAAAAGAAGATTTTAGAAAGGAACCCATTAATTATTTCAAATATATTTTCTAAGAAGTCATGCAAGATAAGAAGGTTTAGGATAATATTTTATAAAGTATTCCATCAATTGTCATAAAAGATGAAATGAGAGCTTGATTAGAAAGATCTTTATGGGAGAGCTATAAGAATAAGTTTTCTCTTTTGATCCTAATTATGCACTTGACCCTAATGGTTTTTTTGTTATTTTCTTTCAAATAATTTGGAATTTATTGAAGAGCAATATGTTGACCTTGCTTGATCATGTTATAAAAACAAATACTACAATAAGTGTGATCAACACCACCTTTATTGCATTGATTCCCAACAAAGGTGAGAAAACATTTTGATAATTTTCATCCACTAAGCCTTGGTAACATGATTTATAATATAGTTTTAAATAGTATGGCAAATGGTTTAAAAAGCATTCTAGGTTCTTAGAGGAAAAAGGTGGTTTTGTTCATGGTAAATACTTTGGTATAATCATTGTAAAAGAGGTCATATATTCTCTTCACTCCATGAAAAATGCTCTATATACTTGTCAAATTAGATTTGAAAAAATATATGATAGTGTTTGGTGGAGTTATCTACATGATATTCTCATAAAATTTGGTTTTGATCAAGGTTGGTGTGAATGGATTAAATGTTTTCATAGCACTCCAAAATATTTTATTTGATCAATATATTCCCTTTTGGATACTTTTATTCATCCCATGGACTTATCCAAGTTGACCCACCATCTTCTTATGTCTTTATTATTCTTGTTGAGGCATTAGGAAAGAGCTTTCTAATTGAATGACATTAGATCCACTAGTTACATTCCTCAACTTTCAAGGAGACCTAGGTTTGAATCTTGCCAAGCGATATATGCATAATAGTCAAGTTATTGTAATACCACTATATGGTCATGATGTTATATATGTGAGGCCTATTTTAAACCCATATAGCCAATTTATTAAAAAATAAGGAAATTCTTGAAGGCAAAAAAAAAAAATCAATGGAATTTAGGTTGCAGCGAATTGTCCATTCAAATATCATTTATAATTTATTGATGACATAGTGCTAAAACTACTTTCTAGTTTTGACATCAACATCAACTTCAATGACATTAGCCCCTAGTGTTGGCACCAACATCAACTACTATTGTTAGTGTCTACGTCATCATTTGACCTCAATGAAAATACCAATAAATTAAGTGTGAACCTCTAGACTTTGTTTTTAGTCATCAACTTTGGTTCCCACCTAGGCTCTCCACCAAACAAGTTGGCACCAACCCAAACTTTGGATCCATGCCTTATCACCAAAACCTTTGATGACAAAATTTTAGCACCCATCTAATTGACGTCCATCTATAAATGATTAAATACATACCACATATCATCATTCAATGATAATTATGGCTCTCCACATAAGTGTCCAAAACCAATTAGCCATATGGACACTCCAAGAATTGACACTGGATTTTTTAGGTTGTAAGAAATAAATTATTGGTTATTTCTTGATGTCTCACCTTCCAGTTTCTACGTAACCTTGCGCAATATATAAATATAATAACTCCTTCTCCTAAAGATCATAACATAAATTAGGATAATAGAATACACTTCATAATACATCAATCCATATAGAATTAAATATGTCAAGCCATATCTCACCAATTGATATTAACAAAGCAAAACTAGACCACATCTCACTAGTTGAGATCAATCTTATATTTAGAGTTGTGACCAGTTCCCTTGTATCTCTATACAAGGATATAACCAACATGATCAAATTCCTCAAAAAAACGTTGTACATCATCTTCACATCCCTGCATAGAGATATGGTTTGCATCCTCTCACATTTCTTCTAAATAAATTGGCCTATACCTAAGGGCACCAATCTCTCTATCTCTTGTATGGAGATCTATTATAACACTCTCTTATAATATGAAGGCATCTTCTAGATCTCCCCCTCTCATGGGAATCAATTGTGTTATTCATTTGTAGTAAAATATTTTCTATGCTTCATGGATATTTATATTTATTATGTTCATTTTTATGTATATGCATTCTACTCCATTTAAAGTATGCTTAATATATGTATTTTTTGTATGTTTAATCATATGATTGTTCTTTATACATGTTGAGATAGCACCTCACTTATATTTCTATTAGCACCATAATTTTCCTTATAGATTTTAGCCTTTGTCATAGTGCATCTATGTCTTGTTAGGTCAATGGTTCCCAATATTTCATAAACATTCACTCTTTTACATGTGCCACTAGTTGTTCATGTAAGTTGTCCTATGTGTCATTATCCTTGGATCCTGATGCTTAGATCAAGTGATATTAGAGATAACATAAGCTTCAATAATCTATTACCTTCATTTAACTATAAGAAAAGTGGTAAAGTGTATTAGTGTAGCCTACACTCTAACATTTTTGTCTTTGTCCACTATGAGAAAAACTAAGAGGCCAAGACAAGAAAATTAATTTGTGCTATTGAAGGATAATAATAAGAAGTTATAAGATGATGCTTGAGAAAAGTAGGAGAGGCTTCATTTCACTATTGCATTCATGTCAAAGTGAAATATGAAGATCCTAAAGATAAAGGAGTAGTACAACTAGACTATAAAGAAACTTTAGCAACAATTAAAGGATAAAGAATCCATATATGATGTCATCCAATAGAAGCTTCTATATATATAGGAAAAGTATGTATCCAAGAGACTCATGCCTAAATCAATTATTGTTTATTAAGTCTTACCTCTTTAGCAATCAATTTGCTTTGATGATTTGTTTGGCTACTTTAATAAGCACACTAAGTGTAGACACCTAAAATGTGTCAAATTGACATTTGTCTAAGGTCAATAATCAATAATTCTACAAAGGTTCCAATAAATTCAAATATTTGGCACATAACCTTAGAAACATCAAATCAACCCTTCTATCCCATTTTGACCATTAAACCCCATCCTACACCTAGCCCATGATCACCATGTGACTATCCCACTCCCCCTAGCCTATGTGCACATTCCCCTAGTCTACCCTTTGACTTTAGCTTAGGTCCATCTCACCCTAGCCTAGCCTACCCCCTACTCTCCATATTCCCATGCACCCACACAACCCCCCATGCTCTTTAATGCATATGGGTGGGGTGAGAACTCTCAAAACTCTCCCCACCTAAGAAGCTTAATGAGGTATGGTGCACACATGCCTCTTTGACCATCCAAGTGGGAAATCCCAAATTTTCCTCCCCTCACCCAAGCCACTTGGTTGCCATGTCATATCCATCTCACCTCCACCTCACTACCCCTAAACCTTGCCAAAATTCTATAAATAGCTCCTTATTTCCTTCATTTGTAATGAGAGTGTGAGATTACATACCAAAACTCTGCCAAAATTTAGTTAGAATCCTTTTGTGTGCATACCACTTGCTTGCATATCAACCATGGATAATATTGTAGACCTCTATTTACATGCATCTATTTTGTGAAATTGCTCGCAGGTGGAAGATCCAAAAAAATTTAGATTGATACCAAAGGCTCCTAACACCGTATTGAAGGTCTCCAAAAAATTTCATCAGATTCTACATAGTACAGAGTGAACCACCTACCCCTAGATGACTCACTATCGTGATCACCTACCCTCATATGGTTCACAACCTTAACCACTTGCCCTTAGACGGTTGGCCATCCAAGGCCTAACATAGTTAGATATTCAACTATAGAAATTCTATGGAGGTGAGCAAATTAGTGAGCAAGTTTTTGATGTTTCTATCTTATTTTGAGGTTGATTTAATGCTTTAATAAAGTTGTCATTATTTGCTCATCTCATAAACTTGGGTCCAAATTAGGTGGACCCAAGGGGTGCTACTAACTATTATTTTTGGTTGTGTGTAGGGCTTTTGGAGACTCATTCAACCAAGGGTGGTCATCAAGCATAAAAATCCACCCACTCTTTGAGGTGGTCTAGAAGACAAATGTGCCATTACCTTGTGATTTGTAAAAGGGGATTTTCACCTTGGAAACCCTTATTGTAGCCCAAGGGGCATGTGATGAAAGATTTTATTGTAACAAAGGATATTGTTGTAATATATATATCAATATTAATGAAATGACATGTTCTATCTACCATATTTTGGTGATATATTACACCATGTTACAATATAGCCATATTACACCATGAAAGACCATTTTGTTCGATCATGCCTCCAATTCAACAATATTTCACATAAAATCCTTCACCTCACCACTCTCTCTCACTCCCTATTCTCCTAGCACATGTGGTGAAAATGAGCCCTTACACCTCATTATAAGCTTATATATCCAAGAACCCATCGATCGTACTATATGGTAGTTGACCATTCTGTAAGACCCTGTACAATCGACTATTGCTCAACCTCGAACGATTATCCTTTACTCCATTTTTCATCCAAAAAACATAGAACCTCAACTTTTTCCTCAATCACTTCAATTTCTTGGTTGCACAATGACATTTTATCAAGTGCTTCATCATTGTCTTTTGCTTCTCCATCCATCAACTCATCGCTTGAGACTATCACGTCTATCTAAGAATCTCTACTTGATAATATCATTAACCCCCCTCTACTAGGGTAAAAAAAGTAGAATTTCTCTTCTTAACACAAACTCCAATCCAATCTAATTTGGTACACTGCATGTCAATGTTCATATGATCACTCACATACTCACTTCATCAAGGTGGTAGCATTAAGTCCACTTATCCAATCGATTGAAGCATCATGAGGACCCATACCAATGGCTGGTCAACTTGTCAAATAAAAATGATCTCAACAATTTGTCAAAGGTAAAGTTTTAAGGATATTTACCCCTTCTATAATTAGGGCATCTTAGATTGTTCTTGATTTGAGACAACCTTGCATATTCTCCCTCAATTATTTTTACTATGAACCAAAAGTCATGGTCAACCATCATCATCCATTATTGTCTATTGTCAATCCAATAATTTTTGTGTCATGTTTTTGCACTACATTGTGTTTAGACACGACGTAGTACAAAAATAGACAAAAGTAAAAACCTAAAATGTGTCAAATTGATATTTGTGTAAGGTCAATAATCAATATTTTTGCAAAGGTTCCAATTAAAGTCAAATGTTGGGCACATAACCTTAGAAACATCAAGTTAGCCCTTCTAGCCTCTTTTGACCACTAAGCCCCATCCTACACCTAGCCCATGGTCACCATGTGACTATCCCACTCCCCCTAGCCTATGTGCACATTCCCCTAGTCTACCCTTTGACTTTAGCTTAGGTCCACCTCACCCTAGCCTAGCCTACCCCCTACTCTCCATATCCCCATGCACCCACACAACCCCCCATGCTCTTTAATGCATATGGGTGGGGTGAGGACTCTCCCCACCCAAGGGAATTAATGAAGCATGGTGTGCACATACCACTTGAGTGGGGTGAGGACTCTCCCCATCCAAGAAGGTTAATGAGGTATGGTGCACACATGCCTCTTTGACCATCCAAGTGGGAAATCCCAAATTTTCCTTCCCTCACACAAGCCACTTGGTTGCCATGTCATATCCACCTCACTACCCCTAACCCTTGCCAAAATTCTATAAATAGGTCCCCATTTCCTTCATTTGTAATGAGAGTGTGAGATTACATACCAAAACTCTACCAAAATTTAGTTAGAATCCTTTTGTGTGCATACCACTTGCTTGCATATCAGCGATGGATAATGTTGCTAACCTCCATTTGCATGCATCTATTTTATGAAATGATTGGAGGTGGAAGCTCCAAAAAATGCCAAATTGATGCCAGAGGCTCCTAACACTATACTAAATATATCCAACAAATTTCATCAAATTTTGGGTAGTATAGAGTGAACCACCTACCCCTAGATAGTTCACAGTCACAACCACCTACCCCTAGATGATTCATAGTCTCAACTACTTACCCTCAAATGGTTGACCATTCGGGACTAGACATAGCTAGATATTCAAACCTAGTTATATATTCAACTATAAACAAACTACAAAGGCGAGCAAGGCAAGTTTTTGATGTTTCTATCTTATTTTGAGGTTGATTTGATGCTTTAATACAAGTTTTCATTGATTTATCCTCTCATAGACTTGGGTCCAACATAGGTGGACCCAAGGAGTGCCACTAACTATTATTTTTGGTTATGTGTAATACTTTTGGAGACTCATTCTACCAATGGTGGTCATCAAGTATAAAAACCCACCCACTCTTTGAGGTGGTCTAGAAGACAAATGTGCCATTACCTTGTGATTTGTAAAATGTAATTTTCACCTTAGAAACCCTTATTTTAGCCCAAGGGGCATGTGATGAAATATTGTATTGTAACAAAGGCTATTGTTGTAATATATTTCAAGATTAATGAAATGGCACATTTTCTCTACCACATAATAAATAAACTTCAATCAACAAATCTTCAATTTTCAATATCTGGTATCATAAGAGAACTTCCCCTAGGCAATAAAACACTCCTTAAGCACCTTAGCTTAAGGGTGGGAACTTATCACTATTTTGAAATGGTACATATACTATCATGAGACATCACTTAACACCTTTAAGGATGAATCATTATCAAAAAAATTGCCCCACCTACCATACATATATTGGGGCAAGTGACCTTTAAGACACAATTCCTCACTTAGTTGGGGCACTAAATTTTAAAAAATTATGCAATATGTGCCTTTAAATAAGCCAAATCATATGCCTTTCAATAGGCCAAAAAAGCATATGTGTCCTTAAATGAACTAATCAAAACTATGTGTCTTTCAATAGGCCAATCAAAGCATGTGCCTTTAAATATTCCAATCAAACAATGTACGTTTAAATAAACCAAGCAATTATGTCCTTTTAATTAATCCAACTAAGTTATGTGCCTTTAAATAGACCAATAAAACTATGTGCTTTTAAATAATCTAAGTGTATGCTTCTAAATAAGTTAATCAAATTATGTGCTTTTAAATAAGCTGACTAAGTATGTGCTTTTAAATAAGCCAAGCAACTATGTGCTTTTAAATAAGCTAATCTATCATATGCTTTTAAATAGGCCAATCAAACTTTGTGCTTTTATATAAGTCAACTAAGTCCATGCTTTTAAATAATCCAATAAAATTATGTGTTTTTAAATAAGTCAATCTCTTGTGTCCCTTTAAATAGGAAAATTTCAATTATGTGCTTTTAAATAGGCCAATATTATATAAACCAAATCAAAATATGTGCCTTTAAATAGGCCTATCAATTTACAAACCAATCACATCTTATGCCTTTAAATAGGCCTATTGATTTAAACATATCAAATAATCCCCTTTAGACATCATGCCTAATGGATGATCAAGAAAAACAATGTCCTTTAAGCACCTCGCTTAAATATACTTCACACATAAAAGGTAATCTTACCTAAATAAAGACCCTCTTGACAGGGAGCATCAATTTTGCTCCAACACAATCAAGACTAATAGATCATGTGTCCTTAAATGGATCAAACAAAATTATGAGCCATTAGATAGGCCAATTAAATTATGTGTCCTTAAATGGAACAATTTGTACATAAATAGAATCTAAAAAATAATTAAAATATGTCCTTAAATGGACCAATATATATATATGCAATCAAGATATGTCTTTAGATAGAATACTCATACATGTTCCTTTTATCTTAAACAATTGTTTCTCTTCCTCACCAACCCAATCACCAACCAATCAAACTCATAATTCATAGTCTTCATTAACTCATCATGTCATTTTCACCAATGTATTTCCATCATCCCTATTTGAATTTAGTTTCCTCATTTCAATACAATGCTCACCTCAAAAAATTGAGGGGGTATATCAAGGCATAACCACACCCCATTTAAAGCATCCAATTTGGCCTTAGAAAACTGGTTCCCCTTTAAAAAAATTGGGATGTTTATGGTAACTTTTAAAATATTTATTTAACAACAAATACTCTAAAAGGGAGAAAATGTAGACACCCAATTTTACACATTAGACATGTTGCTAATCACCTCTTTTGACTATATTGATCAAATCCCCCTTTTGTACCCAAATTTGGGGCAAAAATTCACCATCAACTTTCTACTTCCTAGAACTTGGGTAAATGACCTCCAAATTTCATAAAATTGGTACCATTGGAAATCTCTCAAGACAAGATTTCTAACGAGTATAGATACAACCATATTTAACCCTAGATCTATGGCCAAAATTGCTTGAAAATGAATTTTCTACCTATACCCAATTGAGGTAGCAAATTTGCTAGATGCGAATATGCTACCTTGTTACAAATTTTCTAGCAAGCAAATATTCTACCTTGGTGTGAATTTGCTAGCAATAAATTTTCTTTGCAACCGATGTATTCATGCTCAGTACAATTATTTAAACTCTCTTGCCAAAACTGACCTATAACAATTTGATTTATGAATTTATTTATTTGCAAATACAATAATGGTATATTTGTATAGACGACACATTCATCTCTGACATGTAGTTGGTATTTTGGACCTACCCATAATAGTTAATTAGGGTGATATTGACTACCCATCATCCTCACCATCACAAAAAAACATTAGTCAGAGAGGAAGGTGGATAACTTTCCTCCACCTTCCTCCACTTGCCCAAATCAGCCCCAATCATGGGAGTAGCTAATTGCAAGCAACCTCGTCAGTCCATCAGCCCCTAATCATCTCTAATAAGCTCACCTAATAGGACACATTACCTCTCCCATTTGATAAACCATGAAGAGGGCCAATTCTATAAATTGACCCCTTGGGGTGACATTTATCATCACACTCTTTGGTTTTGAAATTCTATAGAAATTTGACATCACATTTGTGTATCAAAGTGCTGTCAAATTTCTTCCACAAGGTTGTTTTCAAGGAAGTGTTTGGGATTTTGAAGGGAGAAAGGGGGCACTTTGCATTTTTGGAACTGAGTGATAACTTTCTTGTCCCATCCAATTTTCGTTTTAACCATCATTAACATGCTATAGTCTAACTCTTTTTGCGTGCATATATATATATATATATATCTTGTTTTTCAATCTAACCCTTACATTGTTAAGTTATTCCATTAGCTTTTTATAGGCACCTTAGGAGGCCTACAAGGTAGAGGATTGCCCATAAGGGTCCTAGAGAATCTATTGAGGAGATCTAAAGCCTCTATTTGTTCGATATTTTATTTTTCCACCAATGTAATCAAATTTATTTCTTATATCCAACTTAGATGATGTATTCGCTCTAGGTAGTTGAAATCATTGTTTCATGATTTTAAGCCTTTGTCGTCTCTCTTCTATCATAGAATAAAATACACCACCTATAGGCAATGTATTCATTATTTGTCTCAGGTCTTAGGTCACTTTTGAAAACCCAACATCTAGCTTGTTCAACCCCTCCTTATGCATATTTCTACCATCTCTGATTACCCCTATCTTTGTTTCTACCCTTTAATAATCTAGTTTTATCATTTTAATAAATTTTTGAGCTATAGAGTTTTCAGAGTGCAAATTTACCACAAACATCTCAACATCTATTTCTAAGGACATCAATTTCAATTTTTGTGTATAAACAAGGGGCTTAACTATGCCAATTAGGAAGTTACCTACTTTTCAATGTTTGGTAGGTCCCCAAACTCTAATACATAATTTTTTCTATTTATCTTGTAGGTTTTAGCAAATTTATCGATTGTAGGTTTTCTAGTCAACATATTCATTAGGCAACATATTTGCACATAGGCAACATATTTGCTCCAAGCACCAAAATAGTTAAGTACACCTTATCCTCCCATATTCAATCATTAGTATAGGTTGTTTGCTGAACTTTACTTGTTTATTTCTCTAATTTATCTTTTGAAACATATACATAAGGGAAAAAACAAAGAAGCTTAGATTAACATTTTATTTTTCTTTCTTACGTATTTAATCCAAATTGCATATAGTTTGCATGAGGGTTATTTGTGTATGTGTGCATCCTCCTTACACCCTTGCCTTCTAAAATAAGAAAAGAAAAGTTTCATTTATTATAGCGTTTATCTTAGATAGCACTCATCAAAGCAAAAATGTATATAGGATAGAAATTTTTCTATTACATTTTGTTTTCATATTGCATTGCATTTGCATCTTGTGCATCAATTTCTAGGATAGACTACAACCTAGGTGTTTGTTAAATTGTACACATGAAAAACTGAATTAGGAAAATCTATAAGCCCTTGGTGAACCTAAAATCCCCCATCAAAGATAGATAGTGTGAAGTGCAACCTAATGACAAGCTATTAAGAATGCTCTCTTGTCTTAGTGTGGACAACCCTTGATATAATTCATTAAGGGACAACACCCCCATGCATATTTTGGCATCCCACATTAGGATTCAAAAATACCAAAGCAAACATCAAAATCTCTATCTTTTAATCCCTATTCTAGTTTACCTTTGCATGCAAAAAAGAGAAATTTGATTATAAATAAGATGAGCAAATCCTGAGTTCTAATTTTGGAAATCCTAAAAATGCATAGCAATCCAATTTCAAACTCTACCTATTTTCATAGAATACCATTTTAGGAATCTAGTTTATTTCTAAATTGTGAATTCAAGGGTAAAAGGGCATTGAAGACTTATTTAGAATCCTTCGCATTAATTAGGTTAGGGAACATCAAGATAAAGACAAAATCTTTGAGTAGTTTGCATCTTGAATATCAATGATGTGAGGGTATTAGAAACAAGTTTGTATTTTGAAGAAACTCTAACCTTGAACAAAAATATAATTTTTTTTTTTCCTTTGCTTACTCCATTTTGAATGTGGTGTTCCATTTTTTCCTTTGGAAACTTGTACTAGTGTTCTTGAAAGGAAAAACCTAGAAGGGTTTATGAAATTTTAATGGTTAATTGATTTCTTGTTAACCATACCCTAGTTGAATACTTGTCTATTTGATAGTTTTGGGACATGTCCTAGTTGAATACTTGTATGGTTGATAGTTTTGGGGTATGCTCTAGTTTAATATTTATGTGCTAGAGAGTTTTGGGACATTGCCCTTATGGAATACATGTATGATTGAGAGTTTGAGAAAAGCCCTAGTTTAATACATATACGATTGAGAGTTCTAAGATGTACCCTAGTGGAACACATATTCTTGAAATGTAGCCTAGTTGAATGCTCAAGTGATTGATATTTCTAAGCTTACCCAAGTTAGAATTTTAAAATCCTAAACTCACAAATATAGGACCTTTGAAGGATGTTCCTTAAAATAAATTCCTCAATCCATATTAGCATTTCTAAGGTTAATAATTTAGGATACCATAAGTATTTCATCTAACTATTAATATTAACAAAATTTCCCATGTCCTACTAGAAACTACCATCCATAAGAAGATGTTAGACATGATTATGAATTTGATTGAAATATGACCAAACCTATACAGTCATCAAAAGAAAATTTATGGGATTCTTCCATTCTAGTTTCATGTTTTCCTATGATATTTTCTAGGTTATTAAAACCTAATTGTTCTATTTACAAAATATCCTTTTGAAATGTATAAAATAATTATTTTCTTCAATAGTCTTTCACTTTAGCTATAGGGTTGTTGATTTACAAGTTTAGCCTATATCACTTCATAGGGAATGAGATCACAAGGTTGATTAGCATGATAATCTAATTTAGCATGGATCAAAATTAAGCTTGAGAATGGAGAAACCTTGACTAGTTATTGCCATTAATAATTACATACATCTTGTGTCATATTAGACTACTATTATCAATTGGTTTGATACCTTATTCAAATTCAAATAGTGATGCACAAAATTGTTGTTGACAATTGTTTTGATACCCTATTTTCAAACTTAAACAATGATGGGAAAATATTTATTGATAATTTGCTGGATACCTTATTTTCAACTCAAATAACGATGCAATTTATTTGATAAACTATTCCAAATTAGAACAATGATGAATAGAATTCTTGTTGATAATTTGTTTGACACCTTATTTTCAAACTAAAGTAAATGTAGTAATTATTGTTCACAATTTTCTTGATGCCCTATTTTCATACTTGGATAATGATTCATAAACTATTATCGATATATTGTTTGATACGTTATTTTCAAATATGGTTGACGATGCATAAACTATGGTTGGTAACCTTTTTATAGGCATGAGATGTTGATGCATTAGTATGTTGTTAATTATAACAATAAGAAGATAATGTACACTTTTTTTAGAAGATGCAATAATATACCATTAATATAGTAGGGTAATTGAGAGTTAGTAGTAAGATGTGTATGCTTGCTTGTATGGATGACTATATGATATATTGCACTGATGATAATAAGAGATAGTTTGGGTATTGAGGGTAAGAGTTAAAATAGAGAGAGCATTATAGATAAGATTACAATATAGGCCCAAGTAGGTGAGCAAAAGGGATGGTATTTTGCAAACTATGGATATGTGCCAAATTGAACCTCGTGGTACAAATCAAATAGTTTCTACAAAAAATCTTGGCTAAGCTATGGTTATATTATCATTTTGTTCATGTGATTGTATGGTTTATGGTGACTTCATGTAGATGGGATATTCATTAATTGATTACATGATTTACGATGACTTCATGTAGGATGAACATTAATTGATTTCATATATGAATGTCCAATAATTAGTATGATGAATGTTTTATGAAAACTTTATGTAGGTATACTTGCACAACCATGATATTCTCTCTCATCATGATTGGAGCCCAAAATGTATTTTCCCTCATAGAAGGGTTGGTTTTATTGGATAGAGGAAAAACCAAGGGAATTCCTCACATAAATTCCATGGTTGGGCATTAAATCACCTAGTGATGCTCTCCATCATCCTAACTCCATAAGACTCATATATATTCCTTCTTATTCCATATCATATAAAGGAATGCATAGAGGACATAATAACCCATTTATGATGCTCTAAGCATATAATTTTCCCTAAGTGGATTTGTCATGTCTTCCTTTTGATAGTTGATCTATTTTAAGTGTTTAAACCTTATGAAATCAAACATTGATTCATAAAAGCACTTGAATGAATGAGTGAATATCATCAACTAGAAATATTACATTTAGTTGACAACATAAGTAAATGATTTGGTTTTTGAAGATTTTTCGACTTTTGAGTGCACATGATTTTGTATTTTCTACAAGTATAATAAATCTTGTTCATGACATGTATTAAACATAGTTTCATATGGATACTTTCTTAATTGTGTTGGAAAATTACGTTTAAGTGTTATTACCTACTAACATGTACTTTCTCAAATGTGTCTTAAATAACTCTATTCATGCATGAGATTAAATATGTGATCAAAATTCCCATATGGATATATCTATTGAGGTGTGTGCAATGTTGTAAGTTTGATATAGTTGGCAATATATTGTGGATTGTCCTTTTTTTATGATTGAGCATTCATAATTTTGTGTCCTTGTACTTTGGTTATGAGTAGAAGTCACAAATGTGCATAGATATGACACCTTGTTATATGAAAAGGTCAAGCATAAGTCTTATATGAAATACAATAGTCTTGAACTAGTATAAATGTATCATTTGGATACTTGGTTCCCATGTAATGTTTATTAACTATTTTTATTTGCTTAAGTGTTGATATTCAATTCCAAGAAAAGAAGAACCATAAAGTGATATGAAATGGTTCTATTTTAGAATACTTTCCTTATGTAACACTAGTATTTATACCTCATAGTTTATGTTAAAACCCTTGTGTACTTTAAAAAAATCTAGAGTCGATTGGGTTGACATCATAAAAAGAAAATATCTAGGGAGAGTATTATTACTTGATGACACTCCCCTTCCTGAAGGATTTGCTTTCTACAATTCCATCACTCATGTTATCCATATCTTGAAGAAAGGTATTAGGTGGCGCATTGGAGATGGCTCTACAATTAGGTTTTTGGAAGACCCATGGGTGTCCAGTCAACCGTTGATTAATGATCCTTCATTGAGAATTTTCAAACCAATTTTTGATCACATCTTTGGTAATAAAATCAGTAATTTCATATCCAATGAGTTTGTTCATCCCATGTAGAAAGCTTTACCCAAGGATGAAGGGAACCCTAATAAGTGTCTGGCTTGCAAAACCATATTCGCTATGCTCCGGGGTATTATCATCATAAGAATTCCTTCATAGGACATCCTTTTTTGGCAGCCTTATGATTCAGGTTTCTTCTCTGTCAAATTGACATATCTCATTCAGGATGAACCTACTTGTATCTGGTTCCCTGTCAGAAGTGTTTGGCTAAAAAATATTATTTCCAAAATTACTCATTTTTTTGACTAGTTGCTCAAAATAAGATGCTTTCCACTGATAACCTTATTTACCGAGGAATTCTTATCCCAAACCATTGTTATCTTTATCTAGCATCTTGGGAATCGATCCACCACTTGTTCCTTGAATGACCCTTCTCTATTGGAATTTTTGTCCCTACTTGCTTTGGTTGAATTAGCGTGGACCATCCCTAATACCTTAGTTGACCTTTGCATCCAATGGGCCCCTTTGTTCAAATTATTTCATCTTAGATCTTGGTGGTCCTTCTCGCTCCCTCATTTTTTATGGTAGATCTGGTTGAAGCAGAACAAAAGAGCATTCAAAGATGAGGCTAGAGGTCCTAAATCCATTTTCTCAAGGGTCTTAGCCCTGGCTGTGAAAAATGCTAACTTGGTTCTTGCTAACTTTGTCCTTGTCCTTTTATAAGAGTTGATGGACGATGGTATGTTCATCCTCAAACACTAAATCATACATGTTATTAAGTAGGATAGTATCATCTTCAAAATAATGCTTTCTAATGGATCAAACTCTTCTACATGTTCTTTCACAATAATTGTAGCTAAAGTTGAGATATGCTCCTCATTTTCCTCATCTGACTCAAAGAACCAAAAATTACCAAAAAAATGATTGAAGATTTGGATAGGATACAATGAATTTTTCTTTGAATTTATTCCATTTGAAATGGTCATATCCCCTAACCTATAGTTGATAAAAGTGGTTTTTGTAGCAATCCAAGGTCTTCCAAGAATTAATGGATAACCATTCATGTACTTTAGGGATATAATACCAAAAATTTGATTATATATTCTAATGTCTCAAATGTAACAAGGACATTTTCTATTATCCCTTCTAGTTTTGCAATTGATCGGTCATCCATCTCAAGTATTGTAGATGTTGGATATATATTGGTTAAATGCAATTTCTTCATAGTATCCTTTATCATGATATTAATGGCACCCCCAATATCAATCAAGGCATTGGGTATTGAATGGATTTAATTGAACTGTAACTTCCTATATCTCCATAATTGGGTGGAACAAGCTTTCCCACAAGAAGGTTGGTTAATTTTGTATCCACTTGTATGGTTTTTGGATACAATTTCTTCTTTCTTCTTGGCCTTCTTGTGACCATTGCACAACTAGCCCCAAATTTGGGGATCCACCTTTAAATTTTGGTTTTGGGAGTTTTGCTTGTCTTTGAGTGCTAATTTTGATAGGTTCCAAGGTTTTATGTAGGTTAATGTCTTTTTGTTTCTTTTTTGTAAAGCATCTAGGATTAGAGCTAGGTTAAAGGGTCTTGCGTTCTTCTCAAGAGTTAAATTTTTGATGATTTAATTAATTTTAATATTTGAATTAATACAAACATTAAAATTAGTTAAATAAAGAAATAAAATATAAAAATAAAATAAAAAATATTTATATTTCTTTGTTTGAAATAGAGCCAAGGGCTACCTTTAGTTTTTAATTTTAGTTTTAACGTTGATGACGTTTCATTTTGTTTTTATTTAGTTTCTTTGATTGTTAATCGTTAGAGGCCTTAGTTATAGTTTTATTTTTCTAAAGTTGTTCGTTTTATAATATTTATGGCCTTGGGGATGTTAGTAATTGGTGTCAAGTTTAATTTTAATTTAGGTTGTTAGTTTTGATTTTAATTATTTAGGTGTTTTCAATATAAGCTATGCATTTGTTTCTTAGTTTTATAAAGTTTAATTGATTTCATTTGGGTTGGCTGTCACAGTGTTAGCAGTGACACAAACATGGATGTGGACTATGACATTGACCATCATAGACGCTTGTGTGGCGAACTAATGTAGACACCAAATGAACTGACAAAATGGCAGATAGTGCAAGAACGTGGACAAGTAGTGGATGCATGGATATAACTTGGACCACATAATGATCATACCGATGACACAAAAGATATAGACGACCAAGATGGGAAAATATTTGGTAATGACATGTCTGCCCAACGTACAAATGACATCAATGACAGACGTGGGATTGTAGAAGAAGTCATGGAAATGTCAGTCACTTTATAAACAAGAGTGTGTATGTGAGATATTACTATTTAGAAGGGCATTTTAGTTCGTATCCAGGTTGTGCTATGTAGGGATCTTCGTTCATGTTGCACTGTGATCTGATGATGTAGTAAGTCCGTAATGGATGCTCGTTGGTCATTCGATGCAAGCGTACAAGGCAAGTAGAGAAATTACGGTAACTATGCAACAACGTGAACAAAAACGAGGGATGAATGTTATGTTGTTGTGCTTGCATGGCTTTGTATCTCGCTTGAATGTTGTCATTTTGTGAAGCATTTTTGGGCCACATTTTAAGAAATTATTTTTCTCATTCTCATATATAGTTCAACTTACCTGCAGCGAAATACTAGGTGATGAATATAATCAAGTGGGTCATTTAAGGAGACATTTTAAATACAACCAAGGTAATAAAAGTTGACACCCATCATTTTACCTGAAGAGTGAGTGCTTTCAAGAGAGAAAATAAGGCATAAATATACACATTGTTTGGTAAACGAAAGGAGTGAATTGGAGAAACAACTTTGGAGGCCGAGTGGATGAAGACAAAGCAAATGGTCGAGTGGATGAAGACAAAGCAAATGAATTGAACAGATTATTTCTAATAAAGTTATTACGAAATGAATAAAGAAGAGAAAATGAAGAATTCTCAGGGGATTTTTAAAAGACCATGGAAAATTAGACAACAGGGCTGGAAAATCTGGAACAGAACTCGTGAGAAGAGATCGAAAGGCTTTGAAATTGCTGTCAAAATTTTTGGTTATCATTATGTATGCAGAAAGCCAAGGTTTTGATAATATAGAAGATTGTTCTTATTGCATATCTATCTATTTTTGCATGTGTTGAAATTTCTTTCATAATGTTTATGCATGAATTTGGTTGCATTGTGAATAAATTTTCAGTACATGTTTCTAATCCTTAGACTCTCACCATAACCAGTTGTTTTAGATTGTGTGAATGCAGGTCTAACCTAGTTATGTTTCTTATTCAGGATCTGAATTTTTTGTAGGTTAAGCTGGAGTATTTTACAATGGTTGTTTCTTTGGTTGTTTTTCACAATTTGGTCCACTTTCCAGAGTTTCAGATCTATTTTCCTAACCCTAGCTATTTTATTTCTTTTACTTGTGTTTTCTATTTTTGTTCAATCAAACACTTAAATCCTAACAAGATCTATGATTATTGCTTTAAGGTTAGGATTTTGAAGTTATAAGATATCCAAATAGTTTTAATTTAATGTTAATCCATTAAATTATTTGGACATTTCTTTTTGTCATATAAGCACTCCACAGGGTTTTCATCTTCATGCAAAATTTTTAAGTTCAAATTGATAAAAAGAATCAGTGTTTCATAACTTTTCATCATTTCTTTTTATCAACTAAGGTCAAGATAAAATAAATCTGCACTCAGGGAGGGGATTTACTAACTCCAATATCATATTAAGGCAAAGATAAAATGAAGTGGATCTTCCACAACACTTGCTAACAACACACTCTAACTTGAAATAAAAGGAATCAGCTAACAAGTACTGACTCTAACTTCACTTTAAATCAAAGATAAAATGAAGTGGTTTTCCATAGCACCTGCTAACAAAATTTTTTTAATTAAAGATAAAAAGAACCTGCTAACAGGGGTTTATGGGTAAATCACATTTATAAATCAGAAGTAAAATGAACCAGGATCATTTACAAGCACTTTCATTTCTGATTTCTGCACATAAGGGAACTCAAGTCCTTTCATTTACATAATACATGACAAATCATTCTAAACAACAGGCCCCTTGATAATGGTTATTTGTAAATCATTGAGGTGTTCTGAGTTTCATTTTGATATATCAAGCATAAGGAACCTTGGAGAAATATTTTATTTCTTTGCAAGAGAGGGTTTTGCTAATAAAAAACCTAACTGTGAGTGTGGTTTTGCAACGGGGAAAAATTACCACTCAACATGCCTCTTAATACACAATTCCTAAACTATTTTGTTAAGCATAGGAACATCTTTAATCACTTGTAATAAAGTAATCATGATATTTAATTGTTTAAACTCCTTTATAAAATCAAATCCTATAGAGGACTTTTCTATCATCTCTAATCATTCAGGATAAGGTATTTTTGAGATGACGGAGAGATGTTTTCATGAGAGTTCAATTTTTCTAGTTATTGATGCTCAGGTGAAGATGGCTCTTGTTGGTTGTTCTCATCATTTCCTATTACTATGATAATAGGTGGAGTGGGATTAGGAAGTATTTTCCTTAGCAAAATCGGATATCATCACAGTCAATTATGTTAAGCATGGTTGTATCTTTTGATTCAATCATATAGACAGGTGTTGCCTATCTAATATTATTAGGATTTTCCATAGGTTGAGCTACAAGTGGAGGTTTCTTAACTTGTTGTGGTTTTCCTTGAGAAGGAATAATGGTAGGTCCAAGAAACAAACTTTGTTGTTGATTTTGATATTAGTGTTTCCTATGATAAGGTTGATGCGGTTGGTATGGTTATGTCCATTGTTGACCTTGCATCAGTGGAGGTAACCATGGTTGATTTTTTATATCCAATGTTGATTCATCCATATTGGATGAGACCACTCTTAAGGTGATATCCATGGTTGTTGGCCCTAAGGTTGTGTGGGTAACCAAATAGACCATAACATAGACCAAGGATTTGATCTCTATTTCATAGGTGTTCGAGGAACATTTTGATATTAGTTTGAGAAAAATTACTTTATTGTCTCTATGCTAAAAATTGAGTTCTTCTATAGGATGAGTTTGTTTTTCCTTAGCATTATTCAATATAGGTAACAAATTACATTGATCAATAGGATGTTCTTTTTCACAAATACTGCATATAACAGTTTTTTTTAGAGGACATTCATGAAGGGCATGCTTCTTTCTACACCTTGGACAATAGACATCTAAATATTCATTGGACCTACTATTTATATACAATTCATCTAATGTCATGTTGATATGCACTAAGATGTCAATTTTTAAATTAGAAAATTCTTGTATTAACTCTTTCATGTCATTGCCTTTATTACCATATTTATATCTTTTATTTCCTACTCTTGTTCAAGAATAATTTTTATAGAGCTCCATGATTTCTAGGAATTCAAGTTTGTTTACATCCCTTTTCCCATGAGATCTTTTGCTTCCCTCAAATCTTCTTGCAATCCTCATAAGAATATTTTCTTACTTAATTCTAAATCTACACCAACCCATATTTTATGAATGAACACAAATCTATCTAGGTATTTATCCAAGAATGCTTTCTCCATTTCTACATAGGTATGAATTTAATTTGGTTCTAAAACTATGAACCATTGCATTGCAAAGTCGTTTAAGGTGGAAGGGAATAATTTAAGTTTTTGGTTGTCATGTATAGAATCATAGGTTTGATATGGAACCTTAAAATCAAATAAGAATTGATCAAGATATTTTAACATAACTCTTCTGAAGATTGGTAATACATAAGGAGAATTTATCTTCATTGGAGCCTCCATGTTAGGATCTAAATGGATAGGATATTAACAAATTTTAGTAGAATTATTGGTTTCTCCGTTGTGGTGCACATCACTAGCCCTATCCACTTCTTCCTATCTCTTTACCATTAGGTTTTCCCAATACAAATTATAAATATTCTTAATAACTTTAAGAGGTACAAATTAGTCTAGAGTAAGTGGTGAACTACTTATTAGAGACTCCTATTATCCTAGTTGTAAGGGTTCCCAATTTTTAAAAAACTTGATAGTTGTGCTTCTTCAAAATTTTTGGTTTTCTCCCGAAGTTTAGTTATAGATGGCTAAGGAGTTGGTGCAACCTCATGTTGTAATTGGCTCTCTCCTGTGGTTTATTGGGTTTTTTATTAATGAACCTACCTCTTTCATATCTAGGTCTATTTGTACATCCTTTTAATAAAAACTTTCACCTAATGGTAAATCACAAACCTTCTATTCCTAAAGGTTAATCTAGTTTTCTAATATTTTGGACATAATTCTTCATAATGTAACTATCCTTATGCAAAGTTATTTTTTCTAAAGTTATTTTCTTGTTTTTATTTTAACTTTTAGAATTAAATTAAATAGTGTCCTAAATGTTTGTTTTATGCAACTGCAAAAAAAGGTAATTAAAATTGAATGACTAATTTTCTCTAACGACGTCAATGTTTTCCTCAACAACGACATCAAAAAGTGAAGAATATTGTTTTTATCTCACTTTAATCTTATCAATGCAGGGCAAAATCCTAAGGTTGTATGAATTAGAGGTTAATAATTGTACTTTGGGTATTGTATCATCTAGATTCTTCTTACAAAAATAAAGAATTAAAATATCTTTGCAACATTAATTTAATAAAATACAATTAAATATATGTTTTGCATACAAAGGAAATATTAGAACTAAATTTTAATCTATGCAACAAAAGAAATTAAATAGCAATCCTCACCAATCTATAGAATTTAAATAATACTATACTAAAATTAAATACACTTCAGCATTAAAATAAAACATAACTAAGTAGAATTCATAATGTAATAAAATGAACTAAAATAGAATTAGATTACAATTAAAATAAAACATAACTAAGTAGAATTCATAATGTAATAAAATGAACTAAAATAGAATTAGATTACAAGAAATGAAATGAAATAGAATGCAACTTGTAGTAAAATATAACTAAATTGAAGCAAACTGCACACTTGAACTAAACTAGAGCTTAACTAAAATAGAATTTAGAATATAAATAATTAACTGTCACACTTAAATGCAAGGAAATATTACTATGTTTACTAAAATAAAATATAAATAAAACTTGCAACTACGCTTAAAATACTTTCCATTGTTCCATTAGAGTGGTACCTTGCTCGAGGTCCAATGGGAGGTAGAATAATTTAGTAGCAAAAACTAGTCTACACTGTGAAAGTCATACATAAAATAAGATAAAGTGTTTGTAATTCAAAACAAGGACTGAAAGTCAAATTCTAGTTCACATTTTCCAACCTTTTACGTTTTTGGTATACAAAATTTATTATAGAGGTCTAATTAACTACTCAACTTAGCAAAGGTCTATCTGCCAACTTATTAACATAGTCCTATGCATTTGATAGTCCAACATATTGCAACAACAAATCTGATTAGATAGGTTGCATAGGTGTTTATCCATACAATAAAAAAATCATCCTTCTATTACATACCCTCACTAACTGGTTGTAATAGCCTTGAAACTCTCAATGTATATTCCTCCACTTAGGTTATTCTCATCTTGTTCCTCATTGTGTGTGTAATTGGGATACTTTGGCACTATGCATATTAATAATTTTGGCACTTCACTTGGTCAACATTCTCAGCATCATGCAAGGTTAACAAATTATATCTTGGCACTAAATTTGGTCAGCATCCTAATGATCTACATGGTCAACAGTTTGGAGATTGTGCATATAAGAAAACCTAGATGTTGTTTTTTTGTTATACTATATGCACGATCATTCCAAAGCAAACCTAGCATCCACTTATTCTAGCCCATAGATTATTTTGACACACAACTAGTGCTCAAATACTCTAGCACACAAGTATTATGCTATAGCATTTCCTTGATGTAAATACACTCTAGATCAGTCAAGTTCTTTGGAACACTCATTCAATAAGTACTTTGTTCCTTAGGATGTTCCAAAACTAGTTTCTCAATCATAGAATTTTATAAATTTTATTAATGGGCTAACTTATTCTTTAAACAAAAATCAACCATGTAATTGGTCCCTTAAGAATACTCAAAACCATTCAAACAATTAAATAAAATATTTTCTTTTAATTAGTACATTCACCATGTATATCAACATCAATTACAAATTAATCCATAGCATATATTTATATTAATCATACAAAAATTAGGAAAAAGGTATTTGGTTATTTATAATGACACGATTTTGTAGCTGTTGGGACTAAAACTAATGGGATTAATTTTATTGATACAAATGGTTACAATATATAGGCATAAGCCTATATGAAACACATGACACTTGTCAAGAGAAACTGACAAGTGTCAAGGTGAAGGCATAGTGCACTTTAATTCTAACATTCCCCCTTAAAGTGCACTATCCTAACTAAAGAAGAAACAAAACAAGTCAACATTAGGTAACATTCCCCCTTAATGTTGACTTCTCTAAAAAAAAAAAAAAAATTCTACATCCTCCTTTATTGCTGATTTGGTCTAGGCTCGTGCTCTTTGTGCTTGGCTCTCCAACTGTGAATAATGCTAGATTCACTGTGTATACATCTCGGTCTGTTGCCTCAGGGTCAGCCACTTCCACGGGTCTGTTGCCACTGGGTCGGCCGTCTAAGGGCCTCGGGGGTCATCATGGGTGCCTTAGGGTCGGCCACTTCTGGGTCTGTTGCCTCTGCAGGTCATCCTCAGAGGATGTTGCCTCTCGTAGGTCACTGACTAGATCCACCATAAATTTTAAATCCCTCTTCATGGTGAACTCAATCTAGAAGGTGTTTGTCTCTACCGAAAATGCACCTTAATACATGAAAAAATGAGCCATGAAATACAATAAAATGAGCCATAGATCCAAATATGGAGGACAAAAAGATAAGAAGAGAATCTTCTGAAGTGTCTTCGTCTGTAGTCTTCAGAAGTAGATCCAAAAAAAACCTTGAATAGAGTCTAGGGTGTCTATGTCTGTAGTCCCTAGAATAAGTGTCCTTATGGTAGTCACCTCATCTTACCAAAATGCATGGGTAACCAACTGCTACATCCGCCAAGTAGAAAGAGGAGAAAACTAGATACTAGGTTCACTTACAAGTGCCTTGGGAGTGTAGGGTACAACCGAAAGTGCACTCCAAGGTAGGAAAAATTTGAGGCTAAAAAACTCAATTAAAACAGCCTTAGAAGTACAAATGGACACTACTAATGTGTCCGTCACGGAAAACCATTTTCAACGACTATAAATACCCTATACTTGTATTTGAATGGGGCCTTCAACATGTGGAAACCAATATCATGCCTATCTAGGCAGTAAATAGACAACATCGCTCAATGGCGGCATCACTCTCAGGCAGAAAAAATAGCATCAATTTCCCTCCCAGGGGAATTACAGGGACCATGTAGGTCGTCACTTTTGAAATAGACAGGTCATGTGGGCCTTTCAGTGCCACTTCCTTATGAAAAAAATGGCCAAGGACCATACTATCGGGCAGTAAAAATCTTCACCATGAAAAATTTTCCCTCCAAAGAAAAATTACAATGTTGAAAAATTTGGCCATGTGGGCCTCTTCACTTCCACTACCCATGGTAGTGGAAAAATATTAAAAAATAGGCAAATAGAGCATACTATCGGCCAATAGAAAACGATCACTTCCCAAGTATCATAAAAATTTTGCGTCCTCCAATAGATTCCAAATTCAACCATCTGCTTTTGAGGCTGCCTGGCAAAGGGGCAGCAAGCCCCCCCCCAGTTCGATGGCAGCAAGAGCACGTCGTCGTAGACCTCGAAGTCCAGGCTCCTGGTCATCCGCACGTTGTTCGTGCTGACATACGTGGCTTCGGCCGAGTCCCTATCTACGCGATCTCTGCGCATTATCAGGCTCGTCGTATCCACCGACGAAAGGGTAGCAGAAACAACTACGACTTGCACATCACATGCGCTTCATTAAAGTGAGCCTTGTCACACCTCCATCCTCCATTTTCTCCATCATCCAAGGGCTTTCGTGTTCCAGTAGCGCTGTAGGACGTTAACAGCTAGAAAAACAAGCACTATAACGGTCAAATTGAATTGATTCTCCACGTGTACGATGTTATTATGGATTTCTCACTGGCTGTCGGGTTTGACTGAGCCCATCATTCCCCACTTTCCCTGAAAGCATGTTCTCTTGCAGGCTTCCCGAGATTCGAACACGTGATCTCATTTTCTTGTCTGAGTGCTTTGAAATTCAGCGCCATTGATGCACGAAGCAACCTCTTCAATCTGAGGACCGAGGGCGAGTCCTTGTGATCTGTATATATATATGCACCCACAATAAGGTAATCTTCGAATCAATCAATCCAAACATCACAATTTTATAGGGGGCTTAAAAAATCGTGTTCTTCGGATACGATCTCGCGACCTCGAAACTTTACGCAGAGAACGTCGAACCTGTAAAGAAGGAAGCCAGCGACTAGTTTGAGTACTTCCTTTGGGCCTACGGAATTCCAACCCGCGACATCATTTTCCATTAATATTGAGATTCTGGAACGTTGAGCACGCGCAGATCGAAAGATGGGCGATAAAGGTATTCATATTGCGATGCTCGCGATAGCTTGGGTCGCAGTGGTGGTATTTTCGACTTCCGCCAATGCGGATTCCCTGTTCAATCAGACCGGCGCCGATCTCCGAGGGATTCGACTGCCGAATCACCCGCAGTCCATACTGGGAGACGAATCCCCCGGCTGCGACCAGTTCCCGGCGCATTACGACCACAAGAAGCCAGATTCAAAGCCAAAAAACTCCTCCTCCATTCGAATCCATCTTTTACATCACCACCACAAGGAGGAGAACCGCGACAAAAGCAGGACGACGACCTTCATTTTGAAATCGGCATCTTTTTTAGCTACCATTGAAAATAAAAAAAATCTTCTCTACTACGGCCTGGATGCACTAGAAAACTCCAAAGTTAAGCACAACTTGCTGGAGTTGTACTGGGATGGGTGACCATCTGGGAAGTCCCAATGGCTGCACCCCCAAATATATATATATATATATATATATATATATATATATATATATATATTTTTTTTTAACATCCAGTTGCAAATATATATATATATATATATATATATATATATATATATATATATATTCTAAAACTTCTCTAAAAAAATCTCAAATTTTGCGGAGCCATGATTTTTTCAAAAGTCTGGTTTCTGATCCATTGTAAACAATGGAGAGCATACTCCCTGTTTTGAAAAAAAATGGGGGGGATAAAAAAATGAGGGGATTTCCCCTGAGGGAAATCCCCCCTCAAGCTCATAAGGCAAGAGAACGCCTAGAGCTCTGATACCAAATGTTGGGACTAAAACTAATGAGATTAATTTTATTGATACAAATGGTTACAATATATAGGCATAAGCCTATATGAAACACATGACACTTGTTAATAGAAACTGACAAGTGTCAAGGTGAAGTGGGATTATTTTATTGATACAAATGGTTACAATATATAGGCATAAGCCTATATGAAATGCATGACACTTGTCAAGAGAAACTGACAAGTGTCAAGGTGAAGGCATAGTGCACTTTAATTCTAACAGTAGCCTCATCATCAATGACATGAAAATTAGATTGCAAGATATACTTATCCATAGAAATATTTAATTCTTCAAAAATGCAATATCTCTCTCCTTGAAATTGTCCATCCTTAACACTCTTTGTTGAAACCTGTAAAATGTTAGCCACATCCCTGTTGATGAAGTTATGCTTGCTACTAGGGTTTATGGAGACAATAATTTTTTCTTTTGAATACAACAAGAATCTTATAAAATAGATTTTTTAGCTTCAAACAAATCTTCCTAATCAATTATTGGCTTATCTAACACCAAAGATGTGTTTCCTTGTATTTGCACACTATTATCCTTCTCTTTTCCTTCTACCAACTCCTTACAAATTATCTTCCTATTCATTTCTTCTACATAGTTTCTTCTACCTATTTTTTGGTGTTCTATAGCATGTTTCTCATATATTCATTTAATTTCTCTAAATGAGCTTCTTCCTCTTTAGAAAAATTTTCTAACTCCATTTCCTCAACCCAATTTTTTTTTATACAACTAGAGCTTTAAATAACAAAAAATTCTAAAAAATGAACTTTCCCAAATATCATCCATTTCTTTTTGTAAATTTAATTCAAAACAAATCCATTGGAACTAAATTTTCTTATTCAGATTGAGAGGTGAATTTTTTTCTCTTAGACAATTTTTTTGTGTAGCCAAAAAACATCAGTAGCCCAGCTTCAAACAACCATAACTCCCTCAATATTGATTAGAATTTAATAAATGGCCAGATATTTTTGTAGTACTTGAAATGATCTCCATGATGGTGTAAGAATATTTTTAAAATGACTACTAAAAAAATATATGAATTTTTCTCTATTGACAAATTTTTATGTAGCCAAAAAACAACATTAAGATCCCAACCTCAAATAGCCATAACTTCCTCAATACTGGTAAAATTGTAACAAATGACTAGTTATTTTTGCAGCACTCAAAACAATCTACATGATGGTATAAGAATATTCCAAATGATTGCTAAAAAAATATACATCTTCTGCAAGATTAGATGTTTTCTAGAAAAATATTTCCCTATGTCTACAATCCACAAAAACACAATCTCCAATTTTCCAAAATCATTGCTTTGATACCACTTACTATGAACCTCTATTTCTCATTACCAAAAATTATTTACCAATATGCATGAATATCAAATAAATAAACCGTAGTTATTTATCCACACAAGACATGATAAGAAAGTACCCTTCAAGTAGGGAAACACCAATATTATTCCTTACGAAAGGAATCACTCCACAAAATATCCAATTTATGAGCTAAAATTATTTACAAAGAATAGTTGATATCCATTCTATTTCCACCCCTACCTTTATATAGGCTCCTTATCTACCCTAACCCTAATGCTCAAGGGTCATTTCATATGCAACTAAGGATCTCGAGCTAATAAATCATAATAAAGAAATAGTTACATCTTTATTAACTCCTTTATACACTCATTGAAGAAAAAAAAAACTTCTTTATACAATAAGTAATATTTACATCAATGGGCCCACATAAGCCAATAACTTATTTATGACTCTTGCCAATTATATAATACAATCTTATATTATTAAGTACCTATCTTGGGTACCTAACAAACAAGTAATGATGAAGATGATATCTAGGAATATTAAGTTCCCATAAAAAAATATTTTTTAGGAAATTAATAGGAAGTTATAGTCCTAATTTTATTTTAATACAAGAAATAAAAATAAGTAGTGAATAATATAAGAATATTCAAAAGGATGTTGAATATGGTGGATTGCATAGTCATTTTTGCTATAGGAGGTTTAGGAGGTATTGCAACAATATGGGACAAATGCAAATAGGATATACAAATTCTATAAGTAAAAAATAATTAGGTTGGTATTTTTATGGAAATAAAAAAACATCAAAGTGGGAGTCATAATGATATATGCTCTATTTAAATATGTGTAATCTAATCTTGTTTAGGCCAAGGCTAAAAATGAGAACTGCTTATGATCACTATTATTGTAGCCTACAGGCATATGATTATGTAAACCTATGAGCATTCATCATTTATATAAGCCTACGGGCATGTTCATGTAAGCCTAAAGACCCCCTTCATATTTCACCCTTAGTGGTATTGGTTAATCAACCTTTAAGGATATCCAATGTCATTAGCTCAATCGGTTAGATTCCTCAACTTTGACAAAGGAGACTGAGGTTTCAATATTGCCAAAAATAATACATGCTTAAATAGCCAACTTGTTGTAGTACCACTTTGTAGTGATGATGTATATGGTTGGGGCCATTTCAATCCCATTTAAAAAAAAAATCACCTTTAAGGATAACCTTGCATAAAGGATATTTTATTGTTATTTTAATGCAAGGTTAACCTCAAGGTTAAGTTTATATCGGGTTGAGGTTAACCTCTCATTGGGGTTTCGATATCACTATAAATACCCCTCAATGAGGATACATTTACATGATAAGTGTGAACAAAATGTGATATATTGAGGTGCTCATGGGCACCCACATTCTACTTTCTCTTGTTGTTTGCCTTAGTCTCTTTACTTCATTTATTATTGCTAGATTGTAATCACTTCTACTTATTTTCTACATATGATTATGGTGAATGCATATTTTGGATTATTTTTTAAAAACATTGTGAATTTAAACATGGTATCATAGTAAGGTCTGAAGCTACATCACTCGATAAAAGAGAATTTGTTTGCTGGCAAACAAAAGCATCATGTCAAACTCAATTTTATGCTTCTTTTCAAATTTCAAATTTTTCTCATCTTTTTTCAATAACATAAATAGACTTTGTTTTAGTCATATTTTGTGTGTCGTCCACCTACCTATGCTTCCATGCATCCACAAGACTCTGGTGCTAAAAGAAGTCTTATGTCGGTACAGAGAGCACAATGGTAAGGATGTGTGGTGTTTGCTGGGAGGTTTTTAGTTTGAAATATAATGCATTGATTTTATTATAGCTATAACTATATTTTCCACTTCATTAATATGGGAATTTTTATTTGTGTTATGTCAAAAGAAAGTGACACAACAACAAAATCCAATCATATTTATTTAAGGATGTGGGATCAAATCCCCAAGGCTCAATTGTTATAGGTGTATTTGCTTGATTCATTCATGTGCATATGTTCCAAGACAATATCATTGTAGCTCTTATCTAAGAAAGGTGGTTTGGAATAATGCTTTAACATCTCCTTTGCATAGAAGATGTCTTTGGTTTAATACTTGGTAACAATTATTTTGTAGGATCTTTAAGAAAAGAGGGCATTGAAGGAGTATTTTCATTCATAAAAAATTGCATCAACTAGCATGGCATAATGGTTGGAAAGGTGGCTTGTTGAAGGAGGTTTCAAGTTCAATAAAAGACGTTGATAATTTTTTAACTCTAGTGTGAGTTTTCCCTCTATGGATCACTCAAAATCAAATTTACTTATAGTTATGTTCAAGGTAGTGTGAATAGAACTACTCATCTACCTCTTCTCTAATAGGTGGATAGTCTAGGGTATGATATTTGTTAGTTTCAACCCATAAAAATTATATACACATAAGAATGCATGAGCAGTCCAACCAATCACATTGATTAATTTTTTAAACTTTCATTTTCAGTTGAAAACACAGCATCCAATCTAGTGGCATAGAGTGGCAGTTTTTTATTCAACAAATTTTATTTAAGGTTTGGTATTTGATTTTTTTGTTTAAGTGCTAATAGACCAAATCTTCTAGAGGCCATAACTTTTGCATATGGAAGCTTTTAGAACCCTTTTTTTTGCATTGCACAATTTTTTAAGCTATATGTAGTGGTGATATTAGTTTATGGACCTATTATAGTTCTACTTAGGTTTTTTGATAAAAATAAATTCCATGGGATATGTTACTCATCTCAATGGATTAATTTATGGCACTTAGTTCAAATGGAAAGAATATATAATTTATCTTCAATACTGACTCAAAAGAAGTTCTCAATGATCATGAACTTAGTAAGAGAAGAGGAAGCTCTTAGACTCTTCTTGTTAGTGGAATTAGATGTACTTTTACACATCATAGATAAAATTAATTCTATTGAGGTATGGTTTAATTTAAAAGATCTCTATGAAAAAGTAAGTGCTATTGAAGTTAACAAAATAGAGATAGACCTCTCAAAATATCAAAATTTGGACTTCAGTAATATTGAAGACTACATATTTTACTTCAAATGTCTAAAAGCTTATCTAGCTATGATAGGAAGCAAGGTAAAGAGTGATTAAGAGTATGTCAAATCTATTACTTCCAATATTTCTCCTCATTTTCATACAATTGGATTGTTTCTTTATGTAAATGCTATGACTATCAAAGAGTCGTAACCCATCTCTCTTGAAGGATATTTCAAGCTTCTAGTCCATTATGAGATTGTAATTAATAATTGTGGATATTTTTCTCATACACAAGTTCATCCAAAAGACTTAAAATTAATGCAATCCAAGGCTCAATTGCCTTAAATAAGTCAAATGGTTGTAATTATTATAGAAAGGAAGGACACTCCATCAAAAACTGCATTATAAGGCTAATGAAGATTGAGATAAAATTCTTGAGGACTAGACATAATTTTTCTAATGATGAGGATGGGGATGAATATGGTACAATAGAGATCCACTAGAGCATCCATTATGGGAGGAAATTGTTATCTCTAATGCCTTATATCCTTGTCCCCTTAGCTTATATTATGGGAGGTATTGAAATATGTGTAATTTGGTTTTATTTAGCCCAAGGCCAAAAGTAAGAAGTGCTTATGAGCAATATTAATATAGCCTATGGGCATGTGATTATGTAAGCCTACTGTAATTCATCATTTATGTAAGCTATGGACATGTTCATGTAATCCTAAGGGCCCCTTTTATATTTTTCCCTTAGTGGTATTGTTTATCCACCTTTATGGATAACCTTGTTTAAAGGGTGATTTATTATTATTTTATTGTAAGGTTAACCTTAAGGTTAAGTTACTATTGGCTTGAGGTTAAAATCTCATTCATATTTTGGTATCACTATAAAAACCCCTCAATGAGGATCCATTTATATGATAAGTGTAAATGAAATGTGATATTATGGGGTGCTCATGATCACCACCTACTTCCTCTTAATGTTTATCTTTGTCTCTTTACTTTGTTTATTATTGCTATATTTTAATCACTTCTACTTTTTTCTATATAGTATAGTGAATTCTCACTACAATCATATGAAAGCCTTAACAAGGAAGCTTTGGATAAGAAAGAAGTAGGCGGAAATCTAAGAAGGGAGAGTCAAACAAAGCATTGATAAAAGTTCCAACAAAAAAATTGAAGATAAAAAATTTGTGGAAGACCCAATCCAAAGCAGAAAAAAAGTTTCGATGCATGAATTTCTACAGTCAAATAATAAAAATTCTCAATTTTAAAAGATAGTAAAAGCTTCAATGTTAGATGAAGAGGAAACTTTTGAAGGCTAAAACCACTTTTTTTCCAAAAAAATAGAAGCTAAGGTGTACATACTTCTAGGAAGTATAGTCCTTTCCTACAAAGAATAGGGTATATCTCTCATAAAGGACAACAACAACATGAAAGCCATAATAAAAGCAACATATAGATATAAAGCATTAAATGAATAAATATTCCACACACACTATGGGAATCTCAAAAAAGGGATAGATGTTAATAATAATAGTTATTGCTCATCCAAAGACTTAGAACCATTTGGCATTTATGATTCTAGATCTAGAGACCTTAGGGAGACCAACATCTTAAATAAAGACATGACCCAACATCAAGAGCAATAGTCATCTTGAAATCTCTGCATGAGTTTTGGAGGGAAATCCTCCTATTTGTAATCTATAAATAGCAATAGTGTAGGCTTTGTAAAGCATTGACAAGTTTGTAAATATTTCTCTTTATTTTTCTTTGTATAGCAGTTTGCAAAATTTTGAGCGGTCTTATGGGTAATCAAACCCCTACTCCAGGCATAATCTTATGTAATACAATTTTGCTTGCACATATATATATATATATATATATATATATATATATATATATATATATATATATAGATATTAGAGTCCATGCATCTACTTTGAAGTCCATATGTGGATCTCATGCCTAGACCCACTTCTCTTATGTGTGTGTGTGTTTGCATCTTGTATTTTTGTGTTTATCTATGTCAAGGAGAGGACAATGTTCATGTCAGCATATTATATTTAGACCTATAGTGTAGAGAGATCTTATTTGATCTTTTGTGCATTACCACCTTTTTAGCTTAGGTTTTCCTTTTCATCGCTTTTATTTTTCCTTCTCTTACCCTTTCCCCCAAATTTTTAGATTATGAAGTGTGCTAGAGAGCTCATCATATAAATAAGTTGGTCTTTGTCAAAATTTTGAGGCCCTTGAACAAGTTGAACCCTATGCTCTCAGGACTAGCCCTGTTGTATGAGGCATGATCTACCCCATCTACCTAGTAAACACCATGTTCAATGACCAAGATAAATGAAGAGGATAATAGTTTAATGACACACCTAGAAGGACCTCATTGAAACATCATTGGTCCCATAATTGTAACAATAATTTAGGCTTAGACTTGGTGAGGGTCTTTGTCTATTTTGCTTGTTTAAGTGCTTCAAATTCACTTGGTGACTCCACTACAAAATTAACATTCAAAAGAAGTTACATGAAGGACATCAAATTAAGGTTCTAGTGAAGGCTTCAATCTACCTACTTCCTGAGCAAATGATGTATTCACTTGGTGACTGCATTATATCCAAAGGACTATGAAAATTCCACAATCAGATTTGCATGCCAAAGCATGAATGCTTCCTTCCTCATGAAGTTTTTAACATGAAATAAAAGAAGCACCTTATAGCCTCTAAAACCATTAGATGTATGGGATGATATTTTGACATCAAATCTTCTAAATTTACTATATTATACTAGCAAAAGACTATCAACCTCATTGGAATATTTGTAACACATAGTTTGTTTGTACTAATTGTATAATATCACAAATTAGAACATAGCTCTAAGGCTACTAGGGGCATCATTTATCGAAAAGGCTCACAAGGGTTATGACTATCTCTCTATACTCAATTGTTGAATGGTACTAGCTTGTTGCCCTATTCATGAATAGATTTAAAGAGAGAGCAACCGACTTTAGTTATTCATACTGCTACTCCATAATCCTCTCTCACTCAACAACTTACTACTTCTTATAAGATTGCAACAATCTAGAAAGAGGAAGAAGAATACATGGAGGTAGAGGAAGTAGCATCCAGCAAGCCCAAAAATAAGATCAATAATCAGATGGTCCAAAGGATAGTAGAGATAATGAATTTCACTTCCTCCAAAGTGTTCAAGCTAACCAAGATAGACACTTCTCTAATCCACCAAAATTATAGTGAATTCTCATTGTAATCATATGAAAGCCTTGACAAGGAAGCTTTGGCATAAAAATAAGCATGTGGAAAGCTAAGAAGGAAGCGTCAATCAAAGCATGGATAAAATTTCCAACCAAAAAGTTTAAAAATTGAAAGTTTGTGGTAAGACCTGATCCAAAGAAAAAATAAAAAGTTTCAATACATGAAGTTTTGCGATTAGATAATGAAAAGTCTTGAGGTCAAAAGATAGTAAAATTCTTAAAGTCAAATGATGAGGAATATTTCAAAGGTTGAAACCACCCATGTTCCAAAAATATATAAGTTGAGGTGTGTAGTCTTCTAGGAAGTATAGTCCTTTCCTACAAATAATAGGGCATATCTTATAGAAAGGACAACAGTAGCATGGGAGCCACAACCAAAGCAACCCACAAATATAAAGCATTAAATAAAGAAATTTTCCACACCTAGACTACGAGAATCTCCAAAAAGATATATATGGAAATAATAATAGTAGTTGCTCATCCAAATACTTAGAACCACTTGGTATTTATGATTCCATATCTAGAGACATCAAGGAGACCAATATCTTTAATAAAGACATGACTCAACATCAAGAGTAGCATTCATATTGAAATCTTAGCTTGAGTTTTATATGGAAATCCTTCTATTTGAGATTTATAAATAACATTAGTGTAGGCTTTGTAAAGCATCAACAAGTTTGTAAAGCTTTCCCTTCATTTCTCTTTGATAGCAGTTTGTAAAATTCTAAGTGGTCTTGTGGGCAATTGAACTCCCACTCTAAGCATACTATTTTGTAATACATTTTTCTTGCATATATATATATATATATATTGGATGCCATGCATTTACTTTGAAGTCCATCTATGGATCTCATGTCCAAACCCACTTCTCTTATGTGTGTGTGTTTGCATCTTGCATTTATGTGCTTATTTATATTGAGGAGAGGAAAATGTTCATGTTGGCACATTACATTTAGACGTGTGGTGTAGAAGGATCTTATTTGATATTTGGTGCATCACCACATTTTTAGCTTAATTTTTTCTTTTGTTGCTTTTATTTTTCCTTCTCTTACCCTTTTTCTCCTAAGTTGTTAGATTAGGAAGTGCACCAAAGATATCATCCTATAAATGAGCTAGCCTTTATCAAAGTCCTGGAGGCCCCCACATTAGCCAAATCCTATGCTCTCAATACTGGCCTTGTTGTGTTGCTCCACACGATGCACAATCTGCCCCATCTACCTAGTCCACACCATGTTTGACAATTGGGACAATCAAAGAGGACAACATATATGATTGTGGTAAATGCATGTTTTGGAATGTTTATGGAAATTATTATGAATTTTAACATGTTTTAAGTACAATTACCTTTTGTGATAGATGTCAAAACTTAATTTATTAATGTCAAGTTCAATAATGACTCATAATTATGATCTATATATTCATAGGGGGGCTTCAACATAGTTCTAGATTCTTTGAAAAAGAAATGTGGTACTCATGTATGGTCTAAAAAAATGGAGGAATTTGCTTCCTTTGCTAATTTAAATAGCCTTTGGCATGTTATTATTTTAATATTTCAATATACATGGGATAATAAATGTATTATGAAAACACAAAGTAGAAATATTGGATTGGTTTTTTGTTATCTAACACATGGTTGTAAACAGAGTATACAATCTATTTTAACATTTTAAAACAAACAAGATTAGATTACAAACCAATTCTCTTAAGATATGATCTACTCAATAATTGTCATCCAAATCCATTTTGATTTTAGTCTTTGTGGCTCCAAAATATTGATTCCTTCCAAATGGTTATGTTATTTTTCAAAATATGAAATATATAAAGGGGCAAGTGAAGATTTGGAATGTCCAATATTTTGGTAATATATTTACAATAAAAAGGAAATCAAATACAAGCTCAGTAATTTACAAGAGATAGTAGAAATTCATGGAATGGGCCTAGATAATTATATGTCAGAAAAATTTCTTATTATCATAATGTATTACAAAAGAAAGAGTCATCTTGGACACCTAAATCTAGGAAGAGATGGCTTAAGGAATGGGATAGAAATACCATTTTTTTATGCTATTATTAAAACATATTTGTCTTTTTGTTGAATAAAATATTTTAGTTACAAATGGAAGAAGTATTAATGAAGAATAAGATATTATTTTAATGGATTATATGGGATCGAAACAAGCCTTACTTGTATTACATAATGACCACATAGTAGTACTACAACATCTTAGCAAATAATGTATGTATTGCTTGGTAACATTTAAACCTCGATATCCTCCTTGAAAGTTAAGAAATTTAACTAGATTTGATGATGAAAAAGAAGATATTATGAAGGAAGCAATTAATTATTTCAAAGATATTCTCTTAGAAGTTTGACAAGATAAGGAGGCTTAGGGTAAAATTTTGAAAATATCCCATCAATTATCACACAAAGACAATTAAACCTTAATGAGGTAGACCTCTATAGAGAAGTTACATAAAGAAGATTTCTATTTCCATCTTGATAGGGCACATAGCCCCAATGAATATTTTACAATTTTATTTCAAATATTTTAGGATTTGTTGAAAGTGATATGTTGGTTGTGGTTGAATCAATCAGAAAAAATAAAGTAAGTGAGGTAAATGCCATCTCTATTGCATTGGTTCCCGAGAAAGGTGATATCAAATATTTTAATATTCTTATCCATAAACCTTTGTAATATTATATATGAGATCATTTTAAAAATTATGACAAATAGATCAAAAAACATTCTAGGTTGTATTATCTCAAAGGAACAAGATGGATTTTTTTAAAGGAAAAATCCTTAATGGTATAATCATTGCATAAAAGGCAATACATTTTCTTCATTTTAGAAAAAAATACTAGACATGCTTGTTAAATTAGATATAAATAAAGCATATTATAGGTTTACTAATGTTTTTTACATTATATTCTTAAAAAATATGTTTTGATCAAGGTTGATATCAATATATTAGATGTCAAAATATTATATTTTGATCAATGGATCCCCTATTGAATTTTTTGAATCATCTTATCAACTCTTTTAGGGTGACCCCCTATCTCCTTATCTCTTCATTATTCTTGTTGAGGTATTATGGAAATGAGAAATATTTTTCAAAGGAAAAAATGGAAAGCAAAATCAAAGATATCCAGGTTACAACAATGGTTCCCTTTGAATATCATCTATAATTTGTTGATTGCACTTCTCTTTTGGGTCATCCCTTAGCCAATGAGACCAGAATATCATACTATTGGAAGGGTACTCAATAGTTGGTTAATACCATAAAATACAAGATTTTTTCATTAACATTGACCTAGATATTCAATGGATTATTGTTAAACTTTTAGGGTTTAAAATTAGAAAAATATCATCCATATTACTAGGTGTTCATAAATGTTATGATAAAATAAGGAGCTTTGGGACTCAATCTTAAAACAATGAAATCTTGTTAGACAAATTATAAAGGTGAGCTCTTATCCATGGTTAAAAGGTTAAAATTCATAGAGACTACATTACAATTCATTTATATATAATGTCATATTCAAGATTATTAATAGGTATAACATTTAAATTTGATAAAATTTGAAGATATTTTCTTTAGAATTGATGTGAGGAAAAATGTAGATTCTCTTTTTGAAAGTGGAATAGGGGTTTGCAAAGGAAAGAATATCAAAGAGCTACTCATATAAAACTATAAACTTATGAGTTTGACACTAGGAAGAAACCTAATTGGAAATTATTCAAAGATCAAGGAAATATTTAAAAAAAAAAATACTTCAAAAATATGTAAGGTTTTATTGATGTAATAAATTGGTCAAGAAACAAAATCTACCTAGAGGCTTGACAAAATGCAATTTCATATCATAGAATTTGCAACTGATTAAGAAATATATTAAGTGGTTAGTCAATGAAGAGAATTCCATAATTTTTTGGTCTTCTTTTTTTATTGATAGTAGAAGGGGTTTTAAAAGGGTCCCCAAACCTATTACAAGTAGGGTTTTGAAAGGCACCCCCAAACCTTAGATCTAGCAATAAGACATCAAGAAAGAGAAATATTGAGTTGGATTCCACGAATCAAACCTAAAAATCCAATGAAACAATCTCCTAGAAAATAAGTTGTAAATTTTTATCAAGTAAATACAAGAGATTATCCCATGGTAAAATCATCGTGTGCTTTGAATCTAAAGCAACGATAAAAAACAATAGAATAATAAAAATGCTACTAGTTAAAAATAAATTTACAAATACGAATTGCCCAAACTGAAGCATTTGCCCAGAATCATGTCATCATAATCAATAAATCTATCCAACAAAGCACATAATGGGAGAACCCCTCATGAGAATAGCTAGTTTAAGAAAATGACACTAGAAATATTGGCCAACAAAATCCACAGCCTAAAAACCATCGAGGAGATTTGCACAAGAAATTCCATGAAATCCATAAATCTTGTTGGAGCCAACAAAAAAAGTTTCAAGAACAACCGCTCTCAGGTACAAGAAAAAGGAGATAGCAACATTCCACACCACACTTGAGAGGGATAATATCCCAAAAAAATAAGCCTTAGAACCCTAGGATCAAACACACCACCATGTTGGAACTGGAGAAAGAGATCTCTACAAACCATCGAAGCTAGGAAACCCACCAGAGACATGGGGCCAAAAGCTGAAAACCACCACAACATAACAACCCACTTTCACCCCAACGTGGTTTGTTGGCCCTGTCTCCCCGAAATAGCTAGATACATCAAGAAATTACTAAACCTAGAAGAAAGTGGTACAAACCAACCATGAACCCACTACTGGTAGAGAACCCTAGCAACAGAGCCATCCAAGCACCATCCAACCAGAGCAGCCAAGCCATTAGAGCCAAATCCAGCCAAGGGAACACCATCAAATTTTTGTAGCCAAACACCATACCAAGCTCACCCCAACGGGTTTGGGTCGGTAGATGGTCCTTTCCTCTCCTTGGAAAGCTAGAAAAAAACATGAAACTATCGAACCCAGAAGAAATGCTGCACAATCCAATCAAGTCCCTGAAACTAGAAAACAACCCAAGAAACTTAGCCTCCAAACACACACACCAACCAGAGTGAGAGCCAGCCAAGGGGTCAACAACCAAAATTTTCCACTGCATTATAATGGCTCAGGCTCACCCCTATAGGTTTGGGTCAGCATTCGGCCCTCTACCCTAGATAAGAGTGATAATGCCAAATCCATAAAAGAGCAAAACATACCAATAAAACTCCCAGTAAGCAAAACACCCTGGTCATAAATCCTAGTAGAGAAACTAAACATGACTAGCAGCCAGATCTAGAATGGGAGAAAGGAGACCTACTGCTCAAAGGGTTTCAGAGCATAGAAGCTAAAGCGGGAGTGAAACCCTCATAGAGGAAGCCCTCATGGAGGAAACCCTGACGGACCCTCTTTGCCATGGTGAGGCTTAGGACCTCTCTGCCATGGTGAGGCTCAGACCCTCTCAGGGCCTCTCTGCCATGGTGAGGCTTAGGCCCTCTCTATCATGGTGAGGCTCAGGCCAGAGGAAGCCCTCACAATAATTTAAAACTTATCCTCTTATTTTTTATCCAAAATGGCAACCATTGAGGCAAGCCCTTTTAGCTTATAAATATTCAAAGGTCAAAATTATATTGATGTGAGAAACAATTCTAGATGATAGATTTTTGTTAACTTTATTGAGGGAACGAATCTTAAACAAATAACAATTTAGCTTATATGCTTTTAGAGTTCTTTTTTCCTATGCAAAAAGATGAGTTGATTTAGAATCTATCAAAATATGGTGGATACTTGATATAAGGCTTTAGAACAATCCAAATTTTTTACTCCCAAAAATTTATCTTGGAATGATATTTGATCACTTGAGGCCCTTCTTAAGGTTTCAAAATTCCTTTGGGTAGCAATCTAAAGCAAAATTTGTATAGTTGAGAGTATGTAAAGAAGAGGATATCAATATCTTTTAGGAATGCTTTGTATAAGAAGGATCTAGAAGCATCAACTCATTTATTTCTTTGTCTATTTTCTTATATCACTTGAGGTTACTTTTATTTAAAAACAAAGATAAAATATTGTGTAGATCTAACAACATTGAAAATTTTGATAAAATATTGGATTGATTGTTTCAAAGATAAAGCATCATGCATTCTATGGAGGACTAGCCTTGTCATTATCTATTGGAATCTATGGCTTAAAAATAATAATATATTTTTTTAAATAAATCTCAAAATCATGCCCAAGTTTGGAATCATAGCATTGCCTCTCTTGCAAGATGTTCACAAGTGGGGTGCTCATCATGAGAAGTCTCAAGTATAGAAAAATAGGTGCATACCTATTGGTTATAGAATTTAAATATACATACAAAAGGGTCATCTACAATGATGGAGTTAACACAAAGGATTTGTGTTAATCCATGATAAAATAGAAATGTTTAGAAGTTAGATTAAAAAAATTAATTTTGATCATGCCTTCAAAGAAAACCAAGGAAAGTTATACTCCAATGTTAGCTTGATTGGTTGTGATATTTGGCCCATTTTGAGGGTACTGTGGTTTGATACCTTAGGACATTTATCATACTTGAAATCTAGCAAAATTTCAAAAGTAAATTGTACACTCTCTAAAATTAAAAAAGGATTTGGTTCTATTTAAAAACAAGGAAATATAAATCCAAGGAAAGCTAAAAAAAATGGTGTTTTTATCAAATGGCATTAGTTCAAGTGGTTAAATTCCTCAACTTTCAAAGAGGAGACCAAGGTCTGAATCTTTTCAAGTGATACATGCACAATAGCCAAACCATTGTAATACAACTACGTGGTCATGATGTAATATGGGTAGGACCCATCTCCATCTCATATAACAAAAAAAAAATATGATGTTTTTTAGAATAATTAAGGCAAAATGATTCTCACTTGCCCAAAATCATGTGGAATTTCAACTAACTATGTAAAGGCTAAGGCATTTCTTATATGGATTAGGATTTCCATTGACAAGGGACAAATATATACTTCAATCGAAGGGGGTTCATAAATTATTATTAATTTTATAAAACAATGTAAGGACTAGATCAACAATAACATTATTTTTAACTACTAACTATTTTTTTAGACAATATCTTCGAAATGTTAGTGTATATATATAAAGAAAGAAATATGCTAGCATATAATTTAGTCAATTGTAGTATTGATTTTCTTCTTGGTGGAATTAAAATTTTAAAAAATAACTAATTGAAGTTGATTTTATCTCTTAATAAAAATAATATCAAACAATTGATAGAAAAACATTATAAGATAAAATAATAACAATAAAATGAGATGAAAATGATTTATTATTATTTTTTAAAAAATAAGTTGTGTGGCTTCTATTGGAGGTCACTCCCATTAAAATAACAAAATATTACCTTGTTCTCATTACATTGCTTTCAAGTTACTAAAATTGTATCCAACTTGCCTTGTTATCAAAGATATTCACCGTCTACCTAAAATTGTTAATGTTTTCATAATCAATTCCATATTATTCTTATTAAGAGAGAAAATCTCATTTATCTCGTTGCCTTATAAATTTTGAATTTTTTCAAGATGAATTCAACACTACCTAGTTTCCATATTTATAAATATGTTGGATCAATTCCCAAAATACCTCTTTTTTAAAGGTCTTATTCATGCACTTCATAATCCAAGATATTATTTTCATCATCACCTTCTAGTTTTATTTGTGGCTTAGCCCCACTTCTTGTTAGCACTTAAAATATTTAATTTTGTTTCCCATATTAATATGTCTTTGAGTTTATCAAAGGACATTAGCCCAATTAGTCACATTTTTCAACTTTCAAGGAGGAGACCCAGGTTCATTTTTTTCCAAGAGATAAATGCATAATTGCCAAGTTGTAATACCACTATGTGGTCATGATGTGATACAAATGGGGTCTATTTCAATCCTATATGATCCATTAAAAATATATTCCTCCAAGTTTCCTTTTCTCTTTATTTTTGCTTCTTAGGCCTTCCTCTCTTTTTTCATTTCACCAACACTTTCATCTTCATCAATCTCTTTGAGTTCTCTACATTATTTATAGTGAGGCTTATCGTCTATAGGTTTATCTTGCTCTGAAGGATTTGAAGTGCAAGGAATAACCTTAAAAGCACTTTCTTCTTTATGTTGCCTTGAAGACCCTAAAGTGCAAGGATGCTTCTCTATAGAAATTACCTTCTTATACTATCCTAAAATCCTTAATTACTATGGATATCCTCCATCCTCATTACTTTATTATGTTGTTCTTGAAACCTTAAAGTGCAAGGGACAACCTCTACACTACATTCATTTATACTGTTAGGAGAAGATTTTATACTACTTGAGGAAAAATGAAGATGATTTATCTCAAATAAATTCAACCTCTTTTACCTCTATTTTAAAATTTCCTCCACAACTTCCTTTGCTCCTTTAATTCCTTTTGAAATTGAACTTGCATATTGTACTTTCTCATCCCTTATATCCGTCATTGTTTCTTGTAATAATTGGTGTAAGTGAACTATGATAGACTTTATCACATGAATTTGCAAATAAATTATCCTTGTCTCTTCTTTTGGAGTGGAATATCTTTGATCTAATCTAAGCTTCTACTACAATACAATTTCCTTGATTAATCTTGAAGTGTGTCTCATGACCCAAAAATATGTCTCTTTCTTCATCGTTTTCACTTTGTAATATCTTACCATGTGTACAGTCTCATAATAATTGTGACATAAAAATGCAATGTTTTCATAATCCACTTGTTAATCCCATTCTCTTAAATTAGGTTTAATATTAATAGATTGTGACAGGTTTTGAAATATCCATAGTGATACATATCTGGGTATATATAGCATGCTTTCACTCCTATGTAGTTGGTTCCTCCTCAATAAACTCCCTTAAAATATTTCCAATATTCTTCAAGACATCCTTATTAATAAGCTAATATAGAAGTCCAAAAAACCTAACCCACACGAGAAGTTTTTTAATAGTTTTTATCTCAATAAAAAAATTCACTCCATGGTCTTAAATAAAAAACATCTCTCCTTGCAAACCATGAGCTATTACCTATTATTTTATCTCTAATTCCTAAACTAAAAAAGATGACTAAGAAAAACCTTTAGGTGAGAAGTCATAGAGTAATTTGAATTGAATCCCCACTCTCACTTATTCAAATTTTGAACCTTCAATAACTCTAGCCAAGCTAATATCCATAGAACTTATATTTCACCTCCTACTTTGAAGAACAATTATATCAATTCTCCACCATCTTGATAATCACTTTTAATATAACATCTAATCCTCAAATCAAACTTATAATTTATTTGTTCTTCCTCTTAATCTTCAACTAAAATATCTACACTTCCAACTAAAACTTTGAAATTTTTCAATTAAAACTTTCAAATAACTTTCCTTTTATACCACTTAATGAAACTCCCTAAGACTCATACTAACTGAATATAATTAATTACCTTAATAACAAATACAATATTTTAATATTTTATTTTAAAAACTAAAAAGTAAGATTAATGCATATTCCTATGCTCACAACCACTCCCACTACCGCTGACAGGACATGTAATATTATTATAATATAGCATATCAGATAGGGTATTTTTAAAGAAATACATTTGTTCATAGGGTCGAAAGACAGTTGGGTTTATAAACTGTACGATTTCAATATAAAGTCATACCTATTACCAATTTCCTATTAAAAAAACATATGAGATAGGGTCTTCTTACATGCTTTATCGATTAGGCAGTACACATCAACATGTACGAAATTTTTCGATTAGGCAGTACACATCAACATGTACGAAATTTTTCATCAATATTTTTATTTACCATTTTATTAAAACTATTGACTTGACCGAGTGTACTATTATTTGCTGGAATTTGGATAACGTTGTAAGAAAACCTTCGAGTCTTCTGAACGAGTCCATTCTTTGTAGGAATTTGTATGTGACCAAATAACTGCTTTATTCCTACGCTATGCAATTGTTAAAAGTCTTCATTTCTTGCATGTGAGAAGAAAATTCATAAAATGGTGACCCTCTTTGTTGTCTTTTAGTAGGCTAGAAAGGAAGGATCTAGTGAAGTGAAGAGAAATAGTAGCATGAGAAATTTGATTTTCATATGTATTAAGATCTATGACATGAAGAGATGAGATGTTTGATTTTATATGTATTCTAGAATCTGACTTTTATATGTATTGAAATCTATGACATGAGGAGATGAGAAGTTTGATTTTATATGTATTGAATTCTATACTGATGGAGATGCCTAAAGTTTGAATTTGATAGGTGTTGTATATTTTATTTTATAAATAAAGATTTAGTTGAATATATAACATAAATAGTTTTATTTAATTTATAAATTTTAAATTTTAATGGATTATATGAGATTGAAACAAGGCTTCACCTATATTACATCATTATTACATAGTAGTATTGTAATAAAGATTGGATATTATCCATTTATCATTTGACAAGATTTAAACCTGGGTCTCCTTAAAATATTGAGGAATTTAACCAGTTGAGCTAATGCCACTTGATTTATTTAATTTATAATTATATGAATATTAAAAATTATTTTATTTTTATTTTTAGTTTATTTAAATGTATTAGTATATAAGAAAAGATTCGGAGTTATTTTGAGTAAGTTATTTGAAATTTAATTGTTTAACGATATAGTTAAAATAATTTTAGCATATTAAGTTTTTCTTATTAATCATAATGAAACAAGCCTTGTATATATTATATCATGACTATATAGTGGTATTACAACGTTCGAACTTGGTTTTCTCATTTAAAATTTAGGAATATAATCAATTAAACTATGACATTTGATTTCAAAATATTAAATTAGATTTTTATTTTAACATATTCTTGTGGAACATGAGTATCATAGATGTTTCAAAATAACTTATATAAGCAATATAGTTTGATTATAGAATTTGTTAGGAGTTTGAATATGGTGCAACTTGTGGTGGCCAAAAGAAGCAAACTTAAAAAGGTTAGAGTCCTCCAAAACCTAGAGAAGAACCTAAAACAAAAATAGAAGCTTCATTGAGACTTACTGAGTCTTATATCCAAAGCATTACAAGAGTGAATGCACATAAAGAAAATGTAAAAAATTGCATAAATTAAAAGCTTATATATATTGTTGTCTAAAGCTTGGATTTAATATTAAGTGTCCAAGCAAAAAGGGAAGGTGTCTACTCATAAAAGACAACCTCAAAATCCTTGCATTGCAAGAAGAGAAATCTGCCATGAAACCAGAAATATATATCTAAGATAAGAGTGCAAAAGAAGGAGGCTAATGTACAATCTATAGTACATTATATTGCACCATTTAAATCTGGTTTTTTACAGTCCAAGAAGCAGATTTGGACGTGTCTCAATAGGAAAGGCAGCCAACATAAGCACTCCTTTTTTCCCAAGCAATAGCAGCCACTCAGAGAGTGCACCTTGGATGGATGAACCTGCAAAACAAAGCCTACAAGAGGCCATCATCAAAGCTATGTAAAGGAGTGCATATTCACTGATGAACAACAATGTGAGATGAACATTCGAACATCCACATGAGACAGATAGCAAAGTGGAACAAATAGCACATACACTGTAGAGAAAAGAAAAGGGTACCAACGTAAGGTGAACAACATGGACAACATCTAAAAGGCATCTATCTCTACCAAGGAGAAACGAATATCATCTACTCTACAAGGACGTACATATTTCAAATATTATAAGTATTGAAGGAAAAGGAACAACTATCTTGGTAAAGATTATCCACCAAACGAAGCATCAAAACTTGCTACTTGGTGCCTTATCAATCTACCTGCAAAGAACAAGGTTGCTTGCTACTCAAAAAACGTAGCAAAGCAAAAGGAATGGCAAACTAAAATATCTAAGGAGTTATAATATCCTTGGAAGACGTTACGTTCTACATGCAGAGAGAGTGAATATCACTTGGCATCTATCCTCAAAGAGCAAGTGTTACAAGAATGTTACCTCTCAAACGCATTTTAACTACATTTCAATTCTCATGAGTTACCAAGAAGATTCAACTCTCAACACGTTACTAGAAGCTTCGACTATCAATGCATTATTAGAAGCCTCATATCTCAAGTGCTACTAGAAGCTATGATTCTCAACGAACAAGTAGAGTGGTGACACTTGTTATCCACAAGTCCCACACAAAGGAGTGAGCGTTACATAGCGAACAAAAACAAAGAATTACATAGAAGGGTACCCACACGTAACGAACGTGACACATGTCACAAAGCAGAGTTTGCTCCTCTAATAAAATTACCTGAAGTTTGAATGTTACAAGAGGCAAAGAGTGAGTGAAAACATAATCAAAGCCAGTCAACACAACGTGGAAGAAGGAGCATTTAAGAATCTAGGATATTCAAAGGTCAAATCCTCCATACTCAACAACGTATACGTTCCAACATTAAAGACGTCTACCTCCATTGATTTTAGCATCCATGGGTACCACATCATCACTGTTACATTTAGTCAAATGGAGCACTGAAGAGTGGGAAGTCTAGCATCAAAAAGGTAAGGGTAAAATCCCATCTTATTAATTGCTTTCAACTTTGGATATATAAGGGTTATAAACTAGGGTATAAAATTTAGTTTAGAGAAAGCAAAACTATAGGGGACAACTTACCAAATTAAAAATATATATATTTGCATCTCAACCTAGGAGAAATAAGGAATTCAACTTGGATTAATTTCTTTGATATTTTGCAAATATTATTATTTTTCTAATTTTCCAAACTTTGGAATGATAAGGGTTACAACATTAAACTAGGTCTTTGAAAATTATAAATTGAAACCTAAGGGTCATAAAAGAGGTTATTAAATATTTATTAAAGTTGGAAATTATATTTTTACTTGTCTTTAAATTTCTCAAAAAAAGGATAAAAGGATTCCAATATTAAAACCCCTTAAAAATTGGAAAAGTGCTTAGTTCAATTAGGAGAAATAAGGTGTTAGATAAATTGATTTTTGATTGTACAAAATCAATCATAAAATTAAACTTTATCTTTAAAAAAAGTACTATATCATACTCAAAAAAGCTAGTGAGATATAAGGCATCCTATAAATCTAAGGCTTGATATTGGGAAGATCTAAATGTCATCTAACAAATTCTTCCTAGCAGAATCTCAACTACTTAAAGGTCCTAATTATTTCTCTTGGAAAAGTAAAGTGAGAGCAATCTTAGTGTATGAAAAAATTTGGGATGTTGTAAAAGGAAAAACACAGAGGCCTACCACAGGTGAAACTAAAATCCTAAAGTTTGAAGAAAATGATTCAAAATCCCTTATGATAATAATATTTGCTATCACTAATGAGATTCAACCTTATATCAATTCAGCTAAAACATATTCAGATGCATGGACAAGCCTATAGAAAATATTTGAAGAAAATAATATGGTAACTATTTTTGATGCAGGAGCATCCGATGACAGTAAAGCAATCTTGCATCTACCAAAAATTTTCCTAAAAGTTTCTAAGTACTTTGCATTTGATTTATTTTCAGTTTTTTCCAAGGAGAAGTTTTGTAGAGCAAAGGGGGGAAGTTTCGCAAAGCATGGGGAGGGGTCGCGAAATCGCGACCTCAAAAGGCGTTGGCAAGACTTGGGCCAGTTTCTTCGCAATATCGCGACGTCGCGATATCACAACGTCGCGATATCACGACAATATTCGAAGCAAAGGCGAGAGGAGAAGTCCCGTCACGATATCGCGACGGGTCGTGATATCGCGACCAGTGGGAAGCTGCCACATGGCAGAGCAAATAAGGCAAAGCGGGGAGCAAAGAAAAGACAAAGGGGGAGGGGGTAGCGATAGGGACTTCGGTAAGGGAAGGGCAACGGGAGTCGCAAAATCGTGACATGTCGCAAAATCGTGACCCCAAAGTGCTGCGACATTAGGAAGGCGCTTTTGGTCGCGATATCGCGACATGTTGCGATTTCGTGACCTGTCGCGATATCGCGGCCAGGTGAAGGCGTAGCCGAAAGAGAACCAGCGGACGGCCAGGCAAGGCCAAATTTGACACGTGGACAGCCACGTGTATCAAGGCAGTTGTGAGGGGCACGTGTATGAAAGATATTGCAACAAGAAGAAGGTGAAGCCGAATTAAACACGCGGTCAGCTACGTGTATCAAAACAAAGATGAAGGCCACGTATCTTAAAATGAAGATGACAGCCGCGTGTATTAAACAGGAATAACCATCGCAAGGACGTATTCTGACAAAGTGACAGTTGCAGACCATAGACAGTATGGGATGAGACAGCAGTGCAGATCGGGCAGTTGCCCATTTATGGCAGACAAATTTGAAATCTCGATCGAGGGGGAAAATCGAATTCAAATTTTTTGTTAGGTGGGGGGGCATTAATTGCCTAGAGGACCGGGACCTCGTTAAAAACTCATTTTGAATGTATTCGGGAGGGTGGTGGACCGGAGGACGAGAGGTAGACAGTTAGAGAGACCGAAGCCGAGCTTGGTCATTGTAAAGCCTGCGGGCTGTTTTATTTTGATGTGTGTATAATTTTTTGAAGATTTTAATGAAAAGCATGATTACTTTGTCTGTGTGATCTCTCGGTCCCCATCAGTGGTATCAGAGCCGGGAGTTCCTGAGTGTGTGACAGATCGTCGGACATGAGGCAGTCACACCAGGATCTATGGGAAGGCTCGTGAGAAAGTGAGAAGATGCCTCCATGAAGAAACCGTGGTGGAGTAGGAAATGTGGTGCCGATCGAAGATTTTCGAGTTTTGCAGCTGCAAGTTCAGGCCCTGCAAGAAGAACTGCGCAGAGGACACGAACCGAGAAGAGAAGCAGACAGTGAAGATGAAGCGGATGAAGAACAAAACCAGTTTGAAGAAGAAGAAGAAGAAGCTATAGATCCGGCATAAGCCAGACTATACAGGGCCATATCCCAGATTGGGAAGAGGCCAAAGATGGAAGTTTCCATGTATTTCGAGAACTTGAATCCGAAGGAGTTGATTGACTGGGTCAATGATCTGGAAGAATACTTCGAGTATGAAGAAGTTGAAGATCCCGAGAGGGTCAGATTTGCCAAGACCAAGTTGAAGGGTCATGCCAGCATTTGGTGGAGGGGAATACAGCTGGAGCAGAACAGAAGAGGGAAGGAGAGAATAACAAGATGGGACAGAATGGTGGAAAAGCTAAAGAGACAGTTTATTTCGACAGATTATGAGTTGGATCTGCTAAGGAAAATGTAGGGTTTAAGACAGATGAATAAAACTATTCAAGAATATACGAAGGAATTTTATAAAATCTCCATCAGAACCGGCCATTTAGAAGCAAGCAAAGAAAAGGTGGCCCGTTATATTAATGGGTTGAGACCCAATGTCCAAGAAGAGTTGAGCTTAGTGCGGGTGAGCACCATTGAAGATGCTTACCAATTTGCTCTGAAGGTTGAAGAAAAACTGAACAGAAGGTTTGAGAGCAAGCAAAAAGGAAGAGGGCCTGGAGGAAAGATCGATGGAAGAAAAGAGGAAGGAAAGGAAGAGAAGAAAGAAGAGGTTAGCAGCAGCCGAAATCAAAAAGAAGATGAAGAACCCAAACCGCAAGTTCAGAACAATGGCTACCCAAGAGGAAGAGGTAGATCTGGACGCGGGTATGGAAGAGGAGTGTTTCGGAGAACATGTTTCCACTATGGAGAAGAGGGGCATCGGGCATATGAGTGTCCCCAACACCCCGAGAGAGTGAACAAGAAACAAGTGGGTCCTGCCAGAGTTGCTGTGGCAGCGAAAGATGTTGAATCAGAACATTCTAAAGAAGCTGAGAAGGGAGAAGCCATGATTGTGAGAAGGACCATGCTGATTGATGAAGACAAGCCAGAGTAGAGGAGAAGCCTATTTCGCACACGGTGCAAAAGTGCAGGCAAAGTCTGTAATGTTATTATAGACAATGGGAGTACATATAACTTAGTCTCCGAGGAGATGGTTGCTAAGTTATAGTTGGAGAGGAGGAGACACCCGCATCCATACCGAATTGCGTGGTTGTGGAAGGACCACAGAGCATGGGTCCGTGAACAGTGTTTAGTCACGTTCCAGATTGGGAGATACCAGGATGAGGTCCTATGTGATGTTTTCCCCATGGATGCTTGCCATTTGCTGTTGGGAAGGCCATGGCAGTTTGATCGAAGTGCAGTGCATGATGGTCGTGCAAATACGTACTCCTTGATGAAAGATGGAGTGCGGCACAAGTTGAAGCCATTGCAGACAGTGGATGAGAAGGTGTGCAGCAATGCCAAAATTTGTCTGGTAGAGGGCAAAAAATTTTCTTGCCAGGAAACGGGATTGGAACAGGTTGTAAAGGTTGATGAGTGTTCGGAGATATTACAAAGGACGCGGACCGAACAACATAGAAGTGAAGATCACTTCTCCTTTTTACCCGGGGTGTCTGATGCAGGAGCATCCGGTGACAGTAAAGCAATCTTGCATCTACCAAAAATTTTCCTAAAAGTTTCTAAGTACTTTGCATTTGATTTATTTTCAGTTTTTTTCAAGGAGAAGTTTTGTAGAGCAAAGGGGGGAAGTTTCGCAAAGCATGGGGAGGGGTCACGAAATCGTGACCTCAAAAGGCGTTGGCAAGACTTGGGCCAGTTTCATCGCGATATCACGACAATATTCGAAGCAAAGGCGAGAGGAGAAGTCCCGTCGCGATATCGCGACCGCGATATCGCGACCAGTGGGAAGCTGCCACGTGGCAGAGCAAATAAGGCAAAGCGAGGAGCAAAGAAAAGACAAAGGGGGAGGGGGTTGCGAAATCGTGACATGTCACAATTTCATGACCCCAAGGGACTTCGACAAGGGAAGGGTAGCGGGGGTCGCGAAATCACGACCCCAAAGTGCTGTGACATTAGGAAGGCACTTTTGGTCGCGATATCACGACATGTCGCGATATCGCGACCAGGTGAAGGCGCAGCCGAAAGAGAACCAGCGGATGGCCAAGCAAGGCCAAATTTGACACGTGGACAGCCACGTGTATCAAGGTAGTTGTGAGGGGCACGTGTATGAAAGATATTGCAACAAGAAGAAGGTGAAGCCAAATTAAACACGCGATCAGCTATGTGTATCAAAATAAAGATGAAGGCTACGTATCTTAAATTGAAGATGACAGTCGCGTGTATTAAACAAGAATAACCATCCCAAGGACGTATTCTGACAAAGTGACAGTTGCAGACCATAGACAGTATGGGATGAGACAACAGTGCAGATCGAGCAGTTTCCCATTTATGGCAGACGAATTTGAAATCTCGACCGAGGGGGAAAATCGAATTCGAATTTTTTGTTAGGTAGGGGGGCATTAATTGCCTAGAGGACCGGGACCTCGTTAAAAACTCGTTTTGAATGTATTCTGGAAGGGTGGTAGACCGGAGGATGAGAGGTAGACAGTTAGAGAGACCGAAGCCGAGCTTGGTCATTGTAAAGCCTGCGAGCTGTTTTATTTTGATGTGTGTATAATTTTTTGAAGATTTTAATGAAAAGCATGATTACTTTGTCTGTGTGATCTCCCGGTCCCCATCAAATTTTCATCTTCAAACTCAACTTCACTCATTGAAAATGAATAGTGGAGAAAGCATAGAACTATTCCTAAGGAAAGTAGTAGATATTAAAGGGAAATTTTAAACTTAGGAGAAACAGTCAAGGATGAACTTCTTACTCAAGTAACCATGAGATCACTTCCAGACAACTATAAACATTTGGTCACATATTTACATGTCTTAAGTAAAGATACTTCTTTTGATGATTTGGTCAATATACTTCAAGAATATGAAGTAGTTACATTGTATTGGCATCAAAAGATCATCCATAGGGAAATATTGCTACATCAACAAGATGACAAAAAGCATGGTATTATCAGATATGAAGAAAGAAATACCAGCTATTGTAGTTACAATCCCAAGAACAGGAACCAAGAAAACCAGATGGATAATGGAATTCAATTTTGACCATGACAATAACAAAGAAACCCTCATCATAAGCAATTTCAGGACCAATAACTTATCCTCAACTAGAATACCAGAAGAGAAATCAGAGAGGTCACCTGGTTCAGAAGATAGAGGAAATTGAAGAAATGAAATAACCTACAAAGGACTATGAAGTAAAATATATATCAACAAAAGTAACATACTACAAAAATACTGACTATTTGCTTGAACATGTTACAAAGAATGAAAAGGAAGAAGCCAAAGCTGAAGAAGAATATGAAGATTCATATTGAAGACTAAAAGTCTTCAATACCTAAATAATGTAATATAGGGGGTGTTAGAATTAGTTTATATTCCATCATTTAGGTTATGTAAATGCATCTTCAAAGGTACATACTTAGGACATTAGATTACTTTAGGGAGAAGTTATCTAGTTACTTCATGCAATGTAATAAATGCACAAGTGTCCATGTGCAAGTTGTAATTATGTAAGGTGTCACTTGTACAACTAGATAGAGTGTTGGCCAAGTATCCTATTTTACCTATATAAGTATGGCCTCATTGTTAGCATAGTGTAAGAGAAGTATCAATGACACAATAGCTTAGGGTTCTTAGTAGTTAGTTCAGTTCTGTGTGGATCACCATCCATTGGTGATGGATGCAATATAGTCCAATAGCTATATCGATGGAGTGCTCATTTCCTCCATAGCTACATTGTATTTATTTATATATCATTTATGTTTATTTCATATATTAGTCTTCTTGCATATTTACTTTCATTAATGTTATTCTACATCTCGTGATTATTATCTCCCTTGGATATTGTATCAAAATCTAACATTAAAGGCAACACATATTAGTGAGCTGAATCTCTAGAAAGTGAGAGCGCACTAGTCATCAAGGATAAGTCACCTGAGTACCAAGGCAAACCAAAAAGCTATTAATCTGAAAATAGAGAAGAATAAGGGTAAACCAAAAGTTACCCATCAAATAACAAAGAAGAACAAAAAATCTAAACATATAAGGAAAAGATTAAAAAATACTTTGAATCACTAAAAAAGAGAGTGAATGAGAGTATAAGTTGTTTAATAGATTTCTTAAAGCAAAGTGAACCAGATATTGGTTCTGTAAATAAGCTAAACAAATCATAAATCAATTATCCCATGAAGCAAGGCAAGACAAACTAGAATCCAACAAGGCAAGGTAAACCAAAATCCAGAGAAGCATTGATGAACTAGAGTCTAGAGAAACATCGATGAACACAAATAAAAAGAAGCGAAGCATCAAATCTCCAGAGAAGCAAGATGTTGATTCTCCATAGAGGAAGGTGAACCAGACACTGAATACACATTAAAAGAACAAAAAATCGAAGCAAATGGACGAAAGAGAAGATAAGCTAGGAGACATTCCTACAAGAGAGTGTGGAATGCAATAAGGCAGATGAATGTTAATTTCATTAGGCGTTACATCAACCTTGAAAACAGAGTCAACAATTTTACCATCGATACATACATAGGTAAAAATTGTTCTATTTAGCACATATTAGTTTTGGAGGGAATATATTTGAATAATGTGCTAAGGTTAGAATATTTGAAATATAAGGTTTAAATTAAAGGTTTTTTATTATTGAGCTTTTAATATTTAAAAAGTTGAAAATTAGAAAGTGAAGGAGTTATAAGGAGTTAGAAGTATTAAGACTTTGATTTGAAGTATGTTTTGAAGAGTTAAGGATTTATAGTTATTTTAAAGTTTTAAAAGTTATTTAGAAAATTTGGAAAACTTAAAAACTTTCAGTTTTTTAAAATTTTGAAGTGTTTGAAAATTTTGAAAATTTGAAAATCTAATTAAGGAGTTAAAATATTTTCAACATCAAAGGATTAATTTTTTTTATAATTTACAAATTTCATATTTGAGTTCTTTTCTTAATTTGGGAGTTATAAGGTTTACTACTCCAGAGGAAATAAATTATTGAATAATGGAAGAAATTATTAGAAATGCATTCAATGAAGATAGTGAAGAAATGCTAAACAAGTAAAAGTTTTATTTTCAAAACTTGATAGATGATCTTGATAAAAAGAAGATAACAAGATCACTTAAGAATACACTCGAGGGATCAAAATTAGATCTTTTTACTACTAGATTTTAGTCTATAGTACATCAAAAATATATTCTATCATATAATCTATAACTACTCAAAGTGCCATGGATTACAAAAATATATAACTTATTTATAAGGAAAATAAAGAAAGAGTAGTAGGAGTTGTGCATAAATGGCCATGTTGTTTCCTTAAAAAAACAAAAGAACTTGAAGTACTAACAAGGAAGCATAAATCAAAGAAAGGACATTACATTCAGTTGAAGTATAGCTATTATAATAGACTTGGTCATGAAAAAGCTAGTTGTTAGAATCTTTATCCATGTAATATTTGTGGAAGAAAATCTCATTCTCCAATATTTTTTTGGTACAAAGAAAAATATTGTGGAATATTTGAAAGGATTCTATTATTAAGATTAGACAATATTTTTTAAAAACTTATTTCTGAAGCAACTTCTAACAATAGAACAAAGTGTTCTATTTCTGAAATGCAGGACAAAATTGAAGGTAAAACATTTTATAATAAAATGTTTAGAAAACAAGGAAAAGAAAAATGGATCAAATATGGTCCAAATTTATCTTGTAGAGTAATCAAGAATGAACCATATATATTAGATATCAAATAAGAAGTTCAAGCAGTTCATGATCTAAAGAATGAAGATCAACAAATTGAAGTAGAACTCAAAGAAGCTAAAGATATATCTCAAACAAAGGTTCATGAATAGTGCAAGGTCACTTGAATATTGAAGACAAAGATGAAGACCAATATTGAAGACTAAAGTCTTCAATAACCAAATAATGTAATACAGGAGGGTGTTGAGGAATATTACATTATTTGGTACATGCTAATGTACCCCCATAGTACCTTCATGGAGCAATTGTTAATTTGTAATAGATTAGGGTTGAGTCTATAGTTTAGGTGTGTGATTTATATTTCCCCTTTCATGTAAGTTTCAATGTGCAAGAAATGCACAAGTGTCATGTAAGAGTGCAATGTGTAGGAAAAACACAAGTGTCATGTAAGAGTGCAATGTGCAGGAAATGCACAAGTGTCACATAAGTAAGAGTGCAAGTGTAGATTGAGAGAATGTGCACAAGTGTCATGTATGTAAGTATGCATATATGTAATATTGGGATGTGCACAAGTATATTAGACTAGGAGTGCATATAGAAGTTTAAGAGTCATGTATATGTGTGCAACTGTCTTAGTTTAAAGTGTCCATGCAAGAAGAAAGTGAAGAGTCTAGTATGCAAGTGGCAAGATGATAAGCCAAAGATCATAGGACTTGTCATATGGAGAGAAATAGTCAAGTACTTGAAGAGTTATATTACTATGGTTATATTATGGAGATAATGCTCCATAATAAAGCTATTGAATGCAATTAGAATATTTGATTACAGAGTTGTAATAGGAAGAAAAGGAATAAAGCTTGTATATAGATTTTGAACAATTAATATTGTAAGTTTTCTTCATGCATAGTTCATGAATAACTTAGACCATTTACATTCATATTTGATTATATAAGTGAATGTTTTTTTATTTCTTATATAGGCCTTGATATATATATTAATTGGCTCATATATTATTCTACTCTTATATTATTATTTTGGCCTTTAATATTGTGGCTATTTTATATTGAGGGACCTATGATATTTTATGGTAGTAAGGCTTAAAAAACAACAACAACAACTTATTAACCTTTTCATCCAAGCATTTCAAATTTTGGGTTCTACTCCTACTGCTGTTCCTCTTGGTATAAATGATAGAAGGGAATCCTTTACTTTAGGAGCAAATCAGAAAACTCAACAGACATCTAGGATAGTTAGTGGTCTTGGGATACTCAAAGTTACCTTCTTACAAGAGAGGCAACATAACCAAATGAGGAGGTGGTAGAGTAGCAAGATGATGGTTTGATAGCTCTCCATGTGGAGTATATAACATAGAGTGAGGATTTTTGGGATGACATATCTTTCTTAAATTTTTGTACCTTAAAGACAAAAACTAAACCTAAAAATGAGAGAAGACCACATGTATAAGGCTAGTGTTCATTATGAACAACTTTTCCTATTCATCTCTCTCTTCCTTCATTTGAAACAAAACAAAAATGTATCATTTGATGTAATCCTTGAAAAGCAAAAGAAAGCATTAGAGTAAATCTTGTTTTTTGTGTGACTTGTCTTCATTTGTGTTTTGCATCTCATCATATTGCATTAAAATAGACTTAGATCATAAAATATTAGGTGTTTGTCAATTTAAGACATAGAACATAGATTTAGAGTAAATTTATAAATACCCTTGGTGAACCCATTTTTCCAAAGAAAACCTCCAAAAACCTTAAGGGCATAAATGCTTTCCCTCAACCTAAGGTGTGGCAGGCGAGATCCACACTTTTCCATGCCACATTGACATCTACAAGAACTAAAGGTTGATACAAAATGACGTTAGCAGAACCCTTCATAAGGCCATTTGTAAGTCAATATAATTCTTATATGAAACTTATTTGGAGTTATTTCATATTGGTATTTATTTTAGACATTTAAATTAATGAGAGTATTCAATTTTATGTTTCAAACTTCATGTTAAATTTTACAATTAATTTTCTTAACAATATTTTTCTTTTTTACTTATCAAACTCAAACATGAACCTAATTTTGGTAGCTTTGATTATAGACATGATTGTGCTACTCAATCAAGAAGAACCTTTTGACTTTACACTCTCCTGCAATTTCAATATCATTTACCTTACATTAAAGCGTTATTTTTTATTGTTAGCTTTTTAAGCCTTACTACCACATAATATCACAGGTCCCAATATAAAGAATCCACAATATTAAAGGTCAAAATATCAATAATGAAGAGTAGAATAATATATGAGAAATATAATATGTATATCAAGGTCAATATAATAATGAAAATAACATTCACTTATAAAATCAAATATGAATGTAAAATGGCCAATGTCATTCATGTACAAGCATGAAGAAAACTTACAATATTAATTGCTCAGAAATTTGTACACAAGCTTTATTCACTTTTCTTCCTCTTTACAATCAGATAATATATCTTCGATTTATTCATTTTTTATGGAGCATTATCTCCATAATATAGCCATAGTAATGTGACTCTTAAAGTACTTGGCTGTTTCTCTCCATATGACAAGTCCCATGACCTTTGGCATATCATCTTACCACTTGCATACTAAACTATTTACTTTTTTCTTACATGCACACTTGACTCTATGACACTTACACACTTCTACATGACTCTTACACTTCTACGTGCACTCTTAATCTAAGACACTTGTGGACATCCTCACATTACATATTTGCATCCTTATATACATGACACTTGTGCATATTCTCTCAATCTACACTTGCACTCTAACTTACATGACACTTGTGCATTTCCTACACATTGCACTCTTACATGACACTTGTGCATTTCCTACACATTACCACTTACATGAAAGGGAAAATATAAATCACTCTCATAAACTATACTGAACCCTAATATATTATATATTTACATTTGTACCATGAAGGTCTATGGGGGTACAATTGCATATACCAAATAATGTAATATTCCTCAATATTTATTGCTACAAGTGGTCTAAGAGTTTGCTCCTAGACCCCATGACAACGAAGGGTGGATTTTATTAGCAAAAGGTACCTAATATAAGGATTGCCAAATTTATCAGAGGCTATTTGAAAATAATAATACATATATGAGATTAAGAATAAACCAAGTCAACCTTCAAATTCAATCCATTTAAGTCTCATTGAAATCACACCCTCAAAATGAAAGGATCTAATTAAAAGTGACCAAGGTTAAACAAATATTGAAATAAAATAACCTATGAGGATGACTTAAGAACCAAAATGAAATCAAATTTATGATGGATGTACCATGGACATAAGAGAAAAGATATTTTTTTAAATCATGTTTGATTAAAGCATAAAAAATAATATATTATTTATACGAAAATGCCTGAAGTATTCAATGTGTTCTTTTAGTGTGATATTAAAGCTAAGTTGTTCAAATTCTATACAACCTCCATTCTATAACAATCTATTCAAAAAATGAAATTAAAAAATAATATTCAAAGAAGTATTTTAAGATTGTCCAAGAAATATATGTTATCTAAAGTTTGTGATGAAGATAAAGCTACACTAAATCTCTTCTCACCCTGAAAGAACTAGACAATTTCATGTTTCAAATGAAATGAAGGGTTCCCAACATAGATGGATATATGTAGAATTATAGAAAGCACTTTAGACCATCTTTAAAATATATCTTTAGTGCATGCAAAAAAATATAAAAATAAAAAAAAATTGAAAAAATAATATCAACCCTATTCTCCTCAAATTAACTATTTTTATGTTACGATTCAAATAGTTCACCCAAAAGCTTAAGTTGTCAAGATAAGGATTCTATCTAAAAATCATATTCAATGAAAAAGTTGAGGATCCCACCTATCAATTTAAGATAGATCAATATTCCTTTCCAACCCGTCCAAGAGCATTGACTAAGAGCCACAATCTAGAAAGAGGAGGCCCCTCTTGAGTGTGTTGATAATAAGACATAGTAAGGAAGGTGCATGGTGAGAATTAAAAATTTCCCACTATGGTCTCCAATTTGTTTGACATATTATCATTCAACGAGTTCATACAAAAGCTTAAATTATAAGGGAGGGTACCTTGTAGAGGTCATGTTTGAAGGAGAGAGGTTAAAGATCCCACCTCGTAACTAAAGAGAGATCAACATCATTTTTGAAGTTTAATAGGGTTGATTACATCTCAAGATGACACCTTATCATATTTATTAGTACAAAATATAAAATTATAACCAAATCTCCAATTTTTAAAAATCAAGCATATAATCAATAAGATTGTTAGGCAAAAATAAACAATATTTAAAATTTAGAATATGAACACTAAATAGGTTGTTTAGCATCAACCTTAAAGTTTAATAGAATTAATTACATCTCAAGATGACACCCTATTATAAAATATAAATTTATAACCAAATCCCTAATTTTTAAAAAGTAAACATATTGTTAAGCAAAAATAAACATTATTTAAAATTTAGGATATGAATACTAAATAGCTTTTTAAAACAGGGATCTATCTTCAATAACTTTACATTTTCATGAGAAATGTCCAAGTGACATGATTTCTATAAAAAATGAATCTGGATGATCGTGGGATTATATAAAGAACAATAATAAAATAAAAATTTATATTTAAAATCCACGTGAGTTGGAGAAGGTAGGGTAAAGTGAGGTCCTTGGTTCGAATTTCCACCCGACCTGGTACCCAAAATCCAGTTGATCTCCACCCTACCGGGTACCCAAAATCCAGGTGATAATACTGATGTTGGATACGAATCCCAGGTAATTTTAACGGTGTAAAACCTCTTAATCGTGATTTCTCATACTAAAACAGCCCCGCAAATAATTTTTCCTTAAATTCAAAAAAAAATATAATTAAAAACTTAGATTGGTTTAAGTTTGGCTTAAAAACAGTGCATAGAATATAGAATATAGATCCTATAAAATGATGCTTCAATTTAAACTTAATATTACTTTAAAATAAAATATAATTTATTTTTAAAAAAATAAAAAATATACATTAAAATTATATAATTATTACTATTTTATTGTTTACTTTTGAAAATAATTATAACGAGATAATATAAATTGTCTATGAACTAAACGGCATGGATGTAAGGGAATGAGAGTCATATTTTAAAAGCATTACATTTAGCCGATTGACAAGAAAGGTTAAAGGATCATCGATTCAAATAATAAAGGTAAATGCATTGCTTAGAAACGATTTTGTGTATCTCTTAAAGCATTTAAAAAAATAAACTCTCATTGAAAATAAGATAAATGGTTTGGCTTGGAGTGAAATAAACCTGGACGACCATAGTCTTAATGTCTAGTTCTTTAAGTATGCATTTATCGAGGAATTAAAATCTTAGATAAGAAGGTGGAATGAGATTATTTTGATTTTGATTGTGTTTAAATTATTGTGTTGTTATTTTCGACAACTTTTTTTTTTGAATTTTTTTTTGTTAAGTCTACCTTTATTAGATCGAAGATTGCAAGTTTTGATGATTAACTGACTACTTTTGAAGCTCTATGTACAAGATTGTTGGATCTTTTCAAAACCCTAACATTTTACCTAAAAAAATCCTAAACAAGATATTGGAAACCACTTGAACGTGTCATCAAGCTTTTGGAAACCACTTTAACATGTCATCAAACTTTCCTACCTTTAGGATTTAGTGAAATAAATTAGTTGAAAATGGTAGATCTCCTATAACACTTTTTTTCTAATCTATGAAGTAGACATGTCTCGTGACAAGAAGTTGTAAACTTTTATTATTTTATTGATATCTTTATAATTATTTTTAAACTTTTTAAAAATTGAAAATAAAAGAAACTAAGGTTTAAATTTTGATAAGCTACCAAGCTTTGATATAATATCACTATAGTGATAATCTAATATAATATCACTATGTAATAATAATCTAATATAAATGAAATCCATTTCAATTCCATATAACCAATTATATAAAAAAAAAAAACTTAAAAATATTGATAAAATCCCTACCTAAATGATTTGAGATCTTACCATGTATTTGGTTAGACAAAGGATGAGGATACAAAATGATATATTAAACCCAAGTTGAATTACAAGATTGGTTACTTTAAGAAAAAAAAAAAATTTCTCTAAGTTCAACTCTTAAGCTTTTTTTTATTAAATTATTATGATTTGTTCATATATGATAATAATATTAGTTGTGTTATGTTTTAAAGGTTAGGTGAATTAGTAGTTGTCTCTAGAGGCACTTACCAAAAGGAAACTTAGGTTTAAACCTTGGGTTACTAAAAAGAGATCTAGGTTCAAATCTTAGGTTTGTGGTATGTGCTTGTTTGTTTGCAAAGTAGTAGTCTGATCTAAATCCTTTGAGTAAGAGCCACACTACGACAACACGAATCCAAACGATCGATAGTTCCCTTTACCCTGTTGGACTGATGACAAGAATCCAAACGATCGATAGTCCCCTTTACCCTGTTGGATTGATGACAAGATTGATAGTCCCCTTTACCCTATTAGATTGATGACAAAAATCCAAACAAACGAACATTCGATAGTCCCCTTACGCTCGGTCAACAACAATTTAAACTGAGCCAATTGTAAATATAACCAACTGATCTTATTAGCATAGATGGGTAACGTGGCATAAAGTTGCATAATGATAGCAAAGTAGATATAATATCTAGTCATAAAAGACTTGTGCCCTATTCAAAATACAACGTCAATATCCAGTGCCCACAGTCAAGTAAAGGTGCCCTTCTACTACTAGTTATTGCTTTCAAAGTAGAAAGCCTCGGCCACAAATGTAGATTTTGGGTCAATAAAATCTGATGGTGTATCATGAATAGCTGTTCTACCCTCTCCTCCTCCACCCATTAAGAGTTGCTATATGACTTCCTGTTTAGAGACAGTAAGGCGGATATATCAAGGAGGAGAGATTCGCAAAACCATTTTCCGTTATGGGAACAGAATAATCTTTTTCATATACTTACGTGGCGTGGTGCTTGCATGCCTGGTGCCGGCAGAGGCCGTAAAATTTCGACAAAACCCACGTAGTTATTAAAAAAATCTTGATTAGTGAGAAAAATGCTACGGAAATCTTCCATTTCTTTAGGGCGTACAAGCATGGACGTGTCGCCTTCTCTATCGCCGTGTCTGAATTTGATTGGGCCACATTTAACATGCATACCACAGTTTCAAGCTTTTAAAAGAAGGGGGAAATGTCTGTCAGTGCTTCGTTTTAAATTGACACTCGTCTGCTGGCAACGCTGGAGACGTACACGTGTCGGGCATCGGAGGGGGCTTAGCGGGACTGCGCGTCTTATTAATGTTGGAAGGATTCTGCACTCTGCCGTTGTTGTTGTTTGTAGCGTTTTTCTGTCTAAAATGCAATCTCGAAAGGACGCGGTTTTGTCGGTGGTCACATGCGCCGGAGTGAAGACGTAGCATTTCATGTCACGTTGCGGTTCCATGCAAAAGCACACGGCCAGGCGTCGCCGCCGGGCTGAGGTTCGGCGGTGCAGTTTCGGGGGGAAGACGGAGGACGGAGTCGACGCCGTCAACAAGAGAAACGGCCGATACGAGAATTTCCCTTCAAACGACGGGAATTCGAAGGCGTGTTCGCCCGGGTACGGCTGTGTTTCCATCTGCGGGAGGAGGCGGGAGATGGAGGACGCGACGGCGATGGTGCCGTCGTTCGCCGGAGATGGCGGCGCGCTGCACTTTTTCGCCGTTTACGACGGCCACGGCGACGCGCGGGCGGCGCTTCTCTGCAAGGAGCGGCTGCACCGCCTCGTCGCCGCCGAGCTCGGCGGCGCAGCGGCGGTGTTTGACCAGGCGGCGTGGCGGAAAGCCGCCACGGCGAGCTTCTCGCGCATGGATGCGGAGGTTTGCGAGATAATTAATAACAGTAGTAGTAATAACAAAAGTGATAAAGGCGGCGGAGAGAGGGCGGAGGCGGAGCCTGGAACCTATGGGACGACGGCCGTGGTGGCGGTGGTCGGGCGCCACGAGATCGCCGTCGCTAACTGCGGGGATTCCAGAGCCGTGCTCTCCCGGGGCGCCGTGGCTATTCCCCTCACGCTTGATCACAAGGTGCGTATACACATTGTATATATCGCATAATGGCTGTTTTAACTCTACGGAACGTAAATTTAACGGCGTTTTGCGTTTCTACCGCAGCCTGACCGAGCAGACGAGGTGGCGCGTATCGAGGCCGCTGGCGGTCGCGTTATTTTCTGGAACGGCTACCGCGTGTTCGGAGTGCTCGCCACCTCCAGGGCCATAGGTAATTTTCTCCGTATATTTCCTTCTTAGAGATGTCAATTTCCTAGCATTTAGCTTCTGTATAGCCTTAAGGTAGTGAATCCATGCATATTTTCTTCGTCAGCATGTAATTTCTGTGGCATTTAACTTCCTGTCTCTGGACATATATACAGTGAATATATCTGTATATTCAGTGAATATATGTTTCTGGACGTATATACAGTGAATATTTGTATATGTTTAGCGAGGCTTTGTGGTGTATGCAGGCGACTGGTATCTGAAGCCCTACGTGATATCGGAGCCGGAGGTGACCTTCGTTAGCCGGTGCCCAGAGGACGAGTGCGTGATACTGGCCAGCGACGGGTTATGGGACGTGGTGTCCAACGAGACGGCCTGCGAGATCGCGCGCAGGTGCCTTGCCGGTCAGAGCCGCCTGCGTAGGAATTGTGACGGGCAATCGCCGGTGGCGGAAGAGGAGAAGTCTCCCTCGGTCATGGCGGCTGCCCTGCTTACCAAACTCGCCATTGCTCGCGGGAGTTCGGACAACATCAGCGTCGTGGTGGTCGATCTCAGAGAAAATTACGACCATTAACACACAGAAATCATTATTATTATTATTTTTCATTATTACCCTAATTGAGTTCGATTTCTTACTTAGTGCCACGTGGCAATTTGGCGCGCTTTTAGGACTTTTAATTTTTACTAAACATATATTCGGGCTGAATGGAATGGATCTCGCTCTCGCTCTCTCTGACTTTGTATGCCGGGAAAATACGGAGACGATGTATTTTCAACACCGAAAATACAAAATGTCAAGACAAGATTAAATGACCATCTTCTCCAAATGGGTCTCGAATTCTTAATTTTTTTTTTTTTGTTGCGAACAATTTGAAGCATATCTGTCATGGTAATGGTTTGTATTTCGTAAAAGTAGTGTGAAGGGTTTTCTGATTAAAAAGTAGGTGGCGGTGGCATCTTTGCGTGCAACAAAAAAATCCCCAACAAGAGTGGGTGGGTGGGTTGAGACTTTCGAACTTCGGATAGAGAGTTCTGATTCTGCAAGATTTGAGTTCTTCCAGGTTTTAATTTGAATTATATAAAAATTATATGAATTTATAATTTTATATATTTTGTAAAGAATATTTGTTGTATTCTAATTTAAATTTAGATCAGGTCCTAGGGCTACGTCAGTTTGTCAAAACACTTCCTGGTCAAACATTTCTTAGAGTGGAAAGTGGAAATCTTGATTAAGTGTGACCTCAAGTTTTTGGTTCAAATTTTTGTGGCTTATTTAAAATGCTTCTTTGTGAAGATCCTGGTTTAAATCCCTTGCTCTTTGGAGATCTTGTGGAGATCTTAATTTAAATCCCTTGTTTAATTCAGTTTCTAGATTTTAGAAGTTAGTTTAAAAAATATTTCCATATAATTGAGTATATTTTATAAAGAATTATATAAATACTTTTCTTTAATTTAATACTTTATAAATAATAAAGAATATCTGTTGAAATGTCTGATTCCAATTTAAAGCTTTTATTTAGTTTAAAGTTTTATAAATAATTATATTAAATTATAATATTATATATTATGATATTATATATTTAATAAAGAATATTTGAATTTGAATTTGTATTAATGTTTAATAAAGTAAGAAAAAATAGAAAAACAGAAAATAAAGTAAGAAAAATTGTAAACAAAATAACATATGATATATAAAATATGTGTATCAAAGATTGCTCCTAACAGTAAGGCTGAAGAAAAGTGAGTGATATAAGAGTATGATATATAAAATATGTGTATCAAAGATTGCTCCTAACAGTAAGGCTGAAGAAAAGTGAGTGATATAAGAGTTGGATGTTGTTGTAGATGTTATTTTCTTTGTTGTTAAAATGTTTTATTTCAATTTAAAGCTTTATATTTAATTCAAAAGATAAAATTTTATTTGAAAAATCTTTCATAAAGAATTATAGAAATTTATATGATTTTCTTTAATTTAAAGCTTTATAAATTGAAATAAAATATAATTTCATAAGTTTATAATAATATATATTTTAAATATAAAATTTGAAATAAAAAATAATTATATAAATTAATAATATTATATATTTAATAAAAATATTGTTAAAATTTTTAATTTTTAATTAAAAATTAATTTGAATATTGTATAAATATATCCAAATATATATGATGTAAATAATATTTAAATATAAAATTTTAAAAAGCTAGAAGTTTAAACAAAAATGAAATAAAAGATTTTAATTACTTTCGCCAGACCCAAATATGGTCTATGGGACCTCAAATATGGAAATACAATTACTCAAATCATATCATATGATCTTTAATATCTTTGAGAAGGTTGTTCCTTTTCCTGTTGATTTGTGTTAGCATGAGAAGGTTGTTCCTTTTCCTGTTGATTTGTGTTAGCAATTCCCCAACTTTTTTTATTTTACTGTCTTCAAATAAATCTGCCATAAACTCGTTCCCAAGTGTTTCTTTGTATTTGTCACGAATATCTGAAAAACTCGGGCATTTATAGATGAAGTGTTCCTTTGTCTCTACTGCCCCCGTGTTGCATAGAGTACATATCCTTTCTTCCCATTGTTTTTTGGGTGTTGTCCATGAGTACATATCCATTTTTCCCATTGTTCTTTGGGCGTTGTCCATCTCCCTGTTTCACATCTAAGCCTATGAGAGCTAGTCCTTATCTGAGCAATGAGTATCTTTTCCTTCCACTTGATTTCAGCGCTTATATACGCTTTTTCCTTGTGGTCATACATTGGGTTAAAATTTGCAATATAATAGTCTTTTTCTGCTTGCATTTTTCCACATTCCACTTCTGAACTTTTCATTCACATAATTTTTTATGTCTTTGTTGACATTTGGGCATTCATTTATGTTGATTTCCCAACGTTTCATCCATTTCTGATTTTGTTTCATCCATGTATTCTTTCGCCTATGCAACTCTTCATCCCTAGCCGCCCTAGGCCATCTATCATTTGTCATGTTTTCTGTTTTTTCAAATAACATAACAACTTGGTCATAGCAATTGCTTCTAAAGGGAACATTCCAGTTTGAGCTAGAATAATTTCATAAGGGGTTGTGGCCTTAATTTTGAGAAAGTTTGTGATTAGATATTTTTGAATCCTTTTTATTTGCCTCCATTTTGCATTTGTTGTACCACTAGCCCACACCTTGCAACCATACAACAGAACCGGTGTAACAAGTAAGCCAAATAAGACCTTGGTGGTCTTCCAGTCCCACAACTCGGCATTCCTACACCTGTTTTGAAGTGCATATAGTGCTCTCCAACCACTTTGAGTTCTTTTCATCCTACATGTATTCCAATTAAGTTTGTCATGAAAGTCTATGCCCGGTTATTTGTATTCTACTACTACATCAAGTGGTTCTCGTGCAAACCGAAATTTGAGTTGTTGCTTCTTCTTTTTCATTGAAAAAATCATAATTTTTGTTTTGCTCGTGTTCACCTGCATCCCAACTTCTTTACAAAAGAGTTCTAGAGCTTGAAGGTGATCTTCTAGATCTTTGGATTTTTTGGCCACAAGAATTACATCATCTGCATACATGAGGAGTTTTACCATATATTTGGCTAAATGCACACCCTCTCCCCCAAATTTGTTTTTCCATTCTTCTAACTTGTCAATGTACAACCCAAATAAGGTCGGAGATAGAAGAAAAATGATATAATATATAAATATATAATCCAAATATATACATATGATGTAAATAATATTTTTTATTAACCTAAGTTGAAAGTTTAAATAGAAGAAAAATGAAAATAAAATTTGAAATAAAATTTGTTTAAGTAAAAACGTTCTTAAATTCATGTAAAAATTGAGATAAAATTTGTTACATAAAAATATTTTAATCTATATAATTTTATTAATTTTATTTGGGAATGTTTAATAAGTTTTCTAATTTAAAATACTATTTTTAAAATGTCAGGGTTTTAAATAGAATTAGATTATGTTTCCTAAAAATTAGGGTTTTTAGGATTAAATTATGTTGTTACAAAATTTTTAACGAGGGTTGAGTTTTTTTATAATTTTTTTTTAATGAGTTTACATGTTTTTATGGGGGATCTTGGTTTTCTCATACTGAGTGCTAAAAGACTTCATTTACAAAGCAGACATTGGCTTTTTAACATAGGTGTTAATAAAATTTGGATTTCTAGCTCAAATGATAGACGTGTTAAGAGCTTGCACAGAGGGGCCTTGGATAGCCTCTCTAATCAATGGGGAATTTGCTAACTTCTCTAAAACCATTAGAGGATTAAGGTAAAGGATGTCCTCTCTCCTCTTACGTTTATATCCTTCTACCCGAAACTTCATGGAGGATTAACAAATTGAAAAAAGGAAAGAAATCTTGGGAATAAGAGTAGCTACAAGATATAAATAATCACTTATTTTCAATTTGTAGATGACAGGTTAAGAAAATAAGTATTAAATTGTTTCTCTTCAACAATAGGGGCAAAGATAAACACCCAAAAGAGCAGATTTTACACTATAAATACTTCAACAACAAAAGATAGAGGTTTCTCTCAAATTTTGAGATTTCACAAAGGTAGTGATACCTTTAACTACCTAAGTGTTCCTATGGGATTCCATAAAAAAACAAGAACCTTGGAATGTAATTCTAGAAAAGATGTCAAGGAGAATACACCAATATAACAATGGTTGGTTGTATAACAATAGTTGGTTGAGTTTGGCTGGAAGAGTTATTTTAATCAATGTATCATGCACCCTTATATATCTTGCAAAAATCATATGCAACGTTAGGAACTCCACTATGGCAAGGGGAAGACAAAGGCAATTAGATAGAAAAAAGTTCCAATTGGTTAAGAAGTTTCCTATGGCAAGGGGGAAGGCAATTAGATAGAAAAAAATTCCAAATGGTAAATTGGGAGATTGATACTAAGCCAAAGGAGCAGGGAGGCTTAGGAATAAGAAAAACAACAATTATTAGCAAGGCACTAAGTGCTAAGTTGCGTTGGAATCTGCTCACTCCAAAAGTATAACATACTCCTCAATTTAGAAACAAATTGTGGAAGCTAAAGATATTATATTAAATCATACCTCTTGGATTCTAAAGGATGGTAAACGAATTAATATATGGGATGATCTGGTCTTGGTAGGACATCCAATCATTAAAAATTGTTTCCCAAAAACAAAAGCAAACCTGCAAGGCTACAACAATTGGGAGTTAAATCTCTTGAATGGGTGAGAGATCCACCCTTGTCACATCTTGACCGACTCATGGAGACAATTGCACATCCAAACTGAAGGGATTAAACTTTCTCCCCAAATTCTAGATCAACTTAAATGGGGCTCTATTAGTGGGTGGGTTGTTTACAGAGTCCGACAAGGGGTGTTATTAAAACAACAGGGTTAGAAGAACTCAACCATAGCTAAAGTATGGAATTACAAGGTTCTCCTCAAACTTCAAACCTTTCTTTGGTTGGTGCTCCAAAATACGATTTTTACTAGAGACAACCTCATTAAGAGGAATATCATGGGACCTCATTTTTTCCATAAGTGTCCTAAGAAAAATGAAACAATATCACATCTATTCTTTCGATGTATAGTAGCAATAAAGATATGGATTGAAATAACCCAACAACTATGATCAACGGTATTAGGAATCTTCAACTTAGAAAATTGCCTAACCAATAGGACCAAATGTATAAATGGGGACTGAAGGACAAGCACCTTATTAGGCAGATATGGTATTTAGTGCCAATATTCATCAGTTGGCACATATAAAAGGACATAAACTAGATATTTGATGACAAAAGAACTAATTTTCAAGTGTTAACCATTCGAGTGTTAAAGGAGAAAGTATTGAACACAAAAGCTATATATCATAAACAAGACATTAGGATATTAAGAAAAAAGAAGATACAACTATTACAACAAATGGATCTCCAAAATATTTTGAATTATGGGCTACATGTTAGAACAATCAAACCTCTAGAGATAAATTTTCTTGTACTTTTCTTTGATGGAGCCTCTTAATCAAGCCCAAACCATGCAACAACTGGTGGCATGATACTAATGACTCCACACGATGAAATGCTTCAATTCAAAATCAATTTGAAAAAACAACCAAAAATGTTGCAAAATTGATAGGTTGTAAAATGAAACAAAAATTGGCTTAGGAACAAGGCATTAAACAACTGTGTATGGTGATTCGAGACTTGTGATCTCTACCCTAAGGGGAAGAATTTCTCATCAGTCCACCTACAAATAGGTCATAGAAGACTAAGAGAATTGGAACAAAAATTTAAATATAAACAATACTCCTACATTGAAAGGAGGTATAATATGGTAGCTAATCACCTTGCAAATGAGGTCATAAACATAGCCTATTTGCATCTTAGACTAATAAGAAAAAATAAAAAGCAGACAATTGGGTGCTCCTTAAGATTTTGATGCCTTTGAAAAGCCCTAGAACATTGCATGGGTCTAGAGCTTTTGGTGTTTCAAGTTTTCTAGGTGATTACATCTCTCGTACCATGTTGGCATACCATTGCATTTTTTAAAGTTTTTAAATTTATTTTGTTTCTTGTTCCTCCTTTTGAACAATAATCTTGTGACCTTCAAATTACTTTTTAGATAATTATTTTTTACATTTTTTTTTTTGGTTACATAGATGAATTTGTTACAATTTTTTTTTTTTTTGAATGAAGAAGCATATATTAAATAAAGCGTTTAATCATACAAAAATGGATGGACTACCACGTCACACCCCATGCAGAAGCCAAACCAACTGAAAGAAACAACCAGAAAACATAAAAACCATCAAACTGGCTTAAAAAAAAGCTAGGACCGCAATCAAAACATCACATCAAAAATCACCAATCATTAACTTTTTCAGCCCGACCCAGGATAACTGTCAGTCTTTTGACCTTCAAATTACTTTTTAGATAATTATTTTTTACAATTTTTTTTTGGTTACATAAATAAATTGGTTACAAATTTAAATATCAATATAACTTATTTTCTTAAAATAAATAAATGAATAAATTATATCTAGGTAGGATTGAATTATGTCTCCAAACATAAATTAATAATTGATAATTTTCACAAGTAAAAAATTCATCGAACTTAAACTAATAAATTTGAATTTTATTTTTAAAATTTGGTCATCCTATAATTATCTAAATGAAGTGAAATTAAGGATTGTCAGTTTTTGGCCTCAACGGAGTACCTTTTTAATTTGATTTTAAATAATTTTTTATTATTTTTTATTCAAACTTCTTTTGTTTCTACGTGGTGGTTTGGCGATATGTGAGTTTTTGGCATCAACGGAGTACATTTATTTAATTTGAATTTATTTTTTTTAATTAAAATTTCTTCTGTTAAATTGCATTTATTTTTTAATATTTTGTAAGTGATCATGATTTTCGCTCTCAAAAAGTAAAAACGAATTTGATTTCTTCAATTGTCTTTCCTTGTTCTCAAACGAACAAATCTTCAAACTTACAACCACGGTAATTACATGTAATACGTCCCAATATATTTATATTAAATTTTTTACAAAAATGGTTTAAGAGAATGTAATTATTTGGTTTTTTTTAGTGAAGGTTTAATGTTTAAATTTAAGTGTTAATTTTTTATAAGTTTAATTTTGGATTTTATAAAATGTTTAATCTTAAAAAAATTTCACACTATCAAAATAAATAAAATTAATTAAACTTTAATTGAAGTTGGTGATCCACTTTATAGTTAGCGTATGTTCTAGTGTTATTACATTATTAACATCTTGTTGTTATATGCTAACAATATTGGTTAAGTATTTGATTAGGTTGGGTTATTTGGGGTGCATTTGTTATTCGTTAGATCCGCTTCTTATGGGCTAATTAGAGCCTAATGTAACCCTATATATTTACCTAATACAATGCTCTAATTGATTGGTATTAGAGCTATGAGGGTGGGCTTCGCTCTTGGCAACTATGGGAGACTGTTCGGTTGATTGTGGATCAGATCTTGAGATCTGACTAGACGATGTATCGAGACTGGTGTGTGACTATGACCTAAGGCTTGACCTGGACTGCAAGCGGGCCAACTACACCAAGGCGGACCGCAGCTACTCAACGGACCAGATGGCTGGTGTGTGGCAGAAAAGCCACAAGACACACACAGTTGACGAGGCTGACGGGAACCTAGGCACACAAACACCTAAGTGGCGGTCACCAAGCAATTGACGTGGACCAAAATTTAGCAATGTGGCAACGCTTTCGTGGCAAGAACGCGAAAGGACAAGGGTATAGTGTACCCGAAGGTAGACACCAACCTAAGCGTATTTTTTTCATTTTAAAGCCTGCATAATATTTTGACGGAGAACATGTGGGATAATACTCCCAAGTCACTTTGCACATGTCAAACATTCGTTCTCTGATATTAAAAAAAAAACACGTCGGAGATATTAAAAAAAATAAAAATTGTTGTGAAGAGAGGATAGTTATAGCTTTGATTTCCAAAATCAACATTTTTTTTGCTTCACATGGTCCGGCGGATCTTCGACGTCAATGGTTTGCTGCAGTTTGGTGCGGTCCAACACAGATGTTGTTTTGGGTTGAGTTGCAGATCCGAAATATCGGTACAGTGCAGCGAGCGCACAAACAACAGTGCAGGTGGGATCTGTTGTCATTTTTAAACCATTGCAACGTTGTGAAAAATTTGACGCACCTCCGATTGTAGACCAGGTTTATAGACGATTCTATAGAAAAATTTGATGCACCTCCGATTGTAGACCAGGTTTATGTGGGATTAATGTTTTTTTTTCCTTCTCTGCCCGTGACACTGTTGATTAGTTACGAGTTTCCTGCAGTGTTTCATCGGGCCGTCTGGCTCCCGTGGTAAGCGCGGTCAATATTTGGCGGCAGGTTGTAGTTTCGAATCCCTTAAGGGGTTTCTTTTCCACTATGACGACGAGATTGATTTTTTTTGACGCCCGCAGTTTTGTGACGCCCGCACGATGCCTGTGATGCGCAGTTGACACCCAATGTCGTCGGTTGACGCCTACCATGTCCTTTTGACGCCCGCAAGGCCTCTTTGACGTCCCAAAATAGCATAATTGATGCCTTGAAGGCTCAAGGGTTATTTTTTTTAGGTATTTTTTCCACTTCCTGTCTGTTTTTTTGCAAATTGAAGGGGGGGAGATTTCACATGATTCATTTGCAAAATTGTCGGGATAAAGGGGGAAAATCAAACCATTTTGGTAGAATAATTGCCAAATTGGTAATAGGTGCTAAAATTTGTGGGCATTTATGATTGTTTTTTTTGCATTTAAATATTCTATTTTCTTGCATTCACAATCATAAATTAAACAAAATATAAGACCCCAAATTTATACCCTATTTGTGTAATTTATTGCACAGTAGCGTTCGGTATTTGAGATACCTCTGGTCCACACTTACAGGTAATGCTATCGTGCTTTGGACTACTGTATTCGCCGCCTAATATAGCTGCATCAACGACGTCTGAGCTTGTTCTCTATAAATCGTCGAGGAGAAATAAGGCAAACCAGTTTTTTTTCCCATTTCATACCCACATCGTGATTGTTGTTAGGCGTAAATCCTGACGAAAGTTTTTTTCCCAAAGTGTTTAGGGGAAGTTACGCCCCACGCATGCGAAATAAAACTTTCTATGGTAGGTGTAATTAACAACACGATGCCCTTTCAGTATCGCCTATGTTCAATATATTGTGCTTCTCATATGTACTTATAGTCTCCCTCATGTAAGGGCAAGTACATATCGAGTAGTATATTGTTCTTATATACCTATAGTTTCCCTCACGTAAGGGCGGGTACATATTGAATGGTTACAGTATAAAGATCTGGCAGGTATATAGAAAGGGAGACCAAATTGGTGATATAAGGAACCTTCATAATGGCCACAATTCATAAGTATCTCTTAGATTCACAATTGTTGAAAGGTCCTAACTTTTTTCCATGGAAGACAAAGATGAAAGCCATACTTTAGTTGGAAGATTTGTGGGATGTAGTGACTGGTACTGCAAAACGTCCTCAGACAGCAGGGACAAATCAAGATGCTTGGGACAAGAAAGACAAGAAGAGTCTCGTGTTTATCTTGCTTGCTACTATAGATGAGGTGCAACCTCATATTTGTGATGCAAAAACTAGTAAGATAGCCTGGGATGCTTTGATCACAGTATATGAGGGAAAGAATCAATCCACTATTCTCCATATTCAAACTCAACTACATAATCTCAGTATGAATTCTGGAGAAACAGTTGACATATTCCTTTGCAGAGTGGCTGACTTGAAAGCAAAATTGAATGCTATGGGAAACCGGTGGATGATGATGTCTTGAACTCTGTCATCTTGAGAGCATTACCAAATTCCTACAAGATGTTGATAACTTCGCTCAATTTTTCTGGTAGACAAGGATCATTTGTGGAACTGGTAAACTTGCTTCGGATCGAGGAGGCAACTCAGGTCCAGAAAGATGATGTGCCAGATAATGCTCTTTCCACACAACAAAGTGGTAAAAAGCAAGGCCAGTTTCAAAAAGGGAGTACTTCTTCCAAAGGAAAAGGGAAGCAAACCCAACAAAAAGATACAAAATATTGCAAAACTTGTGACATGAATAACCATGACACCAATAGGTGTTGGTTCAAAAACAAGCAACCCAACAAAAGAGGTCCACAAAAGAAGGGCAAGAAAAAGCAGAAATACCATAAGCATAAGCAATATAAAGGCCATGTTGCTTATGTTGACTCCAACTCAGAATCAAATTCTCTTGGATCCGATTCAGATTCTGACTCTAAAAGAGCACACAAGGTGCTCATGACTCATACTTCGTCTTCCCAGATAGATGTTGTATGGTATATTGATTCAGGAGCTAGCAAACACATGACTGGGGACAAATCATGGTTTGATACTTTTGTGGAGAAAGAGGGTAAGCCAGTTACTATTGCTGACAATCAAGTATATCAAGTAAAGGGTGAAGGGGATATTTTTGTGTCCCTTCCTGATGGTAATTGTCAAATTGAGAAAGTTCTCTATGTTCCAGGCTTAGCCAATAATCCGCTTTCGATCACACAAATGTTGAATAGAAACATGGAGGTCGTGTTTCGAGTTGTCAAAGGCAAGAAGAGATGTTTTATCACACACAGTGGTAAACATGTTGCAACTGAATCTTACAAACATGGCTTGTTTATTCTCGATGCCATTTCAACTCCACATGTTGCCTTGGCTGCACCTACAAAGGAGGCCACCTCTCTCTGGCATCGACGATATGGGCACCTCAATTTTGGATATTTGCTTGAATTACACAAATATGAAATGGTGAAAGGTCTTCCACCCCTCTCATCTATCTTGCCAGTTTGCTCAGATTGCTTAGCAAGGAAGCAACATCGAGTACCTTTTGAGGCTAGCTCCTCTCGAGCTAAAAACCCTTTAGAGCTGGTACATACCGATCTGTGTGGTCCTATGCCAACCAACTATGGTGGGAAAAAGTATTTTCAACTATTCATTGATGATTACTCACGAAAGATGTGGGTTTTCTTTCTTCAATTGAAATCCGAGGCATTTCTCTACTTTCAACAATTCAAGAAACTTGTTGAGAAGGAGTCGGGATGTTTGATAAAAACCCTCTGCTCAGATCGAGGGGGGGAATACACCTTTGAAGAGTTTTCAGAGTTCCTTAAAAAACATGGGATAAAAAGACAACTGACTATAGCCTATACACCTCAGTAGAATGGAGTTGCAGAAAGAAGAAATCGTTCCATTATGGAAATGGTTTGATATATGCTAAAGGGAGCACATCTTGAGGATCAATATTGGGCAGAAGCAATAAACACAACATTATATCTCCTAAATAGAGCACCCACTAGAGCTCTACAAGGAGAAACACCACAAGGAGCATGGAGTGGTAAGAAACCTTCCATTTCTCATCTAAGGGTGTTTGGATGTAAAGCATTCATGCACATTCCAAAATAGAAAAGGAAAAAGCTAGATGAGAAAACCTTGTAGTGTATCTTTCTTGGCTATGATGAGTACTCAAAAGGTTATCGATTGATTGATCCTAAGACCAAGAAGACACATGTAAGTAGAGATGTTGTATTTGATGAATCTCTCACATCAAAAGACACATCCACAACTGTATACCTAGATGAAGAAGAGCCTAAGAAGGAGGTTCAACTTCCACAGTCAAAACAAAAAGTTCCAAAATGGTATACTAGCACTTTGAGAGATGTTAAGTTGAAATCCCTTCCAGATCTATCTCTTGATAGGCCATGTACTCGCAGTATGACTCAACAGATGAGAGCAGGGGAATCTACTTCGAGAGGTTGACGAACTTTGTCAACACTTTGATGATTTGTCAGTGGGTACAGAAAATGATAGAGTAGAATATGAGGATGGAGAAAAAATTTATATGTCTACATTGAATACAAATGAACCCACAACGGTTCAATCTGCACTTGATAAACCACAGTGGAAAGAGGCCATGGATGTAGAACATAAGTCTCTCCTTAAAAATAATACTTGGAAGTTAGTCGATCTGCCCACAGGAAAGAAACCCATAGGTCTGCAAATGGGTGTTCAAAGTGAAGTATAAGGCAGATGGATCTATTGATAAGAATAAAGCCCGACTTGTTGCAAAGGGATATGCTCAAAAAGAAGGCATAGATTATGAAGAGACTTTTGCCCCTATTGCAAAAATGACTACCATTCGAGTACTTTGTGCCATGGGAGCTCAGTTTGGGTGGAAATTGCATCAGATGGATGTTGAAAGTGCCTTCTTGAATGGTGACTTAGAAGAAGAAGTATACATGACTCAACCAGAAGGATTCGTGGTTGAGGGGCAAGAACAAAAAGTATGCAAGTTGATCAAATCCTTGTATGGGCTAAAACAAGCTCCTCGAGCTTGGTATATCAAGATAGACAGTCACCTTGTGCAACATGGTTTCATAAGAAGTCCTTCAGATGCAAATCTCTATATTAAGAAAAATGGTTATGATATAGTGATTCTTGTACTCTATGTAGACGATCTGATCATCACAGGAAGCTCAGAAAGAATGATTGACTTAGTGAAAAATGACTTGAAGCAATCATTTGAAATGACAGATCTAGGACTTCTGCACTATTGTCTTGGTTTAGAAGTTACTCAGCAAAAATTTCATATTAGAGTAACACAAAAGAAATATGCCAAGACTTTAGTAGAAAAATATCGGATGACTAACTGTAAGTCAAAAGCAACTCCAATGGAGCAAGGACTTAAGTTATCTCGATATGATGAGTGACCTCAGGTAGATGGTACTCTCTATCACCAGTTGATTGGGAGTCTCCTATATCTGACTAATACTAGACCAGATCTCAGTTTTGCTATGGGATATCTTTCAATGTTCATGAAAGAGCCTAAGATGAATCATTGGAAAGCGGCAAAAAGAGTTCTTCATTATGTTCATGGTAGTACAAATTATGGTCTGGAATATAGAAAGAATAATAATTTTTTTCTTCTTGGGATACATGAGACTCGGATTATCCTTGGATCTATTGATGATCGTAAATCCACTTCTAGATATGTTTTTCATCTAGGATCTGGGCCTATCTCATGGCACAGTAAGAAGCAACATGTGGTTGCTTTATCTTCTGCAGAAGCAAAATATTGTGCAGCCAGTGAAGCAGTCTGTGAGATAATGTGGTTAAGTCGCATTCTTACAAACATGGGCCTACCAGAGAATATTCCTCTTCATTTGTTTTGCGACAATCAAGGTGTTTTGAATCTTGTCAAAAATCCAATTTTTCATGAACGTACAAAACATGTTGATACCAGATGTCATTTTATTTGAGATGAAGTTCCAAAGCACCACATCCAACTTCAATACATTTCTACTGATGAGCAAGTTGCAGATATCTTTACCAAAGCACTTGGGCGTATCAAATATGAAAAATTTCGAGATGCTATTAGGATTTGCCAATAATGTAATATGGGGGGATGTTAGAATATGTTATGCATATTACATTATTAGGATAAATAAAAATAGCACTCATAGGCGCTCTCCAGGTTGGTTGATTAACCACCAATTGGTTAGAACCAATTCATAACCACATTGTAACCTTTGTTTTTGAAATCAATGAGAATGGAATTTACTTCGCCAAATTCAATATAATTGAGTTGTTATAGCTAGAAACCTATATCATTTTATTAAAAATGTCTAAATTCTTGATTTTCATTTTTTAAAGATCTTTTTTAATTTTTTGTGTGAATACAAATATTTCAAAATTCAACATCCTTCTTTACATTTTCCTACAACCATCTTCACAAAACCAAAAATTCACCTCTACTATTTATGCATTGCATATTTCTTTTTGAAGAGGTTGAAAAGCAAAGGCATATTAGAGTCCACTCTTCCCATGAGTTGAACTTGGGTCTTTGTTAAGAGAGCCCAATGCCTTTTGCCATTGCGGTGTCCTTGTCGGGATCTATGCATTGCATCTTAGTAGAGTAATATTTCCAAAACATTGCACTATCATAGTCTGCTTTACCAAATCTGAATTGCTAATTTCCTTCATGAAGTACAAGTGCAACCACTATGAAAACACATTAATGTTATTAAATAAAGAAATTTTTACCAATGGAAAACATTAAAGTAAATCTTAATTATTATTTGATTCACGCATTCAACATTTTCTTGTCAACTTCAACTAAACTTACTACTTCCTCTAACCATGGAAAAGAGAATTTAACTTCACAATTCTCAATTAAAACCCCTCTATTAACTAATTTATCTCCACATTTGTTTCCTTCCCTTAATGTATGTGTAAACTCGATTTCTGAAAACTCTATAACAAGATCTTGATTTTCCTTAATTATCTCTTGTATGTTCCATGGAGCCTTTGCTTTCCTCAAGATTGCATTTATTACTGAGTGAAACACCTTCCATCCATACTTTATTCTATTTCATTTGTTTGCATATTTTTAACTCTTCCATAGCCACTCAAGCTTCAACTTCATTATTTGTCTTAAATCCACTATTAAAAGTGTAATAAGAAAAAATATTTCCTCTATTATTTCTAATTATTCCTCCTCATGCTCATCCTAGATTTCCTTTAGATGCTCCATCAAAATTCAATTTGACCAACTCCACATCTAGTGGTTTTCACTTTATATCCTTTGCCTTCTTTATATTTCTACTTTACCCAACATCATAATTCCATTTGATGACTTGACTCCATCTATCAAGGATCTTTGCTTCCATATTAGGGTTTAGGTGAGTTGATAGGGTTGGATTAGACTCCCCTATGGCTAAACAAATCTTCCTTCTCATTATCTCTAAACTGCTTTCCTTTCCTATAAATATTCTTCTATTCCTTTCTAGTCATATAGTCCAAGTATTGTATCTTTGGATATTATCCTAGATTGTCTATAAAGCCTCACTATTAAAAGTGCTCTACCATTGCTTTAACCATTCTTCAATTTTACCATTCATCACCATGCATTTACCAAAATTTATTAAAAATCCATTGTCATAGTTTCCAGACTATTGAGCAATGTCTCAAGAGATGGTCTATACTCTCCTCCTTTTTACAAAGAACACATTGCGAGGGGTCATGAAAACCCCTTTTCATAAGGTTATCTATCCCAAGATAAAATTTCTTTTATGACCTACTAGCCAAAAAAACATTTTTATTTTAGGAATGCTTGGGTTGTCCAAATATATCTTCATATTCTTGCAATATTCCTACTTTGTTGGTAATTTACATTATATCCACTTCTTATTGTGTATTCTCGTAAGCTATTCAACTTCAAATCAACTTATCCTTGGATCCCCTTAGAATAATCACTACTGTTATCTTTCTACTCAACTACCTCCTAGCAACAATGTCTTGTATATTTGTAAAAAAATTCTTTCCATTTGTATCTTCCTTCTCGATCCTTGTACAAAATGTTTGAAACCCTATCACCATATTTATCTTGAAGTAATCTCATCCATGGTTTCAAAATTGAATCTATATTGAGTGGTTTTTTATCACATCAAGTATCCATCCAAATAGAAAATTTTTCTCCAGTTCCCACCACCCATCTTAAATATTTAATCACTAGATCAATTCATTTTTGTAAACCACTCCAAAGTGTAAAACCATTTGGTAGAGAGAATGCAATAAATATTAAGCTTGGGCCAATAGGCTCAACATACTTAGAATAATTCTTGTCCACTATCTTTGACTCTCTTTGTACAATCTCCATATTATGTTTGAAAGCCTATAAGACTGATTTAATTAGCTACACTCTTCTTGGTAACAATAACCATCTACCTTTCCATGTTGGTAGTTTATTCTGAACGTTACTTATAACTAGATTCCATAATTCTATCCTCATTCTCCCCTCAAATAAGGGCATCCCTAGATAAGTTGATAGTAAATTTGCCTCCTTCATTTGAAGTAACCTGCATATCCCTCCTTTGATTTTAACTGGAGTGTTTAAGCCATAATTTTTGGATTTTATACTATTAAATTTTTGCCCTGATGCTCTTTTGTATTCCTTTAATAATTTATTCAAAGCTCTGGCCTCGTTTATCCTTACCCTCCAAAAAGGGTTGTATCATCTACAAACTATTGATGGGTAAAGTCGACTTTATTACTAGCTTTGAGTCCACTTATAAGCCCATATTTGTTAGTCTTCTTCAAATTCCTACCCAAAACCTCTACCATAATAATGAACATATATGGAGATAGAGGATCTCTTTGTTTAAGATCTCTCTTGGCTTTAAATGATTCTTTTACGAACCCATTGATCAATATTGAATAGGAAATAGTAGACACAAGCTTTAACACATCTCACTTATTTCTTCCCAAATCCATTTTTTTCTAATACTGCAAAAAGAAAACCCCATTTAACCTTATCATAGGCTTTAATCATATCAAGTTTTAAGATCACTGCTTTATATTTTCTTGAAGTTGTTGAATGCATAACTTCATGAGCTACTATGATCCCGTCTAGAATTTGTCTCCCTTTCACAAATCCCCCTTGTTCTTCTAATTTTTTTTTATGTAATAGTGGTCATAACTAATTTACCACCACTTTAGAGATACTCTTATATGCCATATTACATAGGCTTATGGGTCTAAACGAATCAAACAATTCTACATCATTATTTTTTGAAATCAGGGTGAAATATGTCACATTTATTTTATAAGATATGTATTGTTTTACCCTACACCATTCCATTGCTACCAATAAAGAATCCTTCACTATATCCCAATTATGTGTTAAGAGAATATTACATTATTTGATTAATGTACCTTTATGGTACAAATATAAATATGTAATAGATTAGGGTTTGAGTCTATAGTCTAGGAGAGTGATTTATATTTCCTCTCTATGTAAGTGTCTATGTGTAGGATATGCACAAGTGTCATGTAAGTAAGTGTGCAAGTAATTAGAGAACCAAGAGTCTTGTATACAAGTGGCAAGATAAGAAGCCAAAGGTCATGTAAGAGTTTTCATATGAAAAGCAACAGTCAAGAACTTGAAGAGTCATCTTGTATGGCTATATTATAGAGATAAAATTCCATACTATGTAATTTGAAGAATTGTATACATTTTCTGAGAAATTTTATTGTAAGTATATTTCATGCTTGTACATGAATGATTTTGGCCATTTACATTCATATTTGATATTATAGTGAATGTTATTATAATTATATTGGTCAATATATATTTTGATTGCTCTTATATTTAATTCTACTCTTGATTAATTATATTTAGACTTGAGATAATTTGGCTTAAAGTCATCATCATGTTGATAGAATGTTGTAGAGAGCCCATTTGAATTTGGGGATTTATCCTTATTAAAAGAGAAAATAACTAAACAAACTTCTTTCGAAATAATAGGCTTTATTAGTTTTCTATTGTCTTCATATGTTATAACTCAAGGTACTTATTGTAGAAGTTTATCATTAAGCACTTCAAACTCCTCTGATACTATACTATTTTGATAAAATGACCTTTCCTCCTTTCTGATTTCATTTTTTTCTTCAATCCAAATCCCTTATACTGATTTAATTCTACTAATTCTGGATGCTCATCTCTGTACTATAGCCATCCTATGATTTTTTTTTGTATTTTTATCTCCTTATTTTAACCAAGTTTGTCTTGATGTTAATATCTAAAATTTATATTCCTTACTCAAATTATTATAATATTCACTAAGCAACCCCCTTTCCTCTGAGCTTGAATTATTATGATCACCTTTTTGAAATTTTGAAAGTTTATCTTTTAGTTGTTGTTTCTTCTAAAAAATATTTCCAAAAGTGTTCTTGCTCCATTATTTTAATCTAGATGTCATTGATTTGATTTGTTTTGAAAGTGTATACAACCCACCATTTCCTGAGGAATTCCATGTTTGTGCTATCATATCAACAAATTGAGGATGGTCTTTCCACATCTGCTTATATTTAAAATATTGGTCATTTTAAGAATTTCCTAAAGGATATTTTTTGAATTCACTTACCACCATTTTAACTCTTATTGGCTAGTGATTTGAACCAATCCTTATCAAGGTATTAGTTTTAGCAAAAGTCCCTTCATCTAGCCAATGATATGAGAGTATGCATCTATATATTTTTTTTCTATTAGGTTTTGGCCTCTCATATTGTTGGTCCATGTGTATGTGTATTCTTCAAACTCAACCTCATAGAGATAATTGTTTTGAATAAAAGCTGAGAAATATCTCATACTTTCCGTAAATTTCCTAATTCTCCCAAAATTTTCATCCAACTTAGTTATGGCATTAAAATATCCTATGATCATGAATCAAGTTTCTTGGTCTTTACTTCTCATAAAGGCTTCAATCCCACTCCGAAATTCTAATTTATCTAACTAAACTGAAGGTCCATAGATATTGATAAGGATGAATTTTTTTTTTACAAAGTAGCATGTTACTAAAGAGGTTATCCAATTCCTAGTTTTATGAATGGTTACACAAGAGGTTCTATTAGGATTCCAACAAGTTAGAATTCCCCTTGCCACTTCTTCAAAATCTATAGCATCCCATTCACATCTCGTCCATACTACTTTCATAGTTTTGGAAACTTCTTCTTTTGTCATTTTAGTTTCCTAGATACAAAATATATTAGGATTATTACTTAAACAAAGGTCCCTGATACACCTCTACTTTGAGGGGTCATTATTACCCCTTATATTCCATGATATGATAATCATGTCTCATTAGGGGCTACTAGCCCTACCTACAAATTACCAATAATACTTTGTTGTTTGGTAAAGAGAAGTTTAACCAACTTAGTTTGTGTTTATTTTTGTATGTTTGCTCTTGCTTCCTTAGATCTTGTTTAATAATTTGAGAGTTTTCCTCTTTTTGCCTTGCTTGTATCAAGAGTAGGTTTTTATTATTTCATTTCTCAATATTCTTGTTGGAGTATATTACATTATTTGGTACATGCTAATGTACCCCCATGGTACCTTCATGGTACATATTGTAAATATTAGATTAGGGTTGAGTCTTAGTTTAGAGTGTGAGTAATATTTTATGTAATGTTGTAATGTGTAGGAAATGCACAAGTGTTATGTAAGTGTGTATGTGCAGGAAATGCACAAGTGTCATGTGAGTAAGTGTGCAAGTGTAATGTGAGTTTATATGCACAAGTGTCTTATATGTAAGTGTGCACAAGTGTCCTTAGATTAGAGTATGCCAAGTGAAGAGTCATGTATAGGTGTGCATACAAGATAGAGTCATGCATATGCAAGTGTTAAGTAAAGAAGCCAAGAGTCATGAGGCTTGGAATATGGAAAGAAATAGTCAAGTATTCAAAGAGTCATTCTATTATGGCTATATAACACTCCATAGAGAAGAACTGGATTCATTCAATCAGTAATACAATTATCAAGTGTAGAGAGTCAAGTTCTATATTTGTAAGAGAAAGAGGAGTAATAAATATTACATACATTTTGAGTAATTAATATTGTAATTTGTGCTACATGCTTTATACATGTATGATTCAGGCTATTACATTCATATTGTTATTTATTAATGAATTTTAGTTGATATATTATAAGCCTTGATTTACATATTAATTTGCTCATATTATTCTACTTACATCATTATCTTGATCTTACTGGTTTGTGGCTATCTTATAGTTGATCTTGTGGAATTTATCCTAAGTTTTATATTAATATTCAGGCTTCAAAAACCATCAATTATTTCACAACTTTTTTTTTCATCAGATTTATCCTCTCCTAGGTCTATAATAGAAGCTTTTGAATTGTCCTACTCATTTTATGGTATTTACTTATTAATGGTATAAGTATTAACATCTAACATGACATATTTTTTACCAATTTTTTCTCTTGAGTGGTGCATGGTACTTCAATAGAGTCTTCAAAATATGATGAGACACATTCCTTAGGTTCATCAAGAATATTTGCTCCTAAATCAAGATCATATTGAATAGACAACTCGTTGTTAACATGTTGAACTACTTGTATTGTGTCCCCTAAGATTTGATCTCCTTTTTCTTCATAGTTTAGAGATTCAAAAGAGTTGGTATTTCTTCAAATATCCTTACTTATTGGTCTTCACTTTTTACTTGCTTTTATTTGTCTAGATATATTTTTTGGAAGTTAAAAATCATCCTCATCCATATCCATTTGTAAGTTTCTTTTGTGGTTTTCTACATATGATTCTACTAGACTCTTCTTAGGGCATGATCTCTCAATATGCCCCACCTCATGATATCTTCTACATCTAAAAGATATGTTTTCATAATCTATGGTTTGGATCCACATCTTATCCCCATACTTAAGAATGATTGATTTTGGTAAAGCTTTACTTATATCAATCATAACCAATATGTAAGCATAAGTAGCCAAGAATCCATCTTTTGTAGTTTCTAAAATATCAAGGAATTATCCTAGAGTGTTGTCTATTTCCTTGAAGGTATACATTTCTAAAAATTCAATGGGTAGCCCATACATCCTAACCTAGATTAGTATTAGGGATATATTTACATTTTTAGGTGAAAAGCCTTCATACCAATGGGTAAGGAAGAGTCCTGCTTTTTACATAAACTAAGGACCCCCTTTTAGGATTCTATATCATTCTTCCCTAGAACAAAAAATGGCTAGGAAGAAACCTTTGGGAATAAATGATAGACTCACTCCTAGAGACTTCCAAATCTTATCAATCCATTTTCTCAAGGCTTAAACCCTTGGTCAATACCCATTAAATTTACCAAAAATTGCCCTATCTTGTAGCAATAAGGATTGACACTCTATGGTGTGCTCACCAACCTCTACTACTAGATATGATTCTAAGGATTTAGCTATAAATTGGTGCATGGGAAGGAAACTAGAACTCAAAATCTACTAAAATTTACCAAAATATCCTATAACAAATATATTATTTGATTAAAAAATTATAATAATTTGCATGCAAAATTTCTAAGATAAAGAAAAAAAAGAAACTTAGATGGAAAATTCTATGCCTAGATATAATGTCTTGCCTCATTGAAGCCCTAGTCCTCCATTGCTCCTTCCATCATCCAAACTCTACATGACAAATATTTGCAATTGTGGTTTTTATGACTTGAAAAATTGTCACTGCCCTTATTTCGAATGGATGAATTCATAGGGTTGTATCTCCCTCAATATTGCTTGGTTTCCTTCATATGACCACTCATTTTAAAGCTATTCAAATTCTACATAAATTTATCCAAGAATAAGCTGAATCGGGTAACCCTTCACGAAGATATTTGTGATAACTATGCTTTGTTTTAATTGTATAATAAAATAGGTAAACTTAGTTAAAATTCTTTGGAAAAAATATGTAACTTTCATTTTAGAGTTTGAAAAAATTACAATGATATGGGTATTTTATACCCTCATATAAACCTTACTAAATTAGACTTGTTATAATGACAACAACCAATTTCAATTCTTCAGTATTCTTATAAAGTGTCATTTTGGTACTTCAACCTTGTAGCCATTAATCATATTTCATATATAATCTTATTTATCAAAAGACATAAAAAGAACAAAAAAGGTCTCCTAAACCACAACCTTTATCAAAAGAAAAAAAGTATCAAAAGGGTGCAAACTGTGGTGGAATCATATTCTCATACACTACTTCCTTTAACCAAGTACCAACTGGAATATCCAAGGCAACTTTTGATAGACCATCTACTTCCTCATTTAGTTATTTATAGATATGTTTATAAGATATCTTTGTAAATGATACTTCTAGCAATTTTCATTTGCTCATAATAAGGCCTAATTATCAAAGTTTGCATCCCTACTAAACCTAAATCCCAATCCACTACCAATTTTGACTCACCAAATACTTAGTTAAATGGAAAGATATTAACGTTTATTTATATAATACAAATTAAAATTTTATTGAATTCGTATAATTATAATAAGTTTAACTTAGTTTATAATGTTAATTTTATTTTTAATATTATATTTTTACTTTTTAAAATAATTATAAAAAAATAAACCAATAAAAATAATTAACATTATATTTGTTATTATATTTTATTAAAATGAAAAATAAACCAATCATCACTGTAATAAATTAATCACCATTAATAAACAAAAGAAGTAATTAACGTTATTATTATATTACTTAAATATTTTAAGGTGATGGAACATATATAAAATAATAAATGTTATAAAGTACATTCAAAAAGAATTTTGGACAATAAAAAATGTTGAAGGATAAAATATATATTTTTAATGTAAAAATACTAATTTTCTTACCATGATAATTTTAAAATTAAAATTGATCTAGGAACAAGGGCAAGTTGGGAGCAAGAATCAAAGTGTGAGCAAGGAGCAAGCACCACTTTTTGTTCTAGATCTTAGGATAAACTTAAAAACTAAAGGATTAATGTGAAAAAAATCTAGGTAACATGGTATGCAAGTCATTTTTAAAAGTTCTTAGAAGAATACCCTAGTTGGAAGTATGGATACCCTAGTTATCTGTAAGAGGAAGATCATATATGGTAAACCTTATCTAGGGAGTATATACTACACCAAATGTGATTATCAAGGATGAGATGATCAAGCATGATATAATAGTTCTTAAACCCAAAGGGTTAATATGTAAATTCCATGGGTACTAGCCAATTCTTCTAAGATTCAAAATTGGATTAAGCGAAAGTGGGGATTGAATTCAAATTACTCTAACTTCTTTCAGAAGGATTTTTCTTATCATCTTCTCCAATTCATAAATAAGGGATAAAATAATGGATGAAGGCCCTTGGTTTATGGGTAAAGATGCATTATATTTAAAACCATGGAGTGAGAATTTTCTATGGAGACAAACGTTATTAAAAGGCTTCTAGTGCAGATTATGCTTTTTGGACTTCCTTATCTACTCATCAATAAGGAGGTTTTGAAGAATATTGTCAATACTCTATGTGTGTTCATCTAGGAGGGACCAACTACTAAGGAGAGAAGGCATGTTGTATACACTTAAATATGTGTTGCTATGGATATTTCAAAACCTTTATCGCAGTCCATTAGGATTAAATCTAAAACAAGAGATTGAGATCAACAAGTGGATTGTAAAAAATATTGTATTTCAATGTCATAAATGTCATGAAACTGGACACATGGCAAGAGATTGCAAAGTGAAGATAATGGAGAAAGAGAGAAAATTTTGGGTATGAGGTAAACTTCAATATAAAATAAGGAGATCATATCATAGGAGAAGCTAGGTCAAATCAAGGATTTTCCACTCCTACGAAAGTGGTAAGAAAAATCCCTCTACATCATCAAATGGAAAAGGCCATTATAATTCATTCAAATCAACCATTAAAAGAAACAAATGACATAATGAATGAGGAAGTACAATGCACAAGTTCAAATATAGGAGTTAAAGATGCGAAGAAAGATGGATGGGGAGATAAATTTAAAGCAAAGGAATATGTAGAGGAAAATTTTAAAGTGATTGAGGTGAAGGAGGTCAAGGTTAATATAGGTAAATAATATTCATTTTTCTCAAGTAGCATACAATATTCTCCTTGCAATAAAATTGATAGTATAGTGTATCCATTGCTTTGTAGGGTTTCAAGAGCAGCACAATTAGAAACAAGTATGGAGGATATTGAAGATAATTTAGGGTTTCTAAGGAATCATAAGAAAATAATGACTATGGAAGATCATCCATGCACGTTAGCATTTTTAGGGAAAAATAAAGAGGAAGGTGTTTTTTGAAATTATTCATTGTAGTTTAGATGCATTAGGGCAACATAAATCTTTAGAAGATAAGTCTCATTATGAACAATATGGAAGAATAGGAGAGATTGATGAATATGAAAGTGTTGGTGAGAATGGAAAAAGGAGAGGAAGGTCATCAAATCATAAACAAAGAGAAAAAGAAACTCAAAGGGATAACAATTTAGGAATACAAGCAATATTCATAGGTATTAACAAGAAGTGGGCTAAGGAAACTAATAAAAGTAATAAGTGTTGTGGTACATACCTCTATTATTATTAACAAAAATCAATCACCATACACTAAAATAACAAAACAAGCATCCACAATATCAATTCTACAATAAAACACAAATATAGATAATACCCTTATGGTAGGGCAACACCAAAATACTCCTTAGGGAAGGAATAACTTCACATCCAATCCACAATCCAAGATTGTTACAAGATAATACTTGATAAGAATTGTCTAATTACAATGATAATATCCTTTCTTTATAGACCCACCTTCCTAAACCCTTATCCCACTTATTAACATAATTAAATACTATAATATAATCAACCCTAGGTTTTGTGTGGCCCATGCCAACTATCCATAATACCCATACATAATATAATATTATATCCCCATATTCCTATCCCAAGATACCTAACATTCCATCCCTCTTACAAATTTTTCACCTTAGAATATAAGAAACTAGATAATATGATTTTCTAAGCAATATTAGCAACTGATACCAATCTTGATCATCCATCCATCCAAGTGAAATCTTGATTAGTGGTGGTCTACGATGATGCCAAGCTACCCTTATGCCTCTTAAATATCTTGGCTCCATGCATCTACTGCTCTACTTCGATATGTCAAACAATTGGTCCTATTATTCCTAGATGTTGTTCCACCAGTTTAAAATCCAAAAATCACTATGATTTTTCTACCAAACAATGCCATAATTTATGCCTTTCTAATTCCATATCATTCCATAATAATATTAGTGCCCTAAGACATACCTCCAATATTGCTGTCGCTCTTGGTGTTGTAGGTGGTGATATGGTACAACCTTAACCTAATGTTTCATTATATTTAAGTCTTCATCATTTGGTTTTTCTCTTTTAAATTCTTACTCATGTTCTTCTCCCTTGTTTCCTTCTTTTGGTGCATCCTTGTGCACTTCTAATATAGCTTCCTTGGACTTATTTTTTTTCTATGGACTTTTTTGTTGTTGCTTCTCCCCTGGACTCAGCTACTACTACTATATTCCTCTTTAGATTATTTTGTTCGTTTCTTAACTTGTTCTCCCACCATAACTGCTCCTTTCTTCTCCTTAGATCCTTCCTCCTTATGTTTTTCTTGTACCATAAATTCATAAAACTATTTTGCACATTAATGTTAATAATGTCCAAGGAATCCAACCAAGGAAAACCCAAAATAACATCCACATAATCCATCTCAATATCACAAAAAAATTGAATGTAAAACATATTTATTTATGTTGATATTCACATAAAAAATCTAAACATTCTCACCCTCAAGCTCTGACTTTAATTTTTGTTACTTGAACCTGCAACTTTTTAGCCAAAGCAATATTAATAAAGTTATATTTGTTTCTAGGGTTTATAGCAATAATAACCTTTTCCTTCTAAATCCATCCATGAACCTGCAAAATAGGTTTTTTTAGTCAAACAAGTCCTTGTGACCATTGTTTGGACTATATATCATCCAATTTATGGTTCCCTTGACCTACAAGCTACCACACTTATCTTTTTATTCTACAAATTTCTTGAAAATCTTCAACTCTCTTTTTAATTCCTTTTGTTCAACTTAAAGCCTATCTATCTTTTCATCATTTTTCTCCAATTCTCTTTTGATTAAAAATGCAATTGCAATTCTTCCCATATGTATGTAAAATTCTGGGAATTATCAATATTTATATACCAAGATAATGCTTCCCCTTGTAAATAAAAGGAAAGCTTATATTTCCATTCAAAATCAATAAATTTAAAATATTAAAAAAATTTCCACCATTCCTTTTTTTAAAGAAAGGATTTATATTAATTTTTAGATACACAATTACATATCTTGTTGTTCTACTTCTAGTCAGTAGATGTGCTTTGGCTAGAGCTTTTACAAAATTTTAGGAGTCTGTAAAAAATAAACCAATACAACTCTTGATAGACTATAATTATTATGCTAACCTAAATTATTAGCAAACTTGAAAAAAACCAAATGAAATTGTACAAAAACTAAATATATTATCCCAAAAACTCAACAGACTGGAACCTTGGAGGCTCCATAAAAAAGAGTGTAGGATACATTATGTTGAGTGTGCCATATTTGATTCTAATGATAGTGATTTCCAAGAGATCTTGGAGATCCAACTTTTTCAATAATTTTATTTCTTTGTCAATTAGGCTCTTGATGCTCTATCTCTTTAAAAATATGAGCTAGTTGATTTTAACTTAGAGTATTTCTAGATTTTGTACCATTTAGTGTTGATTGTTTGCTTTGAAAATTTTATTTCTTGTATGTGGACTACATATGGATTTTCCTTATCTAATAAAGATCTTACATAATGTAACCCAAGAAATGCACCATAACATGTAAAACAAGAAAAAGCAACAAAAGAAATTTTGATATTGATTTTTAGAATTTGAGTCTTCTTTTGGTTACAAAACGTTGTTTGGATTACAATAGACCTCCCATAAGGGAGGATTTTCTTTGCAAATGAATTGGATGATGCCTTAAATCTTTCTTGTAGATCACGCCCGAGAGTCTAGAATATGATTTGGTTGCTTGCATGCACAATCGCCTAAAGCCTCATGATGCCCCTAACTCCTGCACAAAAGCCCATGATAAATCATTAGTAGCATCTATTGGAAAAAACATGCAATAATGAAAACAAAATTTAAAAACAAGTTAAGAGCACATTAAAGCACATACTCACAAATGCATACATAAATCCTAAGTAATTTGGGTAGCATCTAGGTATATTCAAGCTTCTTCCTCTTCGAATGAGGGATAAAAAAGGAGTATTTATAGTATTGTGTATGGTTGGTGAAGGGAGATGAATTGGTAAGTCAATATATCCAAGTGGCAAGGGTAGGTGGGATGGAGAGTTTGAAGTGTTTTAGTTAGGAGGAGATGTGGCAAGTAGTGGTAGTGAGGTGTTAGAGTGATGAGTAGTTGTGATTTGAAGATGTGGCAAGTAGGTAGGTGTGACTAAAGTGAGGTGTGGAGTGAGGTGGCACATATAGGTGGAAGTAGGATGAGGTTTAGGAGATATGACAAGTAGGAGGTGTTAGAGTGATGAGTAGTTGTGATTTGGAGAGGTGACAAGTTAAGTTGTGGAGAGGCTTAGTCAAGATGGTTGTAATTTGGAGAGGTGGCAAGTTAAGTGGTGGAGATGTGTGCACATGTATCAGGTGGAGAATTTTGGGGATGTATTATCTAATTTATTTTTACATTATAAAGTTTATTTTTACAAAAAAATTAATTATTTATTTATTTATTATTATTACTTAGTACTATTATTATTTTAGATTTTTTGGAAAATATGGATAATGAAAGGGGATTTAGGATGATTATGAAATTGATGCATTTTAGGTGTCTACAGATGCCCTATTTTGCACTGCATTGTGTATAAAAAATGCAGTGCAAAAAATAGATGACACCTATCGTTGGATTGAGAATGAATAATGGTGATGGTGGGTGAATGATGAAAATAACTTTTGGATTGAGGAGGTTGATGTAAGATTATCTTAAATCAAGGACAATGTAGGATGCCCCAATCATGGAAGTGACAAATATCTGTGAACCTTTTCATTGACAAACCGATGAGTGCATTTGAAATAGCTATACTAATGGGACATGGGCTTTGAGCCACTATGCTAATAACTATGCTAATGAGACATAGGATTTGAGCCACTGTGCTGACTACTATACTAATGAGACATTGGTTTGATCCACTGGACTAACGACTATGCTAATGAGATATGGTCTTTGATCCACTGTGCTAAGAACTATGCTAGAATGATACTGTGCGAATGATATTCTTAGACAAGATTTTGAGATAAATATAGATTTAAAAAATGGGTGTTTGAATATTTGACTTGTTTGGGATAAAATTTTGTGGGTATTATCTACCCCCTCAAGTGGTGAGTGGGTGGAAGAAATGGGTGACAACCATGAGCCGATTGACAAAAGGTGAATTGAGATAAAGAGTGGTAGGATGTTTAGATTGTGGTGCTTGATGGAGGTATGTGATTGGATAGATGGGACATGACATGGATTTGATATGTTGAAGTGATGGATGATGATGTGTAAGGACTATTTTTTTTTTTTGGGGGGGGGATTTTTTGATGTTTTTGTTTTTATTTTTTTATTTATTATGTTTTTGATTTGATTTGTGAGGGTGGATAGACATATGTGATTAGATAATCATGATGTGTTAGATGGTATGAATTATGATGCAAATGGTGGATGATGATGAATATGTGTTGAATTATGCATGGTAGATGTTCTAGATGATAGAAGTAGAATAGATAAGAACTGACTATGGTGAATGTGATAGATATAATAGAATAAATGCATGCATGCATGTTTGATTATCACTCAAAAAATGCTTAGACACATATCACTACTCATGATTTCAATGGATTAATAAAGGATGTCAACACAATGATACTAATATAACTACAAAATTTATGTAAATGGATGTGACACAATGTATGCAAGAGATGAGTAGAGTATAGAAGTAAAGGTGACATGACTTGTCCTATCACATATCGTAGGAAAGAAGAGTCAACAAGTGCTTTTAGGAAGCTCAAACATCCTAATGACAAACTCATATTCTAATCAAATAGGTACTTAAAGATACTATGACTAGCAAAGTGAGTCAAGTCTCTTAAAGACCAAAGTGTGTGCAACGATGTTCATTTCCAATTTTGAGTGAGGTTGGACTAACCAATTATGACTCAAATTTCAACCCATTATAAGCCAGCTCATCCATGAGCGATCAGAGGTCTATACAAAATAAGGTCGCTAATGTGACATATGTGTCACCACACGTAGGGCATATTCCACTGCTATTTAGGTGTCTATACCCCCAATGAAGATAGCCCCATAATCCTTCGATGTTGCTCCACTACCAGCCAGGTGTCTATAGCCCCGATGGAGACATATAAAACACCTAAGAATCCATAATGAAGTATAAAAATAATTTTACGCTATTTATTTTGTATCTTGCTTATTTAATTTTTTTGACATATGTGCTATTTGGATCCTTAGGTTTAGATTATGTGCATTATAGGATGAGCAAGGAAAATCATTCACTTTATGGCGAGAGGGATGCTTGGTTTCATCCTCCCTAGACTCAAAATATGATTAATATGTGATATACATGCATAGTATTAGATAAAACCTGAGGTAACCAAGAAAGCCTATATTACTCAAGGACTAAATGACATTCAATGGAGGTTGGTTGAGATTCTAGGTATGGCTAAGCGATTGAAAGAACCCAAAGATTCTTCAAACCTAATATAGGAAGGATATAAAGCATGGTGGGATATGAATTTAGGAGAAATGAATATTGGAGAAAAGTGCATAAAATAAAGAGGGACACTTATGATTATGAAGGCACCCTTGATTAATACAAAACAATTTATTCATAACGACACATGTCAAACTTAACTGGACGATGACAAAAGTTGGTGTTGGTGTTTGGAAAGCAGAGTGTGCTTATGATATGAAATTGTTGATGTGTGATCTAACATGTTTGTTTTTTTTCTTTGGACTAACTACCCTAGACTAGATGATGGATTAGAAAAGGGGTTAAATCCATCGATCATGGAAGCAATTTGAGGATGGAGGAAAATAATGATAACAAGAGGAAGGTAAAAATAGGTGAACTGATGAGCAATGGGATGATGACGGTGGTCAATGATAGATGCAAAATGATGAAGTGATACTTTAGCAGATTTAAGAATATATCGAATCATGGTCAATGTAATATGCCCTAGTGATAAAAGCGATAAATATCTTTAAACCTTACCATTGACAACTTGTTGAGCCATTTGACTGAATTAAATTGTATTCTAAAACTATGCTAATGATGACTAGATGGTTTTGTTCCTATCCCAATAGACAAAGGAAGTAGCTAATGTAAGTAACTAAGCTATGAAATTAAATATAACTATGATAAAGATAGTAAGGGAGGCTAGTAATAGCCTCAAGCAAGGTTCTTAGACAAACACATCTTCCAAAATTGGGTGTTGGATATTGATCAGTTTTGTGATAGTAGTGATTTGTGTTGGAATTATTCCTTATTGAGTTGTCCTTGATGTCAAAGGTCGAATTGGCATGCTTGGGAAAATTATTCAAGGTAGTGTGACGTGTGTATACGACTTGCAAATTATATCATATGCATTTATTATAAGTATATAAAAGTCAACCTTTATTATGTAAATAAAGGAGAAGTTTCAAATTTAAAAATAAATATTTAACATTAATATTTAAATATTAATGTAAATATTGAAAAAGCCCAAGACAGATATATTTAAATTAAATATTTAAATATATTAGTGCCATAATATGAAGTGCAATATGTGTCCACCTTTGGGCACAAAAAAAAAGTAAAAAGTGTACATATAAATATAAGGTTAAAATTCATTTCAAAGGTCTGAATTTCAATTAAGTGTCTTTGATCACTGAAGCAGCGTAACTGCAAATGGTGGTCAGTTGAAGTGATAGAGCAGTGGATGGATTCATCATTGGTTTGTGTGAGGAATCACAAACGAGTGTGAGGTGATAAAATAGCGACGATCACAAGTTTAGAGGCTTTGGAATCCCTAATGGCAAGGAGATCAATGACAAAGGTTTAGAGTGCAGTAATGAAGTAATGTGATGGGATTCCTTGTTGAATGACATTTGTGACAGGCATAAAACTAGCATAATAAAATACATAAACTTCATATTTGGTGATGCTTTGGAGCCTGCAAGGAAATAAAGCCAAGTGAAATCACATACTGTGTTAGACATTATATGGAGGGCAACATACCCATCCCGATAACATCTTGTTGAGTGTATATTTTGCCCAATTGCAAAATACCACCTCATGCAGAGTATTGAATAGAAAATTCTCTTGGAAAGAAACCAAATGACAAACATTCAACTTCTCCAAGGTTCTGGTAAAATATCTAAAGATTGTAATAGTGCCAAAAATAATTCAATAATGCATGTGACCATAAACAAGGGGACTTTTGTTGCTTCTAAACAATGCTTAGTGATTGAAAGATCTAACTAAAAATCTAGTGTAAAATAAAAGCAATTCTTTTTAGGGTTTTTTTAAATTGATGCTACCCTGAATCCCTGTTAGTAAAGTATTTTATCTTCACTTAAAAGGTTTCAAATGATAAAATATGGAATTTTCCACTTCATTTTAATGTCCGTGCCTTTAAGATGAAGTAAGTTTTAGATAGTTGGGTTTATTTTATCTTCCTTATGTTGATGCCACTACCCTAATAGTAGTTAGTAGAAGTTAGCGTGTTAGCAATGTTAGCAAAATTAGCTTTCATTTTTTATCTTAATTTAATGTGAAATAACAGGTTAGTATCCCTCCTAAACCATGTGTTTTATATGAAAGCTTAGATTAATGAATTTTGGAGGTGCAAAAATTCTAGAAAATGACCAGAATGGAAATAACTTGAAAGCTTAACAATTCTGGAAATGGACTAGAATAGAAATGAAACTAAAAGGAAATTAGCAAAAATTATGGAAAAGGACTAAAATGGAAATAAAAGAAACTGAAATTCTGGATGGACCATAATGAAATGATTGAATGCTTGAAATAAAATGAACTTAACAAAAATGAATAAATAAACAATGCAGATTTGGTTAGTTGAAAAAGTCAAATTCTAAATTAGTTTAGCAAGCTCCTCCCTGCAAAATCCCAAGTTATGAGGTAATCATAAAATAACCTAAATTAATGGACCTGCAACATAAGCACAATACCATTAAATCAAGTGCAAGACTCAAAGGAAATAATAGAGAAACTGCATCATCTTGACCTTCGCCTATTGCAACCCATTTCATGGCATAAGACAATGGCTAGAAGTCACTAAAATGAAAAAATGATAAGACACTAAAAACGTTAGCTTTATGATTAGAAGCCCTCCTTTTGATTTTGCTCACAAAAGTTTGTTACCCTCTCAAAATCTAAAAAATGCTCTTTCTTATTGCTTTTCGGAATGTTACATCATTTCCAGCCCCCCTAAACAGGTAGGATAACAAGGTATAAATAATGCTTAGAAGTCCTTTCGCTTCAACTTCTTTCACAATTAAAATAATAAATGGATATAAGAAAATAATCCATCATCATTTTCTGTGATTTAATACAATAAAACAACACTTTTAAATATTATTTTAAACATTAATAAAACCAAAAATATAATCTTACGTAACTCCTTATGTCTCCCCTTTATCTTATCACATAGGCATTTCACCCAAGAACACCCCTTTGCACCTATCAAAACGAATAATAAAAAATATTTAACTATACCTTATAACCCCTACGATTTTAGGTCTCCTTTAAAACATTGAATATAATCAAACAACATTCACATTAAAATAAGGCAAGCCAATCTCATTCAGCGATATTTTTGCTATGGTCTTCAAAACTAAGGTCTGATGGTATCTCTTCGAAGCCATACCAAACGTGCCTAAGGATTGGGATGACGTCCCCCATCCTAGGCACTTTGGTTTCCATATAACCTAGTGAGGCCATAACGCCATCAACGTAGCCATGGCACTATCAACACCACGTCATGGTGCTATGATCGAAACAGCCATGGTGCTATCAAAACAACATCACCATGGTGTTGTGTTTGATCACAGCCATGACATTGTCAAAGCAACGTTGCCATGGTGCTGCATTCGACCGCAACCATGGCACTGTCAACACCATGTCAGGGGGCTATCATCGACATAGCCATGGCGCTGTCAATCCTTCGCCATGGTTGTCGAGCTCCTTGCTCTCGCACTCATGCTGCGCAATACCAATGAAAAAATTTCTATGCTCTCGAGGTAGACCTTTATCTCCATCGATTAGGGTTTGACCTAATAATGTTTCTTTGTTGGCTTGTTTTACGGTATGCCTCTAGTTTCAACCGTTTCACTATCACATATGGCGCCTTATGTGCTGTCCTCTTGAAACCCTGATGCTATCTTTGGACCGCTTCCTCTTTTGCCAGTGTTACATAGCCTCGAACGTTTTGGAATAGCCACCCTTGCCTTCGATCATTTTGAATAGCTACCATCGCCTTCTCCTGTAATCAAACGTAATATGATCAAACATATTATTATCACATCCTTTGTAAAGTATATTATAATAATATTATTATATACAATATAATAATATTATTATAATAATAACATTTTTAGAATAAAATAATCATAATAAAATAATCATAATAATATTATTATAATAATAATATTTTAGAACATTACGATATAATCATAATAATATTATTATAATAACATTTTAGAACATCATAATAATAGTACTATTATATACATAATATAATTAATGTAATTATATTAGGTAGATATTAACATATTATTTTCTATCACAATTTCTTTGTACCTTTTGTATCCTCTTCTTGTTTTAGGTAATGTTTTGGTCAGGCCTTGCTTTATTAAACACATTCCATCACCTTAGATAGTATGAAGAACATTAAAGTCTATTTATTAAAATGGATTTAATTAATCTAAGCATTAATGCCTATATTAATTAATCATTAAATATCAAATAACTAAAGCAATTAACATCATTAACATAAATGGTCAAACATCACTATTCTTACAAGCCAAAGAAAACCAAAAACCTTTAATACCAAAACATGACAAGTGGGTCCCCAAGAAGCTTGGTGTGGTTGTGGAAACTCCACAACACATCCATGTACTACAATCATACATGAAAATGCAAATCATCAAGAAGTGTGATGCAAAATGAAGTCATGACAAGTTTTTTAAATATGTCTGTTTGTTGTCTGATGCTTCAATGAAAAACAATCATCTGGATTGATTTTGAGAGTTTACAATGATCAAGGCAGGAACACGAGTTTTCATGATCGATTTCCATTATTTTGCTGTATCTGAATGCTACTACAAATTCACCTAGGTGATGTAAGGTTCTCCTCCACAAGTCTAGTTCTAGGTTGTATCACGAAAGCAAAGTGGAGTGCGAGCATTGCAATGACGATGCCAAGGACATATTTGAATTGGAGGTTGGTAGAGACAGTGGGATTGGGTGAGAATAAGAGAAGAAGGACGATCATGATGTGATAAGACAGACTAGTTGTATAAGTTTATCTTCGGACTTGGATTTGAGTGAGCGCATATTAAAAGGTACAAATTATTGAACTCTATAAAGTTTGAAGACATAAGGAATAAGTTTAAAAGTTTGTTTATTTTGATTAAAGTATTAAGGGAGATATAAGGAGGATTGATATTTATTTTAAATTTTTTTATTTAATTAATCTAAAGCATTATAGATTAATTAATAGCAACAAAGCTTGGATATTATTCATGTATCATTTACCAAGGGCTTGGCTAGCTTGAAAAGGAAAGAATGAATGTTACTATATTGCAAGCTTGATATCCAAGTACATTAGTAAGTTGAAGAAAGCAAACTCAATAAAAGGGAAGAATTTAAAGAGTAAAATCAGGTACATTAGGGATTATAATGAGCAGAGTTTTGGATCATATTTAGGAGCAAACCTGAGCAAAGTTCTTAATCAGATTTGTGAGCAGAAGGTTTATGCCTTCAATCTTGTGGATTGGTTCCCACAAAGTTGCAGAAGGATATTGATGTCTCCTGTGGGTTGGTGCCCATGAAATTCCAGAAGGGGATTGGTGTCTTTTGTGGGTCAGATTGTGCTATTGAAGAGGACTCATGTTTATCTGATTATGTTCTTGTGGTTTTGATTCACAAATTCCTCAAAGAGGTCTCTGTTGTTTCTTTGCTCTTGCTAGCTACTTTAATCTATTCCATGTGTTGATAAGTGTCTCTATGGTCAGAATCTCTATGAGACTTGTGGAGTCTCTCTTAAGCATCCCTAGGTTGAGAGGTGCATTTAGAAGAAATAGTTCATGAACTTCTACATGTAAAATTTTTTGTGGCTACGATTCTGGGAGGTGGCCTCGGATGCAACCGATCCAACTCATATAACAGTATTGTTTTCCATGGTTGATCCCTTGGGGTACCATTTAATCCAATGAGGTCATAATATACTAGAATCCTTCCTATTGTGTGAAGGGTATCTTCTGTTTGATGTCTATGACTGGATGTAGCTCTAGTTTCTTGCCCTTCATTAGGTAGACCTGTTCTCAATGTCTCATGTGAAGTTTGAGGTGTTGTGACTCCGGTGTATCTTCTTGGTGATGAGGGATTTGTGGCTCTATCTACCCTCCATGAGGATGGATATGGGAAAACCTCATCATCCCTATGTGAAGAATCAGATCTAGAACCTTTCTTATGTCCATGTGGGGAGGAAGCTCTTGAAGCCTCCTCATGTCTTTGAGAAGTTTTTGTATGTTTAGAGGAAGGCCTTGAGGCTTCCTCGTGTCTCCTTGATGATGATGGCCATGAGGTCTCTTTGTGTTTTTATGATTTAGCTCCATGATTTGACTCCCTATTTGGATTTTCTCGAGGAGATTCCCCAAGGGTTGAATTATCACCCCATAGACTCGCAAAACTACGTCTCACGATCCTATGAGCATGTGGTTCAATGTTACTATGACTTCACCTATGAGTATGTGTTGCTTAAGATTCTCCCTCTATATTGGACCGAGGATGTTTACTTTTGGTTTTGACCATTGTGCTTGTGACTTAGTCTTTTGGATTGTAATTTAAATGTAGTTAAACAATATCAAGCAAGTGTTTATCTTGATTATCAATTTATGTGTGTCCTAAAATGTTTGATATGTATTTGATATATTGTCATTCTTATTTCTTGATCTTGTTTTAGATTTAGAATAAGTAGACTCATCCATAGTGGGAATCAATAACACCCATGCCAAACATGATTTTCTCAAAAAGAGACTAGGGTACACCGCTGAAGTTCCAATGGGGGGTTCGCCTAGCCCTTCCACTCTGAACCAATTGTTCCAATAGTGGGAGACCGTTTGAGCATGAGTAACTCAGTACCACTATAAAGAAGTTCCCAATTCCATTCTAAGAAGATCTAGGGGGCAAAGATAGTGGAAGAAGATGAATGCCAACGTCATCAGAATGAATTGAAGGTTGGTGATGAAATCTAGCTCTCTAATGTTTAAAACATGTGTGTTTGTGTGGGGTTCATTTTAAGTTTGCATAAAGTAAAATTCATCATACAACATAAATGTATCCTTCCTATATGCCTGATATGAATGACGTTTCACTTTTCAGAAATATGCATAACTAGTATGAGATTCATGGATGCACTCTATTTTGTGCAAATATGGTCTCTAGAAGGGCCTCAAAGCAAGCAAACCAACACACAAATTCTAGCACACTAGATTCAAGGGTGGAATTTATAAGCATAAGCTTATGTTCCTAGCAAAACCTAGTGGAAATCTAAAAAAAATCTAAGATGCATAAGATGCAAGTTCTTTCCTTTCCATTCCTTGATTTTATAAATTAAATTGTGTCTTAATGTTTACTATTTTAGGAAAACAAAAGAATATAAAAGAACATAAATCATCAGGAAAGTTGTACCAACCTCAAATACAACTCAGAGAACCAATATTTTGATCTCTGTTGCACTCCAGTTCTGGCCGCTGTCGACCAGAAGGGTTGATTTCTGGCCTCTACAGACTAGAGTGGCTGACTCATGACCACTGTAGATCAGAGCAGCTGATTCCTAGCGGCTAAACCTGCACATAAAAACATGGATCAGTAAAGCGATAGAAAATAAAAACTAAGTGGGGGTCCCATCGTGATCGCCATCTGTAGTGACCCCAAGGAAGCGGTGCACCGTCCACTCACTCTATTTGTGATTATTATGGAATATTTTAACGTTTAACATTCATTAAATAAGAAAGCATAAAATAGAGGCGTAGCCAAAGTAAGAAGAAATAAACGAATGAATGCTTTGTATTAATATTTCCAAGATTCGGTTACATATAAATCCCTCTACGGGATACCCTTCATTTGATACATGATTTTACTCAAAGAGGGTAGCAGATGTATAAAATATCCCCTAGCAAGGGGTGATGCACCTTTATAGGCTTCCTGGTAATGCACACAAAGCTGTATGAGGGCTTACAAATGCCTCCTTCTCTAGGTCTGATTCCTAGAGGGATCCTCTTGCTCTTGTATGTTACAAATTTGTCCAATGAACCTATAGCCCTGCAATCAATGAAACAACAACACACACTTAGATGTCCGAGATTGCCTCCCTAGATGAGGTTGTTAGCAATGAATATGCTTAATGAAAATAAATGCAATGAAACTAGTACTATGAATGTAAATAACTAAAATATATCTTATGCTAATGACATGAAAACATGAAGAAAGTAGACTGAAAGAAACTAGCACCTAAAACCCTATACTGGGTTGCGGTCCACTATCCAAGACAGTAGTCGCTAAGGTGAAATTTGTCTTTAGTGATCCACAGGCTATGGGATTAAGTCTGATACTAATATTAAATGATTACTGTATGTGCACGTATGATTACCTCTTAGTTGGCTAGCACTTCGTTGCTCCTCAAGGTTGCTCAGATTTGCTCCCCAATCCAACAGGGCTTTGCTATAAAATGATCTCCAAAGGAAGCTCTCCAAGTCTCCAAAAGCTCTCCTCAATGATCCAATCTGTTCAAAATTTTGATATATGATATGTGATGTTCTCTCTCCCTCTTGATTGATAAAAGAAGACCCCCTAGTGCTTTTAGGTGCCCTAGGTCAATGTTCAAACCCTAGGACTAAATCCCTCATGCGCACCAAATGTTAGCATGAGAATTTGAGCTTTTGTCTACCCTTGAGGGGTAGTTGACTGATGTATAAATTCAGACTCGAGTATTTCATGTAGACTGGCTGTGAGGAGGAATGCAAAGTTATCCCTGCTCAACCTTATTGCATGCAGATTACCACTTTTGCCCGTGATTAGGCTAGATTGACAAAAATATGCTTTTTAGGTTTAGTCGTTTTTGTTTGCAGTGGCTAAGTTTTGGTCGCTCTGAGCTTCAGCGGCCAAAATCCAACTGCTCTGGTCCATAGCGGCCAGGCTTGGATGGGCTGAAAATGCCCCAAATGAGTGATGAAAACAACTTTTGATACTTGGAAGGTCCCAAGGTTTAGTCACATGACCTATGAGTGTGCCTACATGAGTAGTCTCCCTGAACATGACATGTTTTAGGTGTCTACAAATGCTACCATATATTTTTCTACACACGAGACTTCCAATGATGAGCATCATGTCCATAACACTTCATAAGAAAGTTGACATTATAGACATGAAGATGGATATGATTCTAAGATTTATTTTTGAAAATTCTATTAGTATTTTAAGAAATAAATTCCAACAAATAATGGTAGGACCAATTCTTTATAAAATGCTTAATGTTTTATCTTTGGAACAACTAATTTATCATTTCATTCATTTTTAATATTGATGGGATAATCTTGTAAATTCTTATTTTCTTGAAAAAACAACTCTAAATAGTTGATAAAAGTAATGAATAAGTAGATGATCTTATATTTCTAGATATTGCCCACATAAAACACACCTAAAAAAGTTCATGATATCCTCTTATTTGCAAATATCAACTATATAAATTGTGCTTTGAAATCCTAACTCTAAAAATATTGAGGCCTTAAAGGCCCTTAGGTAACCAAATACCCTTCTCCAAAAAAATACATAGGAATAAGGCATTTTGATTAATCCAAATCCTTATATCCTAATTTCATCAAATATGCACCATCTTTCAATATATTTCAAGCCAAATCATACTTTTATTATATATGGGTAAATACAACTATTGAATCATATTTTGGAGCTTCTTAACTACTTATTTGATATCCTCTCCATTAACCAATTTTTATTGAAAATATAAGATCTATAGAATGTTTGCTCATCTTAATATAATTTTTTATTTTCAAACTTCTACAAGCTAAAAATGCCCAAGACAATTATTGTCATTTTATATCAAAATATGAGGATAATGCTTCAACTAACCATCAAATAAAAAATTCACAAAAATTTCCTCCTTGATCGACCATCTGATATGTTTGTTAATCATTATAAACTCTTTAATATGAAGTTCTAAGTTGTCGATCCCCTAGCCAGGGTTCTCTTAACAATTTTTACTATGGATATAAACCTTTACTTGGAGTTATTATCTTGTGTTTTTAGGTTTATGCCATATTCTCATGAGAATAATGAAGAGAAGTCTCCTACACATATTTTTCACTTTACTTAGTATGAGGTGTCAAATTCCCCATAAGAAAGAATATTAGGAGTGACATGTGTGTATAAATCCTCCCATACTTATCACTTAGATATTCTTTTGTCATGGAAAATAGGACACGTTTGCATCCACCAGTCATTAAAAAATGTTGCTTCTTAGATCTTGTCCTCTATTTAAAAATTAAAAATGGAGTGTTCCACTTGCTTAAGCTTATGTTTTTATTAGTTGTTGAGAAATTGTCTTTATAATCACATTGGAGGTTTTCTTCCCCATGGAATTTTCTCTTTTCATAATATTGCCTTTATATTTTTCATGTATACTTCCATTTAATTTATGTTGAGTTAAACTTGGTAGATTTATGAAAAGAATCGAGATCTTGCATAGCATCCAATCATTCACCTTGTTTATTCAACCAAAATGAATTTGAGCTAAACTTAATTTGAAAGTGTTGAAAAAATAAAATTATTTCTATTGACTTCAATTAAATTTCTTAATTTATTTAAGAAATATTTTCATTCTTTAGAAATGTCTTTAATTCAAGTATATATCACGTTGTAATTAATGCATTATTCTTCTATTTTAATTTTGAAATATACCTTACTATCATTGTTTTAATATTATTTTATCATTAAATTTATCATTAATTTACTTTAAATTATTTTAAAATATTTGATTTTTTCTAATTCATAAAATTTCAAATTTACTATCTACTTGTTGTGGCAAATCCACAACTATCCCCAAATGTTGGGGACCCACCTTTAATTTTTGGAATTTTTGTTGAATTTTAATTTCTTTGCGGGATAATTTTGATAGGTTGGTGTGTTGACTAGTGTCTCCTTTTGGTTTCTTTTAATTTGCCTAGTGCGTTGGTTAGTTTCTTTCTTATTTTTGTTATTTTATTGATTTGGTTAGTTTTAATGTTTTTAATTAAACCAATTCAAACATGTGAAATTAATTAAATCAAATTTAATATTAAAAAAGAGAGAAAGCAAGTCAAATTTAAATAAAGAAAGAAAATAAAATAAAAATAAAAGAAAAAATAATAAAAAAAAGCAAATAAGAATATATATATATATATATATATATATATATATATATATATATATATATATATATATATATATATATATATATATAATAAAACAAAACAAAAGAATAGCATTTATTTTTCTCATGGCACGCTAATATTTATTTACATATTGGTTTGATATTAATTTCTATGTTGACTTTATGATTTTATTAAATATACTTTGAACTAATGCTTTATATTGATGTTGGCAAAAAGCATTATGGAAGAAGCGTTTCAATTAGAAGATATTTACCAATTTATTATTGGCAAAAATCATTATGGAAGAAGCGTTTCATTTGGAAGATATTGCAGTTACAAAGAAGTTACATGACCAAGCCAAAGGAAAAGGGGGGAAAATGAAATGAAGAGTTTCTTTTAGGGTTGGAAAGCTTTAAAAAGCCATGGAAACAAAAGAAAAGTGGGGGCTTTGGAACAAGATGCAATGGAAGGAGATTGAAGTTTATTCAAACTATCGTGGAGCTGTTTTTTCACCATTGTATGCAAAAAATAAAGTTTTGAATACAAATTTATGTTTATTGAATATCTTTCTCACATGCACTAATTGTGTTTAATGGTGTTTATGCATGGATATGGTTGCACCATTTCAGTATTTTTATTGCATGTTTTTTTTTTTTTTAACTCCTTAGACGTTGCCATAACTGGATTTCAGATTGTGTGGATGTAGGTCTAACCCGGTTGTGTTTTGTGTTCGGAATCTAACATTTTTCTGTAGCATATGTTGGATTTTGTTTGCAGTAGTTTTCTTTGGTTTTCTCCATATTCTGGTCCATATTCTAGAATTTCATGTTATCTTATTTTTATTTTTGTTTGTAGTAGTTTTCTTTGGTTTTCTCCATATTCTGGTCCATATTCCAGAATTTCATGTTATCTTATTTTTATTTTCTAACCCTGACTTTTTCATTTTTTTTTTTAAGTTTTTAAAATAAAATAAAAAAATGAAAAATATAAAATTTCAAAAAGAGTTACATAGGTTGAAATAATAAGCTTTAATGTTCCATTTAAAGCAAGTACATTTTTGTTTTTACTTAAATTCAAAATTCTAAAATTATTTGAAGTTTACACTTTTAGCAGGAATTTTTATTTCAGTTTTGCATGATTTCACAGTTTAAAAGAAAAAAAAATTTCAGGCTTTGCATTTTCTTTCAAGCAATAAATTGACTCCCTTTATGAAAATTACCATTTCATTAAAAGGGGATAATTTGTATGGCATGAAAAGACTATTATACTTTCAAAGATCAGTCATTTACATTATTTTCTCTCATGTTTAAAGCAAAGCAAGGCAAGATAAAATCTATTCAATGCAAGATAAAATGAATTGAAGCATCATTCACGATTCACGTTTCACATTAAGTTTTAGTCACTTTATTTTCTTGCTCGAACAAAGCTTAACCATCCAATATAAAATCAATTTTCATTCAAGGGAGGGATTTACTAACTCCAATCTCACATTAAGGCAAAGATAAAATGAAGTGGTTTTTCAAAACACTTGCTAATAGTAATATTTTAATCTAAAGATAAAATGAATTTGCTAACAACAAGTACTAACTCCAAATTTCACATTAAATCAAAGATAAAATGAAGTGGTTTGCCACAACACCTGATAACAAAAGATTTTAATTGAAGATAAAAGGTATCTGCTAACAGTGATTCGGGGATAAATCACTTTAATAAATCAGAAAAAAATGAGTTAGGATCAACTTTAAACATTCATTCATTATTTTATTTACACACATAAGGGAACTGAAGCCCTTTTAATTAATGAACAATAATAGTATGACAAAATCAAAGTAAAATCAACACAAGCCCCTTGTTGACAGTTATTTTGCGTAGCACTAAGGTATTCCATGCACTCATTTGATAAGCATACATGCACATTTTGAGTAAAAGGAACCTTGGAGAAGTTTTGTGCTTCTTTGCAAGAGAGGGTTTTTTAAAGAAATCCTAATTGTGAGTGTGGTTTTGCACTTGGGAAAAATTACCACTCAACACTACTAAAAAAGATATCATTAATTTATTTATTTACTATTTCTTGGTAATATCGTTAAGTTTTATCAAATGACATGAGCTCAATTATATAAATTCCTCAACTTTCAAGGAGAAGACCCAAGTTTGAGTCATGTCAATTAGGGTTATGCATAGTGGCTATTTATCAACAAATTGGCTAAAATTAGAATTTTTGAAATTTAGAATTGGCTAATATTTGGGACCCTTGACCAAGGCCCATTAGCCAAAAATTTATGGGTGCAAATTTTTTTGGGTTGATTTGCCCCAATTTTGTACTTATTTGATCATTTTAAGTTTAAATTTCCAACATTGCCCCTAATAATAGTGAACCTTCTACATGTCTTTGGACACTATTCACCTGGATTTCGAAACTGATTTGCCAAATTTTTATAAATAAATTTTGGGACTGACCCCTCGCATAACCCTGATGCCAATGATACATGCATAATTTCCAGGATATTATAATACATTATATGGTCACAATGTAATATGGGTGGGGTCATTTTAATCCCATACAACCATTTAAAATAATTGGTCTATAAGTTTTTAGGGAGCGAGCGCAAGCAAGGAATGAGCCTCACTTTCAAATTTTTAGCTCTGTAATTTGAAAAAAAATAAGGATTCTTATGAGAAAATAATGAGTAGCAAGAAAGAGATGTCATATAAAGAATCCTTATTTAGAAGTAAGGATGGACCCTAGTTGGGGGAAGTAATATTTTACTAATCAAGAATAAAAGAAAGAACAAATCAATATCAACCCCTATCAAAGTAACATAAAATACAATAAAAGAGGTTATTGTTAGAAACATAGATTAGTTGTAATCAAAATTTGCATTAATATGAATATATAAATGAAAAATAAAAAATGGATATATCAAGAGTTACAACTAAATTTGGAACTACTTGTAACTCTTGTAACCGTTACATGATTATATCATCAAAGATACAATATCCATAACATTCCCATCTTATTGCATCAATGCTCAATCAATGTACATATAAGATTTTTTTTGTTTTTCAAATTTAACATGTGCAAGAGACTTTGTCAAAATGTTTGAACTTGCTCTTCAATTGGATAAAATTGAAGCTATATGTTGTGTCCTTAAATATGTTCATCAATGAAATTGCACTAAATTTCAATATATTTTATGCACTCATGAAAAAATAGATTGGAACACGTTTAAGAACTCCTTAGTTGTCACAACTTAGGATAGTTGATTGCTTATGTGGAATACCCATTCTTGAAAAGATATGATGTTACCATACTACCTCACAAATAGCTCCTCTTGCAATAAGATATACAACCTCGATGGAAGATCAAACAACAACATATTTTTTACTTTTCAAAGAGATCAGACTAGATGCCAAAAATAATACATATCTAAATATGTATCTCCTATCATCAAAGGATCTTGTGTAGTTTACATCCATAAAACCTATCACTAAGAATTGATCATTCTTATTATTCTCTAGATTATACATAGTTATACAGTAAATATACTTGAGTACCTACTTTGTTACTTTCTAATAACACACCTTTGGTTCTTGTATGAACAATAAAAGATAACTAACATCATAGATGATATATAGTTTGGTGTATATCAAAACAATTAGACTCCCAATCAATTTGTGATAGAGAGTTTCATTCATCTATGGAGATGGATTATTTCAAGATAGCTATATTAGAGTGGCCATGGGCTTGCAATCTATCATCTAAAACTTCACAACCAATGTCTCAGAATACTTCATTTGTGATTTGAACACATGGTTCTTAGTTTGCTACACCTCTAAGCTAAGATAATAATGCATAAGCCCAAGATTAGTCATTTTGAATGATCTCTTAAATGCTCTATTGGTCTCTTCAATCAACTTCATTAAAATTCAAGTAATGACCAAGTCATCAACACACATGACTATGATCATGACCTCTCTTCATTACCTCTAGAATTAATAGCTTAGATAATAAGGATTATGAGAAATCCATATCATAAAATATGCTCATCAATATTAACATATAAAGCTCTTGAAGCTTCCTTCAACATAGAGATATTTGATGAGCCTACATACCTTCCTATCCTAAAAAGGTATGGTGAATCCCTCTAGCATGTCATATAGAATTATTTACTAAGATTATTATTAAGAAATACATTTTTCACATCCATTTGATGCAAATTCAGACAAAATTATACAACCATTGTGAAAACCATATAAAAGATCTTGATATTTACTATTGGTGCAAAATTTTCATCATAAGTGATTATTTCCTTCTATGCATAGCCATTTGTAGCAAACCTTACCTTGTATTTTTTTATACTCACATTAGTTTTGTATTTGTTTTGAATACCCACTTGCAATTGATAAATTTATTTCCATATGGAAGATCAACAAGTTGTCATATCTTGTTCTTCATTAGTGATTGATATTTAATGTTCATGGAATTCTTCTACTATTTTAATACAAGATATTTGTGAACCATTGAAGGTTAACATGTTTGTACCAACATGCTCATTATAGCTAGGTTGAGCTCATTTCAAACTTTACTTTGAGTTCTCAACCCTACTAGATGTGTCTAGGATACCATATAAGTTTAGATCATAAACTATGTTGAGATACCAGTTGGGTATGCATGTGTTATTGGAAGTGAATGGCTCTCGATCATCAACTCTAACAAAATCATCCCATTATCATCACCAAATCAACATCTTCTCTATAACCATCATCATCACACAGTAAAATAATAAGTGTTTTATCAACAACATGTGAATTAGAAGAATGCATACAATCATTCTTCTCATCAAGCACAACATCTCAACTATTATATAGCTTCTTGATATTGGGGTCTATGAGTCAATATCCATTTGACACACTATTGTATCCAATAAATATACATCATTTGGAATTCTTGTCCAACTTGTCTACTTTTGCTTTGAAATATGCATGAATACATTGCACGTAAAAACAAAAATATATAGCATGATAGGTTTGATACTCGTTTATTCTTGTTTAGTTTTACAATCATTCAATGGATATTTGGGTGTATGATTCAATAAATAAACCATAGTACAAGAAATTTTTTCCAAAATGCTACCTCCAGTTTGGTATCGCTCAACATTCATTTCACCATCTCTTGAATAGTACAATTATACCTGTCTACTACTCCATTCTGTTGAGGCATGTAGGTAGCTATCAATTATTATTTAATGCCATGTAGGAAAGCAAAAAATTTATTACTAGTGTAATTCCTCTCGATATCATCAAAGTACAAGAAAGGAATTACTGGTAATATTTTCCATAGGAGCTTTGAACTCCTTGAAATAATGTAAGGCTTCATCCTCCATATCCAAGAAATAAACACATATTCATCATGTATAATCATCCACAAACATTTGAAAATATTGGCAACCACTAAAAGTCATATCCATGGACCCACATAGATTGATGTACACTAAGTTGAGTGGACCAACTACTTTGTGATTACTTAATCCAAATGGTTCTATATGTTTCTTTTTAGCCAAACAACTCATACAATTTTTATGATACTTTGTCAATGATGTAACTACTTTTACCATGACAATATTTACGAGTGATTTTAGGTGGCCAAAACTAAGCTGTCCAAATTATTGATACCAAAGGATGGTAGCTTATCCACCTTGGTTGTCAAATCTTAGTTGTATTGCATTATAATTGATATTTTAAATATCTTGCCTATGTCCATTGCATAGGAAATAATCATCAAACCTATGGATTATTATCAAATAAGACCGAGTTTTTGAGCATATATTTTAAGAAATTCAACTCAAAAAATTAAGATCTAGTAATTGATTCATAGGACTAATTTTTTTGAGGCCATTCATGTAAAAAACTTGAGTCAATTGATAGATATATGATACAATATGAAAACAAACATTATTGATACCAATAATGGTATATGTTGATTTATATATATATATTTTTTTAAATTTGTGGAAAACATCCCAAAAGGGATGCCACTTTCGGGTAAGACCCAAGGAGGCAGGGGTATCCATTCCACAAAAAATGCCTAGGAATCGGACCTGGCCTACCAAATTTGACATACTCAAGGAGCAAACAAACACACGAAACCAATTTAAAAATAAGTAAATAACAACAAAAATAATAAAATCAAATAAAAAACATGCTCCTTGAGTGTGTCAAAATCAAAAGCACAATCAAACACACACAATAAGATAAAAGAAATCACAACACGAACCACATAGAAAAACACAAGAACCACATAATAAAACACAAACAAGACAAAAACAACAAAACACTACAAAGACATAACCCAAAAAAAACTTGAAAAATAAATACAACCAAAACCTAAAATATTAAAAAAATAAAATAAAATTAAAAATTAAAAACAACCAACAAGAATGATGAATAAATAAGGGGAAAGCGGGTCACCTTGCCTAATACCTCTGGAAGCTAGGAACGACTGAGAAGGCTGGCCATTGATACGAACTAAGTAGGAAACTGAAGAGATACATCCCATAATCCAATCCATCCAATCCTTAGAGAAATCAAATTGCCTCAAAAATTTGATAAGGAAGTACCAATCCACTCTGTCATAAGCTTTGGATAAGTCTAACCGAATGAACATGGAAGGAGATTTTTGCATATCAATGGAATGGATGGCTTCTTGAGCAAGAACTATCTCATCTACTATTTTACGCCCTTCCACATAACCCGATTGCTATGGGGAAATAATATTATGCAAAAGAGGCTTCAACCTTTCTGCCATGATTTTAGTAATTATTTTGAGAACATTACATAAAGCAATAGGTATAAATGTTGAGATATGATCAACCTCTTGAGCTTTTGGAAAAAGAGTATTATAAGTTTTATTGATAACCTTCAAAATTTCTTTGGCTTTCCTGGCTTCTTCCACCACCTCTAATAAATCAACATGAAGGATATCCCAAAACTCTTGGTAGAACTCAATGGGAAATCCATCAGGACCTAGGGTTTTCCCTTTTTGCATTTTAAAAACTACCCATTGAAGCTCATTGATAGTAACAAGAGTAGTAAAAAGAAAGTTCTCCTCAGAAGTGATAAGAGAAGGGATTGCTTGAAGAACATTTTGTTGAGAAGCTGAATCAAGAGGAGTAGCAGCAAAAAGATTGGAAAAGTAATCAACAACAATAGAGTTCATGCCATCCCAAGTATAAACAACACCTTCAAAATTTGATTTTAGGGAAGAAATAAAGTTGTGAGATCTTTAGAAGAGATTTGTGGAAGAAATTTGTGTTTCGATCTCCTTCTTTGAGCCATTGAATTCTATATTTTTGCTTCCATAAGATTTCTTCTCTTTTTTCCCATTCCTCTAACTGAGTTGTGAGTTTAATTTCATCTACACTTCTCTTCTCTGTGAGGCCATCTAAACAGATTTTCTTATTCAAATTTTCAAGATGAGCAATAACTTCATGTTTTTTAAATGAACATCCCCAAACTCTTTCCAGTTCCAAGTCTTGATTTTGGATTTAATGTATTGCAGTATTTTGGAAAAATATAACATATTAGTCCCATGCCTAGGTTTACCTTCCTTCCACCATTGTGCACATGAGGTCTAAAGGAAATGTCTCTAAGCCACATTAATTGAAAACAAAAAGGAGAGAAACTCACATTGGTTTTCCACATTTCCACCATGATTGGCCAATGATCCGAACCAACATTATTAAGAGTATTCACTTTAGGAATGTGACCATGGATTAAGAAATTTTCAGAGAGCAAAAACCTATCCAATATCTCCATTATACAAGCTAAGCCTTGTATTTTGTTAGACCAAGTCATAAGGCCATTATCTGGTTGGATGTCCACAATATGGAGGTTTGCAATATGTTCCATCATGAGGTCAGTGCTTTTGTCCAAATTTCTATTTCCCCCCTTTTCTCATCCAGAGAGAGGATGGTATTGAAATCTCCGCTGATTAATATCCAAGCTTCAGGAAAATGAGAGATAGTATGAGTTATATCCTTCCACTGTCTTCTTTTTTCCTCCAAAGTAGTTGGAGCATAAATAGTAATGCAAAGCATAATTTGGTTGGAATGTCTACTTTGAATAGATATAGCCAAAAGACCCCAATTGCCAACCATATGGTGAATAACTACCTCTTTTGGGTCCCAAAGATAAGCAATGCCACCAGAAGTCCCTTGGGAACTAAGGGAAACCACTTTTCTAGCTGGCCAAATTTTATTGGAAATTGAGTCCATATCCTCCATTGACATCTTTGTTTCTTGAAGGAAAACAAGATGTGGATGATTTATCTGAATCATTCTTCTAATTTCATTTTGTTTTTAAAGACTCCCTTTGAGTCCTCTAATATTTCAAGTGATGATATTCATTAATAATAAGGCTAAAAAAATTGGGAAGGGCATTAATATTACCTTCCTCTACAAGCTTTTCACCTTATTTTACCATATGATATTGATTGGTCTTGCGACCTACTTTTTGATTAGAATCCATCTTCAATTTTTTTTCCCTATTTCTTGACTTATTCCAATTGAATCTGAGATGGCTTCTAACCTTGAAGAATTCTCGTACACAACCAAATTTTTACTAGAGGGTTCAACGAAGTCTATATTGGGATCTATATTATTTGAAAATTTGACATTTAAAAGATTGTTTTTATTGTGTAAATTTTCTCCCTTTTTTTTTGTTGAAAACCTTTGATTTGTTGGTTTGTCTCTGAGTTCTTCCCTTCATATTTGAATTGTGTTTCTAAGATTTATGTTTCCATTATTTTCTCTTCCTCACTTGGGACATCATTTGTGGAAAATATTTCAAACATATTAGCAGATGACTTTGATTGATCCTTCATAACTGGTTTTTTCTGAGTGTTCTTCTTAGGCATTTGGAAACTTGCTGAGTTTATATCTTCTTTATTTTTATCAGGAATTTTATTTGGGCAAGCACTAGCCAAATGACCATATTCATGGCAAATTCTACAACGAAAAGGAATGTTCTCATAGTCCACTACTTGCTCCCAAGTGTCTTCCCCAAATTGTAATGTGATCTTTTTAGGTAGGGGTTTTTCAAAATCCATTAAAACACAAATCCGAGCATAAATAATATGTTCAAAATTTTGAGTACAATCAGCAGTCGTCATAAAATTTCCTAAAGAGTTTCCAATTGAAGAAAAGATAATATGATTCCAAAATTCAATAGGGAGGCCAAAGAGTCTAACCCACACGGGAGCTATAGAAGGCATCTCTTCTTCAGCTTTAAATTTAGTATGCCAGGGTTTCATGAAAATCCCTACCCTTCCAAAAAACCAAGGGCCCCCTTGAAAAGTTTTCTCTTTATCTTCATTATTAGAAAATAAAACAAGAAAATAACCATTTGGATAAATAGATATTTGTAACTCACCTTTAGTTTTCTAGCTTTTTGCAGCCCAAACTTTGAAAGTAGATAGGCTCGAACGAAAACCCATGAACCGATAAATTAGTCCTCTTTTTTCCAAATCTTCAATGCTAGTCTGAATGTTACCCATATCAAGCTTAACAATAGGAGTTCCATTAGCTGCTTTAATACATCTTGAATCTGTTTTCCTGGAATCAATATTAGGCATTCTTAGAGGTTTATGGGAAGCCCTAAGATTGATATTAGCATTGGGCTGAGGCTGTCCACCATAGAGGACATCCCTAAAATTTATTTTTGGGGCTAAGTTTTCAAAATTCTTACTCTTGACAAGGGTTTTCATAGTAGAATTATTTTTTGGATGTACCTTAGCACCAGATTCACTTGAGATATGAGCCATTTTTTGATAAACTACTTGAAACTTGTTTCGTGATCTCTTTAATACTTGACCTAGACACCGCGGAAAGGTACAATTTTCACTTTTCTTTTGTGCAGCAAATTGGAAGCCAATTCCACTCAAGTTAAAGTATGATCTGTTGAAATATAAATTTCTAACCCATCTTGGATCCCCTGCAACATTTCCTACTAAAATATTGAGCATAAACCACAAAAATATTGGTCGCTAGGGCCCGAAGGCCCTAAAAACCAACCTCTAGAGCTGCTTGCACTCAACCCAGATGAAACCCTCGCATAGCCGCTTGCCAAAAATATCGTTCACACATAGGGATACACTAGGATCTATGTTGCTCCAAATGATATTAAAATTGGTAGAGACGTTCTAGGGTTTTTCAGGCATCTACCCTCAAAATTTTAGTTCAATTCGAGTCCGGATGAGTGAGATATGGCTGAAACAAGTTCGATAGTTTGGGTAGTCCTGCAAAAAACACCCTTCCAAAAAATATTTTTTCGACCACATAAAATTTTTATTTCATGCATGTTATAATTATTGAATTTGTCATTGATATCAAAGGCATGATGGTGTGCTTGGGTAAAGTAATCAAGGTAAAGATATTTTGAGTAGAGCTTGGGCAAAGTAATCAAGGCATATCATATATGTTGATTTATCATAAAGAGTAACCTACCCATGATAATATAAATGGTTAAGTATTACAAACTAGTACTTCTAGCCTTTTATATGTATGGTAGCTCATGAATCAACATATTAAATTATGCTAGGTTTAGAAACAACATCAAGATATTGAATGAAACATATATAGTATTTTCCTTCTATGTAAAAATTAACATCCTTCTTTGCATTGCCAGAAATAACATCAAGATATTGAATGGAACATATATAGTATTTTACTTCTATGTAAAAATTAACATCCTTTTTTGCATTGCCATGTTAGCAGTGATGTGCATTTCTCTTTTTCTAGTGAGGACCCATTCACTTGACTCCAAACAAATTCTTTTGATGGTTATTTAAAGAACATTGTGAGAATAGATTACACTTGCCCTCTTTAAGTACACAACCAAGTTTCCAAGTATATGGTTTATATTAATATTCAATATTTGTCTCTCAAATTGTTTCTTCTTGTTGAAGCAAGTTCACAAGTGGGACTTTAATTAGTCATGTTTAGAGTATTTACCAATATGTTGAATGCATATGGTAGTGGTCGCAACACTATTGGGACAAGAACATCATCAATTATAGTTTCACCTAATACCTATAGCAAGGCTCACAACTCAACAATTAATCGTTGAAAGCCCTCCAAGTTTTCACTGTTCTTCATCTTCAACCAATGCAACTAACTCTATAGGTATAGAATTTGGTTTTGGTTCTTAGATTTAAACACTATATTGAGTTTGTACCATGTATCCTTTGTGATTACTATGTCAATAAATGGCTAGATCTCATTAGTCATTTGAAACATTATGATTATATGGACTGTCTTATCAACTTTATCAAACTTTATTTGTTTTCCAAGATCAAAAACATGCCTTAGCGTAGTATCAAATACCACTCACCATAAATATTTTATTTCAAGGTGAATCTTCAAATTTATCTTCCATGCAAAATAATTATCACCTTTTAATAATTGGGAATCATATAATAGCATCTTTGATGCATTGATGGCCATGTCTAATATTCATAAAACTAAAATAATTTACTTCTATTATATCAATATTAAAAAGATACTTCTAACAAGCATATATAAGTGTACACTTGTAAAAAGTGAATACCTCAAATAACAATAAAATAGCAGTGTTTTCCTTATGGGAAATTATTCATATGAATGGAAGGAGCACTCCACCAGTTTTCCTTATATAAACAATGTCAATTGAATATTTAAAGAAAAAAATAAGTTCCTTCACTAAGCATGTGGGATTGATAAAATATTTTCTTTACACAAGTTTGTTAGTATATTAAATGACCTCTTCAATTCACGATAGTCTAGTTAACTTCAGATAGCCCTTCAATTGATTATGACATGGTCAATTTCAAATGTTCCATAAATTCATGATAATATTTGCATGTTATTCATATGAAGCTTGAATTGTTATGAAAACCTATTAAAAATAAAACAACCTTACATTCACTTGGAAATACATCCACTTGATAGTGTTCTTTGAGTTAGCTAGACAACCCAAAGTTATATTCAAAAGACCCAAATTCTTAAAATAAAATGGATGGCCTTCAACATTGAGAGGACTTATTACACATCCATGATGGAATTTGTTATCCCAAATAGATTCCAACACATTGAGTTTTGAATATGGAGGACTTAGAAAACCTTTGCTTAGCAAATCATGTCTTCTTTAAGTTCGAAAAATACCTCTAGAATCAACATCAAACCTACACATCAAACAAAAAAATAACACACAATGTCTTTTCCAATCGTATTTACAAGTATCCTCCTTGCTCAAACTCAATGATTATTGCATATATAACTTCTTGATTTGCTAGGGTAGCATGCATGAAACTTGAGAGGGATCTCTGATCTACAATGCTGATTCACCTTCACAATGTCAAATATTTTATAGCAAATTCTAGAAACATAGATTGGATGCAATAAAATTTAGTATTGATGTGATAGATGAATATATACATACAAGATAAACAATGGAGAGATCAAGAGTTACAACTAAATTTAAAACTATTTATAACCCTCATATCGATCACAAGTTTACATTATCAAAATATAATACTCATAAAAATTATCAAGAATAAGATAATTGATCATGATATAATAGTTCTTAAAAGTATTGGCCAAGTTTTTCAAATATTCAAAATTAGATAAAATCTAATTGGGGATTGAATTCAAATTATTCAATAACTTTTGTTTGTAGAAGATCTTTTTCTCAACATCTTCTCTAGTTGAGAAATCAAGGATAAAATAATGGGTGATGGGCCATGGTTTAGAGCAAGAGATATCTTATATTTAGGGACATAAAGTAAATATTTTTATCTAGAGATAAAATCTACAGAAAGGCTTCCAATATGTATTAGAATATTTGGACTACCATATCAAAAAACCGTTTAGGAGACTTTGAAGAATGTTGGTAATGCTCTAGGGGAGTTTATTTATGTGGGTTCAATCTTTGAGGAATGAAATCATGTTGTATATACTCAAAAATGTGTTGCCAAGGGTATTTAAAAGTATTTGCTAAAATATATTAAGATTAAAATTGAATGAAGATATTAGGATAAAAAATGGATTATAAAAATATGTTATAATTTTTATGTTGAAAATATTTTGAAACCAGAAACATGGCAAGGGATTGCAAAGTTAAAATGATCGAGAAAGAAATGAAATTTTTTTTCCATGAGATAAACTCAAATATGAAGTAAGGGGTTCATATTGTAATAGAATATGGACTAAATCATGGATTTTTTAATCCCAATAAAATATTGCAAATAAATTTCTTACACCTCATCCAATGAGAAGCCCATCATGACCCCATTCAGAGTAGCAATTTTAAAAACTAAGAAGTATGCACAAGGTGAGAAAGTGGAATGTGCAAGTACAAATATAAAAGGAATTAAAGTTTCTAAGGAAGACTTGGAGTCAATTTTCAAATCAAAAAAGTAATAATAGATTAAATTTGACATAGATAAACCATCGTGCATCTCCCTTAATAATAGAAAATCATCTTTTTGCAATAAAACCAAAAATAGTTTAGAGGTTATCCATTTCACTTTGGGATTTTTAAGAAAGCATATTAAAGAAATCAATATAAAACATATACATTATAATTGAAGTAAATAATCCAAAAAACAAAGAGTACCAAAGTGCAGCAAAAAACACAATTGTTACAGTAGAGTGCGAAAATTGTAGTAGATCATGCCATTATAAAAAATGATCAAAATTTGATGAAACTTTAGGAGTTAATTCTATTCAAGAAGACCTTTCCAATAGTATATCACATGCAAAAAAATGGAGGTGTAAAACAAAAGTTATGAGCTCTGAAAGTTTACTACAGTTTTCAAAAACAATGGCAGCAAGCATGCTTTTTATAAAATGAATGAATAGAATGATTTTTTTATTTCAAATAAAATAAGAGGTGTTATAAATATTTCTCCATAATAATCTACAACTATATTACTCTATTGTACATTTACAAGAGAGAAAATTATGTTATAACACTTAATTTCATATTTTAGGAAGTCCAACAATCATGGTGACTTTTCAAAGCCTGTAGAAACTTTTGGGCTTCTTCAAATTCATGGGAGAACTTTTGGTTTTCTATTTCTTAGTCAACATCAATATCCAACATAATCCCACTTGATGTTGAGTGGTGAGACAAGTTTGTCTCTCAATATCAAAAATTATTCTTTATTGACACCTTTCATAAATAGGTCTACAAGCTATTGTTTGGCGCTACAATATTTTAAAACTACAACCTTCTTTTCAAACATATCTCTTATGAAATGAATATTTAAATCAATATGTTTAGTTTTAATATGATGGACTAGATTTTTTGCAATCTTGATTGCATTTGTATTGTCATAAAAAAATATTGTTGGATTATTTTGAACTTCACCAATCTCTTCAAGTACCTGTAGACATGGAAAATTTACCCACTTTAGTGGGCAATCTTCCTAGAGACTTCTGGAAGACCCCTTAGACTTGCCTAGGGCAAGGGTAAGGCTTATCCCCCCTATTTTATATATTTTCTCTCTCTATGAAAAATCACCCTCGTTCTTGATGGGGTGCAACTTCTCATAGGTGAAATCGTGGTTAGCCTTGACGGGGTACGATTTTGCATTTTTAGGTTTCTTCTAAGAAAACCCTAATTTTTTGGGTTTGGCATGTTTTACGTCAGCCCTCCTTGGTTTTCCCATATTTCTCACCTTCAAATCCTCTATATAAGGAGGGTTTAAATTCACTTTTTACACATGGTTACACATGAAAAAAATTATATTTATCACACACTAACATTTTATTTCTTACAGTGTTATTATTCGGTCTGCATCCTTCTTATTTGTTCGTAAGCAAATTAAATTTGGAGTGTGAAGTCTGATTGGTTTTTTACTGTATTGGAATTTTGATTGATGTTGCTCGCTCTTGGTGGATTGGTGTTGAAGCCCTAAGGAGAGAGAAACTATCTGGGAGGTCTCAAACCTTCTACCTACTTCCTCGCTCTCTATCAAGTGAAAGTGCTCTACTGCATGTTCATTTTTATTCACTGCATCTAGGATTAAATACCTCACTTTGATCTGAGACATTTTGTCTCACTTTGGAAAAATTGTGCTTGGGTCTCTATGGGGCATGATTCTGCCTGTGCATTATCACGGTCAACTGTTATAGGGTATGATCTCACCTGAGCCAAATATGGGGGCAATATACTATTCTAGACTTCACCACTACATTCTAGGCTACATTTAGAGCTTGATACTACATTATATTCTATAATTTTATCATCTTATTATGTTGTATTGTATTATGTTTATTTTATTCTAAAGGTCAATTTTTGTTTATATTTATCAAAGGTCAGCTAAAAGGACCTAGAGGGCTTTACTGTTGTGCCTCCAAGCACTTCTATATAGCGGCCTAAGTAGGTCCCCTAACTATGATTATATTTTCCAAGTGTTTGCAAAGTTATCTTACAGGATTAGGAATTGTTGACAACATTGTATAAAGGGATACAAGCAAGGATAAATCATCAGATAAGCTAAGTGTTTTGATTAGTCTTTAGGTTGTTTGTTGTATGCTTTACATTTTTATTATAAAACCTAGATATAACTTTTATAGAAATATATTTAATTAGTTTTTAGGCATTTGAAAGATAAATAACATATAGTGTGCACTTAGGGTTAATTATGTTTGTGCATATCTTCTTGAGCCCTTGCTTAAATATTGTTTATTTAAAACCCTAGGGTTAGAAAGCATTCAAAGGAAGAATCATACTAGGTTTAGCTCTTGTATTCTTGCATTATGTATTTTTGCATTGTCCTTTATCTTTCATAGCATAGATCTAGAAATGCCAAATATAGGTGTTTATATTGAATCTAATACATCAAACATTATTGAAAACCAGAGGACTTGGAGCGAGTCCTTAAATAGTACCTGGTGAACCCTTCCCACCTAGCAATGAGGTTACAGAACAACATACCCCCGCAGTTCATCCCAAAGGCTCTCTCTTGCGGATCCAACTTTTGGGAATTATACATGGTAGGGTAGTTTTCACCCTCTACATCTTTGGTGAACCCGACATGAACACCTCCTTTATTGTAAGAACCTTTTTTAAGTAAGATCACTAAATTGGTTTATGTGGTTGAAAATATTAATAACATATTTAAAAAGCTTTTTGTTTCTGTTGTTAGCATTCTCTTCTATCCTTTCACTCTTATAATGGCTCCTTTCCTTAGAAGTCAATGTAAGCACCTTGAATCTAATTGATGGGGAGCCAAATCGCTCACACCAATTCTATATTCTCATTCAACAAATTGGAAAATGATTACAGTAATGGCAACAGTCTGCCATTAAAACCCTTTTATCCCGAAAGATAGTTTCTATTACAACATCTTCCGCCTGGAAGAAAAATAGCCTAACAGGTCCAGAATGGCCCTCTTGCCTTCACGTCTGCAACTCTGTCTCCATAGTTTTCCGACCCCTCTGCATGCCTTTGCTTCCCCCTTTTAAAATTTTTGGCGTGACTCTCCGTTTCCCTTTTCTGACCCTTCGTTTCATCTCCCGTGCCTCTTCGTTGTTCTGGCTTTCGAAACGTTCTGACTCTTGGTCTTCATCTGCTTTCACTGCACCTTGGTGCCACGTGCTTGTCCAGTGCTGCCACGGTAGACTCTGTCCGCCTGTCAACCAATGATGACGTTCGGTATACCCATCGCTCGATAACTTCCTCTGTAATGGCTCCTGTAACCGCCTGCTCTTTTGTCTCTTCTGGTCGCAAAAATGCGACATGTCGCGATATCGCGACACTTTTTCTCTCCTGCGCTTCTTTCGCCTTTTGGTCACGAAAATGTGACATGTCACGATATCGTGACACTTTTATCTCTTGTGCTTTCTCTCGCCTTTTGGTCACGAAAATGTGACATGTCACGATATCGTGACACTTTTTCTCTCCTGCGCTTCTTTCGCCTTTTGGTCGTGAAAATGTGACATGTCGCGATATCGTGACACTTTTTCTTTCCTGCGCCTCTTTCGCCTTTTGGTCACGAAAATGCGACATGTCACGATATCGTGACACTTTTCTCTCTTGCTTTCTCTCGCCTTTTGGTCATGAAAATGTGACATGTCATGATATCGTGACACTTTTTCTCCCTTGCGCCTTCTCTCGTCCTTTGGTCGCGAAAATGTGACATGTCGTGATATCATGACACTTTTTCCTCCGCACCTTCTCTCTCCTTCTTGAGTCACGATAATGCGACATGTCACGATATCGTGACACTTTTTCCTTTGCGCCTTCTCTCTCCTTCTTGAGTCACGAAAATGCGACATGTCGCGATATCGTGACACTTTTTGCTCGTGCCTTCTCTCTCCTTCTCGAGTCGCGATAATGCGACATGTCACGATATCGTGACACTTTTTGCTCTATGCCTTCTCTCTCCTTCCTGAGTCGCGATAATGTGACATGTCGCGATATCGTGACACTTTTTGCTCTGCCTTCTCTCTCCTTCTTGAGTCACGATAATGTGACATGTCGTGATATCGCGACACTTTTTTCTGTCGCGATATCGCGACATCAAGGCAAACACTTAGAAATTTTTTTTGTTGATGCAAGATTGCTCTGCTGCCACCGGATGCTCCTGCATCAGACACCCAGGGTGGATTGAGAAGTGTCCTTTACTTCTGTACTGTTGGAGGAAGACCCAGGCGGTCGACCTCTATTTTTGACAACCAAGTTGCATCTTCGATAGGCCTACCTTTCCACTTGACCAAATATTCTGAATACTGCCTGTTCCTGGTACTTCTGCCTTCTCGAGTGTCTAGTATTTCCTCTATCTCATCTGTGGCTGGCGCAGTCATCGGAATACTCCACAAATCTATTCTTGGTGCCTCACTACTACCTCCTTCATGGTATTCTACCAAGTCTAAAATATTAAAAATAGGTGATATATTCAGCTCGCTTGGCAGTTCCACTTCATAGGCATTTCCTGAATCTCTTTTACCTATGATCCTGCATGGTCCAAACCTCTTCATCTTCAGTTTGTTGTAGGTTTTGTTAGGAAACCTTTCCTTTCTCAAATGAACCATGACCTCATCTCCCACTTGGAACTCCTTGAAACGTCTCTTCTGATCTACTTTGGCCTTGTACTGAGTATTCATCTTACTGATATGTTGTTTTACCTCCTCATGTAAACTCTTTATGTGTTCTACAAAATCTTCAGCCTCAGCATTGCTCTTTTCTCCTTTACCCATCGTTCTCAACTCCGAAGCATTCCTTGGGTTGTTCCCATACACAATCTGGAATGGTGATTTACCAGTACTTCTATTGATAGAATTGTTGTAAGCAAATTTTGCCTGTGACAAAATCAAATCCCATCCCTTGGGCTTATCTCCTACCAGGCATCTTAGAAGATTACCCAAACTTCTGTTCACCACCTCTGTTTGTCCATCAATCTACGGGTGGTATGCAGAACTGAACTTCAAATCCGTTTTTAGTTGCTTCCACAAAGTCCTCCAGAAATAACCCACAAATTTGGTATCTCTGTCAGATACTATACTCTTGGGTAGACCATGAAGGCGTACCACCTCCTTGAAAAACAAGCCTGCAATATGAACTGCATCACTCATTTTTTGACATGGAATAAAATGAGCCATCTTTGAAAACCTGTCAACCACAACAAAAATGGAGTCATTTCCTCGTTGTGTCCTTGGTAGGCCAAGAACAAAATCCATACTGATGTCCTCCCATGGTCTTTCTGGTATAGGTAATGGCTGATACAATCTTGTATTCTATCTCACTCCCTTAGCCATCTGACACACTCTGCAACCCTGCACAAATTTCGTCACATTCTGCTGCAACTGTGGCCAATGGTAGTTTTCACTAACAAGGGCAATGGTCTTATCTCGACCAAAATGCCCAACTAGTCCTCCACTATGCTTCTCCTTTATCAGATTCTCCCTCATTGAACTTCTAGGAATGCACAATTGGTTCCTTCGGAATAGCATCCCATCTTGGATTATAAAATCCAACCACTTAGTTCTATCCAAAGTAATAGGAGACAAACATGCCTTCCAAGCCTCTGCAAAATCCGGATCCTCTGGATACAAACTCCTAAGTTCTTCAAACCCAACGACTTCCACTTTCATCTCTAACAACAAATTTTGCCTTCTACTCAAGGCATCTACAACTCTATTAGACTTCCCACTCCTATGCTTCAAAACAAAGGTATAACTCTGTAGGAATTCAACCCACTTCAAATGTCTTTGATTCAGTTTTCCTTGACTATTAATATACTGCAAAGCTTGATGGTCAGTATATAAAACAAACTCTTTTGCTAACAAATAGTGTCTCCATTTCTTAAGAGCCTGAACTATAGCATAAAATTCTTGATCATAAACAGAGTATTTCTTCCTAGCATCATTTAACTTCTCACTAAAATATGCAATAGGTTTACCTTCCTGACTCAACACAACTCCAATGGCATTGCCGCTAGCATCACAATCAACCTGAAATACTTTATTAAAATCTGGAAGTATCAAAATGGGTTGTTCCGTCACCTTCCTTTTCAACATCTCAAAACTGGCACCTGCCTTTGTAGTCCACTTAAACTCCTTCTTATCCCCTCTCATGGTTTACGTCGAGGGTGCGCAAATCCTGCTAAAGTTTCTAATGAACTTTTGTAGAAACTTGCAAGACCATGGAATGATCTTACCTCCGTTATGTTCCTTGGAGTAGGCCACTCAATGATAGCCTTCACCTTTTTTGGATCCATTTTTAGACCCTCATCCGAGATGACAAATCCCAGATACACCAACTCCTTCTTCACAAAACTGCACTTCTTCAAATTAATCAGCAACTGCTCCTCCCTCAGCTTTTCAAAAACTATCCGAACTTGCATCAAATGTTCTTCCAATGTCTTACTAAAAATCAGAATATCATCCAAATAAACAATAACAAACTTCTCTAAGAATTCTCTCAACACCTCATTCATTAACCTCATGAATGTACTAGGTGCATTGGTTAAACCAAACGGCATAACCAACCACTCGTACAAACCCTCTTTGGTTTTGAAGGCAGTCTTCCACTCATCACCTTCTCTGATGCGAATCTGATGATACCCACTCTTTAAATCAATCTTGGTGAAGTATTTAGCTCCACTCAAATAGTCCATTATATCGTCCATTCTAGGTAATGGAAATCTATACTTAATGGTAATCTTATTTATGGTTCTGGAATCAGTACACATTCTCCATTCTCCATCCTTCTTCGGTGCTAGTACTACAGGTACTGCATAGGGACTCAAACTTTCTCTAATCAATCCCTTCCTCAACAACTCTTGAACCTGTCTGTTCAACTCCTCGTTCTCCATGGGAGACATTCTATGGGCTGCTTTATTGGGTAAACTGGCCCCTGGAATCAAATCAATTTGATGGCTAATATTTCTCACTGGTGGCAAACCCTCAGGCACATTATCTGACACAATATCAAGAAATTCTTCTAACAGACTTTCAACCTCTACTGGAATATCCATACATTGTTCCTTCTTAACAGTAGGAATTAATGCGTAACACATAGAATCCCTCTTCAGGCCATCCAAAAATTTTCTACCATCTACCAAACAGATTCTAGCACTACTGCATACCTTTTCATCCACTTCCTTCGATGGCTTCAACTTGTGACGCACTCCACCTTTCGTCAGAGAGTAAGTATTCGCATGTCCATCATGCACCGCACGTCTATCAAATTGCCATGGCCTCCCCAACAACAAATGGCAAGCATCCATAGGCAAAACATCACATAGAACCTCATCTTGATAAGTTCCAATATGAAATTTAACTAAACACTGCTCACTGACTAATGCTCTATGATCTTTCTGCAACCATGCAATCCGATATGGATGCGGGTGCGCCCTCTTCTCCAGTTTCAACTTAGCAACCATTTCTCCTGAAACCAAATTATCTGTGCTACCATTATCTATGATAACATTACAGGCCTTACCTGCACATTTGCATCTCGTGCGAAATAAGCTCTTCCTTTGATCCACATCTTTCCCTCCATTCATCAATGCTCTTCTTGTCATCAACACTTCTCCTTCTTCTGCTTCTTCAGAATGTTCTGATTCAGCACCTTCATCTGCTATAGCAGCTCTGGCATGATCCTCAGGTCTCTTATTCATCCTCTCTTGGTGTTGGGGACACTCATATGCCCGATGTCCCTCTTCCCCACAATGGAAACAGGTTCCACGAAATCCTCCTCTTCCATACCCACGTCCAGATCTACCTCTTCCTCTTTGGTAACCATTGTTCTGATTACGAGGGTGGTAGGTATTCTCCTCTTTCTGATCCTGGTTATTACTCGTTTCACCAGTCTTATTCCGATCATCATATTTTCCTCCATTGGTTCTTCCACCAGTTCTTCCACCTCGACCTCTTCCTCTTTGTTTGCCTTCAAATCTTCTGTTCAGCTTCTCTTCAACCTTCAAGGCAAACTGATATGTATCCTCAATGGTGGTTATTCTGACCAAACTGAGTTCTTCTTGGATATTCATTCTTAACCCATTTATGTAACGAGCTACTTTCTCCTTACTATCCTCTGAATGTCCAGTTCTTATTAAAATCTGGTAAAACTCCTCGGTATATTCTTTGACAGTTTTGCTTGACTGTCTCAAGCTCTGCATTTTCCTCAACAACTCCAATTCGTAATCTACAGGAATAAACTGCCTCTTCAACTTCTCAACCATTCGATCCCATCTGGTTATCCTTTCCTTTCCTCTCCTATTTCTTTCTAGCTGTACTTCTTTCCACCATATGCTAGCATGGCCTTTCAACTTTGTTTTTGCCAATTTGATCCGATCTGGATCTACAACCTCCTCATACTCAAAATACTCCTCCATATCATTGATCCAATCAATCAACTCCTCTGGATTGAGTTTCCCAGAGTACGTGGAGACATCAAACTTTGGCTTCTTCCCGATCTGAGATATGGCCTTAACTAATCTGACTTCTATAGGATTCATTGCTTCCTCTTCCTCCGATGGATCATCAACCTCCCAAGCTTCATCTTCACTACGGTCTTCTCCCCTTGGCTCAACCCCTCTTCGCAACTCCTCTTGCAGGGCTTGCACTTGCCTCTACAAAGCTCTGAAATCTTCTTCAGGTACCACATTCCTCCCACCACCATGGTTTCTTCATGGAGGCATTCTTCCTCACTCTCTTCTCACAACCCTTCCATAGATCCTGGTGCAAACTGCCTCACTTTCGGTGATCTGCTCACACACTCAGGAACTCCTGCTCTGATACCACTTGATGGGGAGCCAAATCGCTCATGCCAATTCTATATTCTCATTCAACAAATTGAAAAATGATTACAGTAATGGCAGCAGTCTGCCATTAAAACTCTTTTATCCCGAAAGATAGTTTCTATTACAACATCTTTCGCCTGGAAGAAAAATAGCCTAACAGGTCCAGAATGGCCCTCTTGCCTTCACGTCTGCAACTCTGTCTCCATAGTTTTTTGACCCCTCTGCATGCCTTTACTTCCCTCTTTTAAAATTTTGGGCGTGACTCTCTGTTTCCCTTTTCTGACCCTTCGTTTCATCTCCCGTGCCTCTTCGTTGTTCTGGCTTTCGAAACATTTCGACTCTTGGTCTTCGTCTGCTTTCACTGCACCTTGGTGCCACGTGCTTGTCCAGTGCTGCCACGGTAGACTCTGTCCTCCTATCAACCAATGATGACGTTCGGTATACCCATCGCTTGATAACTCCCTCTGTAACGGCTTCCTGTAACCGCCTGCTCTTTTGTCTCTTTTGGTCGTGAAAATGCGACATGTCGCGATATCGTGACATTTTTTCTCCATGCCTTCTTTCGCCTTTTGAGTCGTGAAAATGTGACATGTCACGATATCGTGACACTTTTCTCTCTTGTGCTTTCTCTCGCCTTTTGGTCACGAAAATGCGACATGTCACGATATCGTGACACTTTTTCTCTCCTGCGCTTCTTTCGCCTTTTGGTCACGAAAATGCGACATGTCGCGATATCACGACACTTTTTCTTTCCTGCACCTCTTTTGCCTTTTGGTCACGAAAATGCGACATGTCGCGATATCATGACACTTTTCTCTCTTGTGCCTTCTCTCGCCTTTTGGTCGTGAAAATGCGACATGTCGCGATATCGTGACACTTTTTCTCCCTTGCGCCTTCTCTCGTCCTTTGGTCATGAAAATGTGACATGTCGCGATATCGCGACACTTTTCCCTCTAGTGCCTTTTCTCTCCTTTTGAGTCATGATAATGTGACATGTCACGATATCATGACACTTTTTCCTCTCTGCCTTCTCTCTCCTTCCTGAGTCGTGATAATGTGACATGTCGCGATATCGTGACACTTTTTTCTCTATGCCTTCTCTCTCCTTCCTGAGTCACGATAATGTGACATGTCACGATATCGTGACACTTTTTGCTCCATGCCTTCTCTCTCCTTCCTGAGTCACGATAATGCGACATGTCGCGATATCGTGACACTTTTTGCTCGTGCCTTCTCTCTCCTTCCTGAGTCGTGATAATGTGACATGTCACGATATCGTGACACTTTTTGCTCCGTGCCTTCTCTCTCCTTCCTGAGTCACGATAATGTGACATGTCACGATATCGTGACACTTTTTTCTATCGCGATATCGCGACATCAAGGCAAACACTTAGAAATTTTTTTTTTTTGATGCAAGATTGCTCTACTGCCATCGGATGCTCCTGCATCACTGATTATGTTCCTCCTAAAGATGATCAGATTGATAGAGAGGATCCTAACATAGATCCAGAAGAACAAGATAATATGGAAACTGAAATGAGTTTTGATCCTTATGAAGGCCCTAATGGTGGGTTTGTCTTTTCATCATTTGAGCACATTTGGGGTTTTATGAAAGCTAATAGGGATAAGATATTGGAAGGTATGGAGTGAGAAGCTCATCTCGAAAGAGGTGAGACTCCTCCACCTCCTCCTCCAATAAGCTCCCCTATGCTTGACCAAAATAACCCCTTGCCTAAATCAATGCATCCTAATAATTTGAACCAAGCTATTGATACTACTACAACCACCAACATTGGAAGGAATCTACAAGCTCCTCCAATTAGTAGTGTCACTCAAAAGTGTTTTCAATTTCTTCCTCAATATTCTAATCTCAACACTTTTGCTTCTGTTCCACCAAATGTTAGTTGTCCATTTTCACAAGGTGCCACATATAACAATAATATCCATACATCCAACTTGAATCAAGCATTGGTTCCTCAACACACATATGTTCCTCCTTTAGGGAATCTGGGAACAATGCATAACAATAATCCAAAAGTGCAGAATTTAACAAATATGGTAAAGCAATTGGTTTCAAAAGTTGAGATGATTCAGCCTTCAAGTTTTACTTACAGTTATAAGGAAATGTGTAATCAGCCATTGGATCCTATTGTTGTTGCTAGGCCTTATCCTAAGCATTTTCCTATGCCAGTTTTACCTATTTATAAGGGGATAGAAGATCCGATTGAGCATTTAAGAAGATTTAGAACAGCTTGCCATGATCTCATTTATGATGACATGTTGTTACTTAAAACATTTCCTAAGAGTCTTGGTGGCATGGCATTAGAGTGGTATTATCGGTTACCTAATTATTCCTTGAAGAGTTTTGAAGAAACAACAAAATTATTTGTTCAACAATTTGGTGCTTATATTGAAAAGGAAGTGACAATGAAAGATGTGTATAATTTAAAACAAAGTAAAGAGGAAATTTTTTTAGAATTCTTGGCTCATTGGAGAAGTTTAGTTGGATGTTTGAGATATACTTTACCTCCAAAGGATATGCTTGAGATATTTATTGGTAATTTACAAGAACAATTATCTTATGCATTAGAGACTACTACTATTACATATTTTGATCAAGCAATTGATTTAGCAAGAAAAGTAGAACAGGCCCTTATCAGAAGAGGCCAACTCAAAGTCAAAGAAGAGAAACCTACTAAGTCTCAACATAAGAATAAACACATAGGAGGTGATAGTGGAATGGATAGTAGGCCTATTAATAATGTTACTAACAACCTACAAAAGATAGTACTTCAGAAACCTCCACAAAGGAATTTTACAAGGCTTAATATGTCTATGGAAGCAACTTTGAAATAACTTTTAGAAGCCAATGCAATTGAGTTACCTCCCATAAGACAACCAGATACTACAACTCATTGGTATAAGGTAGGTCAACATTGTGCATATCATAGAGTGGAAGGACATTGGACAAATTCTTGTAAGAAGTTGAAACATGTGGTTCAGGATTTGATTGATGCAGGACGTATTGACTTAGGCAATTCTCAGGTAGTGAATAATCAAGTACCTACCCAACAAACTATGACTACCAATCAAGATATGGGAATATTTAAAGATCCATTGCCAAAACATAATCAACAAGTAGCAAATCAGGTGGCTCATCAGAATGAGCCTCCTCCCTATGGTAATATGGTTGGCATGGTTGGGGTAACTACAAGAAGGCAAGCTCAGACTCAACATCCTCAGCAAGGATAGAATTCTGTATTACAGCCTGATTTAATTTTGAAGAATAATCAAAAGAAAGTTTTAGATACAGGGACTCCACCTATTGTATTGAGACCACAACCTAAGGTTTCATTTGATCTCCAAAAGCAGTTAGCTAGTACTCCAACAAAGATATCAGTTTTAGAGCTCCTACAAACTTCTCCCAACCATAGAGATGCTTTGATGGAATTTCTAAAGCAACAATCGGTTCCCTCAGATATTTCTCCTAATGCTATAGTTGATGTCATAGGTTCTCTTGGGATACATCACATCTCATTCTCGGATGATGATAAACCTTCCTCAAACTTGCAAGAAGATTCTTCACTTTACATCACTGCACTTATTGGGGATACTTTTATTAAGAGAATTTTGATTGATAATGGTTCTTCCCTCAATTTGTGTACATATCAATTCTTTCAAAAATTTGGATTAAAAGAGGAAGATTTAACAAAATCTGATATCATTATAAAAGCTTTCAACAATGAGTCCCAAGAAGCCTGTGGTGTCATATCTCTTCCCCTCAAGGTTGGGCCTAAAATATTGGATACTTTGTTTTATGTGGTACATTGTCCTGCATATTTTAATCTTCTTCTTGGATGACCTTGGATCCATGCAATGAAGGTCATCCCTTCTACTCTTCATCAATGCCTCAAGTTTGAATTTAAAAATCAAGTTGTCACCATCCCGGGTGACCCTCGACCATTTGAGTTTTGCTCAAATGTAGAGCGAGCTCGATCTGAGTTCAACCTATGTCCTATTTCTTCAATGGTTTCTCCATGTTCCTCATCTCAGATATCAGAACAATTTCAAAATTTAAAAATGAGTGAGGAACATATCTCAAATTTCTCATCTCAGGATCATGATAATCAGTTTCTTCAAGAACCTCTTCTGGATCTAGCCAAGCTACCACCATCACCAAGAACCATGGGTTTACCCCATAAGAAAGGTGATGTTGTACACATTGGCACGTGTACCTTTATCTTCGTAGGAACTACCTTCGAAGAAAATATACATGGTAGCAACCCCTCTCCCATTGAGCATTCTTTTGCTCATTGTTACCTTTCCAATGACTACCCACTTCCTAAACAGATCCTATCTAGTATGGGATATGTAGGTAAAGGTTTGGGGCCACAACAGAAGGGCATTCAAGAGCCTTTGGATGTCGAGATCTGGCTTAGGAGATGTGGCATAGGTTTTATACCTAGTAAAGACCAACCTTTACCATTTGACAATGATGATCATCTTATGACTTATGCTGAATATATGGATTATCAAAAGTCAGGAGTGGGTAATGAGGATGATGGTCCCCCTTATTCTTCTGAGATCTTGTTTTGCAATATGATTGATTCTGTATGTTCTAAAAATAAGCCTTCTATTTTAAAAGTAGATCCTGCTTGGTTGTCTTATAATGATCTTTATATTAAAAAGAATGGTTTTGTTCGCAAATGTATTGATTATCATGCCATGGTTATCAGAGAAAGAGCCACGAAGGAGCTTCTCCATGATTTTCATCATCGAGATGACTTACTTTTTGGGGATTTCTTTGAGGAAATAGTTCATGGTACACTTGTTTCTTATCCCAAGAAAGGTGGCACACTTAGATTTTGTGTCGACTTTCATCCTGCTTGCTTAAATTAATTAATTAATTAATATAATAATAAAAATAATAAAAATAAATAAAAATTGCATCAAATCAATTAATTATCATTTAGCTATGCATTTGCATTTTCATTGCATCCATATGCTTGTTCATACTGCATTGTTGCTTGTCATCCTTTTGCATTTGCTTGCCTGACATTTAACACAACTTGCATGCTTGAGTGTCATATTTTGCATGATTGCTTATTCATGACTACTTGATCATATAGATTTTGGGGATCTTGCGACAATGGCATGTGATGATACCTAGTTAGGTCATAGCTCACATGCATTGCACTCTCTCTAGGGTTCTGATGCCTAGTAAGATCCCCACCTAGGGTTTCTTCTTCAGTCTTCTTTCTTGCTTTCTCTTTGCTTCTTCAAGTTCTATTTTCCTTGGTCTTAGAAGTATTGAGAGTATCTCTTAGATCAAGGATGATAGTTTGTTAATATTTCCTTGTCGCTTCTCCATTGCCTTATTTTTCTTTGTCTTCCTTTGCTTTTGACAAGGAGATATGTATACTTTATTTCTCAAAGTTGTCTTCTCTGCACATTTGCACACACTCACTATATTATTTTCATCTTTAAAACCCCTATTGGAGGTAGCACTCACCTAATATATTTTATCCTTATATATTACACCCCACATGGGATAATTATACATCCTAGTGGGTATCTTATCGGATATGATCTTCTATCGAGTTATACTCCCTTTTGACTCAATGGGCTCAACACCCCATTACAGGATAAGCTCCTTGGCCATTTTTAGTAGGCCTCGACATACATCCTAGTGGGTAATCACCCCACAATAGTCAATTAGTGAGCAACCACCCATAGCGGGTCAGACTCCAACACCTCATCCTTTACGATGAGTACTATACCCATAGTGGGTTTAACTCCCTCTTTTCTAGTATGATTCATAGTATTTAATCACATTGGTCCCTTGTGACCTACGCTGATTTTGATACTATGTTTCACCTATCCTTCTCTATTTTAGATGGTTGACCTTTGGATCTTCTTCTTCTTCTTCTTCTTCTCTCTTCTTCTTCTCTTTGTTGGTTTTCTTTCTTATGTTTTCTTTCTTCCTTCCATCCATGCATTTCATATAGTCTTGCATTAAGATAGATTGCATACATAAAATATTAAAATTAAAGAACATCTAATTAAATCAAATCACATGCACACAATCACACAAAATATAAAAGAAGCTATGTATTACTCGATGAGAAAAAGAGATACATTAGTGTCTGGTTGGTGTACCATAGTCCAATCTTGGTACACTCAACCAATCCCTAGGGATGCATACCATAATCAAAACTAGCATGTCATCCTGATCCCTAGCCCTAGCTCTGAGAGCCTATCTCCTCTACTCTACCCAAAGGAGGAGGTGGTCCAAGCAACCGCATACCCATGGATGGTGAAGCTGAGAATATCTATGATCGAGACCATGACCTGCTAGCTAACTAGAGGGATGGAGGGAGTGTCACTCTCTACCCCTCTAGTACCACCTAGTAGTACATAGTCTCATAAAAGGTAGCCCATTGAATGGCCACCTCCAGCCTCTCCCCTACCCTCTATAGCTCCACCTATAGAAGGTGGACCCCATCGCTAGCCTAGCTACTCCCGATGATAGCCATCCCCTCTACCCGAGCCCTCTAGTGCTCTATGTCCAGATGGCTCACCTCCCCTCAAAGATGATCAACCTCTACTCAAGCCGCATCCCTCTCCCTCTCTATGATACTCAATGAGCCTCTATAGTCCCTCGATCCTCTTGGACCTATCCTCCTAGAGTAGGTCCACCTATCTCTATAGAGTCACCACCTATGCTCATAGCACCTCTACCTCCTCCCTCAAATCCCCTCATCCTAAGGCCTAGCCTTGATCAACTACTACTGATGTGGAGGCCTCTCTTGATCCTCCACCTGGTAGTACCCTAACCTCTATGGGGGTAACTCTAGATGCCCCTACCTCCCTAGTCCCTATAGTACTAGTGTCCTCCATCACCAACAATTCAAAACTGAGCCTACCTCTATCTTAAAGCTACAAGGCCTTACTATACCCTCTCTATGGCCCTATGAGCTACCTCCTAAAAATCTTATTGCATGCTTAGGTCCATCACCTAGTACCTCTATATCAAAACTGGTAGGGAGACCCTCTAAGGCATGACTCCTCTATACCACCACCTATAGCCAAAGGCCACTCCTATGTCATCCACCCTAGGATCCATGTAAGGAGGATCATCCAAGTCCTCCTCTACCCACCTAGCCAATTAGGTCTACCTCCCACCCCTACTGGGTCTCGATAGACTCTTCGATACCAGTAATCCCCTAGGTCTAGGATTCCCTATAAGATCTTAAACTACCTTAGGACTCGATCAAACTAGAAGACCTCTAGCTCCCCTCTCTCCATAGTAAGCCATCTAATCCTCCTAACCCTCGCTAGCTCTATCCTATCCTCAGCCCATCCTAGGTGTAGATGCTAGGGTCACCATATAATCTTGGCCTCCCTCAGCTCATCTACGACCCACCTCACTAGTGGTAGGTGCCCAACGTAGGTCCTCACGACCCGCTCTAGGGATCTAGACCATATATATATTGTTGGTCACTCAAGTTGGGCAATGGTCCTAGTAGTGCATCCAATCTCCACACCACTATGTGCTCCCAGCTCCATACCTAGAGCAAATTCATGCACACTAATCCTATATACCACTTGTACATGATATTGTACAATATCCTATACAATGGGCCAACACATATGGACCCCATGCGAACCAAACTCCCTAGTGTCGCATGTCTACTACTACACCCACCATAATCCATGGTAGATATCACCTACTAGTATGGCACATCAACTATCCTACCACCACCCCATAGAGCATGATCATCAATGGGTCCACCCCATATCACCCCACCAGGTCATCTACGACTATGGTGCTCTCTCACACCTAGTGGGTCTAACCTCCTAAAAATCATTGCAAGGTCATTGGCCTCCCTCATACTCTATAAACTATCATCCCTCTGATAGGGATGTACAAGATGCACCACACATCCTCTAGTGTGATGGTCATCTCTCCTATGGGTAACCGAAAGGTAGATGACTCTAGGTACCATCTCTCCACCAGCACTATCAGTAGAGCCCTATCTACCTCTACTCGAGGTAGTCTCACCAAGTGGTCTAGCCCCACCACCTCTAGTGTGTCTCTCTCCACCTATTTGAGTACCTCTAGCTCCACCTCCAAGGAGCCTACTCACCACTCATGGCTCTCAAGTACCCTAAGCTACAATAACAAAAAAATAAAATTTTCCATCAATTAAATTAATCAAAAATTAATTCTAATAAATTACATTAAATTAAAAACTCTAAGTTTGTTGCTAAGTTCAAATTTTGCATTCCCAAAGTTTAACTTGCTTGCTTCTTTCTCTCTTTTCTTCTTTCTTTTTTCTTTTTTTTTTTTTTTCTTTTTTTTTTCCCTTTAGAAAATCATGCTTGGTTTTCTAGGACCATGATTTCATCAAGGTAAAGTCTATCCCCACTTTCAGAGGATGATTTCATAAAATCATGCCTATTCTCATTGTATGATTTCACCACTACTACCAGGGAAAATCATGATCACAAAATCACGCAGGTCGTACAAAATCATCGATTTTGGAAAACCACCCAAAAAGCATAAAAATTTTAAAAAATTAAAATGCAAGTGTGGTTTTTGACCCTACCTATGCTCGCTCTACTTCTATGTTGACCTCACCCCTCACGATCATTGAATGGTGCACCGGTAGTACCATATCCCATTTTTCCCTAGAGCTCTTTTCTTCTCTCTTGCATGGTAAAAATGAATTAGGGTTTTACCCCCTTTTCACTTTTATCCCTATTTTCATGCCTTTTCTTTTTCTCTTTTGTTTCTTTTTTCTTCTTCTTCTTCTAAGTCTATATTTTTAAGTTTTCATGAGGGATGTGTCCCTCATAAAACTCAAGGGGGCACCCTAGCCTTAGAGGTATTAATATCCCTAATACCTCGATTTACATGTAAAACATGAAAGTGTTCGAAATAACACCATTTTTGCACCATCCTTTTCTTCTAAACCAGCCACCCCATTTCTGCTTGTCACCTTTTGTTTGTGAGTGTTTACATATTTTCTTTGACACATTTATTAGGCCATAAATGCGTCAAAGAGGGGGAAAAATGTAGACACGAAAAATTGACCCACTTTAGTGGGCAATCTTCCTTGAGCCCTCTAGGAGACCCCTTAGACTTGCCTAGGGCAAGGGTAAGGCTTCTCCCCCTCTTTTGCCTTTTTCTCTCTCTATGCGAAATCATGCTCGCCCTTGATGGGGCATGACTTCGCATAGGTAAAATCATGGTCGGCCTTGATGGGGCATGATTTTGCATTTTTAGGGTTTCTTCTAAGAAAACCCTAATTCTTTAGGTTTGGCATGTTTTACATCAGCCCTCCTTGGTTTTCCTACCTTTCTCACCTTCAAATCCACTATATAAGGAGGGTTTGAATTCACTTTTCACACACGATTACACACGACACAATTTGGATTTATTGCATGCTAACATTTGATTTCTCGCAAAGTGTTCTTATTCGGTCTGCATCCTTCTTCTTCGTTCACAAGCAAGTTAACTTTGGAGTGTGAAGTCTGATTGGTTTTCTACTGCATTGGATTGTTGATTGTTGTTGCTCGCTCTTGGTGGATTGGTGTTGAAGCCCTAAGGAGAGATCAACTATCTGGGAGGTCTCAACCCTTCTACCTACTTCCTCACTCTCTACCAGGTGAAAGCGCTCTATTGCATGTTTATTTTTATTCATTGCATTTAGGATTTATTATCTTGCTTTGATCTGAGATGTTTCATCTCACTTCTACGAAATCATGCTCAGGTCTCTATGGGGTGCGATTCTGCCTGTGCGTTATCGCGATCACCTATTATGGGGTGTGATTTCACCTAAGCCAAATCTGGGGGTAATATACTATTCCAGACTTCACCATTGCATTCTAGGCTGCATCTAGAGCATAATACTACATTCTGTTATGTGGTTCTATCATTTTATTTTGTTGTATTGTATTATGTTTGTTTTCTTCCAAAGGTCAATTTCTACTTTTATTTATCAAAGGTCAGCTAAAAGGACCTAGGGGGCTTGACTGTTGCACCTCCAAGCACTATTGTATAGTGGCCTAAGTAGGCCCCCTAATGCTAATCATATTTTTCAAGTGTTTATCAAGTTATCTTGCAGGAACAAGAATTGTTGATAGCATTGGATAAAGGGATAAAGGCAAGGATAAATCACCGGATAAGCTAAGTGTTCTGATTAGTCTTTAGGCTATTTGTTGAGTGCTTTATATTTTTGTTGTAAACCCTAGATCTGATTTTATAGAAATATATCTAATTAATTTCTAGGCATTTGAAAGATAAACAACATATAGTGTGCACTTAGGGTTAATTATGTTTGTGCATCTCTTCTTGAGCCCTTGCTTAAAGGTTATTTATTTGAAACCCTAGGGTTAGAAAAGCATTCAAAGAAAGAATCATTCTAGGGTTAGCTCTTGTATTCTTGCATTCTGTATTTTTGCATTGTCCTTTATCTTTTATAGCATAGATCTAGAAAGGCCAAATCTAGGTGTTTGTCTTGAATCGAATACATCAAACATTCTTGAAAACCAGAGGACTTGGAGTGAGTCCTTAAACCATTCCTGGTGAACCCTTCCCCCTAGCACCGAGTGTAGAGAACAACATACCCCCATGGTTCACCCCAAAGGCTCTCTCTTGTGGATCCAACTTTTGGGAATTGTACGTGGTAGGGCAATTTTCCCCCTCTATAGTACCTTTCTCAATCAAAGTGTTTGTGTACTTGTTGTAGTAGTTACAACATATTATTCCTCTGTAGAATATAAAGCAACCATATTTTTCTTCTTTAATATCCATGTTATCACTCCTAAACCAAGCGAAAAACAATTTCAAAAGTTGATTTTCTATCATCCAAAAAACTTACCCAATTTGAGTTATTGTATCCAACAAGCTCCATTTTGTTGTTAGCATCATAATGTATGCCAAAATTCAAGGTTTCTTTGACATACCTCAATATTATCTTGGATGTTCTCATGTGATTTTGTGAAGGGTCATTCATGTACCTTGATACAAGTGAAACTGTGAATGCAATATCAAGTTTTATAGTAAGGAACATTAAGCTCTCAACAATGCTTCTAAACAATTTTTCATCAGCTTTATCTTCTCCATTATCTCTACACAACACTTCTCCATGTGTCATAGGTGTCCAAGCTTATTTACAATTTTCCATGCCATATTTATTCACCATATCTTTTTCATATTTTGATTTAAAAATGGAAATTTTACCATCACCTTGATGTACTTCCACACCAATAAAGTATTTCATCAATCCTAAATATTTCATATCAAATTCCTTCATCATAGCATGCTTAAAATCATTCATCATATTTGAAATACTTCCCATGTAGATAAAATTATCAACATATAGGCACACAATAATAATATCATCATATTCATTCTTGAAATAAAATGTGGGGGCATTCTTACTTTTCTTGAAACCACAATAGTGGAAGTATCCATGAATTCTTGAGTACCATACTCTAGGTGCTTGCTTTAGTCCATACAGTGCTTTCTTCAATTTGTAAACATGGTTTTTCTTTCCTTCCACTTCAAAGCCTTACAGTTGTTGAACATAAGCCTCCTCGTATAGATAACTATTCAAGAATGCACTTTTCACATCCATGTGATAAACTTTCCACTGTTTATTAGCTTTTAATGAAATAGCCATTTTGATTGTCTCTTGTCTTGCAACAGAGGCAAATGTTTCTTCATAATCCACACCATATCTTTGAGTGAATCCTTTTTCAACCAACCTTGCTTTGTATCTTTCTATGTTTCCATAATTATTAAAAAAAAATGGACCCAATAATCTTCTTATCCTTGGGCAATTCCATAAGTTCCCAAGTGTCATTTTTTAATGGAATCAATTTATTCTTTCATTGCTTACACCCAAACATCATTAGTACAAGCATATTCATAACATGAAGGTTCCAAATAAGATTCAAATGCCATGTTCATACTCCCTTTTCCTCTAAACTTCAAAGGAAATATATGGTTCTTTGACATAGGAACAATGGTGACCATATGGTTCCTATTATTCTTATCATAAATGATAAATTAATTATTATCAAACACAAATTTATATTTTTTTCTACAAGCTATCCAACACAACAAATTATTCTTTAAATTAGAAGCATAGTAGATATCATACATTTTATTTGTACATTCTTTAGTTCCAACCTCCATGGTGTATTTTGAAGCCACATCCAAAGTATTATTATTTCCAAGAATGATCTTGGTCTTGAAATTCACATTCACATTAACAAACAACTCTTTCTTTCTAGTCATGCGGTTAGAACAACCAAAATATAGATACCAAAATTCTTAACTAGTTTTTTTAGCCATGTCACCAGCCAAAAATAAATTACATTGTGTAGCTTCATCCTCACATTACATAGTGGGGAATTCTATATCAATTTTTGGGTTTAACTGTACATTATTGTGCAATGTGTCTCATTTATGATAATTGTAGCATTTAACTCTTTTTTTATCAACCCTTCCATGTCCTCTTCCAGTAGCAACAACTCCTCTTCCTCTTCCTCCCTTACCTCTTGAGTAATTTAGATTTTTTTATCTTCCATGTACTTGTTTACTTGTGCTTGGATCAAATTCATCATTCTAAAAAAAATCAATTTATAATTAAAAGCATTCTCCTTATTTTATTTATTGGTTTCTCTTAGTATTTTCTCATGTGACATAAGAGAACCTACTTGGCAATCAAATTCAAGTGTAGAAAAATATTTAATCTCCCCAAAAATTATTACAACATGATTCCATTTAGGGGTAAGAGATATCAATACCTTCTTCACAACTAGCTTATTTTTCAAGGTTCCTCCAAGGGTGGTCATCTTATTCACCACATCCTTCACTCTAACACACCAATCACCTACACTTTTAGCCTCTTTCATATACATATTCTCAAACTCTTTCTTCATGGTTTACAACTTAACGGTTCTCACTTGGTCACTTCCTTGGTAAGACTCTTGAAGATACTTACAAGCCTCCTTGGTTGATGTAGAAGTAGCAATACATGGAAATAAACTCTTTTCAAGAGTAGACTAAATATGGTAGAGGGCTAATGAATTCTTCTTCTTTGTTTCCCTTTTTGTTGTACTATCATTTTCTTGTAGTGTGTTCCAGTTATGTGGTTCTTAATAACCACTCTCCACTACTTCCTAAAGATATTTTCCAATTAACAATGTTCTCATATTTATGATCCAATAATCATAATATTACTCGTTAAATGCTAGTATGGGTAATGAGTTGTTGAAGTTGGCCATTAGAATAAAGCAACAACAAATGAAGTTTTTCTTCAATGAACTTGTCCAATAACTTGATAAATTGTTGGATAGACCACAAATACAAGTTCACTCAGACCAAAAAACTAACCAAACTCTAATACCAAATGAAGTAAGTGACCCAAAAAATAAATAGCATCGAAGTGTAGCAAAAAAAACAACAATTACATTAGAGTGCAAAAATTTTAGCATAGCACGAAAGTATAAATTTGAGGAACCAAAAGTGCTCAAAATTTTATGAAATTTAAGGAGTGAATTATGTTCAAGAATACCTTTCCAATAGTGTATCACATGTAAAAAAAATAGATCTATAAAAAAGAAGTTATAATCTCTAAATGTTGATTGTAGTTTTTAAAAAATAGGGACAACAAGCATGCTTTTCATAAAATTAATGGAATAGAATTTTTTTTTTCATTTCAAATAAATTCATAAGTGTTAAAAAGCTTTCTCCATAATTATATGGATATATTATTCTATTGTACATTTACAAGAGAGAAAATGATGTTACAACACTTCATTTCACATTCTAGGAAGTCCAACAGTCATGGTGACTCTTCAAGGCCTATAGAAACTTTTGGGCTTCTTTAAATTCATGGGATAAATTTTGATTTTATATTTCTTATTTATCATCAATATCGAATAATAATTTAGGGTTTTTAGGGTAGCATGAGAAAGTAAGTACTGTGAAGATTATCCTTTGTATTTTAAGGTTTCTATAATAACATAAAAATAAGGCATTTCTAAGGTTATGTCTCAAGGGAAATAAAATTCTATTAATGATAAGTTAAATTATGAATAACATGGAAAAATGGAAGAGAGTTATTAGGATCAAACCATTAGTGGGAATGGAAAAAGAAGAGGAAGACCCTCAAGATAGAAACAAAGAGAAAAGAAAACTTAGAGGGTTCTTGATTTTAGAAACTATAAACAACTACCTTAAATATTAACAAGAAGTTGGGCCAATCCCAAAAATAAGAACAAAAAATTATGATGATATGGTACCTTAGAATATTTATGGTCTAAATATGGCCCAAACAAAATATCATTACTAAATTAATAAATTGCTATAGTCTTAAATTTATTTTAGTAAAATAACAAATGAGGTAGTGAGGAATGTAAGAAAACATTTGGAATATGGTGGATTGACTTACAATTTTTGCAATGGTATATTCAATAGGTATTACAACAATATAGGATAATAGCAAATGAAATGTACAATTGCTAGAAAGAAGAAGAAATTGGGTTGCTAGGAATTTTCGTAGGAAAGAGGATGATATGAAAATTGGAGTCATGAATGTATATGCTCCAAGTATACTTACTCTTCAAGATAGATGTTGAAAAGACCTCCATTTATTCATGTCAAGTTCAAATATAAATTGTAATAATCATATTATTCGAGAGGACTTCTATGCATTTATATATACTTTAGAGAAAATGGTGGTACTAGTTGGTCTAACTGAATTGAGAATTGTGCTTCCATTATTAATTTAAACAAACTTTGGGATGATGTTCATTCAAGATCTCAATATGCATGGGATAATGAGTATATTGGGAAATGTCATGTGGTAGATAAAATAGACAAGTTTTTTATATTCAGTGATAAGTTATAATCTAAGTACATAATCTCTTCAAAAATGTTTTTATGAGCAAGATCAAATCATAGATCAATGAGGGTTATGCATAAGGGGTTGGACTCAAAATTTACTTGTAAAAAAATGGTGAATCCTAATCAAAATCAAGGTGAATCATGGATAATCCTAAGAAAATCAAATCGAGCATCTTCACACCAAAATTTGGGGTATTTGAAGCCCTAAAATGTAAGGTCATATTTGGGGCCACTTTTGACCTATTAAATCATCTTATAACTTCATAAAAATACCACCATTATATCAGGCTTAAAAAGAGCTTTCCAACGAGTACAAATATGCCTATGTTTGGATATATATTGTGGTGAATTGACCCTAAGAAAAAATTGATCCTAAAAATTTTAAGCGAATGGGCCAATGTCGAGGGTCCTCATATTCACCAATTTCCAAATTTGAAAATCCTAATATTCACCCAATTGGCTAATATTTGCCACTATGCATAACCCTGATGATCAATTCTTTTGATATGTTTCCTCATTAATAATATTCATCCAAATCCATTTTGTTTTCAATCTATGTGGTTCCAAGACCCTCATTTCCTTCGAATGGTTACGTTGTAATGTAATGAAGTAAAATTTAAAGTATCATGTATATACAACTTTTTTCACAAGATTAAATATCTAAAGGGTCAAATAAAAAACTCAAATATCAAATACTTTGGTAACATGTTTTAAAAATAGAGGAAATTAATTAAAATATCAATAATTTACAAAATATCATGAAATCAAATGAAATGGACAAATGTTCTTATGTGCAAGAAAAATAATTACTCTCTCTTTATTATAGCATACTACAAAAGGAAGATTCATATTTGTCCCAAAAATTAAATGAGAGATGGATTTAAAAAGATGATATAAATGCCAAATTTGTCATGCACAACTAAAATAGATTATCCTTTCATTGAATCAAAACTATTTTAGCTCCATGTGGACAAATTATTGAAGAAGATGAGATCAAGAAGGAAGCAATCAAATATGTCAAAGTTATTATATTAGAAGTTGAGCAAGATAAGGAAGCTCAGGGCAAGCTTTTCTAAAGTATTCTATCAAACATCATAAAAAGGTAAAACAAAAGCTTGATGAGAAATATCTTGATATGTTGATTCCTTGCAATATTATTTCAAAAAAATATGATACATTGAAGAATGAGATGTTGGATACAATTGAAGAGGGTAGGGGAAAAAGGCTACAATAAGTGAGATTATTACCACTTTTATTGCATTGGTTTCCAAAAAAGGTAAAATAAAATATTTTGATAAGTTTTGTTCCATATGCCTTCGTAGCATTATTTATAGGATAATTTTTTAAAATACAATAAATAGAACATTCTAGATTTTATTATCTCAAAGAAACAAGGTGGTTTTCTCCATGGCATAATCATTGTAGAAGAGGTCATACATTCTATTCAAATCAAGAAAAAACATGTATGCTTGTAAAATTTGATATGAGAAAAATATATGATAGGGTTTATTAGAGTTTTCTATATGATATTCTTAGAAATTTTGGTTTTGATCAAGTTTGGTGTAAATAGATTAGATGTTACAACATTCTAAAATATTCTATTTTGATCAATTTATCCCTCACTAAATACTTCGAATCATTAAGGGACCTCATCCATGGTGACCTATTATATCCTTTAAATTTATATTATTATTATTATGGATTTTGGAAGAGTCTTCTCAAAAGCAAAAGTGGAAGAAAAAATCAAAATTATTTAGGTTGCAATAAAATGTTCAATTCAAATCTCATATCTAATATTTTGATTACATTTTTTATTGAGATAATTCTTTAGTTAGTGAGATGATGGAATTTAAATCAATACTATTATGCTATGAAAAGGTTGTTGAATGCATGGTAAATACAATAAAATTAATAGTTTTTTTTATCAACAATGCCCTTTATTTACAACAAATCTAGGTATTCCATTATTTGATAAAAGGAAGAGGTTTAGGACCTAATTTTGGATGAAATCTTGTTTAAGTGGTTGTAAATATAAGTTCCTAACCATAGATGAAAAAATTCAAATCATAAAAGCTATTTTGAAATCTATCCCTGCATATATCATGTCACTTTCAAGATTACTACTAAGCATAGCATTCAGATTTGACAAGATTCAAAGAGATTTTATTTGTAAATGATGTGAAGATTCTCTTTACAAATAAGATAAGGTTTGTAGAGGAAAAATATTAGAGGGATAGGCTTTTAAAATTACCAATTTATGAGTTTGGCATTAGGGTCAAAAATTGGATCAAGACTATTCAAAAATCAAGAAAAGAGGAGAGTAAAAATGTTACTTCAAAAGCATATTAGATTCTATGGATGTAATAAAATTTCTAAGGCAGCCTTGCCTTAGGGTTCAACAATATGGAACTTCATATCAAATAATGTACAATTAATCAAAATATATATTAAATGATTACTCAATGAGGTAGGTTCTATCAATTTTTTATTTGATGCTTGATTTAAGTGTTATCTCTTTATATCTAATCCAAAATGGTAATCATCGGTATTGTTTTGTTTGGATTATAGAGGTTCAAAAGTAAAATTAGTGTGGGGAATAATTTTAAATCTTATATTTCTATGAACAATTTAATTGAGGGAGATAACCTCAAACAAGAAATAGATGAATTCCAAAGGACTTCAAATGTTCTATTTGTCTTCTTTTAATGAAAGGATGAGTTGGTTTAGAATAGATCAAAAGATGGTGAATACTATATCAATTTGGGGTATAAATATTCATAGTAATCAAATTCCCCTACTCCTAAGGATTTTCCTTGAGGAATATTTTATCACTTGAGGCCCTTATTGGGCCTCAACATTCTTTTGGTTCATAGTCCAAGATTAAATTCTTATAGGTGACTTTGCAAAGAAGTTGATATCATGCAACTTTGTATGTTTATATTATTTGAGGTAGAAACTTTAGGTCATGTATTCTTCATTGTTCCTATGCTTATGACATTTGGATATACTTTTTATTTAAAAAAATAGATTATATTAGGTTGCTACATCAATATTAGAAAAATGATAAAATATCAAATAAATTATTTCAAAGCTAAAACATTAAGCACTTTGTGAAGGATTGGTCCCATGATTGATTGTTGGTATATATAAATTTAAAGGAATAATAAGTTTCAAAAATAAATCTCAATAACATACCCAAGTTTAGATTCATATTATTTTCTCTCTTGTAGAATATTTATATACATTATGCTCATCATGGAAAATATCTAGCATGGAAAAATATGTGCTAGTTGCTTGGTTACATGATTTGAAGATACAAAGTAAGGGTACCTACAACAATGGGGTTAATATAAAGGATCTTTTTTGTATATGGAAATGTCAAAAAGTTGGGTTCATCGAATTTAACTTTGATAGTGCTTCCAAAAGAAAACCTAAAAATAATTGTTGGAGGAAGTACTTTTTGAGACTCAAGTCAAAATTACCATTAACTACTAAAAAATATATGAAATTTTGATAAGAATCTATGTAGAGGGTTAGAGTGTTTCTTATAGGAATCAAGAGGACCATGAAAAAATGATAGATATAGTTCAATCAAGAATTCACATATTATTAATGTCATAAAAAAATGGATATGGGGTTTGGATAAAAAATAGTATTATTCTAGATGTCCATTATTGGAGGTACTTTTTTGGAAATGACATCATAATTGGAGATAAATAAATAGGATGGAAGATAATTTAGCAAATCATAGGGTTGATCTTTATCTTGATGAAATTCAAATATTATAAGGCAACTAGCCAAGATAAATTTGATCTCATAATGGAATTTATGTCAAGTATTTAATAGAGAAAAATTAGTAGTTCAAGAGAAAAACAATATATTTGATAGAAAGTAAAGTTATATATGGTCTAATTGACCTATAATAGGTGAAATATTTTGTTGCTTTGATAGGAGTGACACTTGATAAAATCCACATGTAGCTTGTACAAAATAATATGTTTATAATTTTTTTTTGTAATGAATATTTTTATTTATAGCATATATATTATAAATAATTATTATTCATTTAAAATATTAAAAATCATATTTTGGGTTAAATTTTTATATTGGTCATGGATGTTTTATTTTTAAATTGGATATATGCAACTAAAGTATTCCCACTTATATTACATCATGATTGCATTACCATGGTATTTCGACAAACCACATAGTGGAATTTGGTAGCTATGTATATATTGCTTAGCAAGACTTGAACCTAGGTGTCCACCTTGAAATTCTAGATTTTTAGCTAATTTTTATCATGGCGTGTGATAGGCAAAAAATTGATACAATAGGCCCTTCCTATAATCATCTTGAATAAGGTTTAAGGAAACTAACACTAGTGTATGGATTGGGATGATTCCTCCTATGCTAGGGTGTGAGGGGAATTGCATATGTAGGATTTTCATCAGGTTGCAATGCCCTGATACACAACCAAAAATGGTTTAAATATTGATAATTTCTATAGCCTCTTATCTCAATACAAGGAAAGTTTTATTTTTGGAGCTTGGTGTATAAAGAATAATTAATATTAAATGAAACCACATGAACCATGTATAAAACTTTAAAGTTATTTTTATTCGTGCCTTTCAAAGAATTTCAAATATTGAAACCAATTTTTAAGCTACTTTCCATATTTAACTTTTAAATAACTTTGATATGAGCATAATTGTGATAGCCCACGTGCATTTTGTGAGAAGTGCCAAGGCAAATTCCAACATTAAATGCAAACCATTGAGTGCCAACCATCAACAATATCAAGGATTCCTAAGCTAGATTCTATGGAGATCTAATTGCATACACCTTTGGGCACCTACAATTAATGACCATGGCATACTTGGTACAAGGACTTGCATCTAATTTTTAGAACCAAGCATGAACACCTAGTGGCAGTGCTTAGTGTTTACACATGCAACTCTAAAAGGTCGTGTATTTTTAAATGGTACATGCAATTTCCAAATAGAATGCACCCAAATCCATATGGTTTACACACAACTTAGGTGGAACATATATGCATAAAATACCAAGCATTTTCAATCACCTAAAAAAGTAATTGCATTACCTAAGAAATTATTTGACAAGTTAAAATGTCATTGTAACTAATAATTATTGGTAATGTGCATATTGGCATCAACTACACTCTATGGATAGAAGAATACATATAGAATGAGATTATTTCCATATAGGATCTTCTATAGATAATGTAATCTAATATTATTTATAGAAAGACTCTCTCTCTCTTTCATGTTGCATTCTTGAATATATTTTATGTTTTGTTTTATTGTGCAACTCTAATTCATAAGTCTTTAAATTCACAAGTTGAACTAAGGAGTTGTCCTCTAAGCCATATCCTTGATCCCATGATGCAAATAAAATTTGTATCATGAGGGATTCATGTATTTCTACCTCTTTTGCTTGAAAATTAGTCATTCAATATGCATCATCATTAATGTCTACTTAGGCTCAATCATAGCACCAAAAGGAAGATACCCAACCTAGTTTTGTATTATAGTCTCGATATGAACATCAATTACATGCCAAGATGTATACATATGCAAATACTTCTACAAACACCAATACACATGTTTAAAGACTCATCAAGGATATACTGCAATATCAAAGAAATATTAATTGGTCAACTTCATAACCTAATACTTTAAATAGATCTCATAATGGTCTTTGCCACTTTATATTTCTAGCATAAAAAGATTTTTAAACATGTAAATCAACATTGAAATACTAACACCCAAATGAAATATTAATTTTGAGGTATTAAATACCTAGCTTCATCAATTAGATGTAGACTATGCATCCAACCATTTCACTCATGAAGAAAATATTGGAGAACTCTAGACCCTATTAACTCTTGATAAAATTTTAGATTTTTTTTGCTTGCATGATACTATCAATTGAGTCATTACAAGGATGAATCGTGCACTTTACCAATAAGGTTAGTGATGTGGTAAATCTATTCAAGACTATATAATTGATGTCAATGAACATTTTTCTCATTATGCGTCAAAGATAAGAATAGGTATCATTTGCTCAAGTATAACAATGGCCTAATTAATTGATGGTTTTTTAAGCCTTAATACTAACATAAAACTCATAGGATAAATATCACAGGATCAAATATAATATAGCCACAATACAATAAGATCAAGATAATGATAAGAATGAAACTTACAGACTTAACAAGAGAGAACACAATCTGTAGAATTCTATTATGTAAAGAACTTGTACATCAAAGTTATGGAGCTTTGTGTCCATAATATAGCTTTACAAAATGACCTTTGAATTTCTTATCTTGCCACCTGTCTAAGAGACTCTTGATCTTTTCTTATGACATATATCAAATAATGTAATATACTCTAACACCCCCTTGTATTACATTATTTGATGTGAGTTTCTCTTGATCTGCATAGATGATTCCTAAATATCTGAAACTTGTTTCGACCCAGAGCCTTTGTGAAAATATCTGCAATTTGTTCTTCTGTAGGAATATGTTTCAACTGAATATGATGACTCTGAAAATGATCTCTGATAAAATGACATTGAGCTTCAATATGTTTGGTTCGTTCATGTATGATTGGATTTTTGATCAAATTTAATACTCCTTGATTATCACAATTTATTATTGTTGGAGTTCTTTTGATTCCCATGTCTGACAGTATGTATTGTAACCATAATGCTTCACAGACTGCATCCTTTGTTGCACGATACTCTGCTTCTATACATGAAAGTGCTACTGCATGTTGTTTCTTATTGTACCATGATATTGGTCCTGAACCAAGATAAAAAATGTATCCTGATGTTGATTTTCTATCATCTATAGATCCAGCATAATCAAAATCTGAATATCCTTGTAGACAAAAATTCTTATCATCCTTTTTATATGTAAGTCCATATTTTGTAGTCCTATTGATATATTGTAATATTCTTTTTGTAGCTTTCCAATGACTTTCTCTAGGTTCTTGCATAAATCTTGAGAGATAATTTACAACAAAAACTATATATGGTCGTGTATTTGTTAAATATAAGAGACTTCCAATTAATTGATGATAGGTTGTTGTTGAAACAAAATATGTTTCATCATATCTAGATAATTGTAGTCCTTGTTCCATAGGTGTATCCTTGGGTTTACAATTGTTCATTTTGTATTTCTCAAGTAAATATTTTGCATACTTTGTCTGTGTTATTGTAATATTATCTTCATTTTGATGAATTTCTAAACCAAGACAATAATGCATAAGTCCCAAATCAATCATTTCAAAATCCTTTTCAAGATCCCTTTTAACTTCATTTATTAAACCCTTTGAACTTCCTGTAATTACTATATCATCAACATATACTACAAGTATTATTATATCATTTCCAACCCTTTTTGTATAGAGATTTGGATCTGACAAGCTTCTCTTAAAGTTATGTTGTAATAAATGATTATTGATTTTTATATACCATGCTCTTGGAGCTTGCTTTAGACCATACAAGGATTTGTTTAACTTACAAACTTTGTGTTCTTGTCCCTTAATTACAAATCCTTCTAGTTGTGACATATAAACTTCTTCTTCAAGATCACCATTAAGAAATGCACTTTTTACATCCATTTGATGAAGTTTCCATCCATGATGTGCTGCCAAAGCACAAATTGTTTTGATAGTAGTCATTCTTGTTGTTGGTGCAAAAGTTTCTTCATAATCAATTCCTTCTGTTTGAGTATATCCTTTTGCAACTAGTCGAGCCTTGTACTTGTCAAGTGAACCATCTACTTTATATTTGACCTTATAAACCCATTTACAACCAACTATTTTCTTTCCTAGAGGTATCTCAACTAGATTCCATGTTTTATTTTTCAACAATGATGTATATTCTGATTCCATAGCTGCCTTCCATTTTGGATGATTCAAAGCCTGAAGTGTTGTTGTAGGTTCTACCATAGAGCTTAACAATCCTCTATTTATTCTAGTTAGACTATGAGTTTGAGGTCTTGTAGTAGTAAGATCTAGCATTTGCTCTAGATTTGAATCTCTAAGTGTATTTCTAAGCCAGATAGGTTCTTTTCTCTATAAATTTGTAGAAATTTCTATATTTTCATTTTGTTCATCTTGAAATTCTGATTTTGTATCTTCATTTGATGAGTCTTCTTCTAAAAAATTTAGAAGAACTTTTGAATCAACTTTTTTTCTTTAATACCATATTTGATTTTTTCATCAAATACTACATCTCTACTTATATAGATTTTCTTTGTTGTTGGATCAATTATTCTATATCCTACAGATTCATCATCATAACCAAGAAATATACCACACATAGTCTTTTCATCTAATTTTGTCCTTTTTGTTTTGGAATATGCATATAAGCCTTACATCCAAAAATTCTTAATCGCTCTACAGTTGGTTTTTATCCTGACCATACTTCTTTCGGTGTAACATTCTTGAGTATTCTTGTAGGTAATCTATTCTACAAATATACAATTATTTTAACTACCTCTGCCCAATACTGATGATCAAGATGAGCTTCTTTTAACATACACCTAACCATTTCCATGATAGATCTATTTCTTCTTTCTGCAATACCATTTTGTTGTGGTGAATATGTTGTAGTAAGTTGTCTTTTTATTCCATTTTCTTCTAAAAATAAATTGAATTCTTTTGACAAAAATTCACCTCCTCTATCTGAATGAAGATTCTTGATAGTTTTTCCTGATTCTTTTTCAACTAGAAGTTTGAATTGTTTAAAACAACTAAATGCTTCAGATTTGTATTTCATAAAGTATACCCACATTTTTCTGGAATAATCATCAACAAATAGTTGAAAATATTTATGTCCTCCAATACTAGTAACATTCATTGGACCACATAAATCTGTATATATTAATTCCAATGGTTTTTGAGCTCTATGTTGACGAAGTTCAAAAGGTATTCTATGTTGTTTTCTTGCTAGACATTCTAGACAAACTGTAGATTCCCAAGAGAGTTTTGGTAATCCTTCTACCATTTGATATTTAGTCATTTCATTCAATGATGATGCACTTGTATGTCCTAGTATTTTATGCCAAAGCTCTTTTGTTTTAGATATTCCTACTAAAAGAGCCAAATTTGTTATTGTATCTAGAGTAAACAAACTATCTTTATAAGATCCTGAAGCTATCACTTTTCCTTGCTTGATAATATGACATTGTTTTCTTCCTTTGATAACTTTAAATTCTACTACCAAATTTTGATCCATAAGCTGAGAAATTGAAAGGAGATTAGTAGTTAATCCTGGGACATATAACACATTATTAATTACTCCTTTTCCATTTGTTAGATTGACTAGAACATCTCCTACTCCTTTGACTTCATAAGTCATACTATCTGCTATAACAACTGGTTTCTCATATTTTTCACAAAAGGTATTAAACCATTGTTTGTTTCCAGTCATATGCCTACTAGCTCCAGAATCTATGTACCAATAATCCATAATGACTTCTAGAGTAGTAAACCTTATGTCTCCCTAGTTAAAAAATGAATTTTGCAAATTTATGTTTTCCTAAGTTTTGATGTAGAAACCCTTTTGACTCCCAAATAACTAAATTTGCAAATATTCAAAAAATTTATTTTCAAATATTTTCAAAAATAGAAAATCAAATATATTTCAAAAAACTTGAAAGCTTTAAAAAAATCAGTTTTCATTCTTTATCACTCCATTCCAAAAATAAATATCCTAGTTGAAAACCTTATTACTCCAACCTTAAAATAAATCAAACTTCAATAATAACTTTAATCTATCAAAACATTAAATTATTCTAAATAAACCTTATCACTCCAAATGAACTAAATAAATTTAAATCTTCAAAAAATTAATAACACTTACTAATACTACTTATCACTCCATATGCTTTAAACAAACCTTATATTATTCAAAAATAAAAAATGTTTTGTGAAACCCTAACCTTTCCTTGAGCTCTAATTACTTCATTGTTCTCAGCTTGCACTGGCATCCTGCACTATTACTCTTTATGAATCCTTTCTCTTCTCCTTAATGTCTGATAAAACCTTATGCATGAGTGACACTTCCTATTGTGCTTGATGATCTCAGTTGGCATTATGTTATTATTGTTTGATGATTTTGGTTGGTGTTACATTCCTACGCTAACATCCCTTACATCATTTGTGATAACGTTTAACTATTATGTTGCTTTACCATGCATGAAACTCAATGATTCCTTGTTGCTTGGAAATTGATTTCCAACTAAAAAGTAATTGATGATTTGGCACTCAAAAAATTAGATGTTGAATCCTCCTGTTCTTCAATTTCCAATAAAGTGCTTGGTTTACCTTCTTCTTGAGCAACATTTGGCTTGCTTTCAATTTAGATTTGTTGCACTTTAGATTATATTGATCCAATTTTTTTTTTCTCATTTCAACATAGCACTTTTTGACTAGGTTTCTTGTTGGATTGCAGGTTTATGGTGCTTTGTGTATTGTAGGTTGATGGCACTTGGGATAGTACTCTATGTAGAGTGTTATGTTTTGTACTACTACAATGCTTTCATGGTTATCTTTGCTTCTACCTTGATCCTTAGACCTTTGTTTCTTCTCACTTCTCCCTTGAGCCTCTTATGCATTAAAATTGGTATGTCTTCATAATGAATGTGATTGTACTCCTATGTTCAACGAGCCAAATAGTTTACTTTGATGCCTACTCCACCCTAAGTTGAATAACAAGCTATTTTATTATACTTATTTCACTTGTACAATGCTATCTCTTTTGCTATGATTTCAATCAAATGAGGCTACACCTATTCTTGGTTTTACTTTAAATTGAATGTTATTGTTTTCTAGAACCGAATGATATTGCCTTCAAGATATGAATAAGTTTACCTTTATAGAGCTAAATAAGGTTACTTTTATTTTCTTATCATTGAGCTATTTTGTTTTACCTTAATCCTAATATATTTCTCTTTAAGACTACACTATATAATCCTTCCCAAGACTAGATTTCTTATATATATTATTACCTCTTTATTTTGAATCTTGAGCCTTCTATTCTAGAATATAGAAGCCTCTTGAATCCTTAGTCTCTAATGTTGCTTATTTATTTTATCTTTAATCTTCTTGCTATAAATATCAAGGTCTAAGTGATCTAAATATTTTTGAATCCTTTTATTTATCAAGGTCTGTCTTCAAGATCTGAATCCTTTTTTTCAAGGTCAATTTTATTGTGACCTAAAACTTCAATATAAAGGTTTTTGAAACCTTATTCTTCAATGTCAAGGTCAATTTATTTATGACCTAAAACTTCAATATCTTGCAAATTTAATTAATATCTACTACAAATCTCTTAATAATACCTTAGGTTACACCTAAGAACTCAAACCTCTAATGTCAAGGGTTGGCTATGTTCCTGAAATTATTAACTATCTTAAATTTGATTCACCTTCCAATATAGTTGAGTCATGTTCTTCACTAGTTATTCTTCAAGCATGAAAAGACTTTAAATTAATATTTATAAGTGGCTAATGAACTCTATAAATTTGGAAAAATTCTGGTGGTGGCTCTCATACCATTGATGTATTTTTAAGCCTTAATACTAACATACAACTCATAGGATAAATACCATGGGATAAAATATAATATAGCCAGAATACAATAAGAAAATAATGACAAGAATGAAACTTATAGATACGATAATAATTAACACAATCTATAGAATATTATTATGATAGAACTTGTACATCAAAGTTATGGAGCTTTATCTCCATAATATATCTTTACAAAATGACCTTTGAATTTCTTATCTTGCCACCTATCTAAGAGACTCTTGATCTTTTCTTATGACATATATCAAATAATGTAATATACTCTAACAATTATTACATGTGCTCAAATATGGAATTTATCTCAATTAATATTTTGGTACATTCATATGGATTTGGAACCAATATTTAGAAGTCCAAGACCAAGTAGAAGGGTTTTTCCCAACTCACATGCAAGAGCTAAAATGCATGAAAATTAAAACTTTCAATGCAAAGTCTTTATCAATAGCCTAAGGCACCACATATTTAACAAAAAATAAAGTCTCCATCTATAAAATAAAAGCAAGCATAAGCAATAATGTAATATTTATAGTGATTATATGATTCATGCCCGATGATTCTAAATATCATGCACCATAAAAGTCTTGGATGATTCAACCAAATGCTCTTACAAACATTCAAGCACCATACTAATAATCAACATGACACTATTGTTTGAACACCAAATCTCAATATATAAGAGAGACTCCATTATCAACTAGTATAACAAATAATAATACTTACTATACACTTGTTGAAATTGCAAGTCTATTTATCCAGGTATGTGGCCTTTTTACAACATGTCTTTATGCTTGATATTGCCTGAAAATCTATTTTTGATCTAAACCGCACTATTAGGGTTATAAATTTATGCTCAAGAATTTATTTTGGTCCATTCAAGAAGCATTGGAAATATTAGAGAGAGAAAATTTTGCAAGCAAATTTATTATAGATAGATTTACCAACATGTTTGTGAAAAATGTGCTCTAGAGGCCCTCAAAAATACAAAAAAAAATACTTGCTAAAAATACTAAATTTCTATTTTTATATTTTTCATAGACAAAATGTATTTTTAGCTATGTTGACACATAAATAGAAGACATAGCACAAAGTAACAAGTCACAAGTACATTATTTTCATAAAATATGCATTTTGTCACTCATGGAAGGTGAACCACCACATTTCCATATCAATGACCTCTCATATTAAATATGGTGGAACACCAAAAATATTATATAAAGAGAGATGCACCCTTGATTGTAAAAAGCATTAGTAATGGATGCAAAATTATAGTCTCACATCTCTTCTTGTATATTGCTTGTTTTGTAGTCTATTTTTTAGCGATAAAATCACTTTTTTATTTTGCTTATATATCTATGTTCTAAATCATTATACTTTGTTATTTGTTTATTATACTCTTTCATGATATTTATTAACTTGAAATTATGAGTTTTGGATCTATCAAAATTTTGAGTTTTGGATCAATGGTATCTAGGTGGTCTGTCTTTTGAGCGTATGCCCATAAACATGAGATCATGATATCAAAAGTTTGGGTATCAGACTCAAGATCCCTCTAATTACCTCCCTTGTCATTCTAAATGGTCTAAGGTGAGAAGTAGAATGGACAAATTTGAGATAGTTGATCCTTTTAAGGAGATGTTGAATGAATCCCTCATGAAATTGAGGAAGGATGGACCAATTTGCTCAAATTCTTCAATGACTCTTTATTATGTGTTCCACAACCTCTTTTATATAACTTCTCACTACCATAGCACCATTCAGTGCTCCAACACCTTTTAAGGTATAGGTGAATTTTGATATTCTAAATTTTGAAGGAAAAATTAATAGTGATACCCTAGAAAATTAGTTGGATCAATTATCTTCATACTTCTCTATAAAGAAATTCATCAATAGTGAGAAAATTAATTTTATACTCTTTAAGGATTCACTACATATTCAAAATTTATGGGAAGTATATTGTAATAGGGTTACAAAATATAATTAATATAAATTAGCATTCTTATGGGATAATTTCATGGAGGTCATTCAAGAAGAATATTATCCTATGGAATCCTATAAAAACCAACACATGCAATGGCAAAAATTATATCAAGATAAAGACTAACTTGTTTAAGATTATACTTATGCTTTCCACTCCATGGAAAAAAAGCTAGGTATTCAATATACCTATTGAGGACAAAAAATGGTCCTTACACCTTTAGGAACCATGACCTCCTATAATGTGGTTCTCACCGAGTGTGTTTGATGCCCATGCCTTACTTGGAAAGCTAAGTTTTGGGAGCATAGGGTGTGGATCCTTCAAGCAACATCTGGGTTTTTTTACCAAGGTTAGCTTCTTGTTCCAGTATAATCTTTGACACTCTCTCCTAAACTATCCTATCCTATTTGTTTCTTTCCAATAAAAAGAGAAAATAGATAAATCAAATAAATGTAACTAGCCTAACTAGCCTAAGCTAAAGGTTGTGATAAGCCAAATATTACAAATTCCATCTTGAATACCAATGGGATTAATGAACACATGCATCACAATACAATAGCTAAAATTGAACATGGCCCCAACCATATATGACTACAAATCGAATAATCCTTTATGAGAGCCCCCAAAGAAAGATATATGAACACTAAGACCAGGACAAAAAATTGAGTCACAACTCCTTGCACTCATATTTAAAAGTACATTACATTCATTTATAATTAAAATAGGCTCAATAGTATGTACATACAATAACTCAAGGTTCAATTTCTGAAACCATCAATAATATACAACATTCATTCAAAATTGTAGAATATTGTTACTGTTATTATTGAAACAAAAAGGAGGTTATAGAGTGATATCCTTTTTACAATTCTTGCCCTGAAGGCTAGAATTGGGTCTTCCCTAAGGAAAACCTTTTAAATATGTCCAAATATAGTAAGATATATCTTCTTGATGTTCCTCAATGTAGGTGGGCTTCTTGCTCATGGGCCACCACTGGTTTGATGTGTTCCTTGTACCTATTAGACCTACAAAATATGGTTAGAACATTTGGGGGCTTGCCTTGGTCAAACCCCATGTTTATATGGATAAAAATACCTTAAAACATGCTTATAAATGTATATAATGATGATAGATAGGGTTAGGAAGCATATTTACCCATTTTTGGAGCCTTTGGATTGTTGAAAATTAGGTTTGTAGGGGGGCTTATGAACTTTTTTGGGACCTGGAAGTTCTCACCCCAAGGTGCAAAACTATCTATTTTTGATCGAACTTTTCATATGAAGTAAATTGTGTCTTGATGCTAATGCTTCATTGATTTTTTGACAGGTCACCTTTAGCAGTTACCTTCTTTATCGATAACCTATCTAAATATCAAACAATATAGTAGATACAATGGAAACCCTAATTCTAGATGGATGTGTTTGATGTATGATAGATGTTGGGTGGCTAGAGTGATTTTTGCAGAGTTTCTGTAAGATAAACTTGATATATGTAGAATGGTGAAAATGACCTTCTATTTATAGACTTGGCCAAGGTTAGGGGAGGGGCTAATATGTCCCATGAGGTGTCCTTTGTGAGGTGTGCATTTTGAGGTGTCCACTATGAGGTGTCCACTATGAGGTGTCCATTGAGGTATCCCCTAAGGTGTCCTCTAAGGTGTCCCCTGAGGTGTCCTTTGAGGTGTACCCTGAGGTGTCCTCTGAGGTATCCTTGTGAGGTGGCCATTATGAGGTGTCCAATGAGGTGTCCTACCTCATAAATATAATTGGGTGAGATAATATCTCACCCATATACATGTCATGATGACCTGGAGGAAAGTCTCCAAATGGTATTAATTGGATTTGAATTGGAAATATCTTTGAATTTGATATTCCTTTTTATGTGCAAAAAGTCTCCAATTCTCATTTATTTCCCAAGAGAGTGTGATATGGAAGAAATATTTGGATAAGCGATGGCAAGGCTAGGCAAGGCTATTCAAATTAGACTAGGTGAGGTGGTAGGCTTAGATTAAATCATGATTAGATCTAATTAAGCATGTGTTTAGCCATAAAGTAAGTTTTGACCAAAAAGGTTGACTTTTGACCATAAAGTGCTTTTTGACCATGGTGGAGAATTCAACCTTAGTTGAGTTGTGGAGGAGGTCACATGATGACCTATAGTTAAGCGTAGGAATGGGCTTAGCTAGCCCAAGGGGACTAAGAGTGATGAATAGTGATTTTAATAAATAAATAGTTTTTAAAGCCAATTTATGCAATTTTTGAGGGTTTTGTAAATTGATTGAACATGAAATGAGGAAAGGGACAATGTGACTTTTGGGTGTCTACAGTTTACCTCTTTTTGTACTATTTTATGTGAAAACATGATTCAATACAAAAATAGATGATATGAATTGATGGATGAATTGGAAGGCAAAGAATTTACGATCAATGACTTATGGATGATTGTGAGAGAGACACATTGATAAAAAAATAATGGGTAATTGAGTATAATACTTTACAAAATTGTAATGATTACTTTTGAGGGAAGGTGTAATATTGTCTTACTTTTTGATCAATGTGATATGTTCCAATAGTAGAAGTAACAAATGCCTTTGTCTATTTTTGCTTTCGATTGATTGGTGAGTTCTTTTGACAACATTTGATAAACTGCTAGAGCCATAGGGTAGAAATTTTAGGATCTTTATTCAAGCATGGTCTTATGATTACCACAATGAAGAGAGGAATCCATGAGCTATCTATAGTCAAAGGAATTTTGAGATATATCAAAATTTATTTTGCTTTAATTTGGAATTTTGGTCTTGAGATAATCATTAGCAAAACATTTATTAGGTAGATGTTGAATCCATGATTGGATGTTTGGTTATTTGATCATGTGCAAGGTAGATTTTTATTATTGAATAAATACCCCTCAAGCTATGAATTGGCGATGGAGGAGATGAAAAGCAACGATGAGTCGATTGAAAATGATGAAAATGAGAGGTGAGAAATGATGAAAAATGCCAAAGATGATGTACCAAGGTAAAACCAAGCACAATAGGCAAGATGGATGCAAAAAATGGAGGTGCAAAAATATTCACACGTCAGGGTGTGAACAAAAATATTCACATGGGGGGGTGCAAACCAAAAGATTCACATGGGTCCGTGCCAATTTTTTTGGTTGACCCATGTGCAATGTTTTGGCAGTTTGGAGGACCAAACAATGTCAGAATTGGACAAAACATATACCGTTAGAAAGCTCTTTTCAATACCAATCCAATGGTGGTAGTTTTGGGAAATTTAGAAGTGATTTGGTAGGTGAAATTTTGGTTCAAATATTATCCTTATTTAAAGGTGGTGAATACACAATTTCAAGACTTTTGAAAAGGGAAATCGATATGAATGAGTAGAGGGAGTGCGTGGACCATAGAGAAATTAGAAATGGAAGTAGAACATGTGAATTTATAGATGAAGGGATGGATTAAGAGAGTTGGAACTTAGTATGGATGGTGGATTAGAGCTTCTCTATTAGAAGAGAGAGATTACGTAAGAGCATAGAGAGATGTTGAAGAGCAAAGAGGCTAGAGGTAGCCTTAGAGGAGGAGAAGTGATTAGTAGATGAGATAAATGTACTAGCATTAGATGCTAGAATGGATGAGAGAGATAAGCTCATAGTATAGGCTTCGTGTCTACACCAGGAGGTGGATTATGTGAGGGTTGTGGGGGATCAGGACCCAATGGCTCAAGAGAGGAGTGGTGAGACTCCAAATGAGCAACATGGTTGATTGATGTTTTTGTTGGTGGCCAAGTAGCCATAATTTTTTTGTTTTTGTTTTTTTAATATGAGTAGTATATATACACAATATATAAATGTGATGAGATACCCAAAAGGGTACACAGTTTGTTGTATGCCATTATGCTTTTTTGTATGTGTAGGAGAATTATGTGAATATATGAATATAGCATGGATGTGGAAATGGATAGAATTAGATGTGTGTGATATGAATGATAATGTGTATGTAAATGAATGTATGAATATGTAATAAATATGGTATCATTTAGATTAAAATGATCATAAATTATACAATGAGGATGAGAGTGAATGATCAAATAACATGTTAGGCATGCAAGACAAGCAAACATGTAGTGGATGATATTAATATGGAGTGTAAATGCCTATGCAATGTATGTATATTTTGGGGCAGTATGCATTGGATGAGACATGACAATGTAATTATGCTATGAATGACTGTGCAGGTGGATGCAAATAGTACTAAAGAAGGCACTTGTATTATTGCAAAGCAAGTAGTGGTGAGATATATTTCGTTATTTCAAAGATGTCGGATGTGAAAAGTTCTTTGAAGAGAATAAAAAATTACAATTTGAGCAGTCAAACCCATTGAATAACTGAGCAATATTCTTTGAAAATCTCAACTTGCTTGACTAACGAGAGGTCAATTGTGGACCAGTGTGTGTGAAGTGATGTCCATTTATCTATTTTTGAGAGAGGATGGTTTAAAATGATTGTTAACATAGCCTATGAGTTAGCTCATCCACAAGCGTGCAGTGGTCTATTCAAAAGAAAAGTTGCTAATGCAACATATATGTCACCACTTGTAATGCATACTCCACTGCCATTCAAGTATCTATAGCTTAGATGTAGATCTACCATATTATTTCAATATGGACCTGAGAACCTTAGGGATTCAAAATTTTGAATGATAGTACTCTTTTGATTTTTCTTCCATGGGTAGTGCTCTATCGTGGGAGTTTGCTTTTATTTTCTACCCATTTTTTTTTATTTTGTAGCTTTTCCTTTTGTCAATCCTCAGGTTTGATTTAGATCAGGCAAATGATAGGATGAGTAGGGTCACTTTCGCTAGGCAGCCAGTATACACACAATATTGCCTATCCTATTCTCAACATTTGCTTAATGTATAAGATGTGTAGTTTGATCCATGAAAGAATTCAAGTTAGCCAAGGGAAGCCTTGAAGTGCTTTAGAAACTTCCAAATTTAGATGGTGGTTGATTGAATTAACTGTAAATGGTTGAATCACACAAAGCTTTCAACAATCTAGTCTCATGAAAATGGGATTGGACACCAAAACTATCGTGCTAGCAAGTGTGTATTTAATTCTTTAGATATATTATTGACAATAACTATGTACAAATGTGGATATGGATACAATCTATATGGATGTAAATATGTGTGAAGGATGAGATATGGTATGTGTAATGGCAATGCAGTGATAAATGATTTAGTGGCAAAAAGGTGTGATCATGCAGTGAATGATGCAATGAATAACATGAGTGTGCTATGTATGGAGTATGCAAATACTATACAAGGTTATCCCAAGATAATATCCGATGGAATGGGGTGATGAAAGTAATGAAGAGGATATGATATGAGAATAGAAAAGAAGAAGAAGAAGAAGAAGAAGGGGAAGAAGAGGGATAAAGGAAGGAAATAAAACTAATCAAAGGTATATATACGCTTAAAGCATGACCATACAACATTAACTAGTAATAACAAGAAAGGGGAGGGAGAGAGAAGAGAAGAACAAATCAAAGGTATGTAACCGCTTGAAGCGTGACCATACAACATTGAAAAGTAAGAAGAAGAAAGGGGAGAGAGAGAAGAGAAGAATAAATCAAAGGTATGTATCTACTCGAAGCGTGACCATACAACATTGATAAAATAAGGAGACAAAGAATAGAAGAAGGAGAAAGAAGCAGAACATAATGATGCAATTTGAAATACTCCGTGAATGGGTAGTTTTATGATTGTTATTTTTGTATTTTTTTTTTTTTTGTGATAATAGTCATGATTGTCACATCCCACCTTGGAAGACTATTTTTAAGTTGCTATTTGTATAATGGTAGTCGGGTTCAATGCTTAAAATAGTTGCATTGTATTTGTCAAAAGAAAATGATGCTACATTGCTTGATTGTAGGAACATTTATTTTCATAGGTGGAAGACTGACCACCAAAGGGAAATGATGACTATGATAACTCAACAGGTAAAGCTCATAATCCTATCATCACTAGTTACCTCCTTGATGGCAGTGTTACTTGAGTATTACTCTAAAATTTTTGCATAATCAAAAGAAAAACGGTGATGGAGGATACTGAGCACATGCATTGAGTGCTTGTATGTCATTTGTGTGTGTTTTATATTTGATTTCATGATTAATTTGCATAAGTTTGGTTTAATTAAATTTTACTTTGAAAATGCATATTAATAATGTTTTGCATTTTACAAATAATTCTAGAAAATATTGCAAAGAATATCATGCAATTTATCATGATTTAGTGAAATCTTAATCTAAAATAAAGGAGTTATTTTGTTGAGCATGCTTGTTGGATCTAGTTGATCCTATTTTAGAAGGAAATTAGGTAGTTTTTTTTTATGAGCTTGTTCAATTTTAAATTGGATTAAAACATGAAGATGAAAAAAAACTACCTTGTAGATTTAAATAATAAATATTTCCTTCATATGGCTACTTTGGGAAGGTTGAAATAGTGGATAAGATATTGCTCTTATCTCTATGGATTTCCTTTCCATTAATATATATATATAATTAGAAGCATATTTTTTGAAAAAGGAAAGAAAGCAAAATAAATAAAATATACATATATTTAGAAACCTCTTTCTTGTCTAAGAAGAAAGAAAGCTATAAATGGCCATGGAGGTTGAGAAAAAAGGGAGGAGGTTATGTTATGTTATGCTGGAGAGGGAAGACGAGCGAAAGATACACAAGCCAAGTAGAGTCATCCTTTGCAGGAGTCTAGGTTGGGGCTTTCCTACCCATATTCTTTCTTTGAATGTTGAGAAATTTATCTCATGTATTTAGTTTGCTTCTATTATGTGAATATCTTACGTGCACTATAATATTATGCTGATGCACATATGTCAAGCAATTTGGAATATCTGTAAGTTTAAGTAAGTGTAAGCTTTATGTACATCCAATAGAAAGGCTAGTAGTGCCCAAATGGTCCTAATAGGGAACCAAGGATTGACTCGTATGATGCCCGATTATTCGGATTTGCTTTGTCATCTACTAAAATTGCCATAATATATGATGGATAAGAAGGATTTTATATGACTATGAATCTTTGGTTTTCTTCAATATATCAATCTGCTAACATCTGCCATTGTGAAGTACATTGTTGGACTGGAACAACATCATGTCTCTGACCTTTTAATCAGGCTTAGACGCTGACGATCTCTCCTCTCAACCATAGGACTGGAATTCATCGAATTTAACCTCGGTGCAGTATAATTTTGTATTAATCTCATCCAATTAAAATCTTAGAACCTATGTTATGCAGGTTGGGATATATTTCCAACATTAGTAGATTTTAATAGTATAATCCTATGTTGGAATTTCATTTCACTTTAATGTCTCTCCCTCCATTGACTGTGTTGGGCTCTAATGAGCATGCTACACACGGGAAGACTATGTTTTAACTTGATTCTCAACCTAGAAAAGAATGACCTCGACGGAGGATCACAATAGCATTTGATGACCACTAATCACTACAATCATGACCGATGGTTTAGTAGGGCCAGAGGTTCAAAAGAGTTTGATCTAAACACCAACATACCCATAGTTGCCATCCAAAATTCTCCTTTGTGTGAATCTATCATGATTCCATCCGTGTTGTGTTGATTTTGGAAGGAGTTTAATGATGGTTGGGCCATATAATCCTATCTTATATTATCCATAAAATATTTTAATGATGTGTTGCATAATAAAGGATTTATTGATGAGTTGAAACTACAATTTGATTGATCTAGGATATAGTTTATAACTTGCATTGTCAAGGTTGCTCTGCCCGATGTTGAAACTATTGAGGTATGATTTTATCCAGTTACAAAATCACCCTAAGTTAGGATTGGAATCCTCTCTTGTAAAGAAAATATGTTTCTCCAAGGTTCTTTTACGTAACATGTTATGTGTTTATGATAATATGTCAATTAAGTACATAGAACATCTCAGGGATTAACAATCAAATGTTAACAAGGGGCCTAGTATAACAAGTATCTTGATTTTTTGAAATCATTATTTGCATTCCATCTGTAACATTTACTTCCTCAAAATGAATGAATTTACCTTTAGTATTTGAGAATGCAAATCTATTTAAAATGCAAACTCTAATGCTTTAAAATTATATTTAAAATTGCATGAATGTATTTTAAAGCATTAACCTTAATCTCATGAATGAAGCTTGAAATTAAATTAATTGATATATAAAATAAAACCCCAATTATAGAAATGTTAAACACATTTATAAACCTTATGTTAGGGCCTTAAAGCATTTTAAACTTTATCACTTTTGCTTCTTTTCAAAAGATAGAAAAACTTAATATATTTGAATTCTAATTATAAAGTTTACACTTTATAATATGAAAATTAGAATTCACATAATCTTTTAAACCGAATATTTATTTATTTAAATATTTATTAAATTAAATATTTGAAATAAATAAATATGAATAATTGATGTATAGGAATTATAATTATAGATTTTTGGACTTTATAATATGAAAATTAGAATTCACATAATCTTTTTTTTTCTCTGAAATTTATTTGTCAAATATTTTATTAACTTAAATATTTAACCTTAATAAATTTTGTAACCCTTTCTGTAAATTTGAATCCTTTAATTTCAAATAAGGGCTCTTATAAATAAAATCATGAACTTTTAAATTTTATGAAATTTAAAATCAAAGTTCATCTGCCTTCCTTCACTGTGAAATTTATTCACCCAAAATATTTATGAATTAAATATTTGGTGATAAATTTAAATTCAACCTAGTTATAAAAATTGAAATTCTTTCATAAAATAAACTAGGCTTTGTTTTAAATCTTAATATATCAAATAAACTCAAAAGAATTAAAGTTAAAAAATAAATCTAAACAAGAACATTTTGGACAACCTGCTACAATATGAAATTACAGAACTTTAAAAATCAAATTCACGCATACGAGCATTCATACAGTCCTATCATGAGTTTGATGCTATCTTCAATGGAATTTATGATTTCAAATTATATCAAATAATTTATAAATTCAAAACACCACAATTGTGCTTGTTTTGACAAAAATTAAATTCAATATAATTGGCAGATCTTACAAATAGTGCCCAAATTCTGTATCCTTCAATCACTGTAGCTTCCTCTGCAAATCCTCTTCTTTTTACTTCTTTTAATCTCTTCTCTCCTTTTCCTGTAATATTTTTTGACCCCTTTCTCAATTTTCAATCTCATATTTATAATTTTAAAAAAATTCGTTGCTTTAGTTTTCATTTTCGTTTGCACAGTTCCAAGCGGTTTAATATCATAACAACTTCATGTTATTTCTCTTCGTTGTATTCTCTTTATTGAAGTAATGTATTGCATCATATTTTGTAATGTTCTTTACATTACTTTAAAATAAAAAATGTTTTCATCTTTTATAATAATATTTTTGTCTTTTATAACGTGTTATTATATAATGTGTTATAGCATGTTTATTGGTCATCAATGCAAATATGTAATGCCATTGGTATTTTCATGTTTTAATCTCTACGTAAATCATCTAGCACCAATATAATTCTTCTTATATGCTGGTGCTGTCTAATCAGTATGTTCATCATGGATGATTAAGGCTATTTAAAATGCTTGAAAGCTATCCTGGTATAACACTGCATATGCCATTAATATTATTCATTCATCCAATGTATGAAATGAGACATATATACCTTTATTTCTATGTTGTTCTAATGAATACACCATCCACATATTTATTAGACTATGATAAACCATTTTTCCATTGCACACATTCCATCTAATTTATTTGATGATCGTAAAGTATTTTTAGAAAAAGTGATACATGATTGCTGCCAAGATCTAATTGCATCAGACAATGTGGATTTATAAGAAGTTCTCCTATCTACACCATGAATTCTTGATGAAAACATCATAATTGCAGTGATGCCATTTGCAACCCGTTGATATTTGAAGCTTCGATATTGATGTAACAATAATACTATAGTTTGCCATCATCTTATTTATTTAGCATGGAAGACGCATCCGACTTGAATGCCTTTCCTCAGGACTTGGATGTACCTTGATCTAATGACCAACCTTTGTAATTGCATCTTTCACCTAGTACAGGACCCTCTAGTGAGATTTTATATATGATTTGATGAATGTTGATGTGAACTCAGCTATAAGAGACCAACAAAATGGACTCCAATCACATAACACAAATGCAATATAATGGAAGAAACCTAAAAATTGATATTCTTCTCATTCTTGAGTTCCCCCCTTCTCCAAAATATTACAATCCATCATATAGCAACCGAAAACCAAAGAAACACTAAAAACATCTTTTCTAAAAACTGCTAAAAATAGATATTTTTTCTAAAAATTGCTAAAAATATAAATGAGTCGAATTGCGCCCAAATTTGGTGCACACATCCCTCTTACAATAAAAAATCTTACTTTAAAATTTTAGGTCTCAACTTAAGGTATAACAAAAGATAATAAACTTCTAACATTCAAAAAAACCTAAAAAATTGGAGAACCTATTCTAAAAGCTAATTTTGGGACACTAGATGTCGGAGTTAGGTCCCAAAAACATGATTTTTGGAGATTCGGGCCTATAAAATATTCTCTTGATACAGAACACACATGCAAAATCACCTGTAAAATTTCAAGGCCAATGGGTGTACGGTTCACAAGTTATGGCTCCGACAAGGTGCATCATTCTCCTCTGGTGAAAAAGAACTCAGCTCTTGCGAGTTCATCTGAATTGAAATCCTGTAGCTTCTGGTTATAAATTTTCTTTAGCTCTGAATCCAAAACCTAAGTGTTATCTGACTGTGGTAATCCTTCCCACTGAACCAAGTATCTGTTGTAGCTCCCATGTCTGGTGGTGATCACCTTCTTATCGAGCACCTGTGCAACTCTATCTTTTTTCTTCTTAGGCATCTGTCGTACCCAATTTGTTGTCTCCTGTAATTCACCATCCTAGGCATTACCAAGATATTGAAATAAATAAAAACATTAAAAATGGGTGAAATATCAAATTCATCGTGTAACTCCACTTTATAGGCATTATCATTGATCTTCTTAAAAATCCTGCATGGCCTAATGTTCTTAAGTTTCAGTTTGTTATACGTCCCCTTAGAAAATATTTCCTTCCTAAGATCAACCATGAACATATAACCCTCTTCAAACACTTTTACCCTTTTGTGTGTGTCAACAGAGTCTTTCTAGTGAGCATTACTACTCTACAATTTTTCCCTCACTAACTCTTGCACTTTTTGGATATGCTCAACAAATGGTTCTGCATCATCACTAACTCGTTCCCCAATTGGTAAGTCAACCATATCTAATACACCTCTAGGATTTTGACAATAAATAATTTGGAAAGGAAATTTACCTGTCGACCTATTCACTGAACTGTTGTATGCAAATTCAGCTTGTGACAAGGCTAAATCCCATTGTTTTGGTTTTTCTCCAACTATGCACCATAAGAGGTTTCCCAAGATTCTATTCACTACCTTTGTTTGCCCATCAATCTGTGGGTGGTAAGCACTACTGAAGTGCAACCTGGTGTTCAACTTCTTCCACAATGTCCTCCAAAAGTGACTCAAGAACTTAGTATATCGATCAGAAGTAATAGTCTTTGGAACACCATGCAATCACACAATCTCATCAAAGAGTAAGACTACAGTCCTAGTTGCATCATTAGTTTTCTGGAAAGAAATGAAATGCACCATTTTTGAAAATATGTCTACCAAAAAAAAAATTGAATCCTTAGCCCTCTATGTCTTGGGTAACTCGAACACGAAATCCATACTCAGATCGGTCCATAGTCCTGTAGGAACTAGTAGTGGCATATACAACCCTGTATTTTGTGCATGGCCCTTAGCCATTTGACATACTCTGCATATAGAGACAAACCTAATTATGTCTCTTCATTTTTTGCCAATAGTACTTCTCCTCTACAAGAGTGGTAGTTTTGGCTACTCCAAAAGGACCAGCCAAACCCCCAATATGTAATTCCCTCAAGATGTTCTCTCTCATAGAGCCATTGGGAATGCATAATCGATTACCCTTAAACAAGTAACCATTATGTAAAAAATACTCTTCAAAAATAGTATGAGACTCACCCTCTACTGCACTTTTACACTGTTGCACAATATTTCCAAAATCTACATTAGATTCATATAGATCTTTAATCCCCTTAAATCCTACCACTTCATTCTCTACCTTAAGGGCCATTTGATATGCATCCTCCACTGTAAGAGTGTGATGCATGCTTATCTCATTTTGGATAGCAAAACCTAGGTTATTTACATACCTAGCAGCCTTTTGGTCCTTCGTATCATTGTGCTCCACTCAAATGGACATCTTGTAGAATTCATTAGTATAGTCCTCGATGCTTTTATCCTTCTATCAGATATTTTTAAATCTACAAAATAGGGGTTGGGAGTAGTCTACAGGTATAAATTTTTCCTGTAACTTCTTCAACTTTATCCAATCCCTGATATTTTCCTTTCCATTCCTTTGTCATGTAGTCTGCAAATGATCCCACCAAATCAATGCATGTCCCTTCAACTTTGTGCATGTGAGCTTAAAATTCTTCTATTCAACAAGGTTACTCCATTCAAAATATTTTTCTAGGCTATTGATCCAATCGATCAAATCCTCTGGTTTCAACCCACCATCTTACTCGGGAACATCAATCTTGATCCCATATCGATTCCCCTTAAACCCCTCTAGAGCTCGTATCATCCAATTTTCAAAACTGTGACCTTATTCCTCTAGACCCTCTAGTTCTACTTCTGTGTGGACCTCAAATCCACGTTCCTCAAGTATGTTTTCATCATCAGATCCTTGATCTACACATGCCTTGGGATGTCTCTCTCCCATGTGATCAATCACACCAGTCAGTCATGCTATTTATGCATTTAGATCCTTTATCTACCTATTCATTTGGGAATATCTTCTAGGTGGCATTTTCCCTTGACTAGCGAGATCACACTCGCTCTGATACCAAATGATGTGAACTCAGCTACAAGAGACCAACAAAATGGACTCCAATCACATAACACAAGTGAAATATAATGGAAGAAACATGTAAATTAATATTCTTCTCATTACTAAGTTCCCACCTTCTTGAACATTGCTTTGAGGGAGGTGGGAAAATGAGCTTTGGCGATATTTTTCTCTGAACTAGGGTTTCTAGATTTTTGAAAAATCTCTGGCTTCTGCTGGTTTGCAGAAGTGTCTTTGGGGTACGGTGGATTTGAAGGTTCGATCGGTGCCCCAGGAGGGTCCAATGGGGACTTCTCTGGCTCTTTTTCTAGTAAGTACTAGTTCTTACGTTGATTTGTTTAAAGAAGATTCTCCTCTGAAGAATGTCGAAGCCCAAAAGATGGCATATAAAAAGCTCTTCATGACTGCTGGGACTAGGTCTTCAGCACGTTGTGTGAATGGTTGTTTGCCACAGGTCGAATCCAGGCCAAAAATCATCATTGAGCCCAGCATGGTTGAAGAGTCAGTCCTCTATAGAGCTAACCATGATTTAATCTACAAGTTCATGGGTATTCGCCCTTCCCTGAGCTTTCTACATTCTTGGATCCGCCAGAACTGGGAGCCCCACGATGAGTATTCATTGTGGTTTATTAGTAATGGTTTTTTTATTGTCAGCTTCTCGACTCTGACTGATAGAAATAAAGCCTTCGAGTCAGAAAATAAAAACCATGGCCCGACAGGGCTATTTGTTCAACCATGGAGGGTAGGATTCAATCCCCGTGTTGAACCTACTGCTATCCCAGTGTGGATTCGACTTTATGCTCTTCCAATGGAATTCTAGGGTGAGCAGGTATTGGCACTGATTGGCAATTCGATTAGTAGACATATGGGTGTTGCCAGAGACACTATTGAAGGGAGCATGGCGGTGTATGCTCGAATATGTGTGGAGATGGATCTTAGCCAGCATTTGTCGGTAGAGTTGGAAATTAAATTGGTAGGTCTTTCCTGGATTCAACAGCTGGACTATGAGGCCCTACCCTTCAGATGTAGGGTTTGTCACAAGCATGGACATTTGGCCTATTTTTGTCCTATTAATATGAATGCCAATATGGAGGCCCCTTCAAGAATGCCAAACCGACCTAAAGAGGATAAGGCTACACCTAATAAAAATCCTATTAGCATCGGTCAGGGCCAGGAAGCTCAGAGAGAGGGTTTTGAACAGCCCAGAAGAAAAAGACGAACAAAGAAAAAGGAGGGAAAGGAGCAATCTCATCTCAGGCCTGCCAATAGGTATGAGATTTTTAAGTCATTGGTTGATGAAGAGGATCAATCTTTGGAGGGCTTGGAGGGTTTCAAGGAAACTTCTTTTGCTCTCGGGCAACTCCCCCTCTCTTCTTCTCCCGTCATACATCAGGTAGTTGATCCCTTTGAGGTATCACAACTAGTGTGTTCTGGTGCCTTAGTAGTCAATAACCAGGAGCAGACAGTTTCTTAGGATGTTCCCATGGGGATAGCAGAGAAGAACAAGGAAATGCCATCTTTGGGGATAACCCAGGTAGAAAAAAGATAAAAAAATAGCAATTCTCAGGGAGCAGGTAGAAGATCCAATAAGGAGTTGCTAGCAGCCCAGGGAGACAAATTGATCATGGGAGGATCGGTGAGGACAATTGAATCTTATTGCTCCCAGGGTAACCCATGATTATACAATCTTGGAATGTGAGGGTTTTAAACAGTAGAACCCATCAATCTACTATTCGAAGATTATTAGAGAATAGCAATACTGATTTTTTGCTTTTACAAGAGACTAAGATGTCTTTGGATCTTATGTCGAAAACAGTCCATAGAATTTGGAGGGGTGTTGGTCATATGGATGTGGCTGCCCAAGGTGCCTCAGGGGGGATTGTTACTTTGTGGAACTCTCTGGAATGGTCTGCAATAGAACACCTTGCCTAGAGGGGTGTTCTCACTTCTCTTTTTAGGAATAATGTCTCTGCGAAATTCATTCTAATCACTAACTTTTATGGATCTCAAAACCTAGAGGGTCAGAAGCGGTAGTGGAAGGTTGTGCATGACATGCGAGCATCAAGGGAAGATCTATACTAGATTATAGCGGGGGAATTTAACACTAAATTATCTTCTAGAGACCAGGAAGGGGGATCACCTCTTTTGGATCTAGGGGACTATTTCATGATTGCTCAAGTCCAGGCTTTGCACTCAGTGGACATTAAATTTCTTGGCAATAACTTCACTTGGACTAATAAAATGCAGGAGCCACATAGTAGGAAGGTGAATCTAGATTGCTTTTTGCTTTCAGAGGAGGCGTTTGTAAAATGGAATATCAATTTTTAGATTTTAGCAGGCCCTGTTTCTGATCACTGTCCTATTCTGTTGGAATGCGGGACTAGGATGGGGCACCATCACAAACCTTTCAGATTTTAGAATTTTTGGCTTCAGAAAGAAGAACTTCAGGAGAAAATCCCATAGTGGTGGGAAGAAGGCCACCCATCTTATGGGAGAGCAATGTTCAGAATCCACAAACAACTTCAATATGTCAAAACTCAGTTGAAGTATTGGAGGCATTCTAATAAAACTGACTTCTAGGCCCAAAGAGCTTCGTTGGTTGCCCGCTGGGATGAGGTCCAAAAATAGTTCAAAGAAGGAGTAATAACTGACCAGCTCAAAGTTGAGGATGATGCCTTGCGTACAACGATTGAGGACATTGACAACCAGGAGGAGATCTATTGGATGCAGAGAGCAAGAACCTCGTGGTTATTAGAAGGGGATAGAAATACAAAATTCTTTCATTGGACTGCTTGTGCTCGAAGACAGATGAATAAGATGGAGGTCCTTCAAGATGAGAACGGTCATTCCTGTGATACTCTTCCAGGTATACATTCCCATGCTATGGATTATTTTTCTAAGATTTTTAAGGAAAGTGTGGTTCAAGATGTAGAGGCCCAAAATGAAGTTATTTCTATCATACCTACTATTATTTTAGAGGATGAAAATCAGGCCCTCCTCAATCCCATTGATAGGGATGAATTGAAAATTGTGGTCTTTGGAATGAGCACTGGTAAAACTCCTGGTCCATATGGCTTCCCAATTGAGTTCTTTTAGGCTTTTTGGGACTGCTTAGAGGAAGATGTAAGGGCTGTTGTTGAAGAGTCCAGAGAAAATAAGAGAATGCTTAAAGCTATAAATCTTGACAGAAAGGTTTCTCATAGGGAGATATGAAGAGGATGAATTAGCTTGGGGCTATGGGAGCCTTGGTGTTTATACAGTGAAGGGCGGTTATGACAAGATCCTCCTAGAGCCTCCCCCCATTCTTATCCAGTTGAGGATTGGAGAAAGATTTGGCACCCCAAGAGCTGGCTAAAAGTAAACTTTTTTGCCTGGCAGTTTATGCACAATGGTATTCTCACTTTTGACAATCTCAGATGTAGAGGAATCATCGACCCTTCTCAATGTGTTTTATGCCACAAGAATGAGGAAACAACTGATCACCTGATGTTTGAGTGCCATTTCATGCGTTAGATTTGGAAGCGATGGTTCTATCACTATAAAATCCAAGTTAATGGTGACATGGATCGATCTAATATTTGGGAAAGATGGAAGTGGGGTAGATTTAAATCCAAATTTCTTCAAATTGGGTGGGATTTTGGCTTATACTTCATTTGGTGGCAAGTGTGGTTGGAGAGAAATGCTAGAATTTTTAGAGAAACCTTTTCCTCGCTAGATGGAATTTGGCAGGTCATCTGGAGAAAAGTCACAGAAACTGTTGCCGTCTACACTAAAGAGGAAACTCAGGTTGGTCCTAGGCCAATGGAAGAGGGAGTTGAAAAGCAAGAGGGATAGGACAGTGCCAGTTGGAAACTTCCCCTAGAAGGCTGGATTAAAATCAATATTGATGGTGCTGCAAAGGGCAATCCGGGTAGTGCCAGAATTGGCATGGTCTACTAGAATCATGAGGGATCAGTGCTCTATTGGGAACTACAGGGATTTGGTAGAGCCACAAATAATGAAGCAAAAGCCATTGCTATCAAATATGCTTCTATTTGGGCAGTTACTCAGGGCCACAGGAGGATAATTCTTGAATCTGATTCTCAAATTCTGGTTGGAGCTCTAGACTGCATGAGGAACTTTGCGTTGAAAGCTTGGAGGTTGAGGATTCTAGTCTCTCAAATCAAGGAATTATGGAGGGAATTAGATGATGTGATTCCAGTTTATGTGAGCAGAGATTTAAACAAAGCGACCGATTTCTTGGCTAAGATGGGTGCTGATAAAGAGGTAGGGGTGCAGCTACACAGTGACATTCTTATTGAAGATGAGGTGATTAGGCAGGGCCTTGAAAGATCCTTGAGACAATGATTAAAGAAAAATCTAAGGGTGGTTTTTGTCATGATTTCATGACCTTTTACGCCATCGCGGCCATTGGAGGTAAGCTGTCGCGATATCGTGACGTGTTGCGCCATCACAGCTACTGGAGGAAAGCTATCGCAAAATTGTGACATGGTGCGTCGTCACAGCTACTGGAGGAAAGTTGTCATGATATCATGACATGTTGCACCGTCACGGTCGCTGGAGAAAAGTTGTCATGATATCATGACATGTTGCGCCATCGTGGTCGCTGGAGGAAAGTTGTCACGATATCGCGACATGTTGCGTTGTTGCGGTCACTGGAAGAAAGTTGTCACGATATTGTGACATGTTGCATCGTCACGGCCGTTGGAGAAAAGTTGTCGTGATATCGCGACATGTTGCACCGTCACGGCCGTTGGAGGAAAGTTGTCATGATATTGCGACATGTTGCGTCGTCATGGATGTTAGAGGAAATTTGTCATGATATTGCGACATGTTACGCCGTTGTGGCCACTGTGGGAAAGTTGTCGCGATATCGCAACATGTTGCGCCGTCACGGCAAAGGGAGGAAAGTTGTCGCGATATCGCGACATGTTGCACCGTCATGGTCATTGGAGGAATTGGTCATGATATCGTGACATGTTGCACCGTCGCGGCCAAGGGAGGAAAGTTGTCATGATATCATGACATGTTGCATCGTCGCGGTCGTTGGAGGAAATTTGTTGTGATTTCGCGACGTGTTGCGCCATCGCGTCCGATGGAGGAAAGTTGTCACGATATCATGACATGTTCCTTCATCACGGACAAGAGAGGAAAGTTGTCATGATTTTGTGACATGTTGCTCCGTCGTGGCCAAATGTGGAAAGGTGTCACGATTTCATGACCTGTTGCTCCGTCGCGGCAAAGGGAGGATTGTTGTTGCGATTTCGTGACATGTCGCGATTTTGTGACATGTCACGATTTTGTAACAGGTTGACTTTTTACGGCCAAGGGAGGATTGTTGTCACGATTTCATGATAGGTTGACTTTTTGCGGCCAAGGCAGGATTGTTGTCACGATTTCACGACAAGTTGACTTTTTGCGGTTAGAGGAGTCTTGTGTCACAATTTTGTGACTTGCTGCTTTTTCGTGGCCAAAGGTGAAGTTGGTGTTTGTTGCGTGATTTCACGACCAGTTGTTGTAATAGATCAATCAGCTCCCTCAGCTAGCTTGGTATTGGTTCAAGATATTTGGCTCCATTGCAAATCTTCCTCTTCTCTTGTAATCATGTGCTTTCATTGTTTTCGGCTGGGATGTGTCTACTCCCAATTGTAACTGATCTTTGTTTTAATACAAGTTTTTTTTAATTTTTTCAAAAAAAAGTTCCCACCTTATTCAAAATATTACAATCCATCATATAGCAACCAAAAACAAAATAAACCGTAAAGAAACCCTAAAAACATCTTTTTCTAAAACCTGCTAAAAATAGATCTTTTTTCTAAAAACTGCTAAAAATATAAATGAGTCAGATTGCGCCCAAATTTGGTGCACACATCCCTATTAAAATAAAATAACTTACTTTAAAATATTAGGTCTCAAATTAAGGTATAAAAAAATATAATAAACTTCTAACATGCAAAAAAACCCAAAAAACTCGAGAACCTATTCTAAAAGCTAATTTTGAGACACTAGATGTCAGAGTTAGATCCCAAAAACATGATTTTAGGAGATTCAGGCCAATCAAAGATTCTCATGATGTAGAACATGCATGCAAAATGAACTTTTAAATTTCAAGGCCAACGGGCGTACGGTTCACAAGTTATGGCTCCGACAAAGTACATCATTCTCCTCTGGTGAAAAATAACTCAACTCCTACAATTTCATCTGAATTGAAATCCTGTAGCTTTTGGTTATCAATTGTCTTTAGATCTGACTCTGAAACCCAAGTGTTATCTAACTATGGTAATCCTTCCCACTAAACCAGGTATCTGTTGTAGCTCCCATGTCTGGTGGTGATCACCTTATTCAAAATTTTGCGTGGCCCAATTTTCTTAAGTTTCAGTTTGTTATACGTCTCCTTAGGAAATATTTCTTTCCTAAGATGAACCATGACCATATAACCCTCTTAAAACACTTTCACCCTTTTATGTGCGTCAATAGACTCTTTGTAGTGAGCATTACTACTTTGCAATTTTTCCCTCACTAACTCTTGCACTTTTTGGATATTCTCAGTAAATGCTTCTGCATCCTCACTAACCTGTTCTCCAATTGGTAACTCAACCAAATCTAATACACCTCTAGGATTTTGACCAAAAATAATTTGGAAAGGAGATTTACCTGTCGACCCGTTCATTGAAAAAGAACTCAGATCCTGCTAGTTCATTTGAATTGAAATCTTGTAGCTTCTAGTTATCAATTTTCTTTAGATCTAACTCTGAAACCCAAGTGTTATCTGACTGTGGTAATCCTTCCCACTGAACCAGGTATTTTTTGTAGCTCCCATGTTTGGTAGTGATCACCTTCTTATAGAGCACCTATGCAAATTTGTATTTTTTTTTCTTAGGCATCTGTCATGCCCAATTTGTTGTCTCTTGTAATTCACCATCCTCGGTAGTACCAAGATACTAAAATAAATCATAAACATTTAAAATAGGTGAAATATTAAATTCATCGGGAAAATTCACATTATAGGCATTATCATTGATCTTCTTCAAAATCCTTCTTGTCCCAATTTTCTTAAGTTTCAATTTGTTATACGTCCCCTTAAGAAATATTTCTTTCCTAAGATCAACCATGACCATATCACCCTCTTCAAACACTTTCACCCTTCTGTATGCATCAACAAACTCTTTGTAGTGAACATTACTACTCTGCAATTTTTCCCTCATTGACTCTTGCACTTTCTGGATATGCTCAACAAATGCTTTTGCATCATCCCTAACTTGTTCCCCAATTGGTAACTCAACCAAATCTAATACACCTCTAGGATTTTAACCATAAATAATTTGGAAAGGAGATTTACCTATCGACCTATTCATTGAACTGTTGTATGCAAATTCGGCTTATGACAAGGCTAAATCTCATTGTTTTGGTTTTTCTCCAACTATGCACCGTAAGAGGTTTCCCAAGCTTCTGTTCGCTACCTATGTTTGCCCATCGGTCTGTGGGTGGTAAGCACTACTGAATTGCAACTTGGTGTTTAACTTCTTCCACAATGTCCTCCAAAAGTGACTCAAGAACTTAGTATATCGATCAGAAGTAATAGTCTTTGGAACACAATGCAACCGCACAATCTCATCAAAGAATAAGACTGCAATCCTAGTTGCATCATTAGTTTTTTGGAAAGCAATGAAATGCACCATTTTTGAAAACATGTCTACCACAATAAAAACTAAATCCTTACCCCTCTGTTTCTTGGGCAACCCCAACATGAAATCCATACTCAGATTGGTCCATGGTCCTAGGAACTGGCAGTGGCATATAAAACCCTATATTTTGCACATGGCCCTTAGCCATTTGACATACTTTGCATCTAGAGACAAACCTAATTATGTCTCTCTTCATTTTTGACCAATAGTATTTCTCCCCTACAAGAGTGGTATTTTTGGCTACTCCAAAATGACCAGCCAAACCCCCACTATGTAATTCCCTAAATATGTTCTCTTTCATAGAGCCATTAGGAATGCATAATTGATTACCCTTAAACTAGTAACCATTCTATAAAAAATATTCTTCAAAAATAGTACTAGACTCACCCGCTACAACACTTTTACACTATTGCACAATATTTCCAAAATTTGCATCAAATTCATACAGATCTTTAATCCCCTCAAATACTACCACTTCATTCTCTGCCTTAAGGACCATTTGATATGCATCCTCCACTGTAAGAGTGTGATGCATGCTCATATCATTTTGGACAACAAAAATTAGGTCATTTACGTACCTAGTAGCCTTTTGGTCCTCTGTCTCATTGTGCTCCACTTGAATGGATAACTTGTAGAATTTATTAGTATAGTCCTCGATGCTTTGATCCTTTTGTCGAAGATTCTAAAATCTATGAAATAGGGTTTGGGAGTAGTCTACAGGTATAAATTTTCCTGTAACTTTTTCTTTATCTTTGTCCAATCCCTGATATTTTCATTTCCATTCCTCTATCGTGTAGTCTGTAAATGATCCCACCAAATCAACGCATGTCCCTTGAACTTTGTGCATGTGATCTTAACCTTCTTCTCTTCAACAAGGTTAATCCATTCAAAATATTTTTCTAGGCTATTAATCCAATTGATCAACTCCTCTGGTTTCAACCCATTGGCATACTCGAGAATGTCAATCTTGATCCCATATCGATTCTCCTTAAGCACCTCTAGAGCTTGTATCAGCCAATTTTCAAAACCGTACCCTTCTTCCTCTAGACCCTCTGGTTATGCTTCTGTGTGGACCTTAGATCCACATTCCTCAGGTATGTTTTCATCATCAGATCCTTGATCTCCATGCACCCTGGGACATCTCTCTCCCATGCGATCAATAACACCAGTCAACCATGCTATTTTTGCATTCAGATCCTCAATTTTCCTATTCATCTAGGCATATCTTCTAGGTGACATCTTCCCTTCACTAGCGAGATCACACCCGCTCTAATACCAAATGATGTGAACTCAGCTACAAGAGACCAACAAAATGGACTCCAATCACATAACATAAATGCAATATAATGGAAGAAACATGCAAATTGATATTATTCTCATTCCTAATTTTCCCCTTTCTCCAAAAGATTACAATCCATCATATAGCAACCGAAAACCAAAGAAACCCTAAAAATATTTTTTTTCTAAAAACTGCTAAAAATAGATCTTTTTTCTAAAAATTTCTAAAAATAGAAATGAGTCATATTGCACCCAAATTTGGTTCACACATCCCTCTTACAATAACAAACATTACTTTAAAATATTAGGTCTCAAATTAAGGTATAACAAAAGATAATAAACTTGTATTAATACAAGTTTTTCATTTTTTCAAAAAAAAAAAACAAAAGATAATAAACTTCTAACATGCAAAAAAACCCAAAAAACTCGAGAACCTATTCTAAAAGATAATTTTGGGATACTAGATGTTGGAGTTAGGTCCCAAAAACATGATTTTTGTAGAGTTAGGACAATTATAGATTCTCCTAATGTAGAACATGCATGAAAAACCACTTGTTAAATTTCAAGGCCAACGGGTGTACGGTTCACAAGTTTTGGCTCGACAAGGTGCATTATTCTCCTCTGGTGAAAAAGAACTTAGCTCTTGTGATTTCATTTGAATTGAAATCTTGTAGCTTCTGGTTATAAATTTTCTTTAGCTCTAACTCTGAAACCCAAGTGTTATCCGACTGTGGTAATCCTTCCCATAGAACTAGGTATTTGTTGTAGCTCCCATGTTTGGTGGTGATCACCTTCTTATCGAGCACCTATGCAACTCTGTATTTTTTCTTCTTAGGCATCTGTCATGCCCAATTTGTTGTCTCCTATAATTCACCATCCTTGATAGTACCAAGATACTGAAATAAATCATAAACATTAAAAATAGGTGAAATATCAAATTCATCAGGCAAATTCACATTATAGGCATTATCATTGATCTTCTTCAAAATCCTTCATGGCCCAATTTTTTTAAGTTTCAATTTGTTATACGTCCCCTTAGGAAATATTTATTTCCTAAGATCAACCATGACCATATCACCCTCTTCAAACACTTTCACCCTTCTGTATGCATCAACAAACTCTTTGTAGTGAGCATTACTACTCTGCAATTTTTCCCTCACCGACTCTTGCACTTTCTGGATATGCTCAGCAAATGCTTCTGCATCATCACTAACTCGTTCCCCAATTGGTAACTCAACCAAATATAATACACCTCTAGGATTTTAACAATAAATAATTTGGAAAGGAGATTTACCTATCGACCTATTCATTGAACTGTTGTATGCAAATTTGGCTTGTGACAAGGCTAAATCCCATTTGTTTTGGTTTTTCTCCAACTATGCATCATAAGAGGTTTCCCAAGCTTCTTTTCACTAAGTCTGTTTGCCCATCGATTTGTGGGTGGTAAGCACTACTAAAATGCAACCTAGCATTCAACTTATTCTACAATGTCCTCCAAAAGTGACTCAAAAACTTAGTATCCCAATCAGAAGTAATAGTCTTTGGAACACCACAATCTCATCAAATAATAAGACTGCAGTCCTAGTTGCATCACTAGTTTTCTACAAAGCAATGAAATGCACCATTTTTGAAAATCTATCTACCACAACAAAAACTAAATTCTTATCCCTATGTGTCTTGGGCAACCCCAACACGAAATCCATACTCAGATCAGTCCATGGTCCTGTAGGAACTGGTAGTGGCATATACAACCACGTATTTTGTGTATGGCCCTTAGCCATTTGACATACTCTACATCTAGAGACAAACCTAATTGTCTCTTTTCATTTTTGGCCAATAGTACTTCTCCTCTACAAGAGTGGTAGTTTTGGCTACTCCAAAATGACCAATCAAACCTCCACTATGTAATTCCCTCAGTATGTTCTCTCTCATAGAGCCATTGGGAATGCATAATTTATTACCCTTAAACAAGTAACCATTATGTAAAAAATACTCTTCAAAAATAGTACGAGACTCACCCTCTACTACAATTTTACACTGTTGCACAATATTCCCAAAATCTGCATCAGATTCATATAGATCTTTAATCCCCTCAAATCCTATCACTTCATTCTCTACCTTAAGGGTCATTTGATATGCATCCTCCACTGTAATAGTGCGATGCATTCTCATATCATCTTGGACAGCAAAAATTAGGTCATTTACATACCTAGCAATATTTTGGTCCTCCGTATCATTATGCTCCACTCGAATGGATAGCTTGTAGAATTCATTAGTATAGTCCTCGATGCTTTGATACTTCTATCGAAGATTTTGAAATCTATGAAATAGGTTTTGGGAGTAATCTACAGGTATAAATTTTTTTTGTAACTTCTTCTTCATCTTTGTCCAATCCCTGATATTTTCCTTTCCATTCCTATGTCATGTAGTCTGTAAATGATCCCACCAAATCAATGCATGTCCCTTCAACTTTGTGCATGTGAGCTTAACCTTCTTCTCTTCAACAAGGTTACTCCATTCAAAATATTTTTCTAGGCTATTGATCCAATCGATCAACTCCTCTAGTTTCAACCCACTAGCATACTCGAGAACCTCAATATTGATCCCATCTCGATTCCCCTTAAGCCCCTCTAGAGCTCGTATCAACCGATTTTCAAAACTATGCCCTTCTTCCTCTAGACCCTCTGGTTTTGCTTCTGCATGGACCTCAGATCCACGTTCCTCAGGTATGTTTTCATCATCATATCCTTGATCTGCATGCGCCTTAAAACGTCTCTCTCCCATGAGATCAATCACACTAGTCAACCGTGTTATTTTTGCATTCAGAGCCTCTATCTACCTATTCATATAGGCATATCTTCTAGGTGGCATCTTCCCTTCACCAGCGAGATCACCCCCACTCTTATACCAAATGATGTGAACTCGACTACAAGAGACCAACAAAATGGACTCTAATAACATAACACAAATGCAATATTATGAAAGAAACCTGCAAATTGATATTCTTCTCATTCCTGAGTTCCCCATTTCTCCAAAAGATTACAATCCATCATATAGAAACCGAAAACCAAATAAATCCTAAAGAAACCCTAAAAACGTATTTTTCTAAAAATTGCTAAAAATAGATATTTTTTCTAAAAACTGCTAAAAATAGAAATGAGTCGGATTGCACCCAAATTTGATGCATAGATCCCTATTACAATATAAAATGTTAATTTAAAATATTAGGTCTCAACTTAAGGTATAACAAAATATAATAAACTTCGAACATGCAAAAAAACCCAAAAAACCAGAGAACCTATTCTAAAATCTAATTTTGGGATACTAGATGTTGGAGTTAGGTCCTGAAATGATTTTTGGAGAGTAAGGCCAATCAGAGATTCTCCTGATGCAGAACATGCATGCAAAACCACCTGTTAAATTTCAATTCCAATGGGCATACGGTTCACAAGTTATGGCTCCTGCAAGGTGCATCATTATCCTCTGGTGAAAAAAACTCAACTCCTATGAGTTCATCTAAATTGAAATCCTGTAGCTTCTGGTTATCAATTTTCTTTAGATCTGACTCTGAAACCCAAGTGTTATCTGACTGTGGTAATCCTTCCCACTAAACTAGGTATCTTATGTAGCTCCCATGTCTGGTGGTGATCACCTTCTTATCGAGCACCTGTGCAACTCTATATTTTTTCTTCTTAGGCATCTGTTGTGCCCAATTTGTTGTCTTCTATAATTCACCATCCTAGGAAGTACCAGGATATTGAAAGAAATCAAAAACATTAAAAATGGGTGAAATACCAAATTCATCGGGTAACTCCACTTTATAGGCATTATCATTGATCTTCTTCAAAATCCTACATAGCCCAATTTTCTTAAGTTTCAGTTTGTTATACATCACCTTAGGAAATATTTATTTCCTAAGATGAACAATGACCATATCACACTCTTCAAACACTTTCACCATTATATGTGTGTCAGCAAACTCTTTGTAGTGAGCATTACTACTCTGTAATTTTTCCCTCATCGACTCTTGCACTTTCTGGATATGCTCAACAAATGCTTCTGCATCATCACTAACTCGTTCCCCAGTTGGTAACTCAACAAAATATAATACACCTCTAGGATTTTGACCATAAATAATTTGGAAAGGAGATTTACCTGTCGATCTTTTCATTGAACCGTTGTATGCAAATTTGGCTTGTGACAAGGCTAAATCCCATTGTTTTGGTTTTTCTTCAACTATGCACCGTAAGAGGTTTCCCAAGATTTTGTTCACTACCTCTGTTTACCCATAGGTATGTGGGTGGTAAGCACTACTAAATTGCAACCTAGTGTTCAAATTCTTCCACAATGTCCTCCAAAAGTGACTCAAGAACTTAGTATCCCAATTAGAAGTAATAGTCTTTGGAACACCATGCAACCGCACAATCTCATCAAATAATAAGATTGCAGTCCTAGTTGCATCATTAGTTTTCTGAAAAGCAATGAAATGTACCATTTTTGAACCACAACAAAAACTGAATCCTTACCCCTCTGTGTCTTGGGCAACCCCAACATGAAATCTATACTTAGATAGGTCCATGGTCCTGTAGGAACTAGTAGTGGCATATACAACCATGTATTTTGTGCATGGCCCTTAGCCATTTGACATACTCTACATCTAGAGACAAACCTAATTATGTCTCTCTTCATTTTTGACCAATAGTACTTCTCCTCTACAAGAGTGGTAGTTTTGGCTACTCCAAAATGACCAACCAAACCCCCACTATGTAATTCCCTCAATATGTTCTCTCTCATAGAGCCATTGGGAATGCATAATCGATTACCCTTAAACAAGTAACCATTATGTTAAAAATACTCTTCAAAAATTGTACGAGAATCAACCTCTACTGCACTTTTACACTGTTGCACAAAATTCCTAAAATATGCATCAGATTTATATAGATCTTTAATACCCTTAAATCCTACCACTTCATTCTCTGCCTTAAGGACCATTTGATATGCATCCTCCACTGTAAGAGTGCGATGCATGCCCATATCATCTTGGACAACAAGACTTAGGCCATTTACATAGCTAGTAGCCTTTTGGTCCTCTGTCTCATTATGCTCCACTCGAATGGATAGCTTGTAGAATTCATTAGTATAGTCCTCGATGCTTTGATCCTTCTATCGGAGATTCTAAAATCTACAAAATAGGGTTTGGGAGTAGTCTACAGGTATAAATTTTTCTTGTAACTTCTTCTTCATCTTTGTCCAATCCTTGATCTTTTCATTTTCATTCCTTTGTCGTGTAGTTTGTAAATGATCCCACCAAATCAATGCATGTCCCTTCAACTTTGTGCATGTGAGCTTAACCTTCTTCTCTTCAACAAGGTTACTCCATTCAAAATATTTTTCTAAGATATTGATCCAATCGATCAACTCCTCTAGTTTCAACCCACCAGCATACTCAAGAACGTCAATCTTGATCTCATCTCGATTCCCCTTAAGCCCCTCTAGAGCTTATATCAGCAGATTTTCAAAACCGTGTCCTTCTTTCTCTAGACCCTTTGGTTTTGCTTCTATGTGGACCTCAGATCCACGTTCCTCAGGTATATTTTCATCATCAGATCCTTGATATGCATGCACCCTAGGATGTCTCTCTCCCATACAATCAATCACACTAGTCAGCCATGCTATTTTTGCATTCAGATCCTTGATCTACCTATTCATATGGGTATATCTTCTATGTGACATCTTCCCTTCACTAGCGAGATCACACTGTTGGTCACAAATCTGCCTAAGTACAAGATTTCATCACTTGTGTGCCCTAGAATCGACCAACATTGAAAGGTCAAGGGAAAAAGAAAATTCCTTCGAACCGATCTCCAGAGAGGGCTGGCTCTCTTACTAAATTCTACACTGTTTGAAGACTAGGGATGCAAGAAATAAATTAAAAAATAACTGAAAGAAAGGGAAATATAACCACAGCCCAAAGTATAGAATTTGGGGCAGACTAACAGCAAAAATTCCACCAAGTTTTATAACAGCATATAATAAAAGGAAAGCAGCAGAATTTAACTCACACCTTTGTAGAGATAACCTTCGGATCACAACGTTTGAATTCAGAATGCAGAATTCAAAACTTAATAGCAAGAGCATGAGCATAAACAAAAATGATTTTTTTTTTAAAATAAGGAAATCACACACATAAGAATGCTTGCAAATTTTAGAAGCCAAGTCTCTTCTATTGATGCAGAGAACTTAGAGAGTTTTCTTGCAAAATATCTAACCTCTCTTTACAATAATAATTTGATTAGTATTTATAGAGGTTTTCACCTCTTTCATTAAATACATGTGGAGGCAAAGTGTCGACCACTCAGCCACCAATAGCAACAACTTTCTCCTCGACCACAACAATGAACCAATGAGCAAATTCCAAATAAAATAACTGATGATTTTATCACATGGCATATCAAGCTTCAGCACAAATCATCGGTCTAGTTTCAATCTCCATGGTGGCGCCTTGGAAATGCATGCCCACAAAGTGGTCGATGCCTCGAAAATGAATAATATTGCATTGGAATCAAGAGCACATGCTTAAACTTGGTAGCTTCAGCGATCATATCACCTCAAGAATTATCTTTATCAATATTAATCTCTTTTCAAGGAATATTTGCACCAAACTTCACCCAAAATGACATCCATAGGAAAAAGTGTTCAATGTGTGAAAACACTTAAAAAACAATTTTTGAACAAAGATTACAAAAAAATTCCAATGTGGCACCAATGATTACAACGAAATGTCAATGTGGCACACTACAACAAAATTCCAATGTGGCAAAAATGCCAACATTTTTGGTGGCTCACGGGGTATTCAGCTCACCTGAATGTAATCGATTCCAGGCCTTTATTCATTGGGTATAGAGTTCCCACTTGCAGCTGCATCTAATGGTTAGCTACTTGTATCAGCTTCGTCTTGCTTTTTGAGATGTGTTGTGGTGGATTCATATATCACAACTGCTTCAGCCCATCCATCTATGGTAATCGCCTCCCAAGCTTTGAGAGTACCCACAAGATATCGAAAAGTCTCAACCTTTTCTATATCAAGATGTTTGGCCCTTTGACTGAGCTCCAATAATCCAGATTCAATGCGAATAAACTCTCTCATTAATGGTAACACATGCTCCTCGGTGATGGGCTCCCCCAAATTATCAATATCTGAAGTATCCATCATGAAAACAGCCCATAATGTATCCAGGTTTTTCTTTTCTAGAATATTTCCTTGATCATCAACAAAACTAGGAAAACCATTATCTGCAAGTGTTTCAAAATAAACCAATGAAATATGTCTTTGATGGTCAAATGTCTCTTACAACTGACGAGCTTCTTTAATAAGATTCATCTTGGAGAAATAACTACGTAATGTGATTTTAGCACTCACCCAATCATGGGCTATATCACTCATTGGACGCATCTTGAGATTTATTTGAGTCATTGCTTGGATCTTCATGACCATTTCCAATTTTGGCTCTAAATCTTGCTCCATGTTGTCTATTATAGGTCCACCATATGAAACAACTGCCTGAACATCTTGAAGGAACAAGAGCACTAATGTAGCCTTGGTTGCCATTTTCTTACAATTAGTCAACATCTGACTACGAGCTTCCTTAATCTTGTCCTTGGTGAGGGAACAGAGTGCATTGATTTTGCTGCCATTGTTGAGATTCAAATTGTGCTGCATCAAATTTAGCCTATTGTTCCTCTAAGGCTTCCTTGAGCTTTTTTATTTTCTCTTTAGCCTGAATGAGAAGATCCTTGTAATGTTCTGCCTGTAGATACATGGAACTTGATGCCTCCTGTATGGTGCCCATGTGCTCAACTGGATGCTTCTTTGTGAGGTCCTCAATGATAGCTTGGTATGAATAGTCACTAGATATCATTTCTCTTTGAGGTTTCTAAAATCGAGTAATCATGGTCACCATGTGCTTCTCCATTGCTATGGGATCAAAAGTCACTTTATTGGTTCTGCCATGGCTAGTGAATCCTTTCTCTTATGATTCTTCCACCACCTAGATGAACTTTGTTGTGCCTTGCTGAGTTTTTCTGCTATTGAACTCTCAGGTAGCAACTCTATCTCAGAGACTAGTGGCTCCTCCATGGAAAAAATTGGGGAAGAGAGAAAAATAGCTTGTTGGGGATTGGATTCAACCATAGGAATGGAAATGGATGGGATCTCAGCTACGCTTACTCGAAGAGGTGCTTGCGTGCTTATGGAAGAATGTGAAGGTATGGAAGATGAAATAGAGGGTAATGGAAGGGCAAATAGATTTAGGGCAGATGCAAATGAACTGAAGGCAAGATAAAAGGATGGAATGGGTGAAACTGAAGAAGCACTAGTGACCTATGACTGTGGGATAGAAGTGGGAATGGGAGAGGTGGATGTGACGGGAGGTGAAGTAGACATAGGAACTATGGATGAAAAAATAGTGGTCACTAGATGCTTATTAAAGAGAGAAGAAGAAGGAAAATGCATACCTATGGGCTCCTCTCCTTTTGTGCTTATGATCATTTGAGCCAATGGTAAACATTGTTGTATCACAATATTTTCTTCTCCTTTAGATTGTTCCTTCCCCATGTTCGGATCAACCGATGTCACCATTGAATCAGAGTGTGTTGGCTCAATTGCTTGTGATGAAGACTGTTTTATGCTTAGCGTAGAATGTGCTCCACTCCTAGGCTTCTTTGCTATGTGAGGGAAAGGAATTTCCATGGTTGCACTCCTTTTATTTTGTAGAAATTACTCTTACTCTTCCTCTTCAATAACAATCCTCTCTTTTTCCAATACCTCCACTTGTCCGATCATTTCTTGTTCTTTACCAGGACTACTAATACTTTTAGGCACCAAATCAGCAAAGGAGAGGGCTGATACTCCTCATAATTATCATCATAAATATTTGAAAAAGAATCATCTATAGTCATCGAATATTTTATTTTGAGCTTATTTTGATGAACTCTCATGATCCACCAATTGGCAATCTTTTCATCAGACCAATCAGGAAATTTGGTCTTCATTTGCTCAAACAAACCTTTAGGAGGAACCTGTTATGAGTGATTGGAAGGATCATATTCAACCTCCATTTCATAAAAATCATGCCAAGGAGGAAGTGACATCATATTCTCTACATGCCATTCAATGTCATGTCCTTCAGTATTGTTCCTTTATCGCACAATATCTTCTCTAGGGCAACAATGAAATATTTTTGCCTTGATAAAACTAGCAAAAATACCCAAAGGATCATACTTCCATCGTTGGGGGAGCTCAACCAATCCATGATCATAGAGTGTCTCAACAATCAGTTCATTATGACCACACTGAGTAACTGTGATATCACCAAACTTGAAAGGCATAACACATGTATTTTTTTTCCTATTACTTGACCCATAGGTATCATTTATAAAATCACTTTGTCGGGCTACTTCCAAGGTAAAAAGATGTTCAGTTGTAAAATATGGTAGCAAAAAAGGTTTACTAGTAAAACCATACACTCTAACTACCACGCCTTGGGTTAGTAAGAAAACATAACCTTTTTTCTGATCAACCACTTCTGCTTGTAAGGCCCGAGGCACTCTATTGCATACTCCATACATTATCTCCAAAGCAAGTCCTAAAAACATTCTGTTGAAGTTATAATAAGACTCATTCTTGGACAAACTTTGAGTCCATGAGTATATTGGTAATGTTTTTCCTGCTTCATCTTTCTTGTTTATTGCTACAAAAGCAAAACGAGAGTGCATATGGTAGAAAAAATACCATGTCAAGAGGGAACAATACCTAAAGGTAAGATCTTCTCCATTTTGTACCTTTCTCAATTGTGAATGTATCCTCATTTCTAAGAAACTTGCCCAATCAAAGAAAATTGAATTTGGAGTTGTTGTCACGGCAGTTGGAGCATAAAACCCCTGGCTGTGAAATGAATTGCACCAACGATGCTTGCCACTTTTTTACTGCAAAATCTGAAGATAATCCTGTTAGCCATGCTATCATTGAATACAAATATGAGATCTTGAAACTTTTCAATGGTGTCAGCATTTTTGGCAACTCTCCAAATTTTTGTTAGTGTATCTCTATTTGTTATTACATTATTAGGTTAGTTGTTAGTATAGTTATAACTACTAGCTATTAGCGACTTGTTAGCTCCATTGGTTATGGGCTAATCTAATCCGTAGTTGTATTAATTATACATTGCTTAATACAATGATCATTAGTCATTGCTTAACATGGTATCAGAGCTACTTTGTCGGAGCTCTTATAGCTCTCGACATTCTGATTGACACTTCCTGAGGGATCGGGACATCAGATATGTGTGTTGTATCGGCTCTTTTGATTTGTATCCTATTGGGACCTATTTACCAGGCTTGCTGACATGATCAGACGTGATGAGAAAGGCTTCCTAACTTGATATGGAGGTCATCTAAACCCCTAACCTAGACATTTGACTCAGTGACTGGATGACACACTAGATGTGGGACTGACAAACGATAACCCTAAGAGGGACCTAACCGGACAGCTGGAGAATCGTTAGAGGACCCCAAGACTCTATGGTGAGACGAACATCATGTGGACAACTTGAGCACTACAAGGAACCTAGGATGCACTATTGTGTGATGGGATAATTGTAAGTGACGTGGAGGAAAGGACCCTAAGCAAGCTAACGTGGAGGTGAGTGCTTGGATCTAGGATGACAAACTGCATGGAGGACTCGGTGGCAGTGGACTCAGCTAGGCGCATACATGGGCAAAAGGTTTGGGTTATCTATTTGACTACCCGAAGGTAGTCACTTCTTTTTGGGCAATAGTTTATTTTTAAACAAACACTTCCTCACCCCTTCCCCGATGTGGGATAATTACATGCAAAGCCTGCACATGATCCTGCCAATATCTGTGATGTGATCGATGACTGTTTGATTTGCACATGATTGGCGACTATTTTATTATAAGACATACTGGTGGTGACCGAGAGATTGAAATTTCCACTACGATCTGTTTTAGGAGACGTTTTTAGCAGATCAATCTCCCGGTGAAAGCAGCACGGATCTAGACACTCGTGCAACAACAAATACTGATTTGTAGCAGTAAAATATTTTTGGATGCAAACAGTATTTTTGGTGGGAGGACGTTGCGATGGAAATTTAAATCATCAGTTTTTGGTCAATGAAGGTGATCGTGTAGATAACAATTCACAAGCGTGGCTAACACAGCCCAATGGAGAAGCGTCGCTCACATATGGAGTTCAGTCATTTCCAACCAGATAACATCCCATTTTGTGGCTATTTTTTTGAACTGTGATAGCTCAAACACGCAGATGTAGACTGAGCCCCAGCAAATATGTTTCCTATTGCAGCCATGAATATGTTTTAATTGTCGATATTTAGAATATTTTTTGGAGCACTATCGTCAGAGAGGAGAGTGCATTGAAGGTGATATGGAGCAGATGAGCTCACAACTCGTCGCATCATCGTAGGACGAAGATATCGACAATAAATTTGTTGTTTTTGTGATGGTAATCGATCAATCAAGACAAACATTTGCAAGCATTGGTGAGTGTCTTGTAGTCTCATCTGGCAACGTCTTCTAAAAATTGATGGATCGACCCCTAACAAACAGAGATGCAACCTCCATTGATTTTCTATGCACTGGTTTTCTCAATCGATAGCCAAAAAGACGTGTTGGTTTTCTCAATTAATTTTTTGTTGCCATTCATGCCCAGATATGAAAATTGGTGTAGTCTATGAGAAACGTGTAGGCAACGCGTAATACATTTTATGAAATAGAGAGGCATTTGTTTCCCTCGATGGACCTGAGATGTCTACCATTTGCTAAGCAGAGAGGCATCATATTTTAGGCAAGATTTTGGGCGTGGTGTAGAGGAGAAATTTTGTATCATCGATCCAAGAAGTGAAAGGCTCCAATCGTCAGCGTGTGTTGTTAACTGGTGGAGTCAGCACCACCTTGGGAAGATCTATTGTAGCAGAGTGCTGCCACCCAGAGAGGTGCACCGTCCAGAGAGGAGCGGTAGCGTGGCCAAAGCTCGTCAAGGTGGAGGCGGCAGGAATAAAGAGCCCTTTGTGCTCTTTCCCATCACCGACCGTTGTAGCCAGGGTGGTCGACGCATAGGCGCTAAGGCTCCTATCGGACCACAGGTCGCAGGTTCAAATCTGGAGCACCGCAAAAGCATAAATTTTTCTAAAAGAAAAAAAAAGGTATTATTTTTTTTTGCAATTTTATTATATATATTTTTTCATTATTTGATTAATAATTTTTTTATTTAAAGTTTTAAATCAATTTTTTTTTAAATTGATTTTTACAACTTATAATAAATTATTTTTCAAATTAATTGACTAAAATATATTATTGCAATCAAATTAAAAGCAACAGTCATCACTATCAACCTATTTTTTTAGGCTTCATAAATAGCAAGTTATTTGTTTGAAGTACTTCACACAGGGGCATTATCATTGATCTTCTTAAAAATCCTGCATGGCCCAATTTTATTAAGTTATAGTTTTTTATATGCCCCCTTAGGAAATATTTCTTTCCTAAGATGAACCATGACCATATCACCCTCTTTAAACACTTTCACCCTCATCTGTGTGTCAGCAGACTCTTTGTTGTGAGCATTACTACTCTGTAATTTTTCCCTCACAAACTCTTGCACTTTTTGGATACGCTTAACAAATTCTTTTGTATCACCACTAAATCGTTCCCCAATTGGTAACTCAACCAAATCTAATACACCTCTAGTATTTTGACCATAAATAATTTGGGAAGGAGATTTACCTGTCGACCTATTCACTGAATTGTTGTATGCAAATTCGGCTTGTGACAAGGCTAAATCCCATTATTTTGGTTTTTCTCCAACTATGCACTGTAAGAGGTTTCCCAAGCTTCTGTTCACTACCTCTGTTTGCCCATCAGTCTGTGGGTGGTAAGCACTACTGAATTGCAACCTAGTGTTCAACTTCTTCCACAATGTCCTCCAAAAGTGACTCAAGAACTTAGTATCCTGATCATAAGTAATAGTCTTTGGAACACCATGCAACCGCACAATCTCATCATAGAATAAAACTATAGTCCTAGTTGCATAATTATTTTTTTGGCAAGCAATGAAATGCACCATTTTTGAAAATCTATCTACCATAACAAAAATAGAATCCTTACCCCTTTGTGTCTTGGGCAACCCCAACATGAAATCCATACTCATATCATTCCATGGTCCTGTAGGAACCGACAGTGGCATATACAACCCTATATTTTGCACATGGCCCTTAGCCATTTGACATACTCTGCATTTAGAGACAAACCTAATTATGTCTCTCTTCATTTTCAGCCAATAATACTTCTCCTCTTCAAGAGTGGTAGTTTTGGCACTCCAAAATGACCAGGCAAACCCCCACTATGTAATTCCCTCAATATGTTCTCTCTCATAGAGCCATTAGGAATGCATAATTGATTACCCTTAAACAAGTAACCATTATGTAAAAAATACTCTTCAAAAATAGTATGAGACTCACCCTCTATCGCACTTTTACACTGTTGAACAATATTCCCAAAATCTGTATCAGATTCATATAGATATTTAATCCCCTCAAATCCTACCACTTCATTCTCTGCCTTAAGGGCCATTTGATATTCATCCTCCACTGTAATAGTGCGATGCATGCTCATATCATCTTGGACAACAAAACTTAGGTCATTTACATACCTAGCAGCCTTTTGGTCCTCTGTGTCATTGTGCTTCACTTGAATGGATAGCTTGTAGAATTTATTAGTATAGTCCTCGATGCTTTGATCCTTTTGTCAAAGATTCTAAAATCTACGAAATAGGGTTTGGGAGTAGTCTACAGGTATAAATTTTCCTGTAACTTTTTCTTTATCTTTGTCCAATCCCTGATCTTTTCTTTTCCATTCCTTTGTCGTGTAGTCTATAAATGATCCCACCAAATCAACGCATGTCCCTTGAACTTTGTGCATGTGATCTTAACCTTCTTCTCTTCAACAAGGTTAATCCATTCAAAATATTTTTCTAGGCTATTGATCCAATCGATCAACTCCTCTAGTTTCAACCCATCAGCATACTCAAGAACGTCAATCTTGATCCCATCTTGATTCCCCTTAAGCCCCTATAGAGCTTGTATTAGCCAATTTTCAAAACCGTACCCTTCTTCCTCTAGACCCTCTGGTTATGCTTCTGTGTGGACCTTAGATCCACGTTCTTCAGGTATGTTTTCATCATCAGATCCTTGATCTCCACGCACCCTGGGACATCTCTCTCCCATGCGATCAATAACACTAGTCAACCATGCTATTTTTGCATTCAGATCCTCAATTTTCCTATTCATCTGGGCATATCTTCTAGGTGGCATCTTCCCTTCACTAGCGAGATCACACTCGCTCTAATACCAAATGATGTGAACTCAACTACAAAAGACCAAAAAAATGGACTCTAATCACATAACATAAATGCAATATAATGGAAGAAACCTGCAAATTGATATTCTTCTCATTCTTGAGTTCCCCCCTTCTCGAAAATATTACAATCCATCATATAGCAACCAAAAACCAAAGAAACCCTAAAAATGTCATTTTTTAAAAACTGCTAAAAATAGATATTTTTTCTTAAAACTGCTAAAAATAGAAATGAGTCAGATTGTGCCCACATTTGGTGCACACATCTCTATTACAATAACAAACCTTACTTTAAAATATTAGGTCTCAACTTAATGTAAACAAAGGATAATAAACTTCTAACATGCAAAAAAATCTAAAAAACCTAAGAACCTATTCTAAAGGCTAATTTTGAGACACTAGATGTCGGAGTTAGGTCCTAAAAACATGATTTTTGGAGATTCAGGCCAATCTAATATTCTCTTGATGCAAAAAATGCATGTAAAACCACCTGTTAAATTTCAAGGCCAACGGGCATACGGTTTACAAGTTATGGCCCCAGCAAGGTGCATCATTCTCCTCTGGTGAAAAAGAACTCAGCTCCTGTGAGTTCATCTGAATTCAAATCCTGTAGCTTCTGGTTATCAATTTTATTTAGCTCTAACTCTGAAACCCAAGTGTTATCCGACTATGGTAATCCTTCCCACTAAACCAGGTATTTTTTGTAGCTCCCATGTCTGGTGGTGATCACCTTCTTATCGAGCACCTATGCAACTCTGTCTTTTTTCTTCTTAGGCATCTGTCATGCCCAATTTTTTATCTCCTGTAATTCACCATCCTCGATAGTACCAAGATATTGAAATAAATCAAAAATATTAAAAATGGGTGAAATATCAAATTCATCAGCCAGCTCCAATTTATAGGCATTATCATTGATCTTCTTCAAAATCTTGCATGGTCCAATTTGCTTAAGTTTTAGTTTGGTATACGTCTCCTTAGGAAATATTTCTTTCCTAAGATGAACCATGAGCATATCACCCTCTTAAAACACTTTCACCCTTCTATGTGCATCAGAAGACTCTCTGTAGTGAGCATTACTATTCTGCAATTTTTCCCTCACTAACTCTTGCACTTTTTGGATATGCTCAGCAAATGCTTCTGCATCGTCACTAACTCATTCCCCAATTGGTAACTCAACCAAACCTAATACACCTATAGGACTTTGACCATAAATAATTTGGAAAGGAGATTTACCTGTCGACTTGTTCACTGAACTATTGTATGCAAATTCGGCTTGTGACAAGGCTAAATCCCATTGTTTTGGTTTTTCTCCAACTATGCACCGTAAGAGGTTTCCCAAGATTTTTTTCACTACCTCTGTTTGCCCATCGGTCTATGGGTGATAAGCACTACTGAACTGCAACTTGGTGTTCAAATTCTTCCACAATGTCCTCCAAAAGTGACTCAAGAACTTAGTATCTCGATCAGAAGTAATAGTCTTTGGAACACCATGCAACCGCACAATCTCATCAAAGAATAATATTGTAGTCCTAGTTGCATCATTAGTTTTCTTGCAAGCAATGAAATGCACCATTTTTGAAAAATTTTCTACCACAACAAAAACTTAATCCTTACCCCTTTGTGTCTGGGGCAACCCCAACATGAAATCCATACTCAGATAGGTCCATGGTCCTGTAGGAACTAGTAGTGGCATATACAACCCTATATTTTATGCATGGCCCTTAGCCATTTGACATGATCTACATCTAGATACAAATCTAATTATGTCTCTCTTCATTTTCAACCAATAGTACTTCTCCTCTACAAGAGTGGTATTTTTGGCTACTCCAAAATGACTAGCCAAACCCCCACTATGTAATTCCCTCAAGATGTTCTCTCTCATAGATCCATTGGAAATGCATAATCGATTACCCTTAAACAAGTAACCATCTTGTAAAAAATACTCTTCAAAAATAGTATGAGACTCACCCTCTACTACATTTTTACACTATTGCATAATATTCCCAAAATCTGCATCAAATTCATACAGATATTTAATCCCCTCAAATCCTACCACTTCATTATCTGCCTTAAGGGCCATTTGATATACATCCTCCACTGTAAGAGTGTGATGCATGCTCATCTCATATTGGACAATAAAAATTAGGCCATTTACATACCTAGCAGCCTTTTGGTCCTCTGTCTCATTGTGCTCCACTCGAATGGATAGCTTGTAGAATTCATTAGTATAGTCCTCGATGCTTTTATCCTTCTGTCAGAGATTCTAAAATCTACGAAATAGGGTTTGGGAGTAGTCTACAGGTATAAATTTTTCTTGTAACTTCTTCTTCATCTTTGTCCAATCCCTAATATTTTCCTTTCCATTCCTATGTCGAGTAGTCTGTAAATGATCCCACCAAATCAATGCATGTCCCTTCAACTTTGTGCATGTGAGCTTAACCTTCTTCTCTTCAACAAGGTTACTCCATTCAAAATATTTTTCTAGGATATTGATCCAATCTATCAACTCCTCTGGTTTCAACCCATCAACATAATCAGGAACGTCAATCTTGATCCCATATCGATTCTCCTTAAGCCCCTCTAGAGCTTGCATTAACCGATTTTCAAAACTATACCCTTCTTCCTCTAGACCCTCTGGTTTTGCTTCTACGTGGACCTTAGATCCATGTTCCTCATGTATGTTTTCATCATCATATCCTTGATCTGCATGTGCCCTGGTACGTCTCTCTCCCATGCGATCAATCACACCAGTCCGCCATGCTATTTTGCATTTAGATCCTCGATATGCCTATTCATCTAGGTATATCTTCTAGGTGGCATCTTTCCTTCACTAGCAATATCAGACTCGCTCTGATACCAAATGATGTGAACTCAGCTACAAGAGACCAACAAAATGGACTCCAATCACATAACACAAATGCAATATAATGGAAAAAACCTACAAATTGATATTCTTCTCATTCCTGAGTTTCCCCCTTCTCCAAAATATTACAATCCATCATATAGCAACCTAAAACCAAAGAAACACTAAAAATGCATTTTTCTAAAAACTGCTAAAAATAGATATTTTTTCTAAAAATTGCTAAAAATATAAATGATTCGGATTGTGCCCAAATTTGGTGCACACATCCCTCTTACAATAATAAACCTTACTTAAAAATATTAGGTCTCAAATTAAGGTATAACAAAATATAATAAACTTCTAACATGCAAAAAAACCCAAAAAACTGGAGAACTTATTCTAAAAGCTAATTTTGGGACACTAGATATCGGAGTTAGGTCCCAAAAACATAATTTTTGGAGAGTTAGGCCAATTAAATATTATCCTAATGCAGAACATGCATACAAAACCACCTATTAAATTTCAAGGCCAACGGGCGTACGGTTCACAAGTTATGGCTCCGACAAGGTGCATCATTCTCCTCTGGTGAAAAAGAACTCAGCTCCTGTGAGTTCATATAAATTGAAATCCTGTAGCTTTTGGTTATCAATTTTCTTTAGCTCTGACTCCAAAACCCAAGTTTTATCTAACTGTGGTAATCCTTCCCACTAAACCAGGTATCTGTTGTAGCTCCCATGTCTAGTGGTGATCACCTTCTTATCGAGCACCTGTGCAACTTTGTATTTTTTCTTATTAGGCATCTGTCGTGCCCAATTTGTTGTCTCCTATAATTCACCATCCTTAGCAATACCAAGATACAAAAATAAATAAAAAATATTAAAAATGGGTGAAATATCAAATTCATCGAGCAACTCCACTTTATAGGCATTATCATTGATCTTATTCAAAATCCTGCATGGCCCAATTTTCTTAAGTTTTAGTTTGTTATACGTCCTCTTAGGAAATATTTCTTTCCTAAGATGAACCATGACCATATCACCCTCTTCAAACACTTTCACCCTTCTATGTGCATCAATAGACTCTTTGTAGTGAGCATTACTACTCTGTAATTTTTCCCTCATCGACTCTTGCACTTTTTGGATATGCTCAGAAAATGCTTCTGCATCATCACTAACTCGTTCCCCAATTTTTAACTCAACTAAATCTAATATACCTCTAGGATTTTGACCATAAATAATTTGGAAAGGAGATTTACTTGTCGACCTGTTCACTGAACTATTATATGTAAATTCATCTTGTGACAAGGCTAAATCCCATTATTTTGGTTTTTCTCCAACTATGCACCATAAGAGGTTTCCCAAGATTCTATTCACTACCTCTGTTTGCCCATCGGTCTATGGGTGGTAAGCACTACTGAACTGCAACCTAGTGTTCAACTTCTTCCACAATGTCCTCCAAAAGTGACTCAAGAACTTAGTATCCCGATCAAAAGTAATAGTCTTTGGAACACCATGCAACCGCACAATCTCATCAAAGAATAAGATTGCAGTCCTAGTTGCATCATTAGTTTTATTGCAAGCAATGAAATGCACCATTTTTTAAAATCTATCTACCACAACAAAAACCGAATCATTACCCCTTTGTGTCTTGGGCAACCCCAACACAAAATCCATACTTAGATCGGTCCATGGTCCTGTAGGAACTGGCAATGGCATATACAACCCTATATTTTGTGCATGTTCTTTAGCCATTTGACATACTATGCATCTAGAGACAAACGTAATTATGTCTCTCTTAATTTTTGGCCAATAGTACTTCTCCTCTATAAGAGTGGTAGTTTTGGCTACTCCAAAATGACCAGTCAAACCCCCACTATGTAATTACCTCAAGATGTTATCTCTCATAGAGCCATTAGGAATGCATAATTGATTACCCTTAAACTAGTAACCATTATGTAAAAAATACTCTTCAAAAATAGTACGAGACTCACCCTCTACTGCACTTTTACACTATTGCACAATATTTCTAAAATTTGCATCAAATTCATACAGATCTTTAATCCCCTCAAATCCTACCACTTCATTCTCTACCTTAAGGACCATTTGATATGCATCATCCACTGTAAGAGTGTGATGCATGCTCATCTCATCTTGGACAATAAAAATTAGGCCATTTACATACCTAGCAGCTTTTTGGTCCTCTATCTCACTATGCTTCACTCGAATGGATAGCTTGTAGAATTCATTAGTATAGTCCTCGATGGTTTGATCCTTTTGTCGAAGATTCTGAAATCTATGAAATAGGGTTTGGGAGTAGTCTACAGGTATAAATTTTTCTTGTAACTTCTTCTTCATCTTTGTCCAATCCCTGATCTTTTCCTTTCCATTCCTCTATCGTGTAGTTTGTAAATGATCCCACCAAATCAATGCATGTCCCTTCAAATTTGTGCATGTGAGCTTAACCTTCTTCTCTTCAACAAGGTTACTCCATTCAAAATATTTTTCTAGGCTATTAATCCAATCGATCAACTCCTCTGGTTTCAACCCACCAACATACTCAGGAACGTCAATCTTAATCCCATCTCGATTCCCCTTAAACCCCTCTAGAGCTCGTATCAACCAATTTTCAAAATCATGCTCTTCTTCCTCTAGACCCTTTGGTTCTGCTTCTACATGGACCTCAAATCCATGTTCCTCAGGTACGTTTTCATCATCAGATCCTTAATCTGCATGTGCCCTGGGATGTCTCTCCCCCATGTGATCAATTACACTAGTCAACCATGCTATTTCTACATTCAAATCCTCGATCTACCTATTCATATAGGCATATCTTCTAGGTGGCATCTTCCATTCACTAGCGAGATCACACCCAATCTGATACCAAATGATGTGAACTCAGCTACAAGAGACCAACAAAATGGACTCCAATCACATAATATAAATGCAATATAATGGAAGAAACCTGCAAATTGATATTCTTCTCATTCTTGAGTTCCCCCCTTCTCAAAAAGATTACAATCCATCATATAGCAACCAAAAACTAAAGAAACCCTAAAAACGTCTTTTTTTTTAAACTGCTAAAAATAGTTATTTTTTCTAAAAATTGCTAAAAATAGAAATGAGGCGAATTGCACCCAAATTTGGTGCACACATTCCTATTACAATAACAAAGCTTAATTTAAAATATTAGGTCTCAACTTAAGGTATAACAAAAGATAATAAACTTCTAAGATGCAAAAAAACCCAAAAAACCCGAGAACATATTCTAAAAGCTAATTTTGGGACACTAGATGTCGGAGTTAGGTCCCGAAAACATGATTTTTGGAGAGTCGGGTCAATCAAAGATTCTCTTGATGCAGAACATGCATGTAAAACCACATGTTAAATTTCAAGGCCAACGAGCATACGGTTCACAAGTTATGGCTCCAAAAAGGTGTATCAAATATCCCATATATACCTTCATATATGATTTGATGAATTACCCTCACTCAATAAATTATCACTCACATCACATTTAATTGATTTTAAAATACCCAAGTGCAGGTCATTCCTTCGTTGGCCATATTTCTACATCAAGATCTACATGAATTGTCCACACTTAGGTCCAATCTTTGTCAAATGTCTCACTGCGTGAAAATAACTGATTAATGTTGTTCCTATCGATGTTATTCTGATTCAAATTTATATGTAAATTTGAAAAATATATATGTACGCAATCAAATATTCTATTCAGTACCACTTTGAAACGCATCTACATAACTGTTTACAACTATCACATTTAGGGATCTCCTCTTCACTGTGTGTTGGGACCGATTTCACCTGCGTTCATCTTTGCTCGAGTCGTCCAAACATAACACATACTGTGACCATATCTGTCAATGATGACTTGCTCTGTAATGTCATCCACTATTTGATAATGCTCATCATCGAAGTCATCACCATTTGGATAGGTCTCATTTCTATGAAAGAGAGAATCACCAGCTTTTATATTATTCTTGTTATTCAATAAATCCTAACCAGCATGTCATTGTTCCATAACCTCCAAAATCCCACACGTGTTATAATGACTTCACTCAATGTTTTATAGCTGCCCAAACTAATTGTATGCTTCGATGACCTTGTCCATTTACACAAAGCGCATCTTCACTTCGTAAACCATGTCAAATCCTGTGTGAGGTGTAGTGTTCAATTTTTGACCACGTTCCAAAACCCGTCAAATCCTGTATTCAAACATATATTTTTTTAGTAAATAAAATCATATACTCTTTATTAGTATATTCTCTTATTAAAATGAGAATTTTGAATATATTTAATTTATTTTCCAAAAACAATAATTTGAAAAGATTAAAATAAATATTTTAAAATTTAATCTTTCAAATCATCATAACCAATCTAAACTAAATACTTTCATATAGCAAAAACTACAACATTGACATAAGGACAACAAAAAGCATAAATGACAAAAATAACATTAAAATATAACCGAACACAAACCTTTAATAAAAACAAACTATAACAAAACAACAAAGACAAAACACAACATCATTATCCTAACTACCACAATATCACCATACCAAAACCAGTAACAAACCATTGAATCATGAAACAAACATATCACCATGAAACCAATTTATGAAAATAATTTTTTGACATCAAATGACAACAAGAATCAACCACATATAGAGACAAAATCGAACAATTTTCAAAATTTCAAGTGGGTTCCCAAAATTTTGGGGTCGTTGTGAAGGAGCCACAACAAATGGCGACTCTGCTAGTAAATGTCCTTGGAAATTTAGGACTTAATAACCCAACTTATAAAAATAACAAAAACCTAAATATCAGAACCATGAGCATCAATAATATCTAGAGAATGTGAACAGACCAATTCAACATGAAACAGTAGAATCATCAGCATTGGCTTGGTGTGTGTAAAGTGATTTGTTCTATATCTTTGAAACCATTCAACTTTCCATTGTTAATTTTGCATTTCAAACTATGAGCATTTTCTCTTTTGAAGAATACCTCCATATGGCTCTCTTCAGACATTGCTCTACTACCGGTCAGGCGTTTATAGCCCCGATAGATATTATCTGAATCTCCCATATATTAGGTAAATTTTATATTTGCATTCCCTTTTATTCTAGAAATAGCTTCACTACCAGCTAAGCATCTATAGCTCCAGTGAAGGTTATCTAATTTATGGTGACAAATTTAACTTTAGTTTCTTCGTATTCATCATTTTATTTTCTTTTCTTTTTCTTTTTTTTAATCTAGTAATATGGTACTTTGCAAAAAATCCACCTACCATTTGGGTTAGAGATCAGGTAAGGCTAAAAGAATATATAGTATTTTCACCTTAATTTATAAAATTGACAACTTCATACTTCCAAAATTTCAAAAAAATATTCTTTAATGTGTTTGTAGTACTTCAAATTTCCTTATTTTAGTTCAAATTAATGAAAATATACACTAACATCTCATTTTTCCCTTCAGATTTTACATGTTTTTAAAACAGGTAATTTTATCCTATATGACCCAGGATCAAATACCAAAAAAAATTGTCAAATGATTAGTGTCTCGGTAACAACAACCTTAATCAAGACATCCTCACTAAAAAATTTATCAGATAAAAAACAAATATCATATCAAAACTTCAAAATTTGGTAAAAGCCAATTTTTTTTTTTTGAAGAAAATGAAAAACTTATATTAATACAAAGAACATATACAAAAGGGAGCAAGAACATCCCCACCAGAACCAAGAAGCAAGAGAATAGGAGCAAAGTGCAAGAAAATAACACTTGCTACCACAGAACTCAAAGAGACAAGAAGGCGCGAAAACGCAACAAGTCGCGAAAACACGACAAGTCACGAAATCGCGACAATCAGACCAACCGAAGCCTTGCCCGAGCAACCAGTCGCGAAATCGCGACATGTCGCGAAATCGCGACAGCCAAAGCCAGCAGCATCTGATCACCAAAAACGTCGCGAAATCGCGACGAGTTCTTCCCGTGGCACTCAATCCTCCGAATTGTCGCGAAATCGCGACCAGTTTTCCCCATGCCATCAATTTGCCAAAAGTGTCACGAAATCGCGACGAGTTTTCCTTTCAGCACCGAATCCTCCCAAGTGTCGCGATATCGCGACGATTTGTCCACTTGGCGGCCATTCTTCAAAAGAGTCACGAAATCGTGACGGTTTTTCCAAGAAGTGCCATTTCTCCAGAATTGTCGCGAAATCGCGACCACTTTGTGTCTTAACCCCGAAACGCCAACATTGTCGCGAAATCGCGACGACTTTGCCTCATGTCGAAAAAGCTCCAAAAGTGTCACGATTTCGCGACATCTTCTCCCAGAGTCGCCAGTCCGCCAAAGGTGTCGCGAAATCGCGACGGTTTTTCCGTTTGTCTCCCAGTCTTCAAAAATGTCGCGAAATCGCGACGGATTTTCCCCTTGTCTTCGATTCATCAAAATTGTCGCGATATCGCGACGATTTTCCTCCTCGGTGGCCCTGCTCCAAAAGCGTCGCGAAATCGCGACGTTTTTTCCGATCAGCTCCCTGTCTTCAGAAATGTCATGAAATCGCGACGGATTTGTCCCTTTTCTCCGATTCCCCAAAACTTGCGCGAAATCGCGACGGTTTTTCCATGAAGTGCCATTTCTCCAAAATTGTCGCGAAATCGCGACCACTTTGCCCCTTAACCCCGAAACGCCAAAAGTGTCGCGATATCGCGACGACTTTGCCTCATGATGAAAAAGCTCCAAAAGTGTCACGATTTCGCGACGTCTTCTCCCAGAGTCGCCAGTCCGCCAAAGATGTCGCGAAATCGTGACGGTTTTTCCTTTTGGCTCCCAGTCTTCAGAAATGTCACGAAATCGCGACGGTTTTTCCCCTTTACTCCGATTCATCCAAATTGTCGCGATATCGCGACGGTTTTCCTCCTTGGTGACCCTGCTCCAAAAGCGTCGCGAAATCGCGACGTTTTTCCCGGTCAGCTCCCTGTCTTCAAAAATGTCACGAAATCGTGACGGATTTGTCTCTTTTCGTCGATTCACCAAAACTTGCGCGATATCGCGACGGTTATCCTCCTTGGCACCCCTACTCCAAAAGCGTCACGAAATCGCGACAGGTTCCTTCCAAAGGCCGCGACAACGAAACTTGTCGCGATATCGCGACAGAAACCCACCAAAGGTCGCGACAGCGCGACAGGTCGCGATATCGCGACAAAAACCGTCCTTAGGAAAAATTATGATCATTGACTCAAGAATTGGGAAAGCCCCTGCCTAATCTCTACATCCTCCACAGGCATGTCACTATGCAACTGAAACCCAACCTCTTTCTCCGCACCCCTTTTTGCAAGGAAATCGGCCACAGAATTTAGATCTCTGCTTACATAGACCGGGATCACATCTTCTAATTCTTTCCAAAGGGCCTTGATTTGAGAGACTAGAATCCGTAGTCTCCAAGCTTTCGCAGCAAAGTTCCTCATGCAGTCAAGAGCGCCAACCAGAATTTGTGAATCGAACTCAAGGATTATCTTCCTGTGTCCCTGATTGACCGCCCAGATAGAAGCAGTTTTGATAGCATAGGCTTTTGCTTCATTGTTTGTGGCTCTTCCCAGACCTTGCAGTTCCTAGTAAAGCACAGACCCAGCATGATCCCGGCACACTACCCCAATTCCAGCACTACCCGGATTGCCTTTTGCAGCTCCATCTGTATTGATTTTAACCCAGCCTTCAGGGGGAGGTTTCCAGCTAGCTCTTTCCTTCCTTACTTGCCCACCAACTCCCTCTTCCAGTGATCCAAGAGCAATCGGAGTTTTCTCTTCAGCATACATGGCAACCGTTTCTGCGACTTTGCTCCAAATGACTTGCCAAATTCCATCGAGCGAGGAAAAGGTTTCTCTAAAAATACGAGCATTTCGTTCCAGCCACACCTGCCACCAAATGAAGAGTAAGCCAAGCTCCCAACCAATTCGGAGAGCTTTAGACTTAAATCTGCCTTTCTTCCATCTTTCCCAAATATTGTTCCGGGTCAGATCACCATTAAACTGAAGCTTGTAATGGGAGAACCAGCGCTTCCAGATCTGGCACGTGAAAGGGCACTCAAACATCAGATGATCTGCAGTCTCTTCATTCTTATGACATAGCACACACTTGGATGGGCCGATGATTCCCCTGTGTCTGAGATTGTCAAAGGTGAGGATGCCTTTGTGCATAAACTGCCAGGCGAAGAAATTCACTTTCGGCCAGCCCTTGGAGTGCCAAATCTTCTGCCATTCTTGAATCGAAAAAGAATGCGGGGAAGGCTCTGGGAGAATTTGATCGTATCCATCCTTCACAGTATAAACCCCAAGGTTCCCATGTCCCCAAGCTAGCTCATCCTCCTCGTCTCTCCCTGAAAGAAACCTTGCTGTCAGAATTTTAGTCAGAATGGGCGCCAGCTCCGGAGGGATAGTGATTGGCCACTCTTCCAACCGCTTAAACTTCTTGAACTTATACTCACCCAGTTGGCTAGTATTGAAGTAATTTTCAATATTGACCCAGCCTTTGGTTTCTATGGCTAATTTAATTGGTTGCAGTTCAGGAAACTCAGCAATGATGGGTGGGAACTGGTCCCAAGAATCAGTCCAAAAACGTGCCTTGTCCCCTCTGCCCACTTTCCAAAATAGTTGATCCTTAATGACTTGAGATCCCAGCTTAAGAGCCTGCCACACTAGGGAACCATTACCATCCAAAGGAAGACGACTCACGTCATTGGGGTGAACAAGGCCCAGATACTTACTGGTTAAAATTCTGCTGAATAAGGATGTTGGCTGTGAAATCCACCTCCAGTACAATTTACCAGCCAAAGCTTTGTTGTTAAGTTTGGAACTTCTCAGTCCCAGCCCACCTTTTTCTTTGGGCTGAGTAACCTTATCCCAGCTAACCAAGGCCCATTTCTTCTCACCTTTTGCTCCTTCCCATAAGAATCTTCTAGCCATTTTGTCCAGCTCTTTCCAAATAGAATGTGGGGCAGCCATAATAGAGAATTTATAGATTGGCATGGCCTGAATAACTGACTGTAAGAAAGTTAATCGGCCCCCGTAGCTTAGCCATTTATGAGACCAATGGTTCATTCTATCTTTGATGCCGTCCAAAAGATCCTTCCAGATATCTTTTTTTAATTTCTTGAAATGTAACGGAACCCCCAAGTAGACTACAGGAAGAGAGGTCCTAGTGAAGCCCAAGATCTCTAAAACTCTGTCCTGAAGCCTTTGGTCAAGGTTGAAGAAGACCACTTTGGATTTTTTGTCATTGATAACTTGATTGGAGGCCCTAAGGTAGACATTAAGAGAATCTCTGATTCCTCTAGCTTCCCCGAGACTGGCCACTCCCACCAAGCCAGTATCATCCACAAACTGCAAATGAGTCAAAATTTCCTCACCTACCTTGATACCTGTTAACAGGCCTTGAAGTCTTCTTCTCAAGAAAAGTCTACCTAATCCTTCAGCCAAGATAAGGAAGAGATAAGGAGAGCAAGGGTCCCCTTGACGAAGCCCCCGAGAGGCACCAAAAGGAGGCGAGGGAAGTCCCTTTATTAGAACAGAATAAGAAGGCGAAGAAACACAGCTCATAACCCAGTCTATCCAATCCTGGGAGAAGCCAAAGGCAGCCAACATCCTTGACAGAAAGCCCCACTCAACCCTATCATAAGCCTTGGACATATCCAGTTTAATGAACATTCCTTTGTTACCAGATTTTTGCATAGTATGGATTGCCTCCTGGGCGAGGACCACCCCATCTAAGATCTGTCTGCCTTCAACAAATCCCCCTTGCTCTGAGGATATGATATTATGTAGGAGAGGTTTAAGCCTTTCAGCCATAATCTTTGTGATTATCTTATAAATTACGTTGCATAAGGCAATAGGTCTGAAATCAGAGATACGAACCCCTTCCTCTCCCTTAGGGATTAAAGTGATGAAAGTATGATTAATAGCCTTAAGCATTCTTTTATTAGTTCTGGACTCCTCTCGTGATGACAGCCAAAATGTCCTACTCCAAAGTATCCCAAAAGGCCTGAAAAACTCAATAGGAAACCCATCTCGGACCTCGGAGATTTGCCTGTGCTCATTCCAAAGACCACATGCTTCAGTTCCACTTTATCAATGGGTCTGAGCAGGGCCTGATTTTCCTCTTGGGAGATGATAGAGGGAATAACGTCAATAATTTCATTTTGAGCCTCCACATCTTGCTCCCTACTTTCCGTAAAAAGTTTAGAGAAATAGTCCACTGAGTGGGAATGCAAACCAGGAAGAGTATCAAAGGAGTGTCCATGCTCATCTTGAAGGACTTCCATGTTGTTCATCTGTCTTCTAGCACAGGCTGATCGATGGAAAAATTTTGTGTTTCTATCTCCTTCAAGTAACCAAGAGGTTCTTGCTCTCTGTTTCCAATAAGTTTCCTCTTGGTTATCGATGTCCTCAACCGCTTTGCGTAAGGCATCATCCTCGGTTTTAAGCTGATCAGTAATTGTTCCTTCTCTGAAATGTTTTTGCACCTCCTCCCATCGAGCCACCAAGGGAGCTCTTTGCTGCTGGAAATCAGACTTGTTTGCTTGCCTCCACTGTTTCAACTTAACTTTGACAAAATGAAGCTGTTTGTGGAATTTAAACATTGTTGTCCCAAAATATGGGCGGCCTTCTTCCCACCACTTTGGAATTTTCTCTCGAAGATCCTCCTTTTGTAACCAATAATTCTCAAATTTAAACGGTTTGTGGTGCTGCCCTGTCATAGTCCCTCCCTCCATCATAATGGGAGAGTGATCAGAGACAGGGCCTTCCAAAATCTGGAATCTAACATTCCACTTAACAAATGCCTCCTCTGAGACCAGGAAACGGTCTAACTTTACCTTCCTACTGTGTGGCTCCCTCCTCTTGTTAGTCCAAGTAAAGTAAGTTCCAGGGCCTTTGATATCCACTAAGTGAAAGGCCTGGACCTGGGCTATCAGCAGCCGATCCCCTGGATCCAAAACTGGGGTGCCACCTTCCTGATCACGAGCAGATAGCTTAGCATTAAAGTCCCCAGCAATAATCCAATCTAAATTTTGTCTTGAGGACCTCATGTTGTGAACAACTTTCCATTGAAGCCTCTGGCCATCAATGCATTGAGCCCCATAAAAATTTGTAATTAAAACATGCTCATCTGAGACAATATTCCTGAAGTGAGATGTAAGAACACCCCTCCAGGAAATATGTTCTAATGCAGTCCATTCCAAGGGGTTCCAAAAAGTGACAATCCCCCCTGAAGCACCTTGGGCAGCCACATCCATATAACCAGCGCCCCTCCAAATTCTATTAACAGTTTTACACATAAGGTCTAAAGACATTTTTGTCTCCTGGATGAGCAAAAAGTCTGTTTTATACTTTCCTAAGAGTCTTTGAACAGCAGATTGATGGGTTCTACTGTTTAAACCCCTAACGTTCCAAGATTGTATTATCATTGAAAACCTTGGGAGCAGTAAGAATCAATTGTCCTCACCGATCCTCCATTGATCAGCTTGTCTCCTTGCGCTGTTAGTAGATCCTTATTGGACTTTCTTCCCGCTCCTTGAGAGTTACTATTTTTAGATCTCTTCTCCACCTGAGTGATCCCTAAAGCTGGCCTTTCTCTGTTCTTGTCTCCATTTCCCATGGTGACATCCTTAATAGCTGGCTGTGCTGGGGAATGTATTACCAATGCCCCTGGGTTCTCTGGCTGCAGATTCTCAGAGGGTACAATCACCTGTTCTAATACAGGAGTGAATGAAGGAGAAACTTGAGAGTGAGTGTTAATATTCTCACCATTCCCATCCACTCCCTCCATGACTTGGTCTTCCTGATCCACTAAGGACTTAAAAATTTCATACCGATTGTTTGGCTTGAGTTGTACCTGCTCCTTGCCATTTTTCTTTTTGTTTCTCCTTCATTTCGGCTGTTCAAAGCCATCCTTCTGAACATCAGGACCTGGAGAAGAGTTAGAAGGTTCACTGACAGTATTAGGCTTACCCTCTCCGGGGCGGTTTGACATTCCAAGCGGAGCCTCCGCTTTTGTGCTCAAAATGTTTGGACAGAACCTTGCCAAATGTCCATGCTTATGGCACACTCTACATCTGAAAGGTAGGGCCTCATAATCTAACTGCTGGATCCAGGGTACTCCTGCCAACTCAAGTTCCACCTCAGCTGATAGAGGCTGGCTAATGTCCATTTCTACACAGATTCTGGCAAAGACAGCTGTATTTCCTTCTATGGTATCTTTAGAGACTCCTAGATATCTGCCTAGGGAATTGCCTATTATCTCCAGAACCTGCTCACCCCAAAACTCCATCGGGAGAGCGTACAGCCGGATCCAGATCGGGACAGCCATGGGTTCAATGCGAGGATCAAAGCCCACTCGCCAGGGTTGAACAAATAACCCTGCTGGTCCGTGGTTCCTCTTCTCTGATTCAAATGCTCTATTTCTATCTGCTACAGAAGAAAAACTAATAATGAAATACCCATTGCTTATAGGCCATAAGGAGTACTCACCGTGTGGCTCCCAGTTCTGTCGAACCCAGGTATGCAAAAAATTTAGAGTAGGTCGGATACCCATGAATTTGCAGATCAAGTCATGGTTAGCTCGGTAGGTGATTGTATCTTCGACCAGCTTTGGTTCGATAACAATCTTAGGTCTGGAAGCGGATTGCGGGAGGCATCCATTAACGCGGTGAGCATTTGGGCCCTTGCCAGCATTCTTGAGTAACGTTTGAAAAGCATTCCGTTGGGCTTCATCAGTGGAAGGCGCGGGATTTTCTTTCAACATCTCAGCATATGAACTCTTTCTCCCAGCATGAGAAACTGGAGGAGACCCCATCGGGCCCTCCCGGAGCAGCGAACGAACCTTCAGAGTAGCACAAAATCAATCCACCAAAGTCTCAGGAGAGATCTTCGGACCAGAAACCCTCGAGCATCGCCCGACGCCTGTTCAGAAATTTTCCCGCCAAATCGCCAGAGCCCACCTTACCGCCTACAATCATCGATCTTTTTTCTGTGTATATTTGTAAAAGCCAATTTATTGCAACATAACAACCAACACATCCAAAAAATTTCACAAAATTGATTAATATGTAAACAAATATGTACAAAACAAATGACGAACAATAAAGTATATACAAATATACCAAAACTCCATATACATGAGATGGATATCTGTAGAAATCAAAACTATTCTCTCCCTAGACCCCAAATATTATCACCATAAATCAAACAATCCCTATTATGGTATGCATACCAAATTTCATATAAATCCAACCACAATGGAATAAACCAAACAAAGACTCTCATTATATATTTCTCTTTCCCACCATTGTATTTTAACTCCATTAGCAAACTCATAGTGAAGCGCTAATTCAAAAAATAAACAAGATAATGGATGATTCTCAATTCCTTCTTGTTTAATCCTTATAATGCACATTTTATAATTCAATTCTTGATTTAAAATTTGACTCATCATTTCAAACATGAAATGTTACACATAAGAACTTATTTGAAACAATTTCAAAGTCAAATTATTTTCTTTCATTATATTTATTGCAAAAACTTGTGGATTTATCTTCAATTCCTTATCAACAACACTCAATATTTTATTGTCAATAGCATAAGTATTCAAAGGAATTTCATACAACTTATTACCTGAAAGTTCCTTCAAAAACAAAAGTGAAGATTCTACCTTTCCATCCATGATCAACACATCATGAGTAGCATTTACCAAAATTTTCAATTTCTTCTTTTTATTTATAAGCTTCGTCATTGTCATATTTTTCTTCTTCATCAACTACCTACCTTTCGAACACACAAAATTTAGGCACCCAATTTAAAATATGTCTTTCTTTTTCAAACCAACAATTTTGTCTATCTAAGGATATGTCAAATAACACATCTCCATGATTAACAACTTGAGTTGTTTCTAATATAATATTTTTATCATTTGAATGAATAGAATTCAACTCTAATCCCTTGTCAACCATCAATGATATTTATTTATTTGCACTTCCAAAACAATCATGTGAATTGGTACTCAGATTTTTAGTAGTCAATAGAAAAATAGAAGACTTTACCTTTTCCTCATTTATAACAATTGATTCATAAGAAACATTTATCATTTCTTCATTTTCAACTTCAGCAAAGTGTTCAATGAATTTATCTTCAAAGTAATTCAATTTTAGAACCTTATCTACTTTTGCAATTGACATATCATTTTTTGATTGCATAAAAATTTCAAAGTCTTCATTTGAGGTAGAATTTTCAATAACCTGCATATCAAGTGAACTAGAAATTTCATCAATAGGAATATGAGAAAATAATGATTCTTCATGTCCTTTTAAAAAATAAAAATTATCATTTAAAATCATGGAATGAAATTCTATAGCATATTCCTCATAATCTTCAAGTTCTTCAAGCAATTCTTCTTCAAAGTCACCAACAACTATTCTTTATGACTCTAGAGCTTCTGTTATTGAATCAATATCAAGTGTGTATACACCTAGATCAATATCATTACAAAGAATCTCATTAGACTAATCATATTATTTAACCTAGGCTTCCTTTCCACTCGAATCTAATTAGCTACACCTTTCCAAAGCAACCACAGGTGTGAAAAGTCTGTGGAAAAGTACTCATTCAAATGTCTACTCCAATATCTACTCAATAACAAACCGTACTTATCGAGAATATCAATGATATAAATATCTATATAATGTTGCATTCTAGGTTATGATGACAATTATATATGCACATTCTTAAGCATGTCTATGACCTTTACTTATGTTTTATCTAACTGCACAATAATTTTATTCGAAGATGTCGGTTTAAAACCTAATTTTTGACAAACCACAAAAGGCATCACATTACCTAAAGCTCCCAAATCCACCATGCAATTATGCAACTTTTTACCTGCAATTCTAATAGTTAAAAGAAAAGGATGAGATTCCTCTTTCTCTTTTCATGCAACATATTGTACTTCAGTGATTTTCTTAACTTCTTTGGTATTTTGATTATCAAAAGCTTCCATTAATAACTCCTGCTAACTAGGTAATTGTGCAACTTTAAACAGAATGATATTGGCTTTATATTTCTTAAGATATTCAATAATGTTATAAGTCATCCTTTCATTATTTTGTACCTTATGTGTAATTTTAGGTGCATCAAGAGAAGTTGGAGGAACAGGATTATTATTTGTGTTTACATTAGGAGGAATAACAATATTGTTAGGAGGAGTAGAAGTAGTATTAAAAGACTTAATTTTACTTATTAAATAATAGCCATGATTCTCCTTTCTGTATTGTTTCAATGTATGGATTTCTTAAATACCTTCATCCTCTTCTTCTTCTTTATCATCATCATCATCTTCACTTGAACCCAGAATATCAAGGAAATAAGCAAAACTTTTGCCTTTAATTGCACTAGTTTCATCATCATCATCATTATCAACCAATTCTATTTTATCTAATCCTTGTTGAATGCAATATGTAACACAACTAAATTCATTACAATAAAATTCATTGTGTCCACTAGTACGATGTAACCTACACCAATTATCTACACAACTTCAAAAATATTAATAATAGTGGCTTTTTGGTTAGAACTAGTAGATGCACCATTATTTTTAGCATCAGGAGTTGGTACACCCCTATTATTAGGTGTTGTGTTAAAGTGGTTTCTTTACATAGTGAATTTTCTATGTGGTTGTGAGGTTTGTGAATTTTTTTTTGTATCCGGACCATATCGCTACTCAATTTTCGATACATTATTTTCAAGTCTTCTAATTCTGAACTAGATTCATTATGAGAAACAACATTATTAGCAGAATTGGTTTGATTTTCCATATTTTGAGTATTTTTATTTAACCAACTTGGAACATTTTTATTAAGCATAACCTATAGAATACTTTGGTTTGGCATAAAATTTGGAATGTTTTGATTTGATGAAGCATTTTGAACATTCAAATTCATCAAACTGGCAATATTTTGATTTGGCATAGTATTTGACATATTTTGAATTGGTAAAGTATTCATATTTAACCAATAATTTGTATACATTGGATTACCTTAATTTTGTAAATTTTGTGCAAGCATTGGATTATTCTGTTGAGCTTGAAAGTTTCAAAATAGATTCACATTTTGTGTTGCTTCAACTTTCCCAAAAGTATTCAAATTAAATACATAATTTTTACTTGTCTTATGTGCAGCATAATGACTTTCTAAAAACATAGGATTACTTGACTGTGCATATGTCATTGGATTTAAAACTTGCAGAATCAAATTTAACATAGGCATATGATTAGATAAAGCATGATTGATCATCAAAATATGATTTTGCATACCAAGATAACCAATCGATGGTAACTGACCTAGTCCACAACTTAATGGCATCATCTATTGTTCAATCATAAGTGCTTCAGTGTAAGCTCCCGTAAGAGTAAGGATTTGTCCTGCTCTCCTAATGAACATTGCAGTTAATGAATCCAAAGATCCAAAATAGATTTGGATCATGGATTCTTCTACAACATTATAAGGCACAATCAGTCTCAAAAATATTTTATGAAACCTAGTATTGAACATGCATAATGGTTCATTAGGTTCTCTTCGTGTAGATGCAAATTGTAAGTAAATACTTGTTGGATCAATAGCAAATTTGAATTGTGTAATAAATATATTTTTGAACATATTCCAAGAAGTAATAGATCTAGAAGGTAAGCATACATATTAATCATAGGCTATTTCATCCAATGTCAATGGGAATAACCTACATGCTCAATTTGTAATCTAGACATTGCACCAGTATATGCCTGTATGTGTTCCTCTACTAAACGTGAACCATCATGTTTATACTTTCGAAAGTATTTTTCTATATTCTTTGGCATGTCATTAATATTACCAGGTATATTCAATGGAATTCATTTGTTTCCCATCCATGCTATATTTGGGACATTTGGGACTGCCATAATGACAAGTGATGGGTTTACTGATAAGCTAGGATTTGTATTAGAAATACTAGGAATGATTACAGTTTGAGTTTGAATTTTTCTATGTCTCTTAGTAGGATATAAACTTTGAAAAATATAGATCTTATAGATTTAGACCTTGTGATTATTTCTTTAGACTCCAGTTTAATGAAACTTAATCACTTCTAAAAATGCAATACTTAAATACGATATCAAAGTAACAATGAAATTGTAGTATTTAAAGTAGTTTATTTTATATATGAAACTTCAAGAGTGAAAAATGAATGATTAAAAACACAAAAATGAAATACTGAAATTAAATTACCTATTTTTCATTTTTGATCCCTCCTTCTAGCGCCATTTATGTTGAGGTATGATTTTGTCCAATTACAAAATCACCCTACAATTAGGATTGGAATCCTCTCTTGTAAATAAAATATGTTTCTCCAAGGTTCTTTTACATAACACATTATGTATTTATGATAACATGTCAACTAAGTACATAGAAAATCTCAGGGATTAACAATCAACTGTTAACAAGGGAACTAGTATAACAAGTATCTTGATTTGTTGAAGTCATTATTTACATTCCATCCATAACATTTACTTCCTCAAAATGAATGAAATTAACTTTAGTATTTGAGAATGCAAATCTATTTAAAATGCGAACTCTAATGCTTTAAACTTATATTTAAAATTACATGAATGTATTTTAAAGCATTAACATTAATCTAATGAATGAAGCTTAAAATTAAATTAATTGATAGATAAAATAAACCCCAATTATAGAAATGTTAAACACATTTATAAGTCTTATGTTAGGGTCTTTAAAGAATTTTAAACTTTATCAACTTTTGCTTCTTTTCAAAATATAGGAAAACTTAATATATTTGAATTCTAATTATAAAGTTTACACTTTATAATATAAAAATTAGAATTCATATAATCTTTAAACCGAATACTTATTTATTCAAATATTTATTAAATTAAATATTTGAAATAAATAAATATGAATAATTAATGTATAGGAATTCTAATTATAAAGTTTTGGACTTTATAATATGAAAATTAGAATTCACATAATATTTCTTTTCCTCTGAAATTTATTTGTCAAATATTTTATTAACTTAAATATTTAACCTTAATAAATTTTGCAACCATTTCTGTGAATATGAATCCTTTAATTTCAAATTAGGGCTTTATAAATAAAATAATGAACTTTTAAATTTTATGAAATTTAAAATCAAAGTTCATCTACCTTCCTTCACTATGAAATTTATTCACCCGAAATATTTATGAATTAAATATTTGGTGATAAATCTAAATTCAACCTAGTTATAAAAATTGAAATTCTTTCATAAAATAAACTAGGCTTTGTTTTAAATCTTAATATATCAAATAAACTTAAAAGGATTAAAGTAAAGAAATAAATCTAAACAAGAACATTTCGGACAACCTGCTACAATATGAAATTACAAAACTTTAAAAACCAAATTCAAGCAGACCAGTATTCACACAGTCCTATCATGAATTTGATGCTATCTTCAATGGAATTTATGATTTCAAATTATATCAAATAATTTATAAATTCAAAATACCACAATTGTGCTTGTTTTGACAAAAATTAAATTCAATATAATTGGCAGATCTTACAAATAGTGCCCAAATTTTGTATCCTTCAATCACAAAAATCCTCTTCTTTCTGCTTCTTTTAATCTCTTCTCTTATTTTCCTGCAATATTGTCTGACCCCTTCTCAATTTTTAATCTCATATTTATAATTTTAACAAAATTCGTTGCTTCAGTTTTCATTTTCGTTTGCACAGTTTCGAGCGGTTCAATATCATAACTTCACTTTATTTCTCCTCATTGTATTCTCTTTATTAAAGTAATGTATTTCATATTTCGCAATGTTCTTTACATTACTTTAAAAAAAAAAAAAATTTCATCATTTATAACATGTTATTATATAATGTGTTATAGCATGTTTATTGGTCATCAATGCAAATATGTAATGCCATTGGTATTTTCACATATGAATATCTGCACAAATCATCTAGTACCAATATAATTCTTCTTATATGTTGGCGCTATCTAATCAGTATGTTCATCATGGTTGATTAAGGTTGTTTAAAATGCTTAAAAGCTATCCTGGTATAACGTTGCATATGCCATTAATATCATTCATTCATCCACTGTATGAAACGAGACATATATGTCTTTATTTATATGTTGTTCTAATGAATACACCGTCCACATATTTATTAGACTATGATAAATTGTGTTTCCATTGCACACATTCTATCTAATCTATCTAACGATCACAAAGAATTTCTTAGAAGAAGTGATACATGATTGCTGCCAAGATCTAATTGCATCAGACAATGTGGATTCAGAAGAATTTCTCTTATCCACACCATGAAATATTGATGAAAACATTGTAATTGCAGCGATGCCATTTGCAATCCGTTGAAATTTGAAGCTTGGATATTGATGTGATCCGGTAATACTATATTTTACCACCATATTATGTATTTAGCATGGAAGATGCATCCAGCTTGAATGTCTTTCCTCAGGACTTGGGTGTGCCTTGATCCGACGGCCAACCTTCGTAACTACATATTTCATCGAGTATAGGGCCCTCTGGTAAGATTTTATATATGATTTGATGAATTGCCCATATATACCTTCATATATTATTTGACAAATTGTCCTCACTCGATAATTTGTCACTCACATTGCATTTCATCAATTTTAAAATACCCAAGTACAGGTCATTCCTTTGTTGGCCATATTTCTACATCAAAATCCATGCGAATTGTACACACTCAGGTCCAATCTCTATCAAATGTCTCACTACGTGAAAATAACTGATTAATGTTGTTCCTGCTATCATTATTTTGATTCAAATTTGTACGCAAATGTATGAAATATATATGGACACAATCGAAGACTCCATTCAGTGCCACTTTGAAACACGTCTACACAACTTTTTACAACTATCGCATTTAGGGATCTTCGCTTCACTGTGTGTCCGAACCTATTTCACCTGCATTCATCTCTGCTCAAGTCATTCAAACATAACACATACTGTGACCATCTCTGTCAATGATGAATTACTTTGTAATGTCATCCACTATTTTATAATGTCCATCATTGAAGTCATCACCATTTGGATAGGTCTCATTTTTGTGAAGGAGAGAATCACCAGCTTTTATATTATTTGTGTTATTCAATAAACCCTAACCAACATGTCACTGTTCCATAACCTCCAAAATCCCACACGTGTTATAATGACTTCACTCAATGTTCTATAGCCTCCCAAACTAACTGTATGCTTTGATGACCTTGTCTATTTACACAAAGCGTATCTTCACTTCGTAAACCACGTTAAATCCTACGTGAGGTGCGGTGTTCAATTTTTGACCACGTTCCAAAATCTATCAAATCCTATATTCGAACATATATTTTTTTAGTAAATGAAATCATATACTCTTTATTAGTATATTCCCTTATTAAAATGAGAATTTTGAATATATTTAATTTATTTTCCAAAAATAATAATTTGAAAAAATGTTTTAAACTTTAATCTTTCAAATCATCCTAACCAATCTAAACTAAATACTTTCATATAGCAAAAACTACAACATTGACATAAGGACAACAAAAAGCATAAATGACAAAAAGAACATTAAAATATAACCGAACACAAACCTTTAATAAAAAAAAATTATAACAAAACACAACTACATTATCCTAACTACCACAATATAATCATACCAAAACCAGTAACGAACCATTGAATCATGAAACAAACATATCACCATGAAACCAATTTATGAAAATAAATTTTTGACATCAAGTGACAACAAGAATCAACCACATATAGAGACAAAATCGAATAATTTTCAAAATTTCAAGTGGGTCCCCAAACTTTTGGGGTCGTTATGAAGGAGCCATAACATAAACATATACATAAATCTCTGCTAGCAAACTCCTCTGGTCACAGAAGAACCACCCTAAATTTATTCCAGTGTTGGCAGAGTTAACCAAACATTTAGAATTAATTTGTGATGTGTGTGAGAGCAATTGGATTACGTGTATGGGCCTTCTTGTAACAGATCTTATTGACTGCTAGAGGCTGAGACAGTTATTTTCAAACCTGTAGGAGGTTGAATCCACTACTAAAGAAACATATTCTCTAAATATGAGGATACCCTCTACAGATCTTCAAATAACTTTGCGTCAAATCTAAATCCGTAATCTCACGATCATACCCTCTTCTCCTATGGTTCGTCACTACCAGGAAACTCCTTTAAATGATCCATCCCTTATATGCATAAGGATCTAGCTCTTATGTGATTTTAAGAAGAGTAATTATGTTACATAAAACATATTGGTTAGTATATTTTATAAATTAGATTGCTGACCATATGGGATGGGTGTTTAAAACAAGTAAATTATATATATATATATATATAACACCTCTCATAAAGATCTATGACAATGTTTATATATTTGCATATGGAATCTAGGGTATGCTTTATAGTTTACATACTTTATGTATTAGAAGATGTAGGGATTTACCAAATAGAGATTTGTGTTGAAATCTATAAGATTTTGTCAATGAGGACCAAATTCATGAATAATTTGATGTTTTATAATTTATGAAAATGTTTAAGATAGAAACTATTTTATTGTAACTATAATCTAGCATCTTTGAACTCTCTCTTGGGATTGTTGAAGTTATTGATATTGTATGCTAAATTTAAAAAATATGAGTAATAATAGGTCCGAGGTGTAGACCAATTGGTTTATCCAAACCCCATAAGGAGGGCAGAGGTCCAAGGTTCAAATCTTAGGTCTCTCCAGACTGAACTCTTTTCCTTTTCTTGGTTCTTTTAACGATGTAAAAGGTTTAAAATGATTGTGGCATGGTGGTTATAGGGACTGACTGCACGAATATATGTGTGGTGGCTTTTAGGGTGGACAGCGTAGAATACTATGGCGGCCATAAAAGTTGGACAGCCTACCCAGATTCGTGGTAGCTACGGATTCCACCATGTTATAAATAAATAAATAAATAGGAGTAAATAGCAAATTACCCTAAATTTTATGATGAAATTTGTAAATGGATATAACCATCTAGAAGAATGGAAGATCTTCTAGTTTTGTAAGGTTTGGATTGGTGTCCATTCCTTGGGAAGAGGTATGGGACTCTTCCCTAAGTTTGGTGATATTCCAAACAAATGATGGTTGGAATTATGAATCAATCCTTATTTATAAAAATATTAAGGATGGATGAATCATCTATTCATGATTGGTGATTTCTTTGCATGTGATATACATTTGGCAAAGATGTGATGCATGATTGCATATAAAATGATGAATGGGATTAAGAATTAATCCTTGTTATGATGAATGAATTATTTATTCATGCTTGGTGATTTTCTATGTTAAATATGGGAAGTAAATGGAGGTAATGATTTTAGCAAAATTATAGATTTTATATGTAAAATACATACTATGATTTATTATGAAATCCTTAATGAATGAAATCCACTAGAAGAATGGATGTTCTTGGTGTCCATCCAGGAAGAGGTATGGGACTCTTCCAAACGTCCCTAACAATCAAAGGAATGGCATTTATGATTGGTATTAGAAAAGTAAATTATTTAGAGATGGACCGTGATGCTAGATGATTTATGGGAATTTATGGGGATTTTCTCTTTTGAGATTGACTGAATGGTATTAAAGCAAATCTTAGAGGTAAATTTGGTATAGTTTGGATATAAGAGAAATAATATTTGGATTGGATTTTGATAACCAAATTAGCAAGATAATTAGAGATTATGTTGGATCAAATTTTGGAAAAAAATTGATAACAGTTTACAAATGCATTCTTGAAAACTTTATGATAGAGGATGAAATAACTGAATGCATATTGGGATCCAGTTATGGAAATGAATTGATTTGAGATCTAACCTTGGATTGAAATATAAAAAATTTGTAGGATATTTGATGCATCTTTAGCTCACATTTGGAAAGAGAATTGATAGAATTTGGAAAGTACTGAAATGAATCTTGGATCAAATTTAAGAGGTAAATTTGATAGCAATTGAGAATCAATGGAATAGATTAATATTTTGTATTCAATGGGGAATTATAACCCTATTGGTTTGTATATAAACAAATGAAATAGCTTTAGTATAATGAGCTATATATTACCCATGATAAAACTCTAAGGGTTTACTTTTATTAACCTAATATTAAGGAGAAAGGTGGCTGACATGGGTTAAATTATTAGCCTAAATTATTAATTTAGGAAGAATGATTTATTAATGAATTAAAGGTATGGGAATTTAATTCATGGATTGACTTTGTGTCAATTATGTAGAACAAATTTGGAATTCATTCTTGAGGGAACTTATATGGTTCTCTCTAACATCGATACTGACTTCTCCAAAATAATATTCCAATGATTACCATAAACATATGAAAATTATTATTATGGCTTAGATGAAGAAATCAATATATTCCTCAATTGCATCATGATTTTAAAGGGACATATGAATTCCTTATTGGTATGGGAAATATCTTAATGATACAATGATGACTTAGAGAAAGGAATTAGGAAAATTCCTTAATTGCATCATGAGTTTAAAGGAATAGATGGATTCCTTATTGGTATGAGAAATACCTTAATGATACAATGATGACTTAGAGAAGGGAATTAGGAAAATTCTCTAATTGCATCATGAATTTGATAAGGAACGGTTGTATTCCTTTCCATGTATAATGAATTGAAAGGGACCCATAGTGACCCTTCTATATTTGTAATAATTGGCATCCTAAGTTTATGAATATGAGGAAAGTACATATTTTGGAGGTTGGATTTATTCCTCATGAGGGTTCCCATGATAAACAATGTGTCACTCTATTTGTGTTTGATGTGTTAATTCTTGTGCATGTTGTTTTTACTTCAATATGAAAATGATTTAAGTGTATGAGATGGTTAAATGCTTTATGAAATAGTTATGCAATTCTTAGATTATGTCAATGTGTACTATGATGTAAGGAATGTATGCTTAACTTTAATATGTTGATGATTTAATGATATTCTATTATGGCAATTATTTTTTGGAATGTATAGGGTAATTGTGAATGATGCAGTTAGCTAGATTCACCTTTCAACAACTAGCACTTGATGTATTCAATGGTTGTATGGATGCAAAAAGTAGAATTTAATGGAATGTAAATATTGCTCAATTGAATATCTCATGTGTTCTACAATCTCAAAAATCATAATGTAATGGATTACTTGTCTTATGTGCAGCATAATGATTTTCTAAAAACATAGTATTACTTGACTGTGCATATGTCATTGGATTTAAAACTTGCAGAATCAAATTTAACATAGGCATATGATTAGATAAAGCATGATTGATTATCAAAATCTGATTTTGCATACCAGGATAACCAATCGATGGTAATTGACCTAGTCCACAACTTGATGGCATCATCTGTTGTTCAACCGTAAGTGCTTTAGTGTAAGATCCCATAAGAGTAAGAATTTATCCTGCTCTCCTAATGAACATTGCAGTTAATTAATCCAAAGATCCAAATATATTTGGATCATAGATTCTTCTACAATATTATAAGGCACAATCAGTATCGAATACATTTTATGAAACCTAGTATTGAACATGCATAATGGTTCATTAGGTTCTCTTCGTGTAGATGTAAATTGTAAGTAAATACTTGTTGGATCAATAACAAATTTGAATTGTGTAATAAATGCATTTTTAACATATTCCAAGAAGTAATAGATCTAGAAGGAAAGCATACATATCAATCATAGGCTATTTCATCCAATTTCAATGGGAATAACCTACATGCTACATCTTTGTGATCAATTTGTAATCTAGACATTGCACCAGTATACACTTGTATGTGTTCCTCTACTAAATGTGAACTATCATGTTTATTAAAGTAATGGGATAATTACTCTAACACCCCCCCTTATTCTATTATATACATTATTTGGGTAATGTATATAATTCCCCCATATAGTGAAGGAGAGAAATGAAATATGTTGGCTCTTGCTCTGGCTTGGGCTCTGGCACATGGCTCTAAGTGTACCTCTGGATGAGTACCTCTGGGTCTATCTCTGGATCTTTGTCACTGGATCTACCACTAGGTCTACCATAGGTTTTACCTTTCTTGTAGAAGCCAT